>JAMPIV010000917.1:182500-783727 GCA_024509875.1 Oreohelix idahoensis
AACAGAAAGTTTATTTCTAACACTAGAAGTTCCGAGATCTAATCCACCTGATCCAGTCAAAGGGGGGATACATCGCAGTATAGTAGAGCTCCAGTTATCCTAATCCCGATCCTTGGAATTGCCAATAAGCCGAATCACGACAAACCAAGGGACTTAATGGAAATGCAGCAATTAATTTGTTGGAAAAGGAGGAAGAATCAAGGAAGATAATTGCTGAAAAATTAGGTTGACAAACAGAAAGTAGAAGAAGCATGATACAAATACTTTCTACACGAAAGATCAGCTGAACATAAAATTATTTAATAAAGACTAATTAATAAAATGTCTTTTAGTACACGAGAGTGCCCCCTTAATCCAGTTATCCGAAATTCCGATTAACCGAAAAAAACACCGTCACGAATTAATCGAATAATTGTATGTCTACCGTGCATAGGCGGGTTGACATTTTCACGTCGGACGTCAGTGATTCAACAAAGATGACGAACTTAGCAAAGCAATGACTGTCTCTTGTTATTCAGAAATTTGGCGCAGCGTAGATAATTTATGACCTCCTTCCCCCAGCAAACAGTTGTCTGTTGTCATCTGATCCTTGGTCTCGGAATTTACACGTATTTGTGTGCGTTATCTTTTTTCCACTTCAACTGCTACACATCTTCAGTGACACAAACAATTTCTTTCTCAACTGTATTTGTGAACACATAAACAAATTCGGGGTTTTTAACCTTTATTTATTTCTTAGTTCATGCATCCGTACGTTACAGGGGCCTGAAACTGGAGCAAATAATAGTAACTATGTCCCCTACGAAGCATGTCGTAAAAAGCGACTAAGGAGGGTTAGGCATGGGCCTGGTTTCGCCCAACTCGTAAAAAAAAAAATATTTAATCACAAAAACTTCTACAAGAAATTTAATCTCCCTTCCCAAACAATGAGGGGACATCACAATGTGACATGGCCCTGGCCACCTATGAGCTCTCAGAGAGCCAGGACGAAGTGAAGATTCAGAGGCACGTGACGACATCCATATAAGTCACTCATATCGTTAGGATTAGGACTAAGGTTAGGGTTTAAAGTTAGGTTTATGATTCCTAAACCTAACCCAAACCCTTACCCCTCATTACTGTGCCTCTGGATTCTGTTCTGAGGTTGTAATGAACACATGGCCCAATGTTCTTTATCACAACCGGCCTAGATACAGCAACAATAGCTTGTTAGTCATTTTAAAAGCAAGCAGTCCGCTTTCTTTTGTGAATGTATATATATATATATATATATATATATATATATATATCGTGACAACAGGTAAGATTGAAGGAAAAATGGATAGAGGATGACACAGAAAGAAGTTACTGGACAGTTTGACATCGTGGTATGGAGAGAAGTCAAAAAGAATTGATAAACATTAATATGGACAGTGCAGTTCCCAGTGTTCTCTCGCGAGATTCGTTCATTCATTCCCATGTCTCTCCACAACTTCCTGTCTCCAGTACAATTTATCAATTCTGTTGTTGACTTCTTTCCATGCCACGATGTCAAACTGTCCAGTATTTGCTTTCTTTGTCTTCCTCCATCTCTTTTTCCTTCAATCTTACCTGTTGTTACGATATATTCCAGCTTTCCTCTTCTCATAACATGCCCCCAAAAAGGTGAATTGCTTCTTTCTAACTTGTGAAATGTTTCCTTTGCGCATTGGCCTCTTTCGTGACATCCTCATTACTCTTTTTGGATGTCCATTGTTTTTTTAACATTATGTAAAACCACACATATGTTGCCACCAGTGCTTTCCCTAATTGTTTACTAATTGTCCATGACTCACTCCCATATATCAGGATTGGTTCTATATAACAATGAACAACTCTCTTTCTTAGAATTTTATTGACAAAGAATTGTTACATTAAATACTCTTCATTTTATAGAATGCTGTTTTAGCGTGAGCTATTCTGCTCTTCACTTCTCAGATACATCTTCCATCCGTTGTAGTTAATGTGTCCAGGTATTTGACTTCATTCACCTGTTTTTAAACAGTTCCATTTACTTTGATAGCACATTCTGGGGAAGCCATTTTCTTTGAGACGACCATTACTTATGTCTTTTCGCTATTAAGGCTGAGGCCTTTATTTCCACTTTCTGAGGCCTTTATTTTCACGTTCTGAGGCCTTTATTTTTACTTTCTGTCACTATTGTATCTCATGAGATACAGAAAGAATATGCTTACTTCTACCTCATGCATGTCGTATAATGTGACTAATATGAAGTTGTGTATGGGGTTGGCCATGTCCTCAGAAGAGATCCCGACACCATCACAAGAACTGCTTTGCTATGGACCCCAGAATGAAGAAGAAAGACACGCAGACCAAAAACAACCTGGCGGAGAACTGTCGAGGCCGAGATACACAGCATGAACCAGAGTTGGGACACCGCACGCAGGGTGGTCACCTACTGGGCAAGTGAAGAAATATTAGACAATCATAGGCGTGATGACCACTAACTGCTTTGTCAGTCAGTCAGTCAGGGGGTTATGGGTCCAAGAAGAAGCAGAAACATTTGCAAAAATATCCATAAGAAACTCATACACAGTTACGTTCACGAACAAACAAACAAATAAATATGTTTTAAAAAATGACCAACACGGGTTCTGTATTTTTCATAACAATAACACTAAAGTAACCGACTCCGTGAACTCTGTTCCCGACTGATCCAGGTTATTCCACCAATCACTTCCAAATTCAGACCAGTGTTTGTTTTCTTCGCATGGAGGAACAACGCAACACGGCAAGTGTGTTTGCAGGCGATCCCAGTTGCGCGGTTGCGTCTGCTTGCGCATAAAGGGTCAGAAACAATGGTTCTCATAATGTTTGTAATTGGGAATTACCACAATCATGATTATTATTTTTATTTGTAGAAAAACCAATTAATGATATTATTTTTCTGTACTTTCTTGTCGTGAATTTTAGTGGGGAGCTGGAGTTTTGGTTCTTGAGTCAAGCGTGTCACATTGGCTACTTTGAGCAGTGTTGCCACCCTGAATTTTGAAGAAATAAAAAGCTGGACGGTACCTCATAAAACACCAAGATACGCCTAGATTTTAAATTTTGGGCTACTTTATTTTATTTATTTATTTATTTATTTTTTTGGCTACTTTGCGCGAAAAACCGAAAATTGATCAAGTAGTTCTTCAACTAATGAAGGAAGATAACACTTAGACGGGAGTCAGCGACACACAAAAAACCTAGATCTAGGTGAATCCACCTAGGAGTGGCAACGCTGACAATGAGCATCTGTTATTGTAGGATGTGTGTAATATTATCTATCAATCCGCCTTTTGGTTTTACTCATGCCCTAAAGCCAGATTCTAATACTGTAGGCGCGTAGCGGTAAATGACCGGGCTTCATTCTCGTGAGATGGCCAAATCACCAATTTTTCTGGCTTTCTACATACTTGATGAAGGATGTGGTTCCTACAATGTTTTCTGATGTCATCATTTATCATTCTGTCTCTCCTGGTAATAATAATGACTCTTCTGGTGCATCTCATATCACATTATGTGATTTTCCGCTTCTGTGCCGAAAGCAACAAACTTTCCTCTTTCTATACAACCTGCCTAAGGAAAATTCAAATTTATTTTCTGGCCGAATACCATCATCAACCAAGAACGGCTAACTCAAGGCCACCAAACAGACATGCGCACCATCGTATCGCCAAATCTGGGCTCGTAACACCCTCAGAAGAAACCCTGATATCATCACCAGAAGAAACCCTGATACCATCACTAGAAGAAACCCTGATACCATCACCAGAAGAGACCCTGATACCATCACCAGAAGAGACCCTGATACCATCACCAGAAGAGACCCTGATACCATCACCAGAAGAGACCCTGATACCATCACCAGAAGAGACCCTGATACCATCACCAGAAGAGACCCTGATACCATCACCAGAAGAGACCCTGATACCATCACCAAAAGAAACCTTGATACCATCACCAGAAGAGACCCTGATACCATCACCAGAAGAGACCCTGATACCATCACCAGAAGAGACCCTGATACCATCACCAGAAGAGACCCTGATACCATCAGCAGAAGAAACCTTGATACCATCAGCAGAAGAGACCCTGATACCATCACCAGAAGAGACCCTGATACCATCACCAAAAGAAACCTTGATACCATCACCAGAAGAGACCCTGATACCATCACCAGAAGAGACCCTGATACCATCACCAGAAGAGACCCTGATACCATCACCAGAAGAGACCCTGATACCATCAGCAGAAGAAACCTTGATACCATCAGCAGAAGAGACCCTGATACCATCACCAGAAGAGACCCTGATACCATCACCAGAAGAGACCCTGATACCATCACCAGAAGAGACCCTGATACCATCACCAGAAGAAACCTTGATACCATCACCAGAAGAGACCCTGATACCATCACCAGAAGAGACCCTGATACCATCACCAGAAGAAACCCTTATACAATCACCAGAAGAGACCCTGATACCATCACCAGAAGAGACCCTGATACCATCACCAGAAGAGACCCTGATACCATCACCAGAAGAGACCCTGATACCATTACCAGAAGAAACCATTATACCATCACCAGAAGAGACCCTAATACCATCACCAGAAGAAACCCTGATACCATCACCAGAAGAGACCCTGATACCATCACCAGAAGAGACCCTGATACCATCACCAGAAGAGACCCTGAAACCATCACCAGAAGAGACCCTGATACCATCACCAGAAGAGACCCTGATACCATCACCAGAAGAGACCCTGATACCATCACCAGAAGAAACCCTTATACCATCACCAGAAGAAACCCTGATACCATCACCAGAAGAAACTCTTATACCATCACCAGAAGAGACCTTGATACCATCACCAGAAGAGACCCTGATACCATCACCAGAAGAAACCCTTATACCATCACCAGAAGAAACCCTGATACCATCACCAGAAGAAACCCTGATACCATCACCAGAAGAAACCCTGATACCATCACCAGAAGAAACCCTTATACCATCACCAGAAGAGACCCTGATACCATCACCAGAAGAGACCCTGATACCATCACCAGAAGAGACCCTGATACCATCACCAGAAGAGACCCTGATACCATCACCAGAAGAGACCCTGATACCATCACCAGAAGAGACCCTGATACCATCACCAGAAGAGACCCTGATACCATCACCAGAAGAAACCCTGATACCATCACCAGAAGAAACCCTGATACCATCACCAGAAGAGACTCTGATACCATCACCAGAAGAGACCCTGATACCATCACCAGAAGAGACCCTGATACCATCACCAGAAGAGACCCTGATACCATCACCAGAAGAGACCCTGATACCATCACCAGAAGAGACCCTGACAGCATCACCACAAGAGACCCTGATACCATCACCACAAGAGACCCTGATACCATCACCAGAAGAAACCCTTATACCATCACCAGAAGAAACCCTGATACCATCACCAGAAGAAACTCTTATACCATCACCAGAAGAGACCTTGATACCATCACCAGAAGAGACCCTGATACCATCACCAGAAGAAACCCTTATACCATCACCAGAAGAAACCCTGATACCATCACCAGAAGAAACCCTGATACCATCACCAGAAGAAACCCTGATACCATCACCAGAAGAAACCCTTATACCATCACCAGAAGAGACCCTGATACCATCACCAGAAGAGACCCTGATACCATCACCAGAAGAGACCCTGATACCATCACCAGAAGAGACCCTGAAACCATCACCAGAAGAGACCCTGATACCATCACCAGAAGAGACCCTGATACCATCACCAGAAGAGACCCTGATACCATCACCAGAAGAAACCCTGATACCATCACCAGAAGAAACCCTGATACCATCACCAGAAGAGACTCTGATACCATCACCAGAAGAGACCCTGATACCATCACCAGAAGAGACCCTGATACCATCACCAGAAGAGACCCTGATACCATCACCAGAAGAGACCCTGATACCATCACCAGAAGAGACCCTGATACCATCACCACAAGAGACCCTGATACCATCACCACAAGAGACCCTGATACCATCACCAGAAGAGACCCTGATACCATCACCAGAAGAGACCCTGATACCATCACCAGAAGAGACCCTGATACCATCACCAGAAGAGACCCTGATACCATCACCAGAAGAGACCCTGATACCATCACCAGAAGAGACCCTGATACCATCACCACAAGAGACCCTGATACCATCACCAGAAGAGACCCTGATACCATCACCAGAAGAGACCCTGATACCATCATCAGAAGAAACCCTTATACCATCACCAGAAGAGACCCTGATACCATCACCAGAAGAGACCCTGATACCATCACCAGAAGAGACCCTTATAGCATCACCAGAAGAGACCCTTATAGCATCACCAGAAGAGACCCTGATACCATCACCAGAAGAAACCCTTATACCATCACCAGAAGAGACCCTGATACCATCACCAGAAGAGACCCTTATAGCATCACCAGAAGAGACCCTGATACCATCACCAGAAGAGACCCTGATACCATCACCAGAACTGCCATGCTATGGACTCCAGAAGGAAAGTGAAAGCGAGACCGGCCAAAAGCTGCCTGTCGAGGCAGAGATGCGAAGCACGAACCAGAGCTGGGACACTACACGAAGGATGACTGATGACCGAGCTACGTGGAGACACTTTGTTCCTGCCCTACAAGACGCCACCAGGCGCGATGGTCACTGACTGCTTTTCCCGTCAGCGACCAAGGAGCGAAGAAGTAGATTGATAGTAAAGCGTTGGTAAGAATATGCCATTTATCAAGTATTATTCTTTTTTTTTTTTTTAATAATAAGGAAATAATAATAACATTAAAACTATAAAGGAGCGGAAAAAAAGAATAACCCTGGACATAATTAAGATATGTGATGAGAATTCGTAATGTAAAGTGAAATCTGTGTAAAAATGACGATATTCCGGCGTAAAGCTCTTCACCAGGAGCTTGATACAAGCAAGCAGCTTAAAAATTAAAAAAATGAGCAATAAATTATTAAAGTAATATAACCGTAAAAACAATCCCATATTAGATACTGCCTTAGGAAAGTTAAATGTTAGAGACTTCAGTCTATTTTATGAGGTGGGGGGTGACTTGTTCCTCTCCTCGCTGTCTTTGCTTTTCCTAACTCAAGTGATGAGTCAGGTACCCAGGGCTGGATTATACTTTTTTTTTTTTTTTAACCAGCGGCACTCGAGCTTTCCAGCCCTTTTGGCCCAATGACATGTCATTGCAAGGCTGGGGGGTCAGTGGACTTTCCTTCCAACCCGGTCAGGAGCTTCGCCCCCTTCCCATCCACAGAGGGTTTTTATGTGCAGGAGCCGTTCAGGTTATTCAGTCAAATTCCCGGTCGTAAACATTCCTTCAAACGCTGACGTCCGGGCTTGAAGCGTTGAAAACCTGGTCGCCAGTACAACGTTGTAGCCATTACACCAGCGCGGCTCCCGGATTATACATTAGGCAATGTAGAATGAACCCTAGGAGTCCGGAGCTCTTGTAGGCCCCTGCATAAGTTAAAAATAAATAAAAAATACATAGGCTGTTCAATAAAATGTGTGTATTGTGTTTACCTTAACTCTTAGTATACGAGCTAATTTCATGACTACCGTTACAGATTTTGCAATAAATAATTTATTTATAAAGATACATAAAGTGTTATATATCAAAATGTGAAGAAATGAAACCCCTATATCATGCACGTAACTAAATTGTTCAGTGGTTTTAAACGTGCATTCACCTATACATTTTCGCTATTGACGGGGATCGATCATCGGCCTTTCTAAAAGGCCGCTCGTATACTAAGAGAATAATAATAAAAAATAATACTAATAAACATTAATAAAAAACAATTTCTAATAAAAGAGGTAAAAAGGTAAAGGAAGTCCCACAGCAGATACAGCCGTAGGGAGGGAAGTGTTAGAGACTTCATTATACTAGGTCCAGCATCGAGAGGTGGGGTGTGACCAGTTCCGTTTTCCTTCCCTAACTCAATTGCAAAGTCAGGTACCCATTTATAACTCGGTAGACTTAAGCGTGTCGATACCGCGAATCGAACCCAGGGCATTTGCTGCGAGAGAGACCAGCGCTCTAACCACTCTAATAAAAGAGGTAAGCAATGCTAACAAACGTACATACCAATCTATTAACAATACTAGTATATACCGTGACCATGCTAAGGAGTTTGAAAAAAAATATTAAAATTACTGTCTATTAGATGAGGAGGGGCCCAAACACCAAAAAGCCTAGAGACCCTTCTTGACCTAATCCGGCCCTGTAGGTACTTATTTACAACTCGGTAGACTGGAGTGTGACGCTACCAGATTTTGAACCAGGGACTCGGTAACTTTGTCGCGAGAGGCATTCGGTCTAACAGCGCTGCCAATAGGCCAGTCAAAGTAATATAGACCATCACTGAAAGAATATGAGAACCACTGGAAGACTTCCCGCTAGGATCTTGGGACATTAGTTACTGCCAGTGGTGACAAGTACTCGGATGTGAGTAGAATTATGGCGTAGCCACCACGGCTCTGGGCAGTTGTGAATTTGGCATACAGCGTTGCCACTACCAGGTAGATTCAACTATATCTAGGTTTTTTGGTCCCGCGTAGGTGTCATTTTCCTTCATTACGCCACCTAGATTTCGCTTAATATCGACCAAAATCGCCCAAAGTAGCCCAAAAACCTCTCAAAATAGCACGTCACCGACATCTAGGTTTTTTTGTAGTTTTTTTTTTTCAAAATGCAGAGTGGCAACACTGATGGCATAGTCAGAATTTCACTTGCTACTTCAAGACACATCACCGGATATAGCAGTGGTATGAAACTCTAAACAAAGCACAACAACATAGGGGAATCTGATCATCAGAAATGTACCCCATAGCAGGCAATATTACTTGGAGGAAATGTAAACACCTGCTACGCTGAAGAGATACAATGTTTATTTGTGTCCATTTATATCCAATCAAATTACACAAGAAACCATATAGGAGATATATACCAGGGATCAGCAACCGGTTGGTGTTGATCGACCGGTTAGATCCCAGGTAATCATTTGGTAAATCTCTAGATTGCGAGAAAAAAAAGGGGGGAGAGAGAATGCATTAACTAGGTAAATTGTGGACTAGCTTTTCCTTCCCACACTTGCAAGTACGATGTCCCCATGTTTAAAGGTACTTTCATAACATTCCACTGGCTTCCTAGCTCGGTGGTCCAGGGTTCGATCCCCAGTTAAGGTGGGATTTTTTAGACCGCAAAGGGCTCCGGGGTCGACCCAGCCTCATGAATTGGGTACCACAGCAACTCTGGGAAGGTTACGGCGTCCGGCGTGATGCTGACCACATCACCCC
The DNA here is from genome assembly GCA_024509875.1 of Oreohelix idahoensis. Classification (NCBI taxonomy): domain Eukaryota; kingdom Metazoa; phylum Mollusca; class Gastropoda; order Stylommatophora; family Oreohelicidae; genus Oreohelix; species Oreohelix idahoensis. The sequence goes on from JAMPIV010000917.1 coordinate 191,921, forward strand.
TAGTGTGCCGATGGTCAAGAAAATATGGGCCTAGCACCATAATCCCAATATGCCTCAATGGGCGTGTAACGGAATCCTTTGCCTTTATCTTTCATAGCATTCCCAGTGACAACCCTCAAGCTGTCGTATTAAATGTCACTTTATTTGTGAACTTCATAAGATTGAACACGATTTTATTGTTTAAAATGAAGTTAACACTCGGCAAAACATTATTTAGTTTGAATTATCCGATGAGAATTCCAGCAAACAGATCGTGCAACAGATATCTTCTTCTTCTTCTTCTTCTTCTTCTTCTTCTTCTTCTTCTTCTTCTTCTTCTTCTTCTTCTTCTTCTTCGATCACTCTCAGACGTCAACTTGAGTATGTTCAAAGAAACCAGTGGTTAGTCTGAGGTTGTTGACATCTCCGTAGAGCTTTCTTAGGAATAGCTCTGGTGATGGCCATAAGCGCTTTCTCTGTTCCTCATGATGCATCCGGCGTGTATACAACCAGTGTGCAACAGGAACAATTAGCATTTATACCCTTCGACATTTGCTGAGGGAGACTGAACACCTATGGGTTTGCCTGGAGTGCAATGATGTCGACTCTGAACAACAGACTCCCCAGAACAACAGTAACCAGATCTTTAGAGAGCTCGGTGGTTCTAAATGTGATCTCCACGCTCCTGGGTTGCCTATCTCTGCGATATGGATAACACAAGATATTAAAACTTAACCACACACACACACACACAAAATTTAAAAAATTGTTATCGAAAGCCAATCCTTTTTTGTGGCTATGAAACATGGATAACAAAAATAACACAACCAAGAAGTTTAAAAAAAGGTAAAGATAGTCTCATAGCAGATATTGCTGTAAAGGAGTGAAGTGTTAGAGACTCCATCAGACTTGGTCTAGTCTTTATTGTTTTTATTTTTTTTTTATGGGATGGGGTGGACTAGATTTCTTCCTCGCTGCCTTTGTCTTCCCTAACTCAAGGGAATAGTCAGGTACTCATTTACAGCTGGGTAGACTAAAGCGTGACGCTACCAGGTTCTAATTTCGGAACCTCGTAACGTCGCCACAAAAGGTACATTACTGAAATAGCAACATTCATTCATCATCGTCCCTTTATCTGTGCTCTATGGGGCATGTAGCTATCACTGCTGCTGGCCTCTTCGCAAGAAGCCTGCACCAAAGGTTTTTCAAGGAATCCTCGTAGCAGTGGCTTGTTTAGCATTTTGTTTTTCATGATGAAGTTGCCAGCCATATTCATTACATTCGTCGCCTTTTACGGCATTGTCACGAAATACGATCTCTGTTTTTTGGGGGTCTTCACTCCTTTCTGGCAATATTATCGACCACTCCTTTTACGTGCTAATTCTTTCAGTATTCATTGTTTACGCTTTCATGGTTCAATAGGGAACCAGGAATCACAATCAATTTAAATTACAAGTTATGTACAGAATGTATTTAATATGAATATTGTAGTGACATATATTATTACAAATGTTCTATGTGTGTCAGTTGTGTAGTAGTAAAATGAGGTAATACTGGTTTTGTTTTGTTCAAGCTCTGTTGGTATTTGTCATCATGACTTCAATAGTTTGTCTTTAGGGACTAGTATTGGAGATGTTCACAGTTCCTGATTTTAAGACAAGTAAATTCCCCTCTTAATGTTAATTTTACAAAGTCAGTTCAAGATGAGGGGACATAATGTTGAGCTCAGCTGGCCAAGTTAGCTTATCTGGCGTGATGGCGGCAGGAAAGGACTCCTCTGCTCGAATTCTCCTCTGGGCTCTGGAGACACCTCACTGATAGCTAAAAGGACCAAGGAGTATGCTGTCCGACACTGGATTCAGCAAAGCTCTGACTAGGTGCTGCTCAGTACCATCAAGACCACTGTCCCTGAAATCAAGAAGGATGTACCTTCTACTTCATAACTAACTTAAACTCTCTTGTTACACTGATCACAACACAGCACAAACATTGAGTTCAGAGCATTAGGCCAACTGTCAGCTTCATTTGAAATACTTTATTCCAGTATTACCCTTCTTAATGGTTACTACGCCTCTGCAATTCCAGCATTATTTCTTTCTATTCAATCATCCAGGTGTCAGTGTACTGTTTGGCCATTCCATGCCGTTTTACTTCTCTCCGACACCCTCTGTTCAGGCTGGAGCATTACAGGCTTTACCTCACGTTGGCCACTGAACTACACATATATATACAGGCATAAATCAACAATTCACATTCAATTTTCATTAAAAGATATTGAATGGTTCAAGCTTACCACAATTCATACGAATAAACACAGATACGTTGATTAGCAATGAATTCTGGCACAAACTGGCACAAATTCCCATCTGCTTATCTTCCAGGCTTTTATTTAGCCAAATATAAGCTGGCTTCAACGCACGGATGCTTTATCAATCTTATTTAAACAAGTGGTTTCGAACTAACGCTCCCAAGTGTGTATATCAGCGAGTCTGACCAATGAGCCCCGTTTCGACAAGTGTTTGAAAAAATGTTACCTTTCCCCGTTTCCCCTAACAACCAAGATAGTATTTATAGCCCGACCAATCGTGGTTAGGCTTTCATTTGTTGCGCTCCAATCAATTTGGAGTTTACATGGTAGGCTATTTCTGTAACGTAAATTTTTTTCAAACACGTTAAAAAAAAAATCTTATGAGCAGAAATGATTTTATGCTGTCAGGCACCCCCAATATTTTATTTTGGGTATAATTTATTAATTCCTGGACTATTTGCGTAACGTTTTACATATTATTTGTCAGCAAGCCCTAAGGAACCCAAAAATACAAATTTAAAGGAGCTACGTGGCTGCATTCAAAATATGCAATTTCTTCTACCTCCTGTTTCGAAGATGTGCTGTCTGGGTACTGTTATGTTTTCAACCGTAAACCCATCTAATGTTATCTTTTCTAATAAGAGTTTTTTTTTTATTTATAAACCTAACTCTGGGAAAGGGTAGTGTATTTTATCACTGTCCGTCTGAAAAAAAATTAGTGCATGTAGACTTACACGCGTGATGGCAGCATTTGTGTATCGCGCGACGCGTGTTGCATGCGTTCCTGATTTTCAGCCCTCCCCTCTCTCTTTATCCTTTTGTCCATCTGTTCGTTCGTTTTGGTAACGCAGTATAATTAATGTTAGGATTAATTTAGGTCATTACGCAGTACGTCTCAATGTTTTTCTTAGAAATGCAGCACACGTTTCATTGAAGAAGGCGGGTAATAATACAGTAAGCTTTTATATCAACGTGAAAGCGTTACAATTTGCAGACGAAGCAGAAAACAAGGGGGATTTCGAGTACATTCTTTGTGACAGCACTGTTATTTTCCCATTGCTCTTCTCTTTATTAATTTTATTTGTTAGGCTTTATATTTACCTAATAATTTATATATGTGGATTAGAATATTTCACGACACTCCCTTGCCTTTACTTGATCGCTTGACCTGTTTTGAAAGAGCATTGACTTCGGTTTTTGCAGAGCAACGTTGTTTGTTTGCGTTACGAAACATTTTTCGGCTCAGCAGTAGGGTGTCTGAAGTAGGAGACGGATTAAGTCTGCCATATCGCAAGCCAGGCTGGGATTACCTTTGCACAAGATGGAATAGGGTGAAAACCCAGACGTTTTGTTGGGCGAAGGTTTGATACGAGGACACGGGGTGTACATAATTGCCACTCACCATGCTGTCTTAGTGGTCTAGTATGGATGACAATCTGGTTAAAGATTATGACAGTGATGTAATACTTCCGGCTGATGGAATTTGTTATGATAATCAACTACGAGAAAATAACATCTTGGAAGATATTATCAGCGATAGATCTGTGAAGTAGTGAGTTTGTAAACATGATAAATACCCACGGATGTAGCAAGACCTTATATGGTTATGGACTTTGAAAATCACATGTAAAGGGCAATATTTTATGTTGTCATGTAGTAATTTTATACAGAAGGGTAGCGGAGTAATATACCCCTGCCAAAATCAGACACTTATTTACAATAGGTTTGGCGTTTGAGATCCTACGATGGACTGCTTCTCATTGGACTTCTCCTCCAAGTAGCAGCCTGAGTGCGGAGGCGAAAAATGTCGCTTATATGCTACAGCTTGGTAAAACTAATTCACTGATTTCCAATTTCGTCGAGAAGAAATCATAGACAGCCTGGAACACGGAATATTAGGGTCCAAATAGAGGACAGGCCATAGAACTGGATGTGAATTCTAGGATTAGAAGAGAGTAGCCCCAGAAACATCACTCTGTGCTTTAAGTTCAAGGATCCTACTTCAAGTGCACCCAGTTAGACACCTAACTCACCTGAAAGAGACGGCATCTTAAATCAGTTTTTTGACAATATTCGGATGTTTGCTAAGCAAAAAGTCTTTGTTCGCTGGAAAAACTCGGGGTAAGTTATAATATATACATTTTATCATTTTATATTTGCATCTTGACATGTATAATTAGCAGGTGGATGTACAGTGGCATATGAAGCTGGCAACCTCATCACTGCAAATATCTTGACACATGAACCATCACTGCAAAAGCTGTAAACTGCTTCGTTTGGGTTTCGTCACAATGAAGCAACAACGGAGGTGACCCCAGACTCCATATTTATTATACAAACACTTTAGTAAATGTCATATGTATATACAACCAATTGACATTTCCAAATTTTTCATAATTTCCACCACAATTTAAATCATCCGATGATGATAAATATCATCGTTTCATTTTCATAAACAATTTTATTTATTTTACATTGTTAGCCCATAAGTGCTTATTAAACCTGCTTATCTGTAACTTTAAAGCTATAGTTGGATTAATCACGCTTGATTGAATTGTATGTCTGCACCCGTATAAATCATACGGTTTTAAGTACATAAACACAGAGAGCTATAAAATAAATAATTGCTTAATCACCACATCACCCCTAGTGTACCGATGGTCAAGAAAATATGGGCCTAACACCATATTCCCAATATGCCTCAATGGGCGTGTAACGGGATCCTTTACCGTTTACCTTAATCACCTTCAGCTGTGGGCTCAGAAATACGAGCGAAAATATATTACCTTACAGAAGGTGCGAGAGAATACTAAAGTTCAAAAGAGCTTAGATGATCTCAGTTGTTATGCTTGCTGGTCTTTAAAATCATGTGACGCTCCCTTAAAATAGAAGCATCATTCTTCTATTGTTATCTCAGCCAAGAGTAACCTTGAGCGATACCTTTGAAGATCCTCATCATTATACTCTAATTTTGGTCATTGTCGGACTACTACTGCAGAGAAGGGGAGACAATCCCGTCACATGCATGCATGAGAGAGCAGTAGTCTTTCTTTGTCAGTTGAAAGACCAGTGTGGGAACTGCACGAAGCTAGATGCTGGTTCTTAGTTTGCAAGATGGGGAAATAAGGAGTATTTTAATTTTACTCACATCAAATAACACGCACCTCGTATAGTTCCTGGGGATGTCTGGTGAAAGAAAGAAATAACAGGACTAGTTCACCATGTAAAACAAATTGCTTCAGAAACTACCGCTGCAAGAACATGCTAAGGCTTAGTGTAGGCTTGATACAAGGAGGGCCAGATACAGTAGTGGTTCTATGCTCCATAAGGAGCAAAAAGAAACATGATGATGATGATGATAGCATTGGTGATGACCATGATGATGATGGTGATGGTGATGATGATGGTGATGGTAATGATGGTGACGATGATGATGCTGGTGTTGATGGTGATGATGATAATGATGGTGATGATGTTGATGATGGTGACGGTGTTAATGATGATGATGGTGATCGTGATGACAATGGACAATGGTGATGATGGCGATGGTAATGATGGTCATGGTCATGGTGATGATGATGATGATGATGATGATGACGATAATAATGATGACGGCGATGATGGTGATTGTGATGGTAATGTGATAGGAAAGGGAAAGAACTGAGATATGACTAAGTAGGAATAATTTATGAGTAGTAAGACTTAGCTCTGACGTCACCAAAACACGGGAAATCAGTGTCTGAAGTGGAAGAGTTGGGGTCACTCTTAAAATGGTCGTCAGCGTGTGAACAGGTTAGAAATTAGACTAACCGTAGGACCATCTGAAACTTAGTGGACAGCTCAAGTATCACTGTGTTATGATACCGCTGCATTTCGCAGAAAGGGAAAGATGTTCCCATGACAATTAAAGTTCATGTCGAGCTGTATCCAAGTGTATTATCAGCAGTTTTATTCAAGTAAACATGGTATGTAAACTCTCGAATAATTAGTCAAGGGCAAGTGATCGAAGACAGGTGTTCGAAGTAGTGATCCAGTTCGGACATATGAAGCATACTTTATAAGACAGCAGTGGTATAGAATAAGTATCCAGCACTGGTGGTAATCCAGATTATTACTTCAAAACCATACTGCATTTATTGTGAACAGCACATTAAGAAGTAGGGTATAGTAGACAGCATCAGAAGTGAAGGGTGTTCAGAATTCAACGTAGATCAAGAGTTAATCAAGTAGTCTATGAACAGTGAGTTACATGACATATGAAGGACATTGTTGAAGTCTCATGTATGCTATTACCATTTATAATCAGGCACAGGGTTACCAGCTGTGAATATGTTACTTGACAACAAATAAAGAACTTGTGTTGTCTACTCTGAGTCGTCAAGTCATTTCAGGCATTGGAGTTGTCTGATAACGTACTACCACACATCACATAAACAAGGCAGGCAGTTATTAAGTGACGTATTTAACAACAGACAAAGGTACACTAAGACGAGAACATACACAAGGGTCAACGTAGCAACAACTACACAAGAACAGAACCTGGGTTGAAACTATCACATCAATGATGATGGTGATGATGATTGTCACGTAGGGTTTATATTCATTTAATTTCCTACATCTTCTTCCTATTCTTTCACATAAACTCTCTCTTTTAATATCTCTGTACTTTTTTTTTTCCTGTGTATTTTTTCATCCATTCGTTTTGCGAATATTATTCTCATATAATTCGCAAACTTTACCTGTTTCTTTCTCTTAAACTGAGAATCGCGCTAGGACGATATTACGTAGATGTCAGGGCTGCAGGGCGTCAGAAGGCGTGATAAGTCGGTTCGCTGAACATAGGACGTAGCAAATCGTCTACATTCTCACCGAGCGCGCGAGCTTCTTCTCGGCATTAGTCCCGGTGAGGTGTGATACTTTACATCTGCACCGGTCAGTATCCAGACATTTGGCTGGAAAATCCCAAACTGACACGGCGCTCACTTGGGCCATGGTCAGCTGTAGTGTGAAAACTGCCCTACAATGGAGTCAGGCTGTCTGGGATTTGAAACTGACACGCGTACATCGTGGTCAGTAGGTGACAGTTACGACACGCGTTAAGCGGACGTAAATGTTGGGAGTAGGGGAGATAATTTCGCTTGGCGAAGTAAGTTTGGGCCCTTTGTCTGATTTTAAGATATTGGCCAAGTTTGAAACTTTAATTTCATTCTCGCTCATAGACTCCACAGTAGATAGGTCGCTCGAAAACAGAATAGCTGTTAGCGAAGATCTCAGTTTGTTTCGGCAATTTGTCGAACTTCTAGACTTCCAGAAATATTTTCAGCATTTTTATTCTTAAGTTGTGCGACTACCTGTAATTCTGTGGTTGAGGTAATTAATATGATAGATATATAGATTTTGTGAGTGTTAAAGTGTTAAATCGCTAAATTCATTTTAATCTATTTCTTTAGCGCAGAAGAGAAATAAAGTGGTAGGCAGATATTTTCTAGGGAAGCATTCAGTGGAAAGCAGTAGGAAATTATAATTTCTAGCTTATAACGGCAATTGTAGCTATTTATGAATTTAATTTAACTGCTAATACTCAGTCGAGTGTATTTTTCTAAACTAACGTATAAACTCTAGAATCGAGCCTCATGAATGATGACGGGATACGCACGTGTTCCTAATTTATGAGGAATGCTGATTTTTAAATATAACTTACGTCACGGGAAGTTTAAATGATAAGCAAAGCTCTCTGCTTGCAAGTTTAAATGTAAGTTTTAACCAGTACAGATTCTGTTTATTATATTATATGTGTTATTTTTCCTCCACACAGTGAAAGTTTTGGGGTGACCCTAACTTTACCAGCACCTAGTAGTAGTTTCCATACTTGTGAAGAAATAGACAGTCCTTATTTTGAACCACGTGGGTTTTCTCAAGTAACACTGATCTGACGGTGCAAGTTAGACAGAAATACTAATATCCCTATAACGGGTTTTCAAAGACTGTAATGATAAATACTGGACCTTGGAGCCAGCACTTAATTTCTTCTAGAAACTCTATATAATTTGCTGCCTTGTGGCGTGAATATTAACAATCATTTCCCGACTAGATTATATCTTGTGGACAAATCTGTGGTGTGACTAAAGTGAATCCTATACTGAGGGAAGGCACCGACCTGACATTCATCATTTTTTAGAAACCTACGCTATTGACACTGTGCTCTGCTAACTCCCGCGCCTGGAATAATTGTTAGGTGACTTAATCAGACATTTGAACAAATTTGCATACCCAAGTAGTCGTTCCCGGAGACTCCAAGTTAATACGTCTTTTGGAACTGGGGACTTCTTGGCAGAAGACTGCATTTTTTGAGTCTGTGTGAAAATCTAAGATCAATGTGTTCCAAGAGGCAGCGAGCAAAGTCGTGAGTACCTGAATGAGAAGCCATGGCGGAATGAATGAGTGTACACTGGTCTGAGTGATATTTTCACTATTATATCTTTGACACCCTGTTGCTGTCCTCATTTTTTTTTCCCCAATCTGCATAATTTGTTGCTAAGGCTAGAGTTCTTGTGTTTTTGTCTTAGGTTAAATCAGATTTTTTTCAAACTCTGTGCATATAATTACGAGATAAAACAAAGAAAAACTCTTAGACTCAAACCCTATGTATCTGTGACTCTGGCGCCATCATCTGTTCTCTTAACGGGGCCGGGCTAAACCTAGAGTTAACACTATAACGGGGCTATCATCCTTGCAACATTTCCTTGATTTTTTATGACTATGTGTATATGTATTTTCCTTGATGTACTTTCTTTGATGTTGTGAGCCGATTTTTCCTGATATTAAAATCGCTCTTGAACTTAATAATCGTGTTTGGTCAGCTCGTTCTAGATAATATATATATCATTGTTATAGTTTTCCCACGTCTGTGTGTTTACCTGTCGTCACGTGTATGTGCGTGCCTGTGAGTGATAGAAATATATACGTAATATGTATATTGGTGTAGTCTGTCTGACGCTGTAACAACTGTTGTAGAAGATAGGTGAGAGAGAGAAGAATTCTTTTCGCTTTCAGAGACAGCCACTATATCAAATCTATCATCTCACGTGTGTGGAAATTCTATTACCTTTCACTAACTCTCACTGAGTCTATCACCTATTCAAACCTATTCAGAAGGGACCAAACCTAGTCTTAATTCTCCTATCGGAAATCTACGACAAATGGGGACTCGTTTCCGGTCTTTGAACTTAGAATAGGAAGACGAGTACGACAAACGTGGACTCGTCTATCTGGATTTTGTATTTAGATTCTTATTCTGTAATAGAGTAAGAGTGTGATGTCTTGTGAGTTGTGTATCTTTTAAAAATAATTACCCCCTAGACTAGCGATCTGTTTACGGGCGTGCTGACCACACAAACTAATAAGTTTTTTTTTTCCACAGCATCTTTGAATAATATACATTTTGGTTACAGGTTGATTTGTCGGGATATATGTTAACTGCTGATTGTAATACTAAATGCTGGTAAAGTGGTGAGTGTATAACATTCACTGGGTACTGAGGCAGAACGGCGTTTGAACTAAGTTAAGGAGTGTGTTTCGGACTTTTTTGTCCAGATTAATTCCCTCCCTTACCCGATCTGACTTCGGGGGCGAACTTATAGTGGATTTTTAAAAATTAAGGGATTATTTTTCTCTTTAATTTTTGCAATATTCTTTTGCTTTTCCACTGTAGCAACTTAATTTTCAGTTGTAATCTTAACTACCATTTATTTGGCGTAGTCGTGTTTTGCATTGAGTGCTTTATTGCCGATAATAGCAGCGATAGTTAGATTTTATTTTGGAGGAGGTATCCCAGGGTTAAGGATATCATCTTTTGAATAATTTGGTAATTTTTTTTTTCTCGTAAGTGGTAGGAACCAGGTTATTCTTTTTCCTATTTTCTATCTCCACGTGTCTCAGTCACTGACATAATATGGCCGAGAGGGCAAAGCTTAGACAACTTCTCAGGGACGAAGCGAGAGAGGAGGGACTGGAAGGAGAGGAAGCGAAAGCTTTTGTCAGAGACGAACTGGAGAGATATGATGCGGAGAGGAAAGCAGCTGAAGCTTTACAGCAGAAGAAGATGGATGAAGAAATGGAAATTCGCAGGGCGAACGAAAGAGAGAAGGAAAGACAGCATGAGGAAAGAGAGAAGGAGAAAGAGAGACAGCATGAGAAGGAAAGGGAGGAGAGACAGCATGAGAAGGAGAGGGAGGAGAGACAGCATGAGCTGGCACTTAAAGCTCTAGAGTTCCAAAGTCGTGGTGCTGCCTCTACCTCCAGCAATGGAGAGTCTTCTCCTCATTCTTCCTTAACTGACCCTGCTAACACTCAATCTCTTCAACTAAATGCTATGTCTTTCACTCTTGAATCTTTTCCTTGTCCAAATGAGAAGATTGACACATGGTTAGAAAAATTTGAGAAAATTGCAACTCTGTACGGGTTAGAGAGGTCGCGTTGGAATATGAAACTTTCCCAGGCCCTAAAAGGTTCTGCTTATGATGTTTATTCTAAGCTGGAAAGTAGCCAACAAGACGACTACGATGTGTTGAAGAAAGCGTTACTGGAGCGCTTTGAAATGAACGCTCGCAAGTTTTTGCAACTGTTTCGCAACAGCCGGAAAGAGAATTCTGAAACTTTTCACCAGTTCTCATCTCGTCTTAAGGGATATCTAACAAAGTGCCTTGAGCTTTCGCAGCTCCCCTCTACCTATGAAGGTCTTGAGGAACTTGTTCTAACTGAACAAATAAAGAACACTTTGTCTGCTGATACCCGGAGATTTCTCGCTGAGCAGGGGGCAGAAAAACTTGAAGACATTTTGGAAAAGTCTGAGCGTTATCACAATGCGCTGGCTGAACTACCGGCCACAAAGCGGAAACCGACAGAGGAGCATTTTCGAAAACATAACCTAGAGCAATCTTCTCAGGCTTCTAACCAAAACCCCCCTCCTGAAAAATCCAAGTTCTACAAGAACAAGTACCCCAACCACCCCAAACAGTCTGATCAACCCGACCGCCCTACATGGCAGCGTAGCCAGAAAGGACAAGGTGGCAAAGGGAGAACCCCTGAGCACGGGACATATGATCAGACCGAGCACACCGAGCCTAAACGCATCGGATGCTTATTAACAGTCTCGCAAGGCGGAATTATTGACAGTGATTCCCAACCTCTTGGGGATAGACCCTCAACGCGAGGTATTGTTATTTTGAACGGTTCTCAAACTTCTTGCTTATTTGACACGGGGCTTTCTTACGATTGCATTGTTGCCAGAAACCTGGTTAAACCCGGTCAAGAGACAGGAGAGACCGTCAAACTTTGTGGAGTTCGTAAGAGTGATGCACCTACAGCGCTTCCCATCGCATTGGTGGAGATACACTCTGACTTTGTCAGAGGTGTGATCAAAGCGGCTGTTATGGATGATCCCATCTACCCAGTCATACTTGGCGGGAGATACGTGTGTATTGGGAAACCGGAAGAGCCGATTGTGGCAGCTGTAACTACAAGAGGGCAAACCAAGAAGGAACGGGAGCCTGCGCCAAATTTGTTACCTATGGAACTTAAAGAAGCGCAATACAAGGACCCGACTTTGGCACCCTGCTTTAGGAAACTGCCCATGGCGAAGGAACCAACACAGCACGGGGACATTTTTTCTAAGGATGGCGTACTTTATCGGAGAACGGGCAAGCCTGACCAAGGTTACAACCAGCTCCTAGTACCGAAACAGTACAGAAGCCAAATCCTAGAAATGGGGCACTCTCTTCCCTTCAGCGGACATATGGGACAGAACGCCACAAACCAACGTATAACCACTCATTATTGGTGGCCAGGAGTAAATACTGATATTATCAGATATGTCAAATCCTGTGCCCAGTGCCAACGTGTGCCACCCAAGCAACGGGCACCCCCAGTCCACATGGGTGAAATGCCAATAATGGGAACACCATTCGAACGGGTTGTGATCGACATTTTAGGGCCTTTCGAAAGGACTAAAAGAAGGAACAGGTTCATCCTGACCTTAGTCGATACATGCACTTTATGGGCAGAAGCTATCCCGCTAACATGCGCAGATGCCAAGCATGTCGCAGAAGCCCTCGTGCAGATTTTCACTCGGTTGGGATTCCCTCAGCAAGTGTTGACGGATAATGGATCTCCATACCGAAACCTGTTGATGGATGAGATCGTTAAGATCTTGAGGACCCAGCACATCCACACTAAGCCATATACTCCGGCCGGAAATGGGCTCGTGGAACGTGCTAATGGAAACCTCACCATGATGCTAAGTAAGCTGGCACAAGTGAAACCTGAAGATTGGGATCTCTGTATTCCTGCAGCATTATTTGGCTACAGAGAATCTCCTCATACTTCCACAGGATTTCCGCCAGCTACACTCTTATTCGGCAGACCCATTAAGGGCCCGCTTGAAGCCTTACTTCAGTCTCTGACAGACGAGAAGGCTGATGAGACAGTTGTCTCAGCCAGTAAATATGTGTCGGTTTTAAAGGAACGGTTGAAACTAGGATGGGACCTAGCAACGACTAACTTTAAGCGAGCTCGCACAAAGCACGCTAACCGATACAGGAAAGTCGCGGAAGAGAGAGAACTGGAAGCAGGAGAGAAAGTTTTGGTGTTACTCCCTACTGAGAACAACCAACTGAAGATCGGATGGCAAGGGCCGTTTACCGTCCTGAAAAAGATTTCTAAGGCTAACTACCAGATCTCTATTGAAGGAAAGGAGAAGGTTTTCCATTTAAATCTCTTAAAGAGATACTTGGAAAAACCAGTGCCAACCTCCGACCATCTCCTGACGATCGCCAAAACTGACGAAGATGATGATAGTGGCAGGGATATTCCACCGCTATCACAGGAAATCTTTCAAAAATGTCAGAAGCGGCGACGCTCTTTCAAGCGCGCATATGAGACATTCCAGGGGAAGGAAACTTTGAGGAGTGGACTTGAGTAGGAATTGGACAGAGATGGAGGGGGAGATGGAGAGGGAAGAAGACAGACACCCCGAAGCTACGGTTATAGGAAATTAAACTCCATAACGTAGACATGGAGTGCTTCCATATCTTAAAGGGGGGAGGCTCTGTCACGTAGGGTTTATATTCATTTAATTTCCTACATCTTCTTCCTATTCTTTCACATAAACTCTCTCTTTTAATATCTCTGTACTTTTTTTTTTCCTGTGTATTTTTCATCCATTCGTTTTGCGAATATTATTCTCATATAATTCGCAAACTTTACCTGTTTCTTTCTCTTAAACTGAGAATCGCGCTAGGACGATATTACGTAGATGTCAGGGCTGCAGGGCGTCAGAAGGCGTGATAAGTCGGTTCGCTGAACATAGGACGTAGCAAATCGTCTACATTCTCACCGAGCGCGCGAGCTTCTTCTCGGCATTAGTCCCGGTGAGGTGTGATACTTTACATCTGCACCGGTCAGTATCCAGACATTTGGCTGGAAAATCCCAAACTGACACGGCGCTCACTTGGGCCATGGTCAGCTGTAGTGTGAAAACTGCCCTACAATGGAGTCAGGCTGTCTGGGATTTGAAACTGACACGCGTACATCGTGGTCAGTAGGTGACAGTTACGACACGCGTTAAGCGGACGTAAATGTTGGGAGTAGGGGAGATAATTTCGCTTGGCGAAGTAAGTTTGGGCCCTTTGTCTGATTTTAAGATATTGGCCAAGTTTGAAACTTTAATTTCATTCTCGCTCATAGACTCCACAGTAGATAGGTCGCTCGAAAACAGAATAGCTGTTAGCGAAGATCTCAGTTTGTTTCGGCAATTTGTCGAACTTCTAGACTTCCAGAAATATTTTCAGCATTTTTATTCTTAAGTTGTGCGACTACCTGTAATTCTGTGGTTGAGGTAATTAATATGATAGATATATAGATTTTGTGAGTGTTAAAGTGTTAAATCGCTAAATTCATTTTAATCTATTTCTTTAGCGCAGAAGAGAAATAAAGTGGTAGGCAGATATTTTCTAGGGAAGCATTCAGTGGAAAGCAGTAGGAAATTATAATTTCTAGCTTATAACGGCAATTGTAGCTATTTATGAATTTAATTTAACTGCTAATACTCAGTCGAGTGTATTTTTCTAAACTAACGTATAAACTCTAGAATCGAGCCTCATGAATGATGACGGGATACGCACGTGTTCCTAATTTATGAGGAATGCTGATTTTTAAATATAACTTACGTCACGGGAAGTTTAAATGATAAGCAAAGCTCTCTGCTTGCAAGTTTAAATGTAAGTTTTAACCAGTACAGATTCTGTTTATTATATTATATGTGTTATTTTTCCTCCACACAGTGAAAGTTTTGGGGTGACCCTAACTTTACCAGCACCTAGTAGTAGTTTCCATACTTGTGAAGAAATAGACAGTCCTTATTTTGAACCACGTGGGTTTTCTCAAGTAACACTGATCTGACGGTGCAAGTTAGACAGAAATACTAATATCCCTATAACGGGTTTTCAAAGACTGTAATGATAAATACTGGACCTTGGAGCCAGCACTTAATTTCTTCTAGAAACTCTATATAATTTGCTGCCTTGTGGCGTGAATATTAACAATCATTTCCCGACTAGATTATATCTTGTGGACAAATCTGTGGTGTGACTAAAGTGAATCCTATACTGAGGGAAGGCACCGACCTGACATTCATCATTTTTTAGAAACCTACGCTATTGACACTGTGCTCTGCTAACTCCCGCGCCTGGAATAATTGTTAGGTGACTTAATCAGACATTTGAACAAATTTGCATACCCAAGTAGTCGTTCCCGGAGACTCCAAGTTAATACGTCTTTTGGAACTGGGGACTTCTTGGCAGAAAACTGCATTTTTTGAGTCTGTGTGAAAATCTAAGATCAATGTGTTCCAAGAGGCAGCGAGCAAAGTCGTGAGTACCTGAATGAGAAGCCATGGCGGAATGAATGAGTGTACACTGGTCTGAGTGATATTTTCACTATTATATCTTTGACACCCTGTTGCTGTCCTCATTTTTTTTTTCCCCAATCTGCATAATTTGTTGCTAAGGCTAGAGTTCTTGTGTTTTTGTCTTAGGTTAAATCAGATTTTTTTCAAACTCTGTGCATATAATTACGAGATAAAACAAAGAAAAACTCTTAGACTCAAACCCTATGTATCTGTGACTCTGGCGCCATCATCTGTTCTCTTAACGGGGCCGGGCTAAACCTAGAGTTAACACTATAACGGGGCTATCATCCTTGCAACATTTCCTTGATTTTTTATGACTATGTGTATATGTATTTTCCTTGATGTACTTTCTTTGATGTTGTGAGCCGATTTTTCCTGATATTAAAATCGCTCTTGAACTTAATAATCGTGTTTGGTCAGCTCGTTCTAGATAATAAATATATCATTGTTATAGTTTTCCCACGTCGGTGTGTTTACCTGTCGTCACGTGTATGTGCGTGCCTGTGAGTGATAGAAATATATACGTAATATGTATATTGGTGTAGTCTGTCTGACGCTGTAACAACTGTTGTAGAAGATAGGTGAGAGAGAGAAGAATTCTTTTCGCTTTCAGAGACAGCCACTATATCAAATCTATCATCTCACGTGTGTGGAAATTCTATTACCTTTCACTAACTCTCACTGAGTCTATCACCTATTCAAACCTATTCAGAAGGGACCAAACCTAGTCTTAATTCTCCTATCGGAAATCTACGACAATGATGATGGTGACAATGATGATGATGTTGATGATGATTATGATGATATTGATGATGAAATAAAAGTCGTTTGATCTAGAATCATTTGAAGACTGTCGATAGTTGAATACATAAAACATAATCTTTGAATTTTACTCACATGAAATAACTCGCAACCGATCTGAATGATCTTCTTTGTTCGCCCTCAAATAACCACAACTATCTCTCTTATAGAGCCGGCGGTCCGTCTCATGCATCTCTTATCAACACACAGTTTCTCCCTCAGCTTGGTTGGACCTAGTTTTGTTATTTTATTATTTCCTTTTGCGTTTCGTTGATTGTTTAATTTCTCGTTTTGATATTTCTTTCTTTCTGGTTTTGCATTTTTCTTGCGTTATTTTTGTTCTTTTTTCGCTCATCACCTGTGTTCTTTACTTCTTCATCTGCTTGTATCGCTCTTTTTTGTCTGTGTTTCTCATCCTCGTATGTGTTTGTAGTATTGTTCGTTTGGTTCCGAAGGTTTTTATAGCCGGGAGTTGTAGTGAGGACAAGCTCTCACTGCAGATAAATACTTCTTTGGCACGCGCCCCAAACAGCCTCTGACAACCAAGCTCAGCTCAGCTCCCGGCCTTCACGTGTGGCTCAATTTGAGCCCAGCGGAACTGTTTCCACTGACGGGAGAAGGGGCGAAGGCGAGCGACTGGCGCCTTAAAACCAGCCGCGTCGGGCAGATAAGGCTCGTGATCCTTGGTTGGTAGCTTATTTAAGAGAAGGTAAAACTCTGAATTCAAACCACCGCTGCCTTGCGGGAATATCCGTTTATGGAAAAGGCTTCGGGAGTAACCCCAAGGATAAATCCGGAATCGGAGTCCCTAAGGCAGTCTTGTGTTGATTCGACATTATTCTGGCAACTCTTGCGACGTGGCTGGTACCAAACTGTATCGACTACTGCCGTTCCTTTGGATCTACCGGCTGCGTTGGGAGGGGGAACATGCTGCATGGGCAACAGCTTGATCTCCATATAACTGTGCCCAAGCTCGCGCCCTGGAGAGGACACTCCAGCTTCACCCTATAGGTGTCAGCAAAACACGGGAAGTTGCTGTTACCGGTTATAAGCATTTTGCCCAACTGGTGTAGGGCATGGCGCCAGGGGCTACTTCCGACAGTGGGAGAGGTTCTAGGATCTCACTTGACTGCTACCGCCCGCTTCAATCTGGACAGCCCCCAGTCAATTAGGTGTTGTCCCGCCACTGTCTGTTTTCCCTATTGGGTGCATGGGGATTAGGGTCAAACCCGAACTGTGGACAAAAAAATTTTGCACCAAGCAATTACTACAAAACAAGAAGTAATAGAAATAAACAAACTCTCAGATTGGGATGCTGCAACATCCGGACTATGTTGAATGGACAATCCGAAAACCTACAGGATATAAACGATGTCAGGAAGACAGCCGTAATCAATGCCGAGCTTAAACGACTTCAGGTGGATATAGCTGCACTTTTGGAAAAGCGCCTGTTAGGCTCTGGAATGGTGAGTGAGAAGGACAACACATTTTATTGGCAAGGAAAAGACCTTATTAAAACCAGAGAAGACAGAGTAGATTTTGCGGTCAAAAAAAAATCGCTAACTAAAATGGTTGAACAAGGTGAGAATGGATCCAAATACCTGTTAAATCTCCGCCTGCAAACTAGCGCAGGTCCCATCACCCTTGTCAGTGTCTATGCTCCTACTCTGTACTCTGCCTCAGAATATACAGACGAGTTCTACGAGAATCTAGCAGCAGTCATCAAAAGCACACCTACGCAAGAACAGCTTGTTTTCCTTGGTGACTTTTAAGGCTTGGTGGGTGCTGATGTTTCATGGCCTTCATGTCTGGGCAGGTTTGGTATTGGCAAGATGAATGAAAATGGACAACGGCTCTTGGAGTTATGTGTCCATCATGACTTCTGTGTGACCAACACCTACTTTCAGAAAAAAAACCCAGCATAAGGTGTCATGGAGAAACCCACGATACAAGCACTGACATAAGCTGGATCTGATTCTCATCAGAAGGCCACTTCTCAGGTCTGTGCTCTCAACGCGCTCGTACCATAGTGCAGACTGTGATACAGATCACTCCTTGATTTGCTGCAAAATCAGAGCACAGCCAAGAAAACTCTATTGTGTCAGACATGAAGGGAAACCACGCATTGATACCAGCAAGATGTCAGACCCTGTCATGATCGCTCAATCTACCGCGTTCTTCAAGAAAGTGTTCAGTAGCCCTCAGCATGGTGATACTGTTACAGAGGTCTGGGAACACCTGCGAAACACTATTCAAAGTACTGCACACTTGTCACCTTTAGTAAGAAAACAACGAAGTCAAATGTGATGTCACCTGTCATTGAAGCTAAGCGCAGTGCTGCGAATGAATACAAACGTTCACCGAGTGCTAGAACCTTACAGATCCTGAAAGCTACGAGAGGCAAAGTTAAACAAACTGCTCGACGCTGTGCAAATGACTATTGGCTCCAGCTCAGTGAGAGCATCCAGATAGCAGCGCAAACAGGCAACATTAAACAAATGTATGACGGTATAAAGAAAGCCCGTGGTCCCCAAAAAAAAGAAAGACGGCACAGCTAAAAACCATCAGCGGAGAGAAGCTAACCTATAATGGTAAGCAAAAAGAGAGGTGGGTCGAGCTCTACTCTGAGCTTTACGCTAGAGAAAATACCGTTACGCCTGCAGCCCTTGATCCTGTCAAATGTCTACCAACTATGGAGGAGCTGGTTGCTGAACCAACATTAGAGGAACTCAGCAAGGCCAATGATAGCTTGGCCTCTGGCAAAGCACCAGGCAGTGATGGGATTCCTCCTGATTTAATAAAACGCTGTAAGAGCATGCTATTACATCCCCTGTATAGGGTTCTGTGCCAGAGCTGGGAAGAGACAACTATACCTCAAGACATACGAGATGCCAAGATTGTAACACTGTACAAAAATAAAGGAGACAGAAGTGATAGCAATAACTACAGAGGCATCTCTCTTCTTAGTATTGTTGGTAAGGTTTTTGCCAGAGTCATCTTAATGAGACTTCACAAGTTAGCTGAGCGCATATATCCAGAGTCACAGTGTGGATTCCGAGCTGGTAGATCAACAACAGACATGATTTTTTCTCACTGCAAGCTTCAAGATAAATCAAGGCAGCAGACAAGGCCTTTATATGTCGCCTTTATAGACCTCACAAAAGCATTTGACCTGGTTAGTAGGGAAGGACTCTTCAAAATCCTCCTGAAAATAGACTGCCTTGCTAAACTGCTGGAAATGGTAAAGTAATTCCATGAAGACATGAAGGGAGCAGTCAAATATGCTGGAAGCACATCACTGCCCTTTGACATACGAAGTGGCGTTAAACAAGGCTGTGTTCTAGGTCTTCGGGATCTTCTTTGCCTTACTCTTCAGAGATGCAACTAAAGGAATATGCCTTCACACTAGGTCAGATGGTCGTGGGTTCAATCTCGCAAGGCTGAAGACAAAAGCAAAAATCAGAAGGGTCACTATAAGAGACTTGTTATTCGCTGATGACACTGCAGTCGTCACTCAAAGCCAACATGAGCTTCAGAGCGTGATGAATCGCTTCACCCAAGCAAACGAGGATTTTGGCCTCTCAATAAGTCTACAGAAAACAAATGTGCTGAGTCAGGATGTGGGTGCTGCACCAGTTATAACTTTTGATAACTATGAGTTGGCATTAGTGCACCACTTCATATACCTGGGGTTTACAATCAATGACAAACTCTCTCTGGACACAGAAATTGACAGCGCATTGGCAAAGCTGCAGCTACCTTTGCCCGCCTCACATCGCGTGTTTGGGGAAACTCCAAACTCACAATGAAGACCAAAGCTGCGTTATATAACACCTACGTCACCAGCACACTTCTGTATTGCAGCGATACGTTGACAACCTACGCAAAGCAAGAAAGAAGGCTCAATACCTTCCATCTATGGTGTCTACGCCTCATCCTCGGCATTTTGTGGAAAGAAAAAGTGACACATGTCGAGGTGTTGTCACGTAATGGCCTTCAAAGCATGTATACACTGCTTAGACAGCGCAGACTACGCTGGCTTGGCCATGTCCGCCACATGGAAGATGGTCGCATTCCGAAAGATATCGTCTATGGACAACTGGCAGATGGCAAAAGAACAGTTGGGCGACCGCAGCTGAGATTCAAAGATGTGTGTAAGAGAGACATGAGGGCACTGGACATAAATCCAGAAACTTGGGAGGATGAAGCTGCCGATCGCACCAAGTGGCGATGCTATCTGCGGCACCACCTTAGTGTCGTAGATTTTCGATAGGAGAATTAAGACTAGGTTTGGTCCCTTCTGAATAGGTTTGAATAGGTGATAGACTCAGTGAGAGTTAGTGAAAGGTAATAGAATTTCCACACACGTGAGATGATAGATTTTGATATAGTGGCTGTCTCTGAAAGCGAAAAGAATTCTTCTCTCTCTCACCTATCTTCTACAACAGTTGTTACAGCGTCAGACAGACTACACCAATATACATATTACGTATATTTCTATCACTCACAGGCACGCACATACACGTGACGACAGGTAAACACACAGACGTGGGAAAACTATAACAATGATATATATATTATCTAGAACGAGCTGACCAAACACTATTATTAAGTTCAAGAGCGATTTTAATATCAGGAAAAAATCGGCTCACAACATCAAAAAAAGTACATCAAGGAGAATACATATACACACAGTCATAAAAATTCAAGGAAATGTTGCAAGGATGATAGCCCCCTTATAGTGTTAACTCTAGGTTTAGCCCAGCCCCGTTAAGAGAACAGATGATGGCGCCAGAGTCACAGATACATAGGGTTTGATTCTAAGAGTTTTCGTTATTTTATCTCGTAATTATATGCACAGAGTTTGACAAAAAAAAATCTGATTTAACCTAAGACAAAAACACAAGAACTCTAGCCTTATCAACAAATTATGCAGATTGAAAAAAACAAATAGGACAGCAACAGGGTGTCAAAGATATAATAGTGAAAATATCACTCAAACCAGCGTACACTCATTCATTCCGCCATGGCCTCTCATACAGGTACTCACGACTTTGCTCGCTGCCTCTTGGAACCCACTGATTTTAGATTTTCACACAGACTCAAAAAAATGCAGTCTTCTGCCAAGAAGTCCCCAGTTCCAAAAGACGTATTTAACTCGGAGTCTCCGGGAACGACTACTTGGGTGTGCAAATTTGTTCAAATGTCTGATTAAGTCACCTAACAGTTATTCCAGGCGCGGGAGTTAGCAGAGCACAGTGTCAATAGCGTAGGTTTCTAGAAATGATGAATGTCAGGTCGGTGCCTTCCCTCAGTATAGGATTCACTTTAGTCACACCACAGATTTGTCCACAAAAAAAATATATATATATATATAGTCGGGAAATGTTAGTTAATACTTGAAGTATTTCGCGCCACCAGGCAGAAAGATTACGTAGAGTTTTTCTAGAAGAAATTAAGATCTGGCTCCAAGGTCCAGTATTTATCATTACAGTCTTTGAAAACCCGTTATTGGGATATAGTATTTCTGGCTAACTCGGGTTGCATATGCACTGTTAGACCAGTGGTACTTAAGAAACCCACGTGGTTCAAAATAAGGACTGTCTATTTCTTCACAAGTATGGAAACTACTACTAGGTGCTGGTAAAGTTAGGGTCACCCCAAAACTTTCACTGTGTGGAGGAAAAATAACACATATAATATAATAAACAGAATCTGTACTGGTTATAACTTACATTTAAACTTGCAAGCAGAGAGCTTTGCTTATCATTTAAACTTCCCGTGACGTAAGTTATATTTAAAAATCAGCAATCCTCATGAATTAGGAACACGTGCGTATTCCGTCACCATTCATGAGGCTCGATTCTAGAGTTTATACGTTAGTTTAGAAAAATACACTCGACTGAGTATTAGCGGTTAAATTAAATTCATAAATAGCTACTCTGCCGTTATAAGCTAGAAATTTTAATTTTATTCTGCTTTCCACTGAATGCTTCCCTAGAAAATATAATAGCCTACCACTTTATTTCTCTTCTGCGCTAAAGAAATAGATTAAAATGAATTAAGCGATTAAACACTTTAACACTCACAAAATCTATATATCTATCATATTAATTACCTCAACCACAGAATTACAGGTAGTCGCACAACTTAAGAATAAAAATGCTGAAAAATATTTCTGGAAGTCTAGAAGTTCGACAAATTGCCGAAACAAACTGAGATCTTCGCTAACAGCTATTCTGTTTACGAGCAACCTATCTACTGTGAGTCTATGAGCGAGAATGAAATTAAAGTTTCAAACTTGGCCAATATCTTTAAAATCGGACACAGGATCCTAATCTTATTTCGCCAAGCGAAATAGTCTCCCCTGTCCGTATAACACCTTCGTCCGCTTATCGCGTGACGTAACAGCCATCAGTGGCCGAGGGCTTGCATGAGTTGCAAATCTCAGACCACCGTCTGCAGTGCGGAGTGGATTTTCACGCTAAGCCGGTTTTTTTTTTCTGACGAAAAACCTCATGCGTTTACTGAAATGCAGACTCTCTGTCTACTTTCCATGTCCCTCGGTGAATTTTCACGCCCCAGGCCAGAGACCCTCAGACGAATGTCTAGCGAATGCTGTAAATTCACGCCTATCGTCCGACCAGCGCGACTGACATGTACGCAATACCACCCAGGTGCGATTCTCAGTTTTAGAGAAAGGAAAACAGGTAAAGTTTGCGAATTATATGAAAATAATATTCGCAAAACGAATGGATGAAAAATATACAGGAAAAAGGAAATACAGAGATAATAAAAGAGAGAATTCGGGTGAAAGAATAGGAAGAAGATGTAGGAAATTAAATGAATATAAACCCTACGTGACAGAGCCTCCCCCCTTTAAGATATGGAAGCACTCCATGTCTACGTTATGGAGTTTAATTTCCTATAACCGTAGCTTCGGGGGGTGTCTGTCTTCTTCCCTCTCCTCTTCCCCCTCCATCTCTGTCCAATTCCTACTCAAGTCCACTCCTCAAAGTTTCCTTCCCCTGGAATGTCTCATATGCGCGCTTGAAAGAGCGTCGCCGCTTCTGACATTTTTGAAAGATTTCCTGTGATAGCGGTGGAATATCCCTGCCACTATCGTCATCTTCGTCAGTTTTGGCGATCGTCAGGAGATGGTCGGAGGTTGGCACTGGTTTTTCCAAGTATCTCTTTAAGAGATTTAAATGGAAAACCTTCTCCTTTCCTTCAATAGAGATCTGGTAGTTAGCCTTAGAAATCTTTTTCAGGACGGTAAACGGCCCTTGCCATCCGATCTTCAGTTGGTTGTTCTCGGTAGGGAGCAACACCAAAACTTTCTCTCCTGCTTCCAGTTCTCTCTCTTCCGCGACTTTCCTGTATCGGTTAGCGTGCTTGGTGCGTGCTCGCTTAAAGTTAGTCGTTGCTAGGTCCCACCCTAGTTTCAACCGTTCCTTTAAAACCGACACATATTTACTGGCTGAGACAACTGTCTCATCAGCCTTCTCGTCTGTCAGAGACTGAAGTAAGGCTTCAAGCGGGCCCTTAATGGGTCTGCCGAATAAGAGTGTAGCTGGCGGAAATCCTGTGGAAGTATGAGGAGATTCTCTGTAGCCAAATAATGCTGCAGGAATACAGAGATCCCAATCTTCAGGTTTCACTTGTGCCAGCTTACTTAGCATCATGGTGAGGTTTCCATTAGCACGTTCCACGAGCCCATTTCCGGCCGGAGTATATGGCTTAGTGTGGATGTGCTGGGTCCTCAAGATCTTAACGATCTCATCCATCAACAGGTTTCGGTATGGAGATCCATTATCCGTCAACACTTGCTGAGGGAATCCCAACCGAGTGAAAATCTGCACGAGGGCTTCTGCGACATGCTTGGCATCTGCGCATGTTAGCGGGATAGCTTCTGCCCATAAAGTGCATGTATCGACTAAGGTCAGGATAAACCTGTTCCTTCTTTTAGTCCTTTCGAAAGGCCCTAAAATGTCGATCACAACCCGTTCGAATGGTGTTCCCATTATTGGCATTTCACCCATGTGGACTGGGGGTGCCCGTTGCTTGGGTGGCACACGTTGGCACTGGGCACAGGATTTGACATATCTGATAATATCAGTATTTACTCCTGGCCACCAATAATGAGTGGTTATACGTTGGTTTGTGGTGGCGTTCTGTCCCATATGTCCGCTAAAGGGAAGAGAGTGCCCCATTTCTAGGATTTGGCTTCTGTACTGTTTCGGTACTAGGAGCTGGTTGTAACCTTGGTCAGGCTTGCCCGTTCTCCGATAAAGTACGCCATCCTCAGAAAAAATGTCCCCGTGCTGTTTTGGTTCCTTCGCCATGGGCAGTTTCCTAAAGCAGGGTGCCAAGGTAGGGTCCTTGTATTGCGCTTCTTTAAGTTCCATAGGTAACAAATTTGGCGCAGGCTCCCGTTCCTTCTTGGTTTGCCCTCTTATAGTTACTGCTGCCACAATCGGCTCTTCCGGTTTCCCAATACACACGTATCTCCCGCCAAGTATGACTGGGTAGATGGGATCATCCATAACAGCTGCTTTGATCACACCTCTGACAAAGTCAGAGTGTATCTCCACCAATGCGATGGGAAGCGCTGTAGGTGCATCACTCTTACGAACTCCACAAAGTTTGACGGTCTCTCCTGTCTCTTGACCGGGTTTAACCAGCTTTCTGGCAACAATGCAATCATAAGAAAGCCCCGTGTCAAATAAGCAAGAAGTTTGAGAACCGTTCAAAGTAACAGTACCTCGCGTTGAGGGTCTATCCCCAACAGGTTGGGAATCACTGTCAATAATTCCGCCTTGCGAGACTGTCAATAAGCATCCGATGCGTTTCGGCTCGGTGTGCTCGGTCTGATCATATGTCCCGTGCTCAGGGGTTCTCCCTTTGCCACCTTGTCCTTTCTGGCTGCGCTGCCATGTAGGGCGGTCGGGTTGATCAGGCTGTTTGGGGTGGTTGGGGTACTTGTTCTTGTAGAACTTGGATTTTTCAGGAGGGGGGTTTTGAGGTCCAGTTTCTCTGTGGTTGTTTTGGTTAGAAGCCTGAGAAGATTGCTCTAGGTTATGTTTTCGAAAATGCTCCTCTGTCGGTTTCCGCTTTGTGGCCGGTAGTTCAGCCAGCGCATTGTGATAACGCTCAGACTTTTCCAAAATGTCTTCAAGTTTTTCTGCCCCCTGCTCAGCGAGAAATCTCCGGGTATCAGCAGACAAAGTGTTCTTTATTTGTTCAGTTAGAACAAGTTCCTCAAGACCTTCATAGGTAGAGGGGAGCTGCGAAAGCTCAAGGCACTTTGTTAGATATCCCTTAAGACGAGATGAGAACTGGTGAAAAGTTTCAGAATTCTCTTTCCGGCTGTTGCGAAACAGTTGCAAAAACTTGCGAGCGTTCATTTCAAAGCGCTCCAGTAACGCTTTCTTCAACACATCGTAGTCGTCTTGTTGGCTACTTTCCAGCTTAGAATAAACATCATAAGCAGAACCTTTTAGGGCCTGGGAAAGTTTCATATTCCAACGCGACCTCTCTAACCCGTACAGAGTTGCAATTTTCTCAAATTTTTCTAACCATGTGTCAATCTTCTCATTTGGACAAGGAAAAGATTCAAGAGTGAAAGACATAGCATTTAGTTGAAGAGATTGAGTGTTAGCAGGGTCAGTTAAGGAAGAATGAGGAGAAGACTCTCCATTGCTGGAGGTAGAGGCAGCCCCACGCCTTTGGAATTCCAGAGTTTTAAGAGCTAACTCATGCTGTCTCTCCTTCTCTCTCCTTCTCATGCTGTCTCTCCTTCTCTCTTTCCTCATGCTGTCTCTCCTTCTCTCGTTCCTCATGCTGTCTCTCCTTCTCTCGTTCGTTCGCCCTGCGAATTTCCATTTCTTCATCCATCTTCTTCTGCTGTAAAGCTTCAGCTGCTTTCCTCTCCGCATCATATCTCTCCAGTTCGTCTCTGACAAAAGCTTTCGCTTCCTCTCCTTCCAGTCCCTCCTCTCTCGCTTCGTCCCTGAGAAGTTGTCTAAGCTTTGCCCTCTCGGCCATATTATGTCAGTGACTGAGACTAGTGGAGAACGAAAATAGGAAAAAGGATACACTGGTTCCTACCACTTACGAGAAAAAAAATTACCAAAAAATCAAAAGATGATATCCTTAACCCTGGGATACCTCCTCCAAAGTAAAATCTAACTATCGCTGCTATTATCGGCAATAAAGCACTTAATGCAAAACACGACTACGCCAACTAAATGGTAGTTAAGATTACTTCTGAAAAATAAGTTGCTACAGTGGAAAAGCAAAATAATTATTGCAAAAATTAAAGAGAAAAATAATCCCTTAATTATAAAGTCCACTATCACGTTCACCCCTGAAGACAGTTAGGGTAAGGGAGGCAATTAATCTGGACAAATAGTCCGAAACGCACTCCTTAGCTTTTGCTCAAACACCTACTTCTTCAAAACCCAGTGAATGTTATACACTCACTACTTTACCAGCGTTTAGTATTACAATCAGCAGTTAACATATATCCCGACAAAATCAACCTGTAACCAAAATGTATATTATTCAAAGATGCTGTGGAAAAAAAAAAACTTATTAGTTTGTGTGGTCAGCACGCCCGTAAACAGATCGCTAGTCTAGGGGGTAATATTTTTTTTAAAAAGATACACAGTCACAAGACATCACACTCTTACTCTATATCAGAATACAGAATCTTAAGTTCAAAATCCAGATAGACGAGTCCACATTTGTCGTACTCGTCTTCCTATTCTAAGTTCAAAAATCCTACGGACGAGAACCCATTTGTCGTATCGCCTTAGGATTTTGGGTTCAATTCCCGGTAACGAGCGACCATTTGTCGTAGATTTTCGATAGGAGAATTAAGACTAGGTTTGGTCCCTTCTGAATAGGTTTGAATAGGTGATAGACTCAGTGAGAGTTAGTGAAAGGTAATAGAATTTCCACACACGTGAGATGATAGATTTTGATATAGTGGCTGTCTCTGAAAGCGAAAAGAATTCTTCTCTCTCTCACCTATCTTCTACAACAGTTGTTACAGCGTCAGACAGACTACACCAATATACATATTACGTATATTTCTATCACTCACAGGCACGCACATACACGTGACGACAGGTAAACACACAGACGTGGGAAAACTATAACAATGATATATATATTATCTAGAACGAGCTGACCAAACACTATTATTAAGTTCAAGAGCGATTTTAATATCAGGAAAAAATCGGCTCACACAACATCAAAGAAAGTACATCAAGGAAAATACATATACACATAGTCATAAAAATTCAAGGAAATGTTGCAAGGATGATAGCCCCGTTATAGTGTTAACTCTAGGTTTAGCCCGGCCCCGTTAAGAGAACAGATGATGGCGCCAGAGTCACAGATACATAGGGTTTGATTCTAAGAGTTTTCGTTGTTTTATCTCGTAATTATATGCACAGAGTTTGAAAAAAAAATCTGATTTAACCTAAGACAAAAAACACAAGAACTCTAGCCTTAGCAACAAATTATGCAGATTGCAAAAAAAAATTACGACACAAACAGGGTGTCAAAGATATAATAGTGAAAATATCACTCAAACCAGCGTACACTCATTCATTCCGCCATGGCCTCTCATACAGGTACTCACGACTTTGCTCGCTGCCTCTTGGAACACACTGATTTTAGATTTTCACACAGACTCAAAAAAATGCAGTCTTCTGCCAAGAAGTCCCCAGTTCCAAAAGACGTATTTAACTCGGAGTCTCCGGGAACGACTACTTGGGTGTGCAAATTTGTTCAAATGTCTGATTAAGTCACCTAACAGTTATTCCAGGCGCGGGAGTTAGCAGAGCACAGTGTCAATAGCGTAGGTTTCTAGAAATGATGAATGTCAGGTCGGTGCCTTCCCTCAGTATAGGATTCACTTTAGTCACACCACAGATTTGTCCACAAAAAAATATATATATATATATAGTCGGGAAATGTTAGTTAATACTTGAAGTATTTCGCGCCACCAGGCAGAAAGATTACGTAGAGTTTTTTTCTAGAAGAAATTAAGATCTGGCTCCAAGGTCCAGTATTTATCATTACAGTCTTTGAAAACCCGTTATTGGGATATAGTATTTCTGGCTAACTTATATTTAAAAATCAGCAATCCTCATGAATTAGGAACACGTGCGTATTCCGTCACCATTCATGAGGCTCGATTCTAGAGTTTATACGTTAGTTTAGAAAAATACACTCGACTGAGTATTAGCGGTTACATTAAATTCATAAATAGCTACAATTGCCGTTATAAGCTAGAAATTTTAATTATATTCTGCTTTCCACTGAATGCTTCCCTAGAAAATATAATAGCCTACCACTTTATTTCTCTTCTGCGCTAAAGAAATAGATTAAAATGAATTAAGCGATTAAACACTTTAACACTCACAAAATCTATATATCTATCATATTAATTACCTCAACCACAGAATTACAGGTAGTCGCACAACTTAAGAATAAAAATGCTGAAAATATTTCTGGAAGTCTAGAAGTTCGACAAATTGCCGAAACAAACTGAGATCTTCGCTAACAGCTATTCTGTTTACGAGCAACCTATCTACTGTGAGTCTATGAGCGAGAATGAAATTAAAGTTTCAAACTTGGCCAATATCTTTAAAATCGGACACAGGATCCTAATCTTATTTCGCCAAGCGAAATAGTCTCCCCTGTCCGTATAACACCTTCGTCCGCTTATCGCGTGACGTAACAGCCATCAGTGGCCGAGGGCTTGCATGAGTTGCAAATCTCAGACCACCGTCTGCAGTGCGGAGTGGATTTTCACGCTAAGCCGGGTTTTTTTTTCTGACGAAAAACCTCATGCGTTTACTGAAATGCAGACACTCTGTCTACTTTCCATGTCCCTCGCGTGAATTTTTACGCCCCAGGCCAGAGACCCTCAGACGAATGTCTAGCGAATGCTGTAAATTCACGCCTATCGTCCGACCAGCGCGACTGACATGTACGCAATACCACCCAGGTGCGATTCTCAGTTTTAGAGAAAGGAAAACAGGTAAAGTTTGCGAATTATATGAAAATAATATTCGCAAAACGAATGGATGAAAAATATACAGGAAAAAGGAAATACAGAGATAATAAAAGAGAGAATTCGGGTGAAAGAATAGGAAGAAGATGTAGGAAATTAAATGAATATAAACCCTACGTGACACTTAGATTGGGCGAAAAGAAGCTCACACAACAAGCAGAAGAGAGGAGAAAACTTCGAAAAGAACACCAGGACAATAAACAGCTGAGTGTTGTCACCTCAGTTGCCCATTCCCATAGTCATTTCTGACTGAAGGGGCTATTATTATAATTGACGGAGCAGTCTGCAAACCTGTTTCAACATCTGGCCGGTTAAGTTATTTTAACCAGGCCAAAGCAAAAATAATTCTCACCACCACATCAAACCACCTTAACCATTTTCTGTGAAAAAAACTACATTTGTCAATTCACCAACTTCACTCATTTATTTAACAGTGTTCAACAATACTTGATTACTAAATTTGTTGTATATGTATTTACAAATCAATAGTTGATTTAATTATTACAGAGAGAAGCGCACAAATACAACAAAGCTACTTAAGTAATATTTTACTGAATAATTCAGTTGGGGGCTCAGAAACGCGCTAATATATCTTTATCTTCATAGAAGGTGCGGGTAGTTACAAAGTTCACGACCACTTGGAGAACCTCAGCGTTGTGCTTGATTTCTGAAAAATCTTATGAAGACTCCCTAAAATAGAAGCACCATCCTTCTATTTACAACTCTTCCAAGAGTAATCTTGAGCGAAGGTAGATACTTTTAAAGACCCTCATTGTATCCTCTAAATTTTGACCATTGTTGGACCATCACTGCAGAGCAGGTGAGACAATCCGGTGACAATCACACTGCAGAGCAGGGGAGACAATCCGGTGACAATCACATTTAAACAAACGAAAATATTACATATTTCAAAAGTACAGTGGCATGCAGGTACATTCTCGCATACATTACATCACACTCCATAATTCTCACCGTTTGTACGTCGGTAACATCTAAGGGATACAACTGTGGTTGAAGGCTAGACATTAAGGATGAATAAGGCGCAAGGACAATCTTTTGATCACGTATGAGTTTTCCTTCCTAAACCTGTTTTCGGACACGGCCAGCTCTATGTCGCCCTCACCCGAGGAACAAATCATGAAAACTTGAAAGTTTTTATTAAAAACACTTTTTATCAGGGAACATTCTTTGAAACAAATCCACGCACTTTCACAAAAAATGTTGTCATCAAATAACTTTTATATTGAACTTAAAAATATTTAAAAAATATAATACAGTTTTTGATTTACTTCCATTATTATTGACGGGTTATTGCTAGTAATATAATAATATTACATGAATGCAACACAAATTATTCACATAGAAAATAACGAGCGGAAGAGGAAAAGAAAGATTGACATATGGATGAGATGTGGACAGGCAAAGGCTGCTTCTATGGGGGTAGATAATCAGTGTTGATGAAGTGTTTGAAAAGTGCTTTGCTGAATGAGTATTGTGTAGGTAGTGGAAACAATGATCGTAGGTACGGTGGAGCATTAGATAGATAGATTGATAGACAGACAGACAGAAAGACAGAAAGACAGATAGACAGATAGATAGATAGATAGATAGATAGATAGATAGATAGATAGATAGATAGATAGATAGATAGATAGATAGATAGATAGATAGATAGATAGATAGATAGATAGATACATAGATACATAGATACATAGATAGATACATAGATACATAGATAAATAGATAGAACGAACGAACGAACGAACGAACTTTATTTTCAAAGGGTTGAGAATTGGGCACGCAGGCCCGTCTGACATTCTGCCCTTCCTTTCTCTCGTCTTTTATACTGATTTCATTTATTCTCACATACATTTTACCCATCAATTCAAGGAATTCAACGTTATAAAGGTAAAATAATAGCATACTCACATTCACAGTATCTAATTATAAACATGAAATAAAGTATGTTGAAAAATACAAACTAAGTATCACCATGAAACAAAATATGTTGAAAAACACTATCATCATCATTAAACCTACATTCGATATTATATCATTTGTTCGGAAAAATAATCACATTAGGGGGGCAGATAATCAGAACTCATAAAGTAATCGAAAAGTTTACGATTGTATGAATAGGGACTGAGGTTGTTATCTTTCAGATAATGTGGAAGATAGTTCCAGAGATGAGCAGCAGAGTAAGCTAAGCTTTTCTTGAATAAGTCAAGCCTAGGCTTGGGCACTTGTATTTTGTTAAGGCGTTGACTGCGTCTTTCACTGTATTTGAACATTGGCCACAGATATGTTGGAGCATTCTGTGACAGGATTTTGTGAACAAATTTAGCTTTGTTGAACAGAAAGCGCTTTCTTAGAGGCAGTATTTTGAGATCTTTATATAGATCTACACACTGTGCTTGGCAGTTGTCAGAAACTAGACGCACTGCACGCTTTTGTAGTGAATGGAGTCTTTTTGTGTTGGACATAGAACAACCATCCCAGATTGTGGAGCAATAGTCAAGGTTTGTTTGTATGTGAGATATATAGAACAATTTACGTGCATCTTCATCTAGGAAATGTTTGATTTTAGCTAACCGGTAAACTTTCTGTGCCGTTTGCTTGGTCAGTGCATGAACATGTGAGTTCCAATTTAGATGCTGGTCAACGACTATTCCTAGAGTTTTATGTTCATTAACGTTTTCAATTGGTAAGGTACTAATATAGATCTGAAGTGTTGTTTTCTCTGAATTTTGTAATTTTTGTCTAGTTGATATTAACATGCACTTTGTTTTAATTATATTAATTAGCATGCGATTTCCGATGCTCCACCTAATCCGATTGTCTGTATCTTTTTGTAACGATAGTTCGAGTGTGTTGCAACTTGTATCACTCGTGTAGACAGTACAGTCATCAGCAAATAGGTCACAGGATGCGTGCTCGACGTGTAGTGCAAGGTCATTAATGTATATGGCAAAAAGTAGAAGCCCAAGAATAGAGCCCTGAGGAACGCCGGTATTTATTACGGTTGGGGTTGAGCAAGAGTTATTGTAAGAAACTACATGTTTTCTGTCTGACAGGAATGATTTAATTATCGTCACTAGTTGAAGGTTTACTTTTGATGTTTCTAGTTTTCTAATTAAAATAGCGTGATCTATCATATCAAATGCTTTTTTAAAGTCTACAAAAACTGCCCCACATATCTTATCGTTATTAATATTTAAGTGCCAGTTGTCAATCATCTTAGTTAGAGCTGTGTGACATGAATGTTTAGGTCTAAAGCCCGACTGACTATCAATTAGCAAGCCGTTGTTAACTAAGTGTTGTAGTGTTATTTTATGTATGTGTTTTTCTAGTGGTTTGGATAGCGATGATATTAAGGAGATTGGCCTATAGTTACCAAGGTTATTATTGTCGGAAGAGCCAGGTTTTAAGAGAGGATATACCTTAGCGACTTTAAAGTGCCACGGAAAGTAACTCCGTGCGATACACTGATTGTATATGTATGTAATAATAATAATAATAATAAATTCTTTAAGCGCCAAACACGGCGCATAAGGCAGAAACCAGTGCTCTCCAGGTTGTTCGTTGTGACGCCACTCCTCTTAGCTCTTGCACATTATTTAGGCCCAACGTTCTTCCTTCTCTTATTATTGTTCTTCTGAGTGTTTCTTTTGGTCTTCCTTTTTTTTCCGCTTACCCTCAGGAACCCAAGTGAGCGCCTGTAGTGGTATTCTGTTGTTTTGCATTCGTAGGACATGACCGATATATGACCATCGTCTTTTCCTTATATAGTCGGAGACATATTTCTGCCTAGAGTCTTCTCTTATTTGTCGATTAGTCTTGAATTCTTTCCAACTGATGTTCATGAGTTTTCTAAGACATTTGTTCTCGAATGTATTCAGCTTGTTCTCCAATGATTTTGTTATTTTCCAACTCTCACAGCCGTATGTTAACACTGAGATAACATTTGAATTAAACAGACGAAGCTTGGTATGTATATTCAATGATCGTAATTTCCAAATGTTAGATAATCTATTGAAGGCGCTAGCTGCCAAAGCAATTCTAGTATGGATTTCTCTTGTTGTGTCACCATCCTGAGTCATTTTACTGCCTAAATAATTGAAACTTTCAACTTTCTGTAGTTTTTTTTTTCCCCGTTCAAGATGATATCAAAGGTCTCGTTAGAAAAGTTCATAGCTTTAGTTTTAGAGGCATTTATTTGGAGACCAATTTTTTAACCGAGAGATGACACAAATTATTTATTGCTTCTTGGGATTGTCTTGGTGTTGAACTTAAGAATGCTACATCATCTGCGAAATCCAGGTCCCCCAGGAATTTTCCATTTGTCCATTTTATACCCAATTGTTCATTGTGGGTATAGTTTCTCATAACCCAATCAATAGCTATTCCAAAAAGTAGTGGTGACATAATACAGCCTTGTTTCACCCCTGTTTCTACTGTAAACCATTCTGTATTCCCTTTATTTGTTCTAACACAACATCTTGCATTGTCATATAGCGCTTTGATTATATTCACATATTTTGTTGGAAAACCATAGATTGTAAGTATCTTCCACAATGATGGGCGGTGTAGACTATCAAAGGCTTTTTGAAAATCGACGAAGGTGATAATAAGTGGCGATTGCCTTTCCACTGATTCTTCTATAATTGTTCTTAGTGTGAATATTTGATCAATACATGATCGTTTCGGCCTGAAACCCGCTTGTTCTTCTCTGATCTTTTCGTCAGCATGCAATTTAAGTCTTTCTAACATCATGCAACATAATAATTTTCCAGGTACTGATAATAGAGATATACCACGCCAGTTATTACAGTCTGATAGATCACCTTTCTTCGGTAACTTTACAATAATACTGTCTTTCCATTGTAAGCGAATCACTAATAGCTGGAGCCGCATAACGCAGTATTCGATTACTGACTCCGTCAAGTCCTGATGAGTTATTATCTTTAAGTCCTAGAAGATAGTTATATACTTCATTAACTGTCATAAACGGAATGTTGGATGGGATTGTGTTGGTACATTTGTTCTCACAAAATACTGACAGCCTGCCTAAGTCACAAGGTGAATTTGGTATTGTAGATTTAAGACTGTTTATTTCTGCCTGCAGGTAATTGCTGAAGTCTGTGCAAGTAAATGAAGTGTTAGGGGTTGACGAGACTGACAGATTTTGCTTGTTCGCTAAGGTGTTGATTGCTTTCCATATATCTTTACTGTTTGTTTTGTTCTGAACCAAATTTTTAAAGTAATTTCTTTTTTCACTACGAATTAAATATTGCACTTTGTTCCTCTGTGCTCTGTATGTGTTAAAGTCCTTGTTTTTGTGAGCTTGATCTCTCTGCCTCATGGCGTCTAGCACTGCTTGTGTGATCCAAGGAGATTTGACCTGTCGTTTCACACGAACTTCTTTAGATGGTGCGTGGTTATCAAACACACAAAGAAAGATACGTGTCCAATGGGCAATGGCGTCATCGGGATCAGAAATCTGGTAAACACTGGCAAGAGGTGCAGTTCGCAAATCATGTAAAAATAGTTCACGGTTGAAATTTTTAAAACTTCTAAATTTAATACTGATATGTTTATTTCTTGGAGCTTTATATTTATTCTTTGACCACGTGCAACATATAGGATAGTGGTCACTCATCGCGACAGTAGGAACAGAGCATTCTATAATGTTTTCTGCACAGGTGACGTAGATGTGGTCAATTGTTGTGGATGATGCATTTGTTACCTGGTAGGCTGGTTGACTATTTGTTTTAGGTTGTAAGATAGTATGATGTTTTCCCAAGTTTGGTTTGTGTTATGCATGTCGATGTTGAAATCGCCTAGAAGAATAATTTCTTTGGCAGTGGTAAATACTTTATCCATCATAGTGGTGAAATCTTCGTACCAGATGGCTCCTGCACTGGGATTTCTATAAAGATACCCGATTAGAAATTGTCCCTGAGTCGGTAGTTTTATTTCTAACCATATGCACTCGGTCTCTGCTGTCTCTAAATCGCTTCTGTGGCGATAACTAATAGAAGTGGAAATATATACTACTATACCTGTTTCTAGCTTTCTACTTGAGTCTCGCCGAACTGTTTTAAATCCATTTAGGGCAATTTCATCATCTAATATTTTGTCGTTTAAACGACTTTCGGAAAGTCCAAAAACATGAAAATTTTTATTCAGAATTTGTGTAAGCTCAGGAAGTTTGCCTAATAAATGGTAAATGTTCAGGTGGCCCAGCCGTAGACCATCCTTAATTAGCCATTGTGTCTGATAGGTATGCATTTTATTTTGGCGAGTGGTTTAAAAAGGAAAATAACAAAAGCAATTTTAGATACGAAACCTACGAAAATTTAAACTAATTAACGTCACCAAGTAAGTGAAAATACAAATGTTAGTGCTTAACGTACGAACACTTGGTACAAGTATTGCTAAAAAATTACAATTAACTGAAATTGTCAGTAGTATATTAAAACAGTTGCAAAAAAGATTACATCATTTGAAATGAAATGCTACAGAAGGATGTTGAGAATACCCTGGACAGAAAAAAAGACCAACAGAGAAGTACTGCACTCACTAAACGTACAGGAACATTGGCTCCTAAATACCATCGCAATAAGGAAGCTGAAATTTTTCGGTCATATAAAAAGACATAATAGTCTGGAAAAAACAGTGATGGAAGGCATGGTCCCTGGAAAAAGGGGAAGGGGTCGACCTAGACGACGGTGGACCCAGGACATCACAGAGAGTCTGAACTTGTCTTTGGCTGATGCAGGTCGACTTGCCCAGAATCGTGATGCGTTCAGAGCAGCTGTAATGGAGACAACGTTCTGGAAAGAATACGTCACATGATGATGATGATATTAAAATAGTCACACAACAGTAGGCACGCACGTTTTCACACCACAACACTAAAATTCTAACAAAGTAATTAAGCAACACTGAGAGAATACGAATTAAAAAAGTAAATAAAATAAAATAAAATCTTGCAAATTATGAAAAAACTGTCGAAGGCCTGTAGCCAATGAAATTAGAGTGTTTTGAGAAAGTAACAAAGTACTTATTACTTTATGCGTCACAGTAATCAACTAATTGTTCACGGGAGAGACGGCTTTGGTCGCAGGGATTAAGTCAATAACCAAAAAAAAATAAATAAATAAATAAAAAAAATAAAAAAAAATAAAAAATGAGTGGATTCATCATCGATAATGGATGTCTCTGTCATGTATATAGTAGGGCCCCCGTTGCACAGACATCATTAGTGCTTGGCTGAGGGATGCAGGACTGAATTGCATCAGGTATCCAAGTTCTGGGTTCCACTGAGCACGACCAGGAAAGCTACGGGAGGAAGCATGACGACTGTAGATTTCATCTGCAGTGGTACCAACACTTGTAGTTGATTTTTGGGTCTGGGACATTGTGGCACTGCTTGTTGAACTGTCATATGATGTGTTTGTGAGGGGCTGTCTTATAGGTAGTGGAGGAAACATAACATCGTAACGTTCGGCTTCCTGGCTGTATGTGGCGTTCTGTTTGTTGTTAGGTAATTTGTTGGTTACAGAAGCGCTTCTTTGAGGGGCGGGCAAGGTGTGTTGTGCATTTTCATGAAGGGCTGATCTCATGGTAGATCGGTTTGTGTTCTTTGTGTCTGGTGGGTTGTCGTGTTGCGTTCGCTGCGGGTACTTGATGTTTTTTGCTAGGATGCTGCTACCTAGTTTTGATGTATGTATTTGATCTATGTAAAGGCGTTTCTTTGGTGCTCCAGAGTTGCTTGTGAAGAAAGGAGTGTTGTTGATATAGCCAATGTTGTTGTGTTCACAATAGCTCTGGAGTGTCTTGTTGTTGGTGTCGGCTACGCGACGTTGGAAGCCATAGCAAGGTGGAATAATGGATGACATAAAAATGGAGGTGTTAGGAAATTTTTGTTTTATTGTAGTAGTCAGTTTGGAAATCGCCGAAGGGCTAACGCTGTGTCCATTCATTATGTCGTTGATCACTACATGTACTGTTGTTCTTGTAATGTTATGATGTATGTCGAACCTATTAATTCTATCAATTAATCTTTCAGTTCCAGCTCCAGGTATCGCAAATAGTGAGACAGTTTCCTCTTTAGTAGTAGACATCCGGTAATTGTATATGCCTTTTAGGAGAGAGCGCCAATTATAACGTGTGTTGCTTTACTACATGGTTGTTGACTCGGCTTTCGTTTTGATTCTTGCTGCCGCCATTGATTTTCCTGGTGTGAATCGTCCTGAATAGTCTGGGTGTTTTCATCGGGTGGTTGTGGTGTCAGTATATGATCTGGTAGCGGCGTTAATGCCTGTTCATTTTGTACTGAACGCTGGTTAAGGGCGGTAAACCTGTTGCTTACTTTTACACTAATAGGGTAAGCTTCGTGTGCACGTGTATCCTCAACTTTGTTGGTGTTACATTGGTGCTGCTTGCGGCGTTCGTTTGATATATGTTCTTTGGAGGGATCTCCAGAAGCTTCAGGTACTGTAAGAGGATGTTCCGAGTGCTGTGTTTTATAAATAGAAAAATCGCTTCGTAGTTGCTCAACGACGTGTTTCATATTGGAATTATCTTCTCTCAGATGCAGTATTTCCTTTTTGAGTAGTTCGTTTTCTGCGCTGATCGATTTATAGACATTAGTCGTCAGATCGGCAATTAGTGTTCGAAGTGTGTCCTCCATTTTGAGCATCAGCTCCTGGCAGCACTGCGCATTTATCATGTGAGTGACTTCTGGGTGATTTTCCCGTGATAATGATTCATCTGTTTGTGTGCTAGTGTCTTTAGGGCCCATTGGATATTCTATGGCCAGCATAGGTTGAGAAAATGGAGTATTTGCTACTGTGTCGCTCATTGGAAAGTCGCGTGTTGTGGGAGGCAAAGTGGATGTATTTGTAGGAGAGTGTATGCTAGAGTTAATGTTGATGATTTCGCTGTCAGCAGATGAGACGCTGGCAGCTGATGATGTGGCGTCTATTGCGAGCTGGGGTAAACATGCTGTCGCGTCCAATTTTGTGGTACAAATTATGTTTTGTGCAGACTCATTTAAACTGACAAAGTCCGTTTCCAGCCATGACTCAATAACAGTGGCAGTTGCTTGAGCCATTATCTTGTTTTTTGTATGATAAAGGTGCAGAGATAATAGTGGTGTTGTGATGAAATCTTCTACAAAGGCACCTTGTTTATCTGCTCTCGTCTCGACATGGTCATTCTGGTAGTATTTGGTACACGTTGTGCGAAATGCCTCATAATGATATGTATTGTGGAAGAGTACAGTAGCACATTTACCGTCATTTGCTATTTTAAAGGTTAAATCCGACTCTTTGTTAAATCCCTGAAGTTTAACGCGAATAGCTCTGTTTTGGTCTAAGGAGTAATTTTTGATTTTGGTCGGGCGTAATCTAGAGTCCCTATCAGCTTTCGTTACCTGCGAGCCATGACCGATCTCCAAGTGTGACATGTTTACATGCCCGCTGGGATTAATTACAAGTGAAATACATTGATCCACTGGAAACCTTATCTGTTTAAGAGGAGCTAGTAGCCAAGAAAATACGCCGTCTCTTCTTTACAGCGGTCAGTGACGAGTCACGTGGTCATTGTTAAAAGCATGGTAGAAGGCATTTGCAGTCCAAAAATGAATACACCGATATAAAAATTCCCGATTCGACGACGCTGTTGTCCCCGCTCGCCATGACATTAATTGCTTGAGGGCGAACAAGCCCTGTGATTTATTGCTGTCTATTGTTCTCTAGCCAGAAGGTCACCGTCAGAGCTTGAGTTTGGAATGTGTTACAGTAGTGTTTCATATATCGACAAATGGTGGCTGGACACGATGAACGCTCCTACCGTCATTCCAGATAAATATATAGATAGATAGATAGATAGATAGATAGACAGACAGACAGACAGACAGACAGACAGACAGACAGACAGACAGACAGACAGACAGACAGACAGACAGACAGACAGACAGACAGACAGACAGACAGACAGACAGACAGACAGACAGACAGACAGACAGACAGACAGACAGACAGACAGACAGACAGACAGACAGACAGACAGATAGATAGATAGATAGATAGATAGATAGATAGATAGATAGATAGATAGATAGATAGATAGATAGATAGATAGAAAGAGACACAACTTCTGTCTAAGGAACGAGATCATGGAATGACATTACTCAAGTGAGTAAGATAAATCCATTAACTAATATATGAAAGTCCTGGTTTTCGAATTACCAAGTTAGAAGAAGTACAAAGAGATTAGAGACGTGGACACGAAAACTGAAAAACAGGTTAAAAAACTAAAAAGTTTAACTTAAGACGTGGAAACAGATTAACAAACTAACAAGTTTAACGGAAGATGTGGAAAAAGATTTACAAACTAAAAAGTTTAACGGAAGTTATGGAATCAGATTAACAAATTAAAAAGTTTAACGGAAGATATGGAAACAGATGAACAAACTAAAATGTTTAACGTAAGATATAAAAATAGATTAACAAACTAAAAAGTTTAACGGAAGATATAAATACAGATTAGCAAATTAAAAAGTTTAACGGAAGATATAAAAACAGATTAACAAACTAAAAAGTTTAACTTAAGATGTGGAAACAAATTAACAAACTAAAACGTTTAACGGAAGATATAAAAACAGATTAACAAACTAAAATGTTTAACGGAATATATGGAAACAGATGGCACGAGTCACGAGGGGTTTGGCATCAACTGATTCAAAAGGTGCGTGTCGCAGAAGGCAGTAAGATGAAGAAGACGGCGAAGAAGAACAAGAAAATGCAGTAGAAAAAGAAGAGCAGCATAACATACAACAAAAGGAAGACGAGAAGATGATAAATTTGAAGAAAGAGACAACTAAAAAGAAGAAGCTAAGAACAGGAAGAATGAGAAGGAGAAAGAAGACGGGATGATAAGAAAGGAGGAGTACAAGAAGAAGAAGAAGAAGAAGAAGAAGAAGAAGAAGAAGAAGAAGAAAACGGGTTGGAAGATGAGAAGAAAATGAAGGTAGAGAAGAAGAAAATGAAGACGAACAAGAAATAAGGAAGAGAAGAAGAAGAAGAAGAAGAAGAAGAAGAAGAAGAAGAAGAAGAAGAAGAAGAAGAAGAAGAAGAAGAAGAAGAAGAAGAAGAAGAAGAAGAAGAAGAAGAAGAAAGAGGAGGAGGGTAAAGAGAAGAAAAAAAATAAGAAAGAGAAAAAAGGAAGAGATAAAGAAGAAGGAAAAATACCAAGAAGACGAATGTTTACGACAAGCGTTAAGATGCATCTAATTAAGATACACGTTTTCGTCTGCGGTTTTACTGCACAACACTCATTCATTCTCATTAAAACTTTCCCACTACTCTTTCAAGGCAATATAGAAAATAAGAGAAGAAACGAGCTTGAAGTTGGCATAGAAGGGAATGAAAAGGCGAATATAGAAGATAAGAAAAGTCGAAATAATAGAAACCAAATAAATGTGGGGATGGGTGAAACAGAAATCAAAAGCTTAATTAAAAGAATAATAACTGAAGAATGTACAGTAGAGTGGGATGGAAATCTGAATGGCAGACATGCATATAAATTGTTCAAGACTCCATCAAGAACGTGTCCGGTATCTAGAGAACTAAACATTCCTAGCAATAAGAAACTTGGCACTCCTCCGAATAACGGTCCCAAATGAATCAATACGGTTTGTGTTAGAAAATATCCCTTACAGGGCCTCATTTTGACATAAAATAAAAAATATAAAAATATACGAGTACAAATGAATGGGAAACTACTCTTGAAACACAGAAATTACCAATCTGATCAATGTATTGATAGAGTTATAGTTGAGCAGAGAGATTGAATTTATTTTCTGCCAGCTAGAGGCAATTGTGATAGTAACCCTTGTGTTTTAGAGCGCAACTGGGAATGGGCTATTTTAGAATAGAAGAACCTTACTGTGCAGAATGTTGAGAAAAAAATAATATAGAACATTTCCTATTAAAATATAGTAAGTATGAACAACAGAGAAAACCAATATTAGATTATTTATAAGCATGCAATTCATCCATAACTATGGAACAGGTGTTGAGAATATATATAGACCTAGAGTATTGCACAATATAGTAAAACGGTATATAGCAAGAAATAAAATTAATATATAAGGATCAATGATGGTGTGAGGTCAAGGGGTAGTCTGGTGGAGTACTCGTGTGAATGATGGCAGATAGTTGGTGGATTTGGTGTAAACTCTGATACCCCTCTGCTTTCTCACTCCTTTTCACCCTGTTAACAACAGAGCAGTTATGAGAGACTTTACTTTGTTTGTTTGTTAGTTTTTTCCCTTCATTTAAAAAAAATATATATTTTTCTTGTTTGTTTGTTTCTTGGAAAGGAGAGGTCACACACACACACACATTAGCAAATTTTGTTTTGATTTACTCTATTTGGACTGAGTCGAGGGGGGGGGGGGGGAGAAGTTACTATATTGTCTTGAATTTATTACACTATATATCCTAATTATAACCCATCCGAGGGTTGAACGGGCTACTTTATTTTTTTTAAAAAAAAGAAAAAAAAGAAGAAGAAACGACACACCTGCTTTGACCTGGCCACATTTGTTACTGTACAACCAGCGTTGCCACTCCTAGGTGGATTCACTTAGATCTCGGTTTTTTGGTCCCGGCTAGGTATCATTTTCCTTCATTAGTTGAAGAACGCCATCTAGATCAACTTTCGATTTTCGATTTTTCGCCCACGATAGCCCAACAATAGCCTACAGTAGCCTTCAAAACAGCCAAAAGTAGCTTAAGTCGCTCAAAAGTAACCCAAAATTCATATCTAGGTGTATTTATGTGCTTTTTAAGATACGGTACCATCTATGTTTTTTTTTTCAACAATTTTTTTTACTATCCCTTTTTCTTATTTCTGGAATATTTCTCGAACTAAACGATATTGGGGTGCGAGGCTTCTTAAGATGCTGTAAATGAGTGCGAGGCTTCTTAAGATACTATAAAGGAGTGTTAGGCTTCTTTAGATGCTGTAATGGGGTGCGAGGCTTCTTAAGATGCCGTAATGGGGTGCGAGGCTTCTTAAGATACTGTAAAGGGGTGCTGGGCTTCTTAAGATGCTGTAATGGGGTGTGAGGCTTCTTAAGATACTGTAAAGGGGTGCTAGGCTTCTTAAAATGCCGAAATGGGTTGTGAGGCTTCTTAAGATACTGTAAAGGGGTGCTAGGCTTCATAAGATGCTGTAAAGAGGTGCGAGGCTTCCTAAGATACTGTAAAGGGGTGTGAGGCTTCTTAAGATGCTGTAATGGGGTGCGAGACTTCTTAATATGCTGCGGGGGAGTGTGAGGCTTCTTAAGACGCTGTAAAGGGATGTGAGGCTTCTTAAGATGCTGTAAAGGGGTACTAGGCTTCTTAAGACGCTGTAAAGGAGTGCGAGGCTTCTTAAGATGCTGTAAAGAGGTGCGAGGCTTCCTAAAATACTGTAAAGAGGTGTCAGGCTTCTTAAGATGCTGTAATGGGGTGCGAGACTTCTTAAGATGCTGCGGGGGAGTGTGAGGCTTCTTAAGACGCTGTAAAGGGGTGTGAGGCTTCTTAAGATGCTGTAATGGGATGCGAGGCTTCTTAAGATATTGTAAAGGAATGTGAGGCTTCTTAAGATCATGTAATGGGGTGCGGGGCTTCTTAAGATACTGTAAAGGGGTGCAGATACTGTTAAAGGAGCACGAGGCTTCTTAATGTACTGTATAGGAGTGCGAGGCTTCTCAAGATGCTGTAATGGGGTGTGAGGCTTCTCAAGATGCTGAAATGGGGTGCGAGGCTTCTCATGATGTTGTAAAGGGGTGCAAGACCTCTTAAAGGTTAAGAAGCACTACGCTAGATGTTTAGTGTGTTCGATTTTAGGGCCTTGCACAAAACATTGGATTTTGTTTTGTGCATATGATGCTCTGTTCAACCCCATATGGGTTATAATTTGGGTCTTGGCTTTTCCGATCCCCTAGGTTACGAGTTTTCACTCTTTTTTCCCAGTGCCAGGTAGTGAAAGGTACATGTCTTTTTAAATTGCATTGTATCACCATACAGGGTGTTGGTGATGGTGGGGTTTGATGGTAGCAATTGTTTCCGCAGGTCTGCAGTATGGTGCATGGTTTGATGTCACTCTGTGGAAATGCTTGTTGAGAGGTACACGTCTTGTTCTCAACCTGAAGATTGTACTCTGGTCTCTGCTGCTTAAGTTGTTGACGCTATCTCTGGGTTTTGGCTGAGACATTTCTGCATATAGTGCTCTTGCAGTTGAGCCGGCGACCCAGCGGTCCATCCACTTTGTTTGCTGTTGTTGTGTGTCATGTATTTTGTGATTTGTATTTTGTAAGTTGGTGCGAATGTTCGGTTGCGGCAAACTTGCTCCTTTCTTTGCTAGTTTGTCAGCACTCTCATTGCCTCGGATGCCTATATGGCCTGGTATTCACTGTAGAGTTGTGTTGATGCCATAGAAGGCAAGTACGTTGATTTCTTTAAGTATGTTGGCTGTGGTTTTTTCGGCTGATGAGATCCAATTTTCAAGGGCTTGTAGGGCTGATAGCGAGTCAGAGAAGAGGACTAGGTTTTTTGGATGTGCTGTTGTGTCTTTGTCTTTGTATCTTGCGATGATGAATGACGAGGCTTCCAACAGGGCCTGAATCTCAGCGTCGTAGTTTGAGCAGTATGATCCACAAAGTGCAGACAGCTGGCTTGTTGTCCTGTCTGGAAATATTATGAGAGAGCCATACCCCGCATTGATGGTGGCCTTGAAAGCTGACCCATCTGTGTACACATAGATCCAGTCTGTAGGGTAGGAGTCGATGGTTTCCAATGCACAGAGTTTTAGGGTGTTAGGGTCTGTTGACTTATTTACTGAGTGATCAAGGAGTTTGGTTTTTAACTGGGTCAGTATAGGGATTGTATTTGGTGGACTGTCAGACACTTTTCTTAATTCTTCTCTGTTTTCTGGTAGATGGTGTCTTGTATTTAACTCTTCCGCTATGAGTATTGGACATTTTTGTTTCAGTCTTGTTTTTCATGTCCATTTGTCTATTTGTTCTCTGTTTGGGTGGTTTAGAGGGAAACGTCTGTATCTTTCCACGGCTTCAATGGTTGCCTTTTCTCTTCTTATATCTAGCGGTTCTATATTTGCGTCAATCTCACGGGCTGCTGTTGGTGTTGACCTCATACCCCCACAGATTTTTTTTTTTTTTTTTCGTACGCCCGCTAATACTCGAGGCGAAATCTCAGGTTATTGTTAATGTCTAACCTGACATTGATTTTACGTGAGTATCCCTTTTCTTGTACAGAGGCAGGTGTCCCTCGCCATTCAGGCAGATACTCGCCG
Organism: Oreohelix idahoensis; assembly: GCA_024509875.1. Taxonomy (NCBI): domain Eukaryota; kingdom Metazoa; phylum Mollusca; class Gastropoda; order Stylommatophora; family Oreohelicidae; genus Oreohelix; species Oreohelix idahoensis. Next base: position 236,441 of record JAMPIV010000917.1, read on the forward strand.
ATTTCGGAGGTACCCATTAGAGCTGGGTCGGCTCAGGAGCCGCCAATCCCTGGTCGACGACACTTCTTCAAATGTGCTCGCCAGGTCGCGAGTTAATCCAGTCCAATTCCCGGTCGACGAAAAATCCTCAAATGCCGTCGCCCGGGTTTGATCCCGAATCACCCGGTCGCCAGAGCGGTGTTGTAAACACTACGCTAGCGCGGCTCCCCCCCCCCCCCCCCCCAGATGAAGCGGAGGGGCTGGTTTTGTACTCTGTTAACCTGGTAACAAGAGCTCTCAGATGCTGTTGCTTGCAAGGGGAGGTTGTAGTCCATTATAGATCTGATATATCCTATGTAGAGCTGCCTAAGTGTTGTTTTGTCGGCTCCCCAGTAGGTACTCGCAAGTCGCTTGAGTAGATTTAATCTCTTGGATGTTTTATCTGCAATGTTCTTCATATATTTGTTGAAAGTTAGTTTTCTGTCTGGCTGGACCCCAAGGTATATTGGATTTTCTTCACAAATGATGTCAACACCATCAAAGGGGATTTTAAGTTTAGTCCTTGCTAGTTTGTTGCTGAGAGTGAAAATCGTGTAGACAGTTTTGTTGACATTGATCTTCAGTTTCCAGAAGTTGCGATAAGCTGGTATGGTAGTGAGGGCTTTTCTTAATCTCTCTGCGGCTAGGTGCAAGTGTGATCCACTAGTCCATATGACAAGGTCGTCAGCAAACATGGCTTTACGGACATTTAGCAAGTCTGGTAGGTCGTTTATAAAGATCGGGAACAATGTGCAGCTAAGGGCTGAGCCTTGAGGGAGTCCGCCGTCAAGGACACGTTTTGATGACAGTCTTTGATTTTCTTGTTTTCTTATAGTTCTGTCGCTCAGGTAGCTCTTGATCCATTGGTACATTTTCCCATGTTGGTCTTCGGTTCTTGCTCCTTTTTGGAAGCCTGCTTGGAAGTGGTTGAAAGAGTCTGAAGATTCCAGCCACCAGTACAGTCTATTGTTCAGCATTCGTTCTGCCAGTTTGCTGATGTTGGAAGTCAGCGAGATTGGCCTGAAACTTTTTAGAGTAAATATAAAGCCTAACAAATACATTTAATAAAGGAAAGAGCAATGGTAAAATAACAGTGCTGTCACAAAGAATGTACTCGAAATCCCCCTTTGTTTTATGCTTCGTCTGCAAATTGTAACGTTTCCACGTTAAATATAAGCCACTGCATAAATACAAGCGTTTCCACAACACATTAAAACGGGTATTGCATTTCTAAGAAAAACATTGAGAGGCACACTGCGTAATGACCTAAATTAATCCTAACATTAATTATACTACGTTACCAAAACGAACGAACAGATGGACTAAAGGATAGAGAGAAGGGAGAGGCAGAAAGCCGAACACGTGCAACACTAAACACGCGTCGCGCGATACACAATTGCTGCCATCACGCGTGTAAGGCCACATGCACTAACTTTATTTCAAATCGACAGTGATAAAATTCACTACCCTTCCCAGAGTTAGGTTTTAAAAAACCTGGAAAACGCTTATTAGAAAAGATGACATTAGATGGGTTTACGTTTGAAAACATTACAGTACCCAGACAGCACATCTTCGAAACAGGAGGTAGAAGAAGAAATTGCATATTTTGAACGCAGCCACGTAGCTCTTTTAAATTTGTATATTTGGGTTCCTTAGGGCTTGCTGACAAAGAATATGTAAAACGTTACGCAAATAGTCTAGGAATTAATAAATTATAACCAAAATAAAATAGTGGGGATGCCTGACAGCATGAAATCATTTCTGCTCATAAAATTTTTTTATAACGTGTTTGAAAAAACCTTACGTTACGGAAATAGCCTACCATGTTAACTCCTAATTGATTGGAGCGCAACAAATATAAGACTAAACACGATTGGTCGGGCTATAAATACTATATTGCGTTGTTATGGGAAACGAATAGAAGGGGTACTTTTTTGAAAAGATGTGGAGACGTGGTTTCATTGGTTAGAGCTGCGAATATACACAATTCAGAGCGTTAGTTCGAGACCACTAGTTCAAATAAGCTTGATGAAGCAACAGTGCGTTGAAGCCAGCTCATATTTTTGCTAAATAAAAGCCTGGAACATAAGCAGATGGGAATTTGTGCCAGTATTTGTGCCAGAATTCATTGCTAGTCAACGTATCTGTGTATTTCCATGAATTGTGGTAGGTTTGAAATATTCAATATCTTTTAATGAAAATTGAATGTAAAATTGTTAATTTATGCCTGTATATATGTGTAGTTCAGTAGCGAACATGAGGAAAAGCCTATAATGCTCCAGCCTGAACAGAAGGTGTCGGAGGAAAGTAAAACTGCATGGAATGGCCAAACAGTACACTGACACCTAGATTATTGATTAGACAGAAATAATGCTGGAATTGCAGAGGCGTAGTAACCATTAGGGAGGGAAATACTGGTATAAAGTATTTCAGATGAAGCTGACAGTTGGCCTAACGCTCTGAACTCAATGTTTGTGATGTATTGTGCTCAGTGTAAAAAGAGAGTATAAATTAGTTATGACGTAGAAGGTACATCCTTCTTGTTTTCAGGGACCGTGGTCTTAACGTTATTGAGCAGCACCTGGTCAGAGCTTTGCTGAATCCAGAGTCGGACAGCATACTCCTTGGTCCATTTAGCTATCAGTGAGGTGTCTCCAGAGCCCAGGGGAGAAATCGAGCAGAGGAGTCTTTTCCTGCCGCCATCACGCAAGATAAGCTGATGTGGCCAGCTGAGCTCAACATTATGTACCCCATCTTAAAATGACCTTGTAAAAATAACATTAAGAGGGGAATTTAAGTGTTTTAATATCAGGAACTGAGAACATCTCCAATACTAGTTCCAATAAAGACAAACTATTGAAGTCATGATGACAAATACTAACAGAGCTTGAACAAAACAAAACCAGTATTACCTCATATTACTACTACACAACTGACACACATAGGATACTATTAAAAATACATGTCACTACAAGATTCATATTGAGAAATTCTGTACATATAACTTGTAATTAAAATTGATTGTGATTCCTGGTTCCCTTTGTATTTGAATCAGGACACATATACATTCATGACAGCAATGAATACATATTGTTATTTGAAAAGTTATCAGTGACTCCTTTAAGATATCCTTTAGAGTGTTATATGTATGTGAGTGTCACAGTGTTGTCAAGTGTGGTGGAATAAATTAAATTGTTTATCTGTCTGTTGTTGTTATGACTTACACTTCATCATACACATACCCTAGACATATAACGTAATCATCACACTACTCCAGTATAATTCTGACTGAGATATAAATATATGTGGCAGCAAGTAAGGTTATCTATAATACACTACTCCTATTAGATATAGATACCTTCACAGCTGATCTCAGTCAGTACACTAAGTCCCCTACAAATATTTATAACATCCCACTTCACCACATATATTGGGGTCTCGCTCTTGGGATTTTGAATCTTTACCTATTAAAAATATTGGGGGTAATTCACTTCAGGGAAAATAAGAATTAAAAGGTATCCTTGGGTGGAATTAAATAAGGTTGAGCTCTCGGTGCCTGTGTTGTCCATTAGATATATATTTTGAGATTGAATTGTTGGTTAGACATTGTATAAATTTACCTGATAGACAATGGCGGACCTGGCCAAGTTTCGATCTGCTGCTGTTCAGACTGCAAAAGAGTTAGGATTAGAGGGGCAAGTTATGGTTGCCTATGTCACTACGGAATGTGACAAATTTATTGAACGCGAAGAAAGAAGGTTTGAAGCCGAAAGAAAGTTAGAGGCTGAAAGGGAAATTAAGAAGTTACAATTTGAGGCTGAGGCTGAGACTAAGAGGTTGCAGATTGAGGCTGAGGCTAAGAAATTGGAGGCAGAAAGAGAAGACAAAAGATTGGCTGCAGAAAGGGAAGAGAAGCAATTAGCTGCAGAAGAAAGAAGATTGACTGCCAGTTCTCTGCACGAATAGAGACATACTTGGAGAAATGGACTTCTCTGGGGAAAACCCAAGATCTTAAGGAAATGGTCCTTATAGAGCAATTAAGAGAGTCCATGGCTCCAGACCTGAGAAAGTTTCTCATGGAACAAGGTGCAGAGAGGCTGGGTGAGTTGCTAAATGTTGCTGAAAGGTATCAAGCAGCTCAAGCAGAGGTAACAGGTAATAAAAAGAAACAAGTGGATAACTTTAGGGCACCACAGAACTTTAATAAATTTGATCCTAGGGATCAAAACAAAGGTAAGCACCAATTTGATAGGCCACGGTATGAAAATAAAAATAAATTCCCACAATTCGATGAAAGGAAATATGATGAAAGAAAATCTTTCAACCAAGGAAAAAGGTGGTGTAAGAATTGTCAGATGGACAATCATGACACTGACCGTTGCAGAAGGAAACCTGTGTATATGGCAACCCTTCAGGTCAGGTCGACCTCAAGACAGGAGGAGGATATTATGTTGGATACCACTCCAGAAGAGATGAGGAAGGCACAGGCTGGGGATAAAACACTCAAGCCTTGTTTCAGAAAATTGTCAACTTGTCATACAACTCCAGGCAAGGGAGATTTTTACATGAAAAACAAGTTGATGTATAGGAAGACTGGAGCTAGATCCAAAGGTCAGGGACAACTGGTACTTCCTAAAAGATATAGGGCAGACTTAATAAGGAGCCTACATGTGAAACCAGATGGGGACCATGAGAAAGTAGGTACCATCATTCAAAAGGTGGCTCACAATTATTATTGGCCCAAAGCAAGATGGGACATTGAGAATTTTGTAGAAAGGTGTAGCATAGCACATGAGGGAACACCCACAAGTGGGAACATTGATCAGGACCTGGACACGCCACGGGGCAAAATTAGGCCTGATAATAAAAAGAAAAATAGATTTGATAAAGTGGACCAAATGGAATGGGAAGCCCCTTTTCACGGACAAGCTTCACTTAACTGTTTTACAATGGCCACTATGCGGAGAGTGCAAAAAGATGTCTTACCCCAGGATAAGCCGAAAATCCCTCAATCGGACTTAAACAAACTGGAGGAAGAAGATGTAGAGAGGAAATCTCTCATCAAGAATTTTAAGTGGGGAGAAAGCCCCAAAGAAAAATTGGTAGCGGTCGTTTTGTGCATGATAATTCTGGGAAGAAAAATCATCACTATAGAGCTTCGAGTGGAAGAGACCATACCGGTGCATGGACAAATAGGTCCACAAAATTAAAGGTCCATATGTAGCTTTGTTAAGAACGTGGACTGATGAAAAGGCAGAGGAAAACATTACATCTTCATACCAATATGTGAATGAGCTGACCACTCGTTTAAAAACTGGCTGGAAACTTGCCAATGAAAATTTGAAACAAGCCAGGAAGAAACATGCTGCCTATTATAACAGGAAGGCGAAAGACAGAAATTTGGCTGTGGGAGAGAAAGTACTGCTTCTTTTGCCCGGGAGTCAGAATAAGTTACAAATTGGATGGCAGGGTCCATATACAGTTCTAGAGAAGGTGTCTAGAACAAATTATAAGATAGATAAGAAGGGGAAAGAAAAAATCTATCATGTGAATCTCCTGAAGAAATATTTGGAAAGAGAACATCAGGAAGAGACACACTTGTTGACCTTGTCCATCGCCATGGAGATGAAAAAGGAACCACTTTCATCATTTGAATATCCATTACACCCCTGTGAGACAGCAGCACAGGTGAAAATCAGTACACATTTAACGAAAACTCAGAAAGAGAGAGTGCAAACAGGTTCTAAATAATCATGCAGAGGTGTTAACAGACCGACCAGGGCATACAAACCTATTGGAATATGATATGAAACTGATAGACCCCACACCTGTCTGTATGAAACCATATTCGATTCCGTTTGCTAAGGAGAAAGCTTTGAAGGAAGAGATAGACTATCTGTTGAAGGAAGGAATTATTTCGCACAGTGAATCTTCGTATAGTTCCGGTGTTGTACTCTTAAGGAAGCCCTCTGGAGAACATAGACTCTGTATAGATTACAGGAGACTGAATGCTATTACAGAAGGACAGGTGGATCCATTGCCGGATACAAATCAGCTGTTTGCCAGACTAAATAAAGCTAAATATTTCTCAAAAGTGGATTTGAGTAAAGGATACTATCAGATTCCAGTAAAGCCTGAGGTTAGACCATACCTAGCTTTTAGTACCTCAGAAGGACACTATGAGTTTAATAGATTGCCATTTGGATTGAAGAATGCGCCTAGTGTCTTCTCTAGAATGATGAGAAAATTGTTGGATGTAAACATTTCGGAGGAACGTAACGAATCCCTGAGTTGCCTCTTTGATTGAGGATATTCCGAATGTTTCATACAGGATAATAAGAAGATTATGGGATCCACTACGAAAACTCTGCTATCACCAGGTATATGTTATCTCCTCATAACGTACATTTTGAGGGAAATATAATGTTCTCTGGACATGTCATTGCGCAGACTCAGAGAAGAGAAATGGTGAATACGGGTTGCGAAGCAGCATTAAGACAAGCACTCACACTTGCGGCTGTTCAGTAACATAACCGAAATATATTATTGGTTGTAGAAGTCTGAGGCAGATTTCATGAGTAGTGCCTACTCTGAATGGACCCAACTACATAAAACCATGATAGCACCACAGCAGAGTAAAGTCAAGTTGACTTACATTTATCTATGTGTATATAGAATAAAGGACTGACATGGGATGTCTGTTTTAAGAGGGGAGGTGTCGTGAAATATTCTAATCCACATATATAAATTATCAGGTAAATATAAAGCCTAACAAATACATTTAATAAAGAAAAGAGCAATGGTAAAATAACAGTGCTGTCACAAAGAATGTACTCGAAATCCCCCTTTGTTTTATGCTTCGTCTGCAAATTGTAACGTTTCCACGTTAAATATAAGCCACTGCATAAATACAAGCGTTTCCACAACACATTAAAACGGGTATTGCATTTCTAAGAAAAACATTGAGAGGCACACTGCGTAATGACCTAAATTAATCCTAACATTAATTATACTACGTTACCAAAACGAACGAACAGATGGACTAAAGGATAGAGAGAAGGGAGAGGCAAAAAGCCGAACACGTGCAACACTAAACACGCGTCGCGCGATACACAATTGCTGCCATCACGCGTGTAAGGCCACATGCACTAACTTTATTTCAAATCGACAGTGATAAAATTCACTACCCTTCCCAGAGTTAGGTTTTAAAACCTGGAAAACGCTTATTAGAAAAGATGACATTAGATGGGTTTACGTTTGAAAACATTACAGTACCCAGACAGCACATCTTCGAAACAGGAGGTAGAAGAAATTGCATATTTTGAACGCAGCCACTTAGCTCTTTTAAATTTGTATATTTGGGTTCCTTAGGGCTTGCTGACAAAGAATATGTAAAACGTTACGCAAATAGTCTAGGAATTAATAAATTATAACCAAAATAAAATAGTGGGGATGCCTGACAGCATGAAATCATTTCTGCTCATAAAATTTTTTTTATAACGTGTTTGAAAAAACCTTACGTACGGAAATAGCCTACCATGTTAACTCCTAATTGATTGGAGCGCAACAAATATAAGACTAAACACGATTGGTCGGGCTATAAATACTATCTTGCGTTGTTATGGGAAACGAATAGAAGGGGTATTTTTTTTGAAAAGATGTGGAGACGTGGTTTCATTGGTTAGAGCTGCGAATATACACAATTCAGAGCGTTAGTTCGAGACCACTAGTTCAAAATAGCTTGATAAAGCAACAGTGCGTTGAAGCCAGCTCATATTTTTGCTAAATAAAAGCCTGGAACATAAGCAGATGGGAATTTGTGCCAGTATTTGTGCCAGAATTCATTGCTAGTCAACGTATCTGTGTTTATTTTCCATGAATTGTGGTAGGTTTGAAAATATTCAATATCTTTTAATGAAAATTGAATGTAAAATTGTTAATTTATGCCTGTATATATGTGTAGTTCAGTAGCAAACATGAGGAAAAGCCTATAATGCTCCAGCCTGAACAGAAGGTGTCGGAGGAAAGTAAAACTGCATGGAATGGCCAAACAGTACACTGACACCTAGATTATTGATTAGACAGAAATAATGCTGGAATTGCAGAGGCGTAGTACCCATTAGGGAGGGAAATACTGGTATAAAGTATTTCAGATGAAGCTGACAGTTGGCCTAACGCTCTGAACTCAATGTTTGTGATGTATTGTGCTCAGTGTAAAAAGAGAGTATAAATTAGTTATGACGTAGAAGGTACATCCTTCTTGTTTTCAGGGACCGTGGTCTTAACGTTATTGAGCAGCACCTGGTCAGAGCTTTGCTGAATCCAGAGTCGGACAGCATACTCCTTGGTCCATTTAGCTATCAGTGAGGTGTCTCCAGAGCCCAGGGGAGAAATCGAGCAGAGGAGTCTTTTCCTGCCGCCATCACGCAAGATAAGCTGATGTGGCCAGCTGAGCTCAACATTATGTACCCCATCTTAAAATGACCTTGTAAAAATAACATTAAGAGGGGAATTTAAGTGTTTTAATATCAGGAACTGAGAACATCTCCAATACTAGTTCCAATAAAGACAAACTATTGAAGTCATGATGACAAATACCAACAGAGCTTGAACAAAACAAAACCAGTATTACCTCATATTACTACTACACCACTGACACACATAGGATACTATTAAAAATACATGTCACTACAAGATTCATATTGAGAAATTCTGTACATATAATTTGTAATTAAAATTGATTGTGATTCCTGGTTCCCTTTGTATTTGAATCAGGACACATATACATTCATGACAGCAATGAATACATATTGTTATTTGAAAAGTTATCAGTGACTCCTTTAAGATATCCTTTAGAGTGTTATATGTATGTGAGTGTCACAGTGTTGTCAAGTGTGGTGGAATAAATTAAATTGTTTATCTGTCTGTTGTTGTTATGACTTACACTTCATCATACACATACCCTAGACATATAACGTAATCATCACACTACTCCAGTATAATTCTGACTGAGATATAAATATATGTGGCAGCAAGTAAGGTTATCTATAATACACTACTCCTATTAGATATAGATACCTTCACAGCTGATCTCAGTCAGTACACTAAGTCCCCTATAAATATTTATAACATCCCACTTTACCACAGTAGTGTACCACTCTGCCAGGTTTTATTAATCAGGTTTAGTAGTTTAGCCTTTCCATGGGCTCCAAGGTGTTGGATCATCTCATTTGATATCCTGTCTGGCCCAGGAGCCTTTCTTGGCTGCATTTTTTTTCAAGGCGCTGTGTTGTCCATGGACAGTGAAGTTTTCTTCAAAGAGTGACAAATTTATTTAATTTGGGTAAATGGTGTTCCTTTTTCTTTATAGTACATTACATCTGTTGATTTTCCAGTCTGCAAATTGTCTGGCGTTTGGTGTGGCGTTTTCTGAGATCTGTTGGTGTATCTCTTCCTTGTTTTTGAGTATATCTCCCGTCACCTTGTTGAGTTTTGAAATGTTTGTACTTTGATTTCTTGTAAGTTACCTTCTTATTTACTACCATTGAGATTAATGCTAGTGATGGTGATGATGAATTTTGTGCTTTCAAATATTCTTTAAGTGATTTTCTTTGCTGTTCATATCTCTTACATTTAGACCCAGAAGTGGATGAAAAGTTATTGTATGACACATTTAGTGCATTTGGTGTGAATTTACAGACTCCTAAGATTATGAGAGACAGGGAATCTGGCAATTCCAAGGGCTATGCTTTCATAAACTTTGCCAGCTTTGAAGCATCTGATGCTGCAATAGAGGCCATGAATGATCAGTACTTGTGCAACAGAGCAATCACCATTTCATATGCATTTAAGAAAGATGCTAAAGGAGAGAGATGCGGTTCTGCTGCAGAACGTTTGCTAGCTGCACAAAATCCACTTTCCCTCACTGGGCGACCTCACCAGTTATTTGCTGATGCTCCACCCCCTCCTGTTCTGCCTTCAGCACCGCAGGCAGTTCCAGGAGCTCTGGTTCCTCCTCCACCACCACCTATAGCAATCACTCAGGGCTTGCCTCCTGCACCTGTTCCAGGGATGGGAACAATTCCATATCTCTTACATGTTAGCACATAATGTGCTATGGTATTTTTTATCAAAACATGCTCCACAGTTGGGTTCATCTGTCATAAAATCTCCTGTTCCTAGTTGTAGTCTAATAAGTTATCGCTGGTTGTTCCTGACTAAATGGCAGTAATGATGAATATGTTTGCTTTGAACTAAGCAAATGTTTGCTGACTAGAGTAATGATCCATAGAACAGTATGATAGTACGCAACTTTCGCAATGTTGATTCTGCTCTATGTTTACCATTCATCTGATGACCCTTCCAGCTGAAATATTCACAGACGCAGTAATCTGTTTACTGAATTGGGTGACGTAGGGGGGCCGTTCACAAATTATGTACCGCAATTTTTGGAAATTTTCCCCCCCCCCCCCCCCCCCCCCACATGTGCGTAACAAAAATCCACAACCAAAACGTAACATGTCGGCACCCCCCCCCCCCTTTTTTTTTCCTTTGCGTTACGTAATTTGTGAACGGCCCTTTGGTGCTTATGACCAAAATAAAAATTTGTATTTTTATGATCTGCATTTCTATCTAATATATTAATAAGAGCGGTCGTCAGAGGTTGGAACTAGATCAGTCGTCTGTAACGGAATATAAATATATAAATTTGTTACTGAAACAATAACACATACACTGGTTATTAATATTTAATGCTTTATAAGATTTTTAAAAATATCCCATCCCAACTAACATAATTACCGATGTATGTTACGTCGGTCGGTCTCACTCAAAATAGTAACTCGCGCCAGAAAAAATTGCGCAACGCACGGTGTGCAATTTGCGCGGCGTGGGTGTTATATAAAACAAATACTTTAGTATTTTTTTTTTATTCTTTCACGAAATTAGTAGCGCTCGACAAAGAAAAAGTGCGTAAAAATTGGTGTGCATGAGCCCTCACTCGATGTACAAATCAAGAAAACTTGAAAGTTTTTGTTAAAACCACTTATTATCAGGAAACACTCTTTGAAAACAATCCACCCACTTTCACACGAAATGTTGTCATCGAAGAACTTTTAAGTTGAATCTAAAATAACATAATTCTCGCCGTGTGTACGTTGGTCACAGCTGAGGAATGCAACCGTGTTGAAAAATTGTATTGTTTCCATTATATATACTCTCCCGAAAATATACTACTGGACAAAAGTTAAGGGCCACCATTCAGTTTAGACAAGTGTCGTGAAATATTCTAATCCACATATATAAAGTATCAGGTAAATATAAAGCCTAACAAATACATATAATAAAGAAAAGAGAAATGGTAAAAGAAACAGTGCTGTCACAAAGAATGTACTCGAAATCCCCCTTTGTTTTATGCTTCGTCTGCAAATTGTAACGTTTCCACGTTAAATATAAGCCACTGCATAAATACAAGCGTTTCCACAACACATTAAAACGGGTATTGCATTTCTAAGAAAAACATTGAGAGGCACACTGCGTAATGACCTAAATTAATGCTAACATTAATTATACTACGTTACCAAAACGAACGAACAGATGGACTCAAATAGAAAGAGAGAAGGGAGAGGCAGAAAGCCGAACACGTGCAACACTAAACACGCGTCGCGCGATACACAATTGCTGCCATCACGCGTGTAAGGCCACATGCACTAACTTTATTTCAAATCGACAGTGATAAAATTCACTACCCTTCCCAGAGTTAGGTTTTTAAATCCTGGAAAACGCTTATTAGAAAAGATAACATTAGATGGGTTTACGTTTGAAAACATTACAGTACCCAGACAGCACATCTTCGAAACAGGAGGTAGAAGAAATTGCATATTTTGAACGCAGCCACTTAGCTCTTTTAAATTTGTATATTTGGGTTCCTTAGGGCTTGCTGACAAAGAATATGTAAAACGTTACGCAAATAGTCTAGGAATTAACAAGTTATAGCCAAAATAAAATGATGGTGCTGTCAGACAACACCCAAAATCAGAATCGCTCAGTGGTAGATTTTTTAAACCACCATTGTACGGGAAATGGGCCACAAGTTACATTTGAACTGATTGGCTGGAATGATATGTAAGGCTAAACACGATTAGTTGGACTATAAATGCTATCCTTGGTTGTTAGGGGAGACGTAGGAAGGTAAAATTTTTTCAAACACTTGTCGAAACGTGGCTCCATTGGCCAGACTCGCTGATATAATCACTTATGAGCGTTAGTTCGAGACCACTAGTTCAAATAAGCTTGATAAAGCAACAGTGCGTTGAAGCCAGCTCATATTTTTGCTAAATAAAAGCCTGGAACATAAGCAGATGGGAATTTGTGCCAGTATTTGTGCCAGAATTCATTGCTAGTCAACGTATCTGTGTTTATTTCCATGAATTGTGGTAAGCTTGAAACATTCAGTATCTTTTAATGAAAATTGAATGTGAATTGTTAATTTATGCCTGTATATATGTGTAGTTCAGTAGCAAACATGATGTAAAGCCTATAATGCTCCAGCCTGAACAGAAGGTGTCGGAGGAAAGTAAAACTGCATGGAATGGCCAAACAGTACACAGACACCTAGATTATTGATTAGACAGAAATAATGCTGGAAGTGCAGAGGCGTAGTAACCATTAAGGAGGTTAATACTGGTATAAAGTATTTCAGATGAAGCTGACAGTTGGCCTAACGCTCTGAACTCAATGTTTGTGATGTATTGTGATCAGTGTAGAAAGAGAGTATAAATTAGTTATGACGTAGAAGGTACATCCTTCTTGTTTTCAGGGACTGTGGTCTTAACGTTATTGAGCAGCACCTGGTCAGAGCTTTGCTGAATCCAGAGTCGGACAGCATACTCCTTGGTCCATTTAGCTATCAGTGAGGTGTCTCCAGAGCCCAGGGGAGAAATCGAGCAGAGGAGTCTTTTCCTGCCGCCATCACGCAAGATAAGCTGATGTGGCCAGCTGAGCTCAACATTATGTACCCCCATCTTAAAACGATATTGTAAAAATAACATTAAGAGGGGAATTTAAGTGTTTTAATATCAGGAACTGAGAACATCTCCAATACTAGTTCCAATAAAGACAAACTATTGAAGTCATGATGACAAATACCAACAGAGCTTGAACAAAACAAAACCAGTATTACCTCATATTACTACTACACCACTGACACACATAGGATACTTTTAATAATACATGTCACTACAAGATTCATATTGAGAAATTCTGTACATATAACTTGTAATTAAAATTGATTGTGATTCCTGGTTCCCTTTGTATTTGAATCAGGACACATATACATTCATGACAGCAATGAATACATATTGTTATTTGAAAAGTTATCAGTGACTCCTTTAAGATATCCTTGTAGAGTGTTTTATGTATGTGCGTGTCACAGTGTTGTCAAGTGTAGTGGAATAAATTAAATTGTTTATCTGTCTGTTGTTGTTTTGACTTACACTTCATCATACACATACCCTAGACATATAACGTAGTCATCACACTATTCCAGAATAATTCTGACTGAGGTATACATATGTGGCAGCAAGTAAGGTTATATATAATACACTACTCTTATTAGATATATATACCTTCACAGCTGATCTCAGTCAGTACACTAAGTCCCCTATAAATATTTATAACATCCCACTTCACCACATATATTGGGGTCTCGCTCTTGGGATTTTGAATCTTTACCTATTAAAAATAGTGGGGGTAATTCACTTCAGGGAATATAAGAATTAAAAGGTATCCTTGGGTGGAATTAAATAAGGTTGAGCTCTCGGTGCCTGTGTTGTCCATTAGATATATATTTTGAGATTGAATTGTTGGTTAGACATTGTATAAATTTACCTGATAGACAATGGCGGACCTGGCCAAATTTCGATCTGCTGCTGTTCAGACTGCAAAAGAGTTAGGATTAGATGGGCAAGTTATGGTTGCCTATGTCACTACGGAATGTGACAAATTTATTGAACGCGAAGAAAGAAGGTTTGAAGCCGAAAGAAAGTTAGAGGCTGAAAGGGAAATTAAGAAGTTACAATTTGAGGCTGAGGCTGAGACTAAGAGGTTGCAGATTGAGGCTGAGGCTAAGAAATTGGAGGCAGAAAGAGAAGACAAAAGATTGGCTGCAGAAAGGGAAGAGAAGAAATTAGCTGCAGAAAGGGAAGCAGAAGATAAAAGATTACAAAGGGAACATGAGTTACGACTAAGGGAGTTTGAGTTTCAAGGCCATGCTCCTGAAAATGGTGCCAGTCCCTTTGCCTCTGATGCCACTGCTAGCCAAGGAGCCTCAACCTCAGCTATGAATTTTCATTTAGATCATTTTGTTGAGAAAGACGATGATATAGAGAGCTATCTAAATAGGTATGAACTATTAGCTACCACGTATGGGTTAGAGAGAGAAAGGTGGAGCTTAAAGTTATCTCAAGGACTTCGTGGGGCAGCTTATGAAGTTTTTGCAAAAATGAGCAGAGGTGATCAGGAAAATTATGACATGCTAAAGCAGGCTCTTTTGTTAAGATATGAAAAGAATGCAGAATTTTATAGGAAAAAATTTAGGAATGCTAAACTACTGTCAGGTGAAACCTATCACCAGTTTCTCTGCACGAATAGAGACATACTTGGAGAAATGGACTTCTCTGGGGAAAACCCAAGATCTTAAGGAAATGGTCCTTATAGAGCAATTAAGAGAGTCCATGGCTCCAGACCTGAGAAAGTTTCTCATGGAACAAGGTGCAGAGAGGCTGGGTGAGTTGCTAAATGTTGCTGAAAGGTATCAAGCAGCTCAAGCAGAGGTAACAGGTAATAAAAAGAAACAAGTGGATAACTTTAGGGCACCACAGAACTTTAATAAATTTGATCCTAGGGATCAAAACAAAGGTAAGCACCAATTTGATAGGCCACGGTATGAAAATAAAAATAAATTCCCACAATTCGATGAAAGGAAATATGATGAAAGAAAATCTTTCAACCAAGGAAAAAGGTGGTGTAAGAATTGTCAGATGGACAATCATGACACTGACCGTTGCAGAAGGAAACCTGTGTATATGGCAACCCTTCAGGTCAGGTCGACCTCAAGACAGGAGGAGGATATTATGTTGGATACCACTCCAGAAGAGATGAGGAAGGCACAGGCTGGGGATAAAACACTCAAGCCTTGTTTCAGAAAATTGTCAACTTGTCATACAACTCCAGGCAAGGGAGATTTTTACATGAAAAACAAGTTGATGTATAGGAAGACTGGAGCTAGATCCAAAGGTCAGGGACAGCTGGTACTTCCTAAAAGATATAGGGCAGACTTAATAAGGAGCCTACATGTGAAACCAGATGGGGACCATGAGAAGATAGGTACCATCATTCAAAAGGTGGCTCACAATTATTATTGGCCCAAAGCAAGATGGGACATTGAGAATTTTGTAGAAAGGTGTAGCATAGCACATGAGGGAACACCCACAAGTGGGAACATTGATCAGGACCTGGACACGCCACGGGGCAAAATTAGGCCTGATAATAAAAAGAGATATAAATTTGAAAAAGTGGACCAAATGGAATGGGAAGCCCCTTTTCACGGACAAGCTTCACTTAACTGTTTTACAATGGCCACTATGCGGAGAGTGCAAAAAGATGTCTTACCCCAGGATAAGCCGACAATCCCTCAATCGGACTTAAACAAACTGGAGGAAGAGGATGTAGAGAGGAAATCTCTCATCAAGAATTTTAAGTGGGGAGAAAGCCCCAGGAAAAGAATTGGTAGCGGTCGTTTTGTGAATGATAATTCTGGGAGGAAAAAATCATCACTATAAAGCTTCGAGTGGAAGAGACCATACCGGTGCATGGACAAATAGGTCCACAAAATTAAAGGTCCATATGTAGCTTTGTTAAGAACGTGGACTGATGAAAAGGCAGAGGAAAACATTACATCTTCATACCAATATGTGAATGAGCTGACCACTCGTTTAAAAACTGGCTGGAAACTTGCCAATGAAAATTTGAAACAAGCCAGGAAGAAACATGCTGCCTATTATAACAGGAAGGCGAAAGACAGAAATTTGGCTGTGGGAGAGAAAGTACTGCTTCTTTTGCCCGGGAGTCAGAATAAGTTACAAATTGGATGGCAGGGTCCATATACAGTTCTAGAGAAGGTGTCTAGAACAAATTATAAGATAGATAAGAAGGGGAAAGAAAAAATCTATCATGTGAATCTCCTGAAGAAATATTTGGAAAGAGAACATCAGGAAGAGACACACTTGTTGACCTTGTCCATCGCCATGGAGATGAAAAAGGAACCACTTTCATCATTTGAATATCCATTACACCCCTGTGAGACAGCAGCACAGGTGAAAATCAGTACACATTTAACGAAAACTCAGAAAGAGAGAGTGCAACAGGTTCTAAATAATCATGCAGAGGTGTTAACAGACCGACCAGGGCATACAAACCTATTGGAATATGATATGAAACTGATAGACCCCACACCTGTATGTATGAAACCATATTCGATTCCGTTTGCTAAGGAGAAAGCTTTGAAGGAAGAGATAGACTATCTGTTGAAGGAAGGAATTATTTCGCACAGTGAATCTTCGTATAGTTCCGGTGTTGTACTCTTAAGGAAGCCCTCTGGAGAACATAGACTCTGTATAGATTACAGGAGACTGAATGCTATTACAGAAGGACAGGTGGATCCATTGCCGGATACAAATCAGCTGTTTGCCAGACTAAATAAAGCTAAATATTTCTCAAAAGTGGATCTGAGTAAAGGATACTATCAGATTCCAGTAAAGCCTGAGGTTAGACCATACCTAGCTTTTTAGTACCTCAGAAGGACACTATGAGTTTAATAGATTGCCATTTGGATTGAAGAATGCGCCTAGTGTCTTCTCTAGAATGATGAGAAAATTGTTGGATGTAAACATTTCGGAGGAACGTAATGAATCCCTGAGTTGCCTCTTTGATTGAGGATATTCCGAATGTTTCATACAGGATAATAAGAAGATTATGGGATCCACTACGAAAACTCTGCTATCACCAGGTATATGTTATCTCCTCATAACGTACATTTTGAGGGAAATATAATGTTCTCTGGACATGTCATTGCGCAGACTCAGAGAAGAGAAATGGTGAATACGGGTTGCGAAGCAGCATTAAGACAAGCATTCACACTTGCGGCTGTTCAGTAACATAACCGAAATATATTATTGGTTGTAGAAGTCTGAGGCAGATTTCATGAGTAGTGCCTACTCTGAATGGACCCAACTACATAAAACCATGATAGCACCACAGCAGAGTAAAGTCAAGTTGACTTACATTTATCTATGTGTATATAGAATAAAGGACTGACATGGGATGTCTGTTTTAAGAGGGGAGGTGTCGTGAAATATTCTAATCCACATATATAAATTATCAGGTAAATATAAAGCCTAACAAATAAATTATAATAAAGAAAAGAGCAATGGTAAAATAACAGTGCTGTCACAAAGAATGTACTCGAAATCCCCCTTTGTTTTATGCTTCGTCTGCAAATTGTAACGTTTCCACGTTAAATATAAGCCACTGCATAAATACAAGCGTTTCCACAACACATTAAAACGGGTATTGCATTTCTAAGAAAAACATTGAGAGGCACACTGCGTAATGACCTAAATTAATCCTAACATTAATTATACTACGTTACCAAAACGAACGAACAGATGGACTCAAATAGAAAGAGAGAAGGGAGAGGCAGAAAGCCGAACACGTGCAACACTAAACACGCGTCGCGCGATACACAATTGCTGCCATCACGCGTGTAAGGCCACATGCACTAACTTTATTTCAAATCGACAGTGATAAATTCACTACCCTTCCCAGAGTTAGGTTTTTAAATCCTGAAAAACGCTTATTAGAAAAGATAACATTAGATGGGTTTACGTTTGAAAACATTACAGTACCCAGACAGCACATCTTCGAAACAGGAGGTAGAAGAAATTGCATATTTTGAACGCAGCCACTTAGCTCTTTTAAATTTGTATATTTGGGTTCCTTAGGGCTTGCTGACAAAGAATATGTAAAACGTTACGCAAATAGTCTAGGAATTAACAAGTTATAGCCAAAATAAAATGATGGTGCTGTCAGACAACACCCAAAATCAGAATCGCTCAGTGGTAGATTTTTTAAACCACCATTGTACGGGAAATGGGCCACAAGTTACATTTGAACTGATTGGCTGGAATGATATGTAAGGCTAAACACGATTAGTCGGACTATAAATGCTATCCTTGGTTGTTAGGGGAGACGTAGGAAGGTAAAATTTTTTCAAACACTTGTCGAAACGTGGCTCCATTGGCCAGACTCGCTGATATAATCACTTAGGAGCGTTAGTTCGAGACCACTAGTTCAAATAAGCTTGATAAAGCAACAGTGCGTTGAAGCCAGCTCATATTTTGCTAAATAAAAGCCTGGAACATAAGCAGATGGGAATTTGTGCCAGTATTTGTGCCAGAATTCATTGCTAGTCAACGTATCTGTGTTTATTTCCATGAATTGTGGTAAGCTTGAAACATTCAGTATCTTTTAATGAAAATTGAATGTGAATTGTTAATTTATGCCTGTATATATGTGTAGTTCAGTAGCAAACATGATGTAAAGCCTATAATGCTCCAGCCTGAACAGAAGGTGTCGGAGGAAAGTAAAACTGCATGGAATGGCCAAACAGTACACAGACACCTAGATTATTGATTAGACAGAAATAATGCTGGAAGTGCAGAGGCGTAGTAACCATTAAGGAGGTTAATACTGGTATAAAGTATTTCAGATGAAGCTGACAGTTGGCCTAACGCTCTGAACTCAATGTTTGTGATGTATTGTGATCAGTGTAGAAAGAGAGTATAAATTAGTTATGACGTAGAAGGTACATCCTTCTTGTTTTCAGGGACTGTGGTCTTAACGTTATTGAGCAGCACCTGGTCAGAGCTTTGCTGAATCCAGAGTCGGACAGCATACTCCTTGGTCCATTTAGCTATCAGTGAGGTGTCTCCAGAGCCCAGGGGAGAAATCGAGCAGAGGAGTCTTTTCCTGCCGCCATCACGCAAGATAAGCTGATGTGGCCAGCTGAGCTCAACATTATGTACCCCCATCTTAAAACGATATTGTAAAAATAACATTAAGAGGGGAATTTAAGTGTTTTAATATCAGGAACTGAGAACATCTCCAATACTAGTTCCAATAAAGACAAACTATTGAAGTCATGATGACAAATACCAACAGAGCTTGAACAAAACAAAACCAGTATTACCTCATATTACTACTACACCACTGACACACATAGGATACTATTAAAAATACATGTCACTACAAGATTCATATTGAGAAATTCTGTACATATAACTTGTAATTAAACTTGATTGTGATTCCTGGTTCCCTTTGTATTTGAATCAGGACACATATACATTCATGACAGCAATGAATACATATTGTTATTTGAAAAGTTATCAGTGACTCCTTTAAGATATCCTTGTAGAGTGTTTTATGTATGTGAGTGTCACAGTGTTGTCAAGTGTAGTGGAATAAATTAAATTGTTTATCTGTCTGTTGTTGTTTTGACTTACACTTCATCATACACATACCCTAGACATATAACGTAGTCATCACACTATTCCAGAATAATTCTGACTGAGGTATACATATGTGGCAGCAAGTAAGGTTATATATAATACACTACTCTTATTAGATATATATACCTTCACAGCTGATCTCAGTCAGTACACTAAGTCCCCTATAAATATTTATAACATCCCACTTCACCACAACAAGGTTTATATAACTGATTGGCAAACTGTAAAGACAAGTGAAAATGTCATTTTTTTTCTTTCTCTAACCAGCGGCACTCGAGCTTTCCAGCCCTTTTGGCCCAATGACATGTCATTGTCATTGCGAGGCTGGGGGGTCAGTGGACTTTCCTTCCAACCCGGTCAGGAGCTTCGCTCCTTCCCATCCACAGGGGGTTTATGTGCAGGAGCCGTTCAGGTTATTCAGTCAAATTCCCGGTCGTAAACATTCTTTCAAACGCTGACGCCCGGGCTTGAACCTTGAAAACCTGGTCGCCAGTACAACGTTATAGCCATTACACCAGCGCGGCTCCCGAAAATGTCATTAAAACTGAGCTCAGAGAAATGTGTATACATTTATGTGTGCACTAGGTTAATTTTTTTAAATGTCCAAAAACTGGGTCACTTTAACCCGCACGTGAAAATTGCCATTGTTGCTGCAAAAACTCGTGGTTTTTGCAACACGCCCCACTAGTTAGAAAGGTGAAAAAGTGAGTTGAATTTGAATGCACGGGGAAAATGATCATCGGTAAAGAGTGTTCACCGTTGGTATGCAATAAATCAGTATGACAAGTGGTCAAAATGATCACTGCATTAGCCATGCCACCAAAGAGAAGTCTCAGCACTGTAGACCGTGGTCGAGCCATGGCATGGATTCAGGATGGTCAATCTGTTCGTCATGTTGCAAGACGTTTAGCAGTGTCCCACTCTACCATTCAGAGACTTCTTGAGAGATTTGAAGCTACCGGACATTTGGAAAATCGACCCTGCTCACGAAGAATTATATAAACCTTGTCCAAACTGAATGGCGGCCCTTAACTTTTGTCCAGTAGTATAGTTACAATCAACAAAGAAAAGCGTTCAAATGACGGTGTTCATGAACAGTTTGATTACACTGTATAATGGAAAGAAACCAAAAACACTCTAAGAATGTACTTCTATCTGCTCATCCGGGAACGGAAACAGCACACTATTAATAAAAACCCGCCAAGTTTGACGGGTTATTGCTAGTATAGGCCTAATTGTAGAAAATATAAAATGCTTCATTTAAACCACATGTGCAGCGTCCCCACTCTCATTTTATTATTTCATCATCTTTTGACCATAATATACCGTATTCATTTGTTATTATTATTTATAGAGCCGGTGATATTTATAAATAAAGAATCACATATTTATTAATAATTGTGCGGATTTAATTTTTTTAAATCGTATGTTCCAATGGTTCCTTTTACATGTCTTTCGGCTTTTGCGACATGTCTTCAAAACATTAATATAGAGCTTTTCTTATTAAAATATAAAGTATGATCAACAGAATCCTAATATTTAGATTATTTGCAGGCATCAAATTCACCTATAAATATAGAAGAGGTGTTAAAAGTAGAAGACCTAGGGAACTGCATAATGTAGTCAAACAGTTTTTAACATTAACAAAAATAAGTACAGGATTCCCCTGCTATCCGAAAGTAGAGCGTTCCTATGAAACCTTTCGTAAGCCGAAATGGCTTAAAGCGAAGAAGCAATTACCATTAATTTATATGGGAACAATTTTTGAGCGTTCCCAGACCCAAAAAATAACCTACCAAATAACACATAAAACCTAAAATAACACTAACATATAGTAAAAGCAGGAATGATATGATAAATGCACAGCCTATATAAAGTAATGATGTATATACAGTGTAGTTTCACTTACCAGAATCGGTAAGACAGCGAGCACACTGGAAGGCTGAGAGGTGGTGGTGATGATGGTGTGTTTGGCTGAGTCGTCGGAGGTTGGGGTGGTGGGAGGTACTGGAGACTGGGGTGTAGGAGAGAGAGGAAGAGGGTCATCTATTAGCATCTCATCATCGTCTGAATCCATCAGGGCAGGCAGGTCACTAACGTCTACACATTCTTCTATGTCTGCCTGCCTCGAAGGTCGAGGTTCGTCGTCTGGTGTGGAAGGCTTGAAATATGACAGTATGCTTGACTGCTTAGCCTCACGCATTTTTCTATCATACAGTTCTTTGTAGGCACTCAAAACATCCTGCAAACCTGCCCTAAACCTACGTGCCCTTTCAAAATTAAAGTCATACTTTTCTGCAATCATTGCAGCACTGTCAATTGTAGCGAAAATCTTGTGCAAGTGCTTCATGTTCAGTTCCAGGACGACTTCACTTTCGGGCCGTTCGCTATTGTGTTCGGTTTCGATATGTATCCTTTCCTCTTGCAATTGCATCAGCTCTTCGTCTGTCAGTTCTTGGTCATGGGATGCCAAAACCTCTTCAACATCATCGTCAGCTTCCACAAACCCAGCCTCTTTAGCCAAAGTCACTATTGCTGTATATATTGTTGTTGGTTTGAAGCCTTTAAAATCGTTCACTGCTTCGGGACACAGTTTCCTCCAAATGCCATTTCTCATCGAGACTGTTAGCCTATCAAGAGCATCTCCAAGGTTGGCGATTGCCAATTTTATATTGTAGTCTTTCCAGATCTCTCGCAAAGATGCTTCGGAGTTGCCCCCTCTGTCAGTGGCACTTTACAATAAAACACATCACATTTTGCATATAGTAAGCCTTAATTGTGGCTATTAGGCCTTGGTCACATGGCTGCAGCAAGAAAGACGGCTCAATACCTTCCATCTCCGGTGTCTGCACCACATCCTCGGTATTTCATGGACAGACAAAGTGACAAATGTTGAGGTATTGTCACGTGCTGGCCTTCAAAGCTTAACACTTAAGAGTACCAATGTCCCCTTTTGGCGTAAGTTTAGTATCACCATAAAATGTTATCACGCCAAGTGTCTGAACATAATGCATATCAAGGGAAGTAACTCAATTTTATTGAGAAATGGTCAATGGCGGCCGAAATTTTTTTTCACGTGTTTTGATTAATCTTTAGGTGGAAATTTCTTTAAAAATGAGTGAAACTAGTGAATGTTGCAATGATTTGGATTCTGGCTCTCAGCTGACCTTTGAAAGTGACAACAGTTGGTCTAGTTTTGATGCAGCACAGCCTAAAATTACCGAAACAGACAGTAACAGCCCTAGTTCCAGCAATCGTGAAGCCGTCAGAGGTGTTGATATCGATTTTCAGGGCCATAGTGAGAATCAGGGGCGTAGTAAAAGACCTGCTACTAGGAGGGGGTGTGGAAGAGAAGCAGCTGATTAGTTTCAGTGGTACTTGTATGGCTTTGATGACCCATATGTGAGCGTTATGATTAGGGTTAGACTGTTACAGACAGTAGAAGACAGTTTCCTGTAATTTTGAGAAAAACAAAACATAACATGAAGCGTGGCCGTTCATCTGTTTTTGCTAGGTCGGGAAACGTGGCTGCTTGAACATGGCATTATAGAATTAGTTCAGCACAGTCCACGCATACAATGTTACTGACAGCAGTATGAAGACAATTGACAGCGACCAAGATGCATTGTTTGTAATTCTGCTGGACTGATAGTCCAGAAAAGATTCTTTTGTATTGGATGTGAAAAACCATTCTGCGTTGTGCCCTGCTTTTCATTTTTTTAATAAGTGTGAGGACAATGCTGCCGCCAGGAAGGAAATAGGCACCCAAGGCCAGAGAAAAAAAGCAACAAGAATTGCATCTGTGACCATATTTTATGTTAGACTATCACACGCAGCTAAAGCAAATTGATAAGTATGTATTTTAAAAAATTCTTTTTGCATGAAATCATGTCTGTACCTCATGAATATTTCTATTTTGCCATTACAGACCCTGGAAATTTTGTGTCCATTTCAGATAGCTTTTTAACCCCAATATCATTTTAAGAGCATATTATACTTGCTTTTTTTAGAAAGAATGTACAATAATATTATGTCTTGGAAAGTCTTATGATTTTTGAGTTTATTATAATATTTTTTATACATTTTTTCAATATGATCAGATGCAGGTGCCAATGAAAGTTTTGTCTATTGCCAGTGATTTTTTTAAATTTCATTAATATTCCTTAAAAAACTTGAAGGTAATTGCTACTGAATCAGAGAATTACTCTTTAGGTTCTCCCGGGTAATGCCATGAAGTTATTGTTGACTAGGTCGTTTTGGTTTTGATGAAAAAAATGTGAAAGTATTTTTATTGTTTTGTATATACCCTGCAAGGCTGAATCAAGGAAAATAAATTCATGCGAGAAGTCAAGGGAAATAATTAAAATGATTAAAAACGTTTTATTTTTGCAATTAATAAAGCCAGTCTTTTCTATTTTACAACACGATTAAAAATTATTTATTATACACTTATACTTTAAGTGAACATTTTTTTAAAAGTGTAGTTTTGTGCAGCATATCTGTTCATTTGACTATGTAAATTTAATAGGATAAAAATTGAAAAGCAGATTTTAATTTAAACAAAGTGCATTCTTAGATAATAATACTTATACCCTGCTCGTAGGGTTTTTTTATGTTTGGACATGCACCCAAATAATAAATGAAAAAAAAGTAATAATAAATGCGCCATAATATAACAGACAGACCCTGTGTCTAGGTTGAAAAGTAGGCAACATTATATTTAAAAGTTTAATTAGTGATATAGTTGCCGCCATCATGCCTGGTGGCATCTTGTAGGGCAGCAACAAACTGTCACTTTGCTTGACTGGTGGCTATCCTTCGTGTGGTGTCTCAACTCTGGTTCGTGCTTTGCATCTGTGTCCTCGGTTCTTCGCCGAGTTGCTTTTGGCCAGCCTTTCTTTCGCATTCTTTCTGGGATCCATAGCATGGCAGTTCTGGTGATGGTGTCAGGGTCTTTTCTGAGGATGTGGCCAACCCAGTGCCAGCATCTACCTGTAGTTAGCAGTTCTTGGTTGACGATGGTATTCGGCCAGAAAATTCAATGAATTTTTCCTTAGGAAGGTTGTGTGGAAAGAGGACAGTTTGAACATTAACTTTTCTGTTACTCTCCAACATTCTGCACCATACAGAAGCACCGAAAATACACAAGTCTCATATATTTTTAATTTAGTGTTTGTGCTGTACTAGGAAGATTTCCGGATGTTGTTCAGATTGACAAAGGCTATTCTGGCTTTATTCACTTGGTAACTGATGTGTTTGCTTGTTCTGCCATCTGGCGTTACTATGCTTCCTAAGTGTGTAGAGGACAATAATCTAGTTCATTATATGAATTTCAGGCTGTCAACACTGCCCTGAGGGCTGGTACAGAAGTTGAAACAAGCAAAAAGTGTAAGTATTAAAGTTGGCTGTAGTTTTGTTTGTATTTAGCAGAAATATTTTAATTTTCCAGACACATGGAAGTATTGTTATAGTTGATCAGAATCGACGCCATTGCACTCCGGGCAAACCATAGGTGCTCAGTCTCCCTCACCAAATGTTGAAGATTATGCATGCTAATTGTTCCTGTTGCGCGCTGGTTGTATACATGCAGGATGCGTCCTCTCATACGTCCATCTCTGCTGGTCTTACGTTTGATGCCAAATTCCAGCAATCTTAGCCTTGATGATTCATCGATTGCAGTGTCATTCTCTAATAGACGATTATTAGTTGCCCTCAGTGTCGCTCCCTCATCAATATCCAATGCACTTTCTATAGGATGGGTACTCTTGAAGCTAGCCTGTCAGCTCTTTCACCCTGCATGACCAGGACAGTAGATCCACACCAGTTCCTGAAGATTGGAGGCTTCTATGGAGGTTGTTCATTCATGCCGGAGCCATCCACTTTGGACCTTTCAAAGCATGGATTGTGAGCCTGATACAATAACTACCCTTGTTAATGAAGTTTCAGACAACTGCCTTATAGCTTCAGTCGCTGCCTCTACCTCTATTCTCATTCTGGAGGTTGTTGTCATGTACGCCCCGCTATGTTTAGTGACGATTCTGCCCTTTACTCTAGCAGAGAAGCCCCATCCTGATTTCTCAACCTCGAATTACAGACCCATCAGTAATTAAATGAATAATAATATGGAAGTAAGTCATGGACAGTTCACGAACAAGTAGCAAAAGCACCAGAGGCCACAGAGCTATGGTTTTACAGAAGAATGTTGAAAATGCCGTGGACAGCTTCTTCTTCTTCGTACACTCTCAGACACCCACTTGAATGTTCTCAAAGAAAGCAGTAGTCAGTTTGAGGCTATTTGAATCCCCGTAAAGCTTTTCCACTAAAGGAACTGGTGTCGGCCATATGCGCTTTCTCTGTACGTATATAAGGGGCAACTTTGAAGCAGATGTTCAGCAGTCATTTTATCAGTGCCACAGTTACAATAGTCTGTGGTTCCTATCTTTAGCTTGTTGAATAGATGGTACCTCAATCTGTTGTGGCCAGTGCGGAGTCTGAAGATTACCACCTGTTCTCTTCTGTTGAGCTGATAGTAAGCATCATTCTGTGTGTGACCTGGATGTTCTACATTCCATTTGTTTCTGTTATCTGATTCTGATAAGACTCTTTGCCTCCTCGAAGGTTATGCTTGCATCAGGCTGAGGTAGACGTGAACCTTCTTTTGCCATGGGCAGCTAAAAACAAAGAGTAATGGGGATATCCTGAAAGAGGCCAAGGTGCAAAAGAAGCTTATATTAGAAGCAAGCATTCCGCTTTCTTTGGACATGAGAAAAAAGAAAATTGGAATATATCATGACAATGTGAAAGAAAAAGGGATGCTGGACAGTTTGACATCATGGCAGGGAAAGACATCAACAATACACAGGGTTCGTAGCGACCTGGAAAAACCTTGAAAAACCTGGAAAACGAAAAAAAAAATTCCAGGCCTTGAAAAGCCTGGAAAAATGGCTATAAGCCTTGAATTTTCCGCATCCGACCTTGAAAAATAATACGAAATCGAAAGTTCGTTACTTTGTGTACATTTTTTGGTTATTGATGGTATTTTTCGCAACAACAGTCGAGACGAGTCTAAAAATAAATCAGCGTTTACGCCATTAACGCAAAGCGCCGAAAACGAAACCGCCGAAAACTTCTGGAAATGCGCAAAGGGAAGTAAGAATTGTAAAGTTACCGTACAATTTTTACTTCCCTTTGCGCAAAGTTACCGTAAAATTTTTACTTCCCTTTGCGCATTAAATCCATTTCCAGAAGTTTTCGGCGCTTTGCGTTAACGACGTAAACGCAGATTTATTTTTAGCACTCGTCGTAAGTAATAAATTCGTTTATCTCATTTATAAAACCTATTTAAATAAGTCCAGTTTATAGATAGACCTACTGTACTTGCGTCTGTATTTACAGTTTAATTTTTAACCATGGCAAAAATTAGCCTATAAGCAAGCGTTTGAACGAAATTTCTTTTTTACCTCTGCATACGGGAATATATTTGACACAGTTTATGATGGTCAGGAATAGAAATTGATGGCGATTCCATATCCTATAGCCTACCCTGTTATCAGACCATGTCCCACTGTTCATTTCACCACATTTTTTGGAAATAAATATATTTTGAATGCTTTTTTTATTATATTTATGATGAAAAGACTTATCCCGTTCTACCTCTGAAGGGTTATAGGCTAATTAGGATAGGCCTAGGCCTACATGTTTTCAATTTCAGATAACATGAATAACCGCCGATACACGAAAGTGGCATCACATCTGTCAAATCACGGTAATTAGGATAAATGAAAATCAGCAATTTTGTGGATAGGTCTATGTTATTTAAAATTTAAAAAAAAATTTAATTAAATTGTAAATAAAAATCTAAACAAACAAACGAAACAAAACCCAACAAAAATAGGGGGGGGGGGGGTGGGGGGTTATTGGTGGGGGTAGGGGGGGGGGGGGGGGGGGGGGGGGGGTGTAAAGGTCTCCAGTTAGATATTTAATAGATTTTCACTTATCATAAGTATTACCCTCCCAATTACTATATATATTACTTTTTGTTCTAGTTAAATATTGTTTGACTATTATGTATGCGTTTAGAATTTTGAATTGGTAAATATACATAGCTTAGTCCTACTCATAAGTTATTTGTGTTCCTTTTTTTTTTTTTTTTTTTAAATCTAACACTACTAGGAGACCTACAGATGTGACATTATTTGTGACCAAGGAAAAAAACTCTTGAGAGCTGAGGTTATTTGCATTCTTTTTTTTTTTCAGTGAAAAGTCACCATAGTTTTAATTCAAATTTCATATGCAACAAGGGACATATTCTCTTCTGTGATAGTTTTGATTCAGCCTTCAGCTTTATTTCAAGACCTGAAATTCAGATTGGTGCATTTGGAACAGTAGCGGAAAATAGGAAGCATTTTCCTGTAGCACTGAAGAAAAAACAACTCAAATTGAAAAAGACAAATCATCCTGTGTTTTGTGCGACAGAAGATAAGGCATGCCTACAGTCACCTGGCATGATACGAAAAGATTTAACCTTATATCCACTGTTCACTCCAATGATAATATAAACAAGACAGTTAGAAAGACAAATTCTTTAGGGCAGAACAATTCAGAAGCCAGTGATTGCAGAAAAATACAGCAAAAGTATGGGAGGTGTGGAAACTTCAGCCAACTAGGTGCAAGCTACCCCTACCCACACAGATCCTATTTTTATATTATTTCTTAGTTGAAACTGCCCTGGTCAATGGGCACATAACCTACAACACTGCCAACTCTACAAAAAAAAAAGATCAAAGCGAAGATCAGGATGTCAGTATGACTCTTATTGAACCTGCTAGGAGCCGCGCTAGCGTAGTGGTTACCACACCGCTCTGGCGACCGGGTGATCCAGGATGAAACCCGGGCGACGGCATTTGAGGATTTTTCGTCGACTGGGATTTGGACTGGATTAACTCGAGACCTGGCGAGAACATTTGAAGAGTGTCGTCGACCAGGGATTGGCGGCTCCTGAGCCGACCCAGCTCTAATGGGTACCTCCGAAATCGGCGAGTATCTGCCTGAATGGCGAGGGACACCTGTCTCTGTACAAGAAAAAAGGGATACTCACGTAAAATCAATGTCAGGTTAGACATTAATAATAACCTGAGATTTCGCCTCGAGTATTAGCAGGCGTACCAAAAAAAAAAAAATTGAACCTGCTATTCTTCGACGCAATGTGACACCTTCAAAACAACATGACTTACTGAGCACCACTTCATTGATAAATATGAAAGGGCAAGGTACAAACCAGACTGTAAAGTGTGTAAGGCTGCAGGGAACAGAAGCCAGACTTGCATGTACTGCCCAGATTGCAATGTACCTCTATGCAACAAGTTATACCACACAGTCAAGGATTATCAACGTGGATCGTTGACAAAGACTCTTGCAGAGGCCTACAGCTACAACTTCAACCCCAGTTAATGAAAAAAGCAGCTCAGACTCCAACTAGAGGTAGTTAACTACTCAAACATTTACAAACGCTCATTGTCAGATGCCACAGATGCAGAATACATTCAAAAAAGACAAACACGAAAAATCAGTTTTTTTTTGGCATTTTATTCACAATTTTTTTTAGCCTTTTATGTTGATATAGCCCAATGGGCTGATCACCCGTTGGCTTGTCACACCGATTACGGAAACAACGGCAGATGGATCTATTTGTTGTTGCCCTTTTAAAGACGCCACTAGGCGTGATGGGAAACTGCAACAGAGAAAATCAATCTGCTGTTGCCCTTAAGACGCCACAAGGCGTGATGGTCTCTGACTGCTTGGTCGGTCTTTGGCTAAGGACGGAAGAAGAAGAAGAGAATGTTGATATACGTGGTTAATCGTTAAATCAATACGTCAATCAAGCTTATTTTATTCATTACCATCCATGTCACTAACATTTTATTGCGCTGATGTTGAACAAATTCACTAAAAACTTGGAAAAGATGTCTGTTTTTCAATCTTTTATGAATTTTTAAAAAAAAAAGTTCTTTTTAAAGAAATCTGCAAACACCCTTGGTAATGGGAGACGGTAATGCTCCAGATTGCTGATCAGCAAAGTGATAATTATATCTGAGAAAATTAGATGAGGAAAATATTAGAGTTTCCCATCCTTGAAAATCACGTGCTGGACCTGGAAAAAGCCTGGAAAATGCTTGAAGAAATTAGCTATGAACCCTGAATACAATTGATAAATAGTTCTGGAGACAGAAAGTTTGTGGCGAGACATGATCACCTTTTTGTGTACACAGCGACTTGTTGGTTAAGCCTGCGCATGTTAATTGAAATCCTGCAATTATTTATGAGGCCAGAGTGGTTCCCGGGAGGGTCTTTTAAGGAGACAAATAATAGGACCACTGTACCCTAAGGTACAAGAATACTAACTATGAGTTTGTGCATGGAAGAGACAGTTGTCACCATCCATAATTTAGTGTACATGTTGTCTTTTAGGTCCTGTGGGTCTCTGAAGAGACAGTTGTCACCATCCATAATTTAGTGTACATGTTGTCTTTTAGGTCCTGTGGGTCTCTGAAGAGACAGTTGTCACCATCCATAATTTAGTGTACATGTTGTCTTTTAGGTCCTGTGGGTCTCTGAAGAGACAGTTGTCACCATCCATAATTTAGTGTACATGTTGTCTTTTAGGTCCTGTGGGTCTCTGAAGAGACAGTTGTCACCATCCATAATTTAGTGTACATGTCTTTTAGGTCCTGTGGGTCTCTGAAGAGACAGTTGTCACCATCCATAATTTAGTGTACATGTTTTCTTTTAGGTCCTGTGGGTCTCTGAAGAGACAGTTGTCACCATCCATAATTTAGTGTACATGTTTTCTTTTAGGCCCTGTGGGTCTCTGAATGAAGACAGTTGTCACCATCCATAATTTAGTGTACATGTTGTCTTTTAGGACCTGTGGGTCTCTGAAGAGACAATTGTCACCATCCATAATTTAGTGTACATGTTGTCTTTTAGGTCATGTGGGTCTCTGAAGAGACAGTTGTCACCATCCATAATTTAGTGTACATGTTGTCTTTTAGGTCCTGTGGGTCTCTGAAGAGACAGTTGTCACCATCCATAATTTAGTGTACATGTTGTCTTTTAGGTCCTGTGGGTCTCTGAAGAGACAATTGTCACCATCCATAATTTTACTGTACATGTTGTCTTTTAGGTCCTGTGGGTCTCTGAAGAGACAGTTGTCACCATCCATAATTTAGTGTACATGTTGTCTTTTAGGTCCTGTGGGTCTCTGAAGAGACAGTTGTCACCATCCCTAATTTAGTGTACATGTTGTCTTTTAGGTCCTGTGGGTCTCTGAAGAGACAGTTGTCACCATCCATAATTTAGTGTACATGTTGTCTTTTAGGTCCTGTGGGTCTCTGAAGAGACAGTTGTCACCATCCATAATTTAATGTACATGTTTTCTTTTAGGTCCTGTGGGTCTCTGAAGAGACAGTTGTCACCATCCATAATTTAGTGTACATGTTGTCTTTTAGGTCCTGTGGGTCTCTGAAGAGACAGTTGTCACCATCCATAATTTAGTGTACATGTCTTTTAGGTCCTGTGGGTCTCTGAAGAGACAGTTGTCACCATCCATAATTTAGTGTACATGTTTTCTTTTAGGTCCTGTGGGTCTCTGAAGAGACAGTTGTCACCATCCATAATTTAGTGTACATGTTTTCTTTTAGGCCCTGTGGGTCTCTGAAGAGACAGTTGTCACCATCCATAATTTAGTGTACATGTTGTCTTTTAGGACCTGTGGGTCTCTGAAGAGACAATTGTCACCATCCATAATTTAGTGTACATGTTGTCTTTTAGGTCATGTGGGTCTCTGAAGAGACAGTTGTCACCATCCATAATTTAGTGTACATGTTGTCTTTTAGGTCCTGTGGGTCTCTGAAGAGACAGTTGTCACCATCCATAATTTAGTGTACATGTTGTCTTTTAGGTCCTGTGGGTCTCTGAAGAGACAATTGTCACCATCCATAATTTTACTGTACATGTTGTCTTTTAGGTCCTGTGGGTCTCTGAAGAGACAGTTGTCACCATCCATAATTTAGTGTACATGTTGTCTTTTAGGTCCTGTGGGTCTCTGAAGAGACAGTTGTCACCATCCCTAATTTAGTGTACATGTTGTCTTTTAGGTCCTGTGGGTCTCTGAAGAGACAGTTGTCACCATCCATAATTTAGTGTACATGTTGTCTTTTAGGTCCTGTGGGTCTCTGAAGAGACAGTTGTCACCATCCATAATTTAATGTACATGTTTTCTTTTAGGTCCTGTGGGTCTCTGAAGAGACAGTTGTCACCATCCATAATTTAGTGTACATGTTGTCTTTTAGGTCCTGTGGGTCTCTGAAGAGACAGTTGTCACCATCCATAATTTAGTGTACATGTTTCCTTTTAGGTCCTGTGGGTCTCTGAAGAGACAGTTGTCACCATCCATAATTTAGTGTACATGTTTTCTTTTAGGTCCTGTGGGTCTCTGAAGAGACAGTTGTCACCATCCATAATTTAGTGTACATGTTGTCTTTTAGGTCCTGGGGGTCTCTGAAGAGACAGTTGTCACCATCCATAATTTAGTGTACATGTTTTCTTTTAGGTCCTGTGGGTCTCTGAAGAGACAGTTGTCACCATCCATAATTTAGTGTACATGTTGTCTTTTAGGTCCTGGGGGTCTCTGAAGAGACAGTTGTCACCATCCATAATTTAGTGTACATGTTGTCTTTTAGGTCCTGTGGGTCTCTGAAGAGACAGTTGTCACCATCCATAATTTAGTGTACATGTTGTCTTTTAGGACCTGTGGGTCTCTGAAGAGACAATTGTCACCATCCATAATTTAGTGTACATGTTGTCTTTTAGGTCATGTGGGTCTCTGAAGAGACAGTTGTCACCATCCATAATTTAGTGTACATGTTGTCTTTTAGGTCCTGTGGGTCTCTGAAGAGACAGTTGTCACCATCCATAATTTAGTGTACATGTTGTCTTTTAGGTCCTGTGGGTCTCTGAAGAGACAATTGTCACCATCCATAATTTTACTGTACATGTTGTCTTTTAGGTCCTGTGGGTCTCTGAAGAGACAGTTGTCACCATCCATAATTTAGTGTACATGTTGTCTTTTAGGTCACCATCCATAATTTAGTGTACATGTTTCCTTTTAGGTCCTGTGGGTCTCTGAAGAGACAGTTGTCACCATCCATAATTTAGTGTACATGTTTTCTTTTAGGTCCTGTGGGTCTCTGAAGAGACAGTTGTCACCATCCATAATTTAGTGTACATGTTGTCTTTTAGGTCCTGGGGGTCTCTGAAGAGACAGTTGTCACCATCCATAATTTAGTGTACATGTTTTCTTTTAGGTCCTTTGGGTCTCTGAAGAGACAGTTGTCACCATCCATAATTTAGTGTACATGTTGTCTTTTAGGTCCTGTGGGTCTCTGAAGAGACAGTTGTCACCATCCATAATTTAGTGTACATGTTGTCTTTTAGGTCCTGGGGGTCTCTGAAGAGACAGTTGTCACCATCCATAATTTAGTGTACATGTTGTCTTTTAGGTCCTGGGGGTCTCTGAAGAGACAGTTGTCACCATCCATAATTTAGTATACATGTTGTCTTTTAGGTCCTGGGGGTCTCTGAAGAGACAGTTGTCACCATCCATAATTTAGTGTACATGTTTTCTTTTAGGTCCTGTGGGTCTCTGAAGAGACAGTTGTCACCATCCATAATTTAGTGTACATGTTTTCTTTTAGGTCCTGTGGGTCTCTGAAGAGACAGTTGTCACCATCCATAATTTAGTGTACATGTTGTCTTTTAGGTCCTGGGGGTCTCTGAAGAGACAGTTGTCACCATCCATAATTTAGTGTACATGTTTTCTTTTAGGTCCTGTGGGTCTCTGAAGAGACAGTTGTCACCATCCATAATTTAGTGTACATGTTGTCTTTTAGGTCCTGTGGGTCTCTGAAGAGACAGTTGTCACCATCCATAATTTAGTGTACATGTTGTCTTTTAGGTCCTGTGGGTCTCTGAAGAGACAGTTGTCACCATCCATAATTTAGTGTACATGTTTCCTTTTAGGTCCTGTGGGTCTCTGAAGAGACAGTTGTCACCATCCATAATTTCTTCTTCTTCTTCCGTCCTTAGCCAACGGCCGGCAAAGCAGTCAGTGGCCATTACGCCTAGTGGCGTCTTAAGGGCAACAGCGAATAGATTTTCTTTGCCGTTGTTCCCATCACGCCTAATGGCGTCTTTAGGGCAACGACAAATCAATCCGTTTGTCGTTGTTTCCGTAATCAAAGTGACTGGCAAACGGGTGATCAGCCCGTTGGATCCATAATTTAGTGTACATGTTTTCTTTTAGGTCCTGTGGGTCTCTGAAGAGACAGTTGTCACCATCCATAATTTAGTGTACATGTTGTCTTTTAGGTCCTGTGGGTCTCTGAAGAGACAGTTGTCACCATCCATAATTTAGTGTACATGTTGTCTTTTAGGACCTGTGGGTCTCTGAAGAGACAAAGGAAGAACAGGACTACTGTATTATCAGGCAACTAATATGAGATTGTGCATCAGGCTGGCAACCGCAACATGTAAAACAAATTGCTTTAGAAACCACTGCCACACCAGCATGTAAATGCGTGGTGCAGGCTTCCTACAAGAAGACTTGTTGCAGTGGTGGTTCAACGTCTCGTTTGGAGCCCGAAGGAGTATGATGAATTACTTATAAAAATAACGTTTCACTGTAGCTCTTCCCCATCAGTATATGGGCTGTTCACTAAAATGAGAGGGACATGAAAGTGTTCTTTCTTATAACCACAGTTTCCGGCGGCCAGAACAAACAGATTTCGGCAAACAAGAACACTGCCAAGCTGGACAGGGAGACGGAGGAGCTTCACCACGAGCACGTGGCCCTGGATGTTGCCAAGCTGATCCAGCAGGGCCGCCAGGCTAAAGGCTTCACCCAGAAAGAGCTGGCTACAGTAAGTCCTTCTTTGTTCAAGGACCATGCCTAATGGCCTAGGTGATAATGTCTGTCTACAACTTACTGTATCCGTTACTGTTGATCAATTCTGTTTTTGACTTCTTTCCATGCCATGATGTTGGGCTGTCCAATATCTTCTCTCTTTATTATCCTTTGTGTCTTTTTCCTATTGTCATGATGTACTTCAGCATTTTTTTCTTCTCATAACATACCCCAAAGAAAGTGGATTGCTGTCGTCTAACATGAGGACATCGTCATTACTCATTGTATCTGTCCATTGTATGTTTAACATTCTTCTGTAAAACCACATCTCTGTGGCCTCAGTAAATTCTCTCACAGTAATGTGATATATTCACCTAGAGCCGTGGTTCTCAGCATGGGCCATGGCATATTTCTAGGGGGCCACAGTTAGTGCCATATTTCTGGTAAAGTGCCTTTTTTTTCCAGCTAACAGCAACACGGAGAGGGGCTACAGAGGTAAATAAGGCTCAGAAAGGGTGCCATGAACAAACCAAAAAATATATAAAAAGTTGAGAACTCCTAATCTAGACCAGTGGTATTCAACCTGAGGTACGAGAAGACATTTAATGGGGTACGTGAAACAAAAAATCTGCCAGTGCACTATCGGAGGGTTTCCTTATTTTTCATTACTTCAAGTAAATTACTTTGAGTACTGCAAAACTTTTTTTGAAAAGATAACTTTTAATTTATTATATTGGATGTAAATTATGTAATTTATTTTAGATGCTTGCCCTATGCCCTAGAATTTTATTTATGTATAGGTAAATTGAATACTCGGAATTATGCACCAATAACCTTGAGGGTACATTCCTTAATTGACTTGTCCATATTTGTTGAAGTTTTTTGTGGTTTAAATTTTTTTACAGGATGGGGTAACCAGCCCCAAGCCCAATCCTCCTTAGTCGCTTTCTACGACATGCATGGCAGGGAACAGTGTTACTATTCTTTGCTCCCCTTTCGGGCCCCGGTAACACACGGGTGTTGAGGGTACATAGTTAAAGATAAATTATATCTGAGGTTGAATACCACTGCTCTAGAGCACAATTGAGTTTTGTCTGACGTGGTCTCCTTTTAAAATGCCTAAAGTCTTTGAGTGAAGGTGATGTTGTGAATGCCCTATGTAGTTTCCAGGGGCAATCGAACGAAATAGTTGTTGTAAAGAAATAGGCATTATTGCTCTTTTACTGTACATTTCTCCCGTGCATGGGAAAGAAAGATTATGACTACTGCTTCCTCAGGATGTGTGTGTGGCTGTCGACTTCATCGTGTAAAACTGATTGTCACAGAAGCTACCACTGCAAGAGCATGTGAATGTTTGGTGCAGGCTTCCTGCAAGGGGACCAGCTTTAGTGATGGCTCCTTGCTCCATGGGGAGCTAAATGGAAAATGATGATAATGTTATGGGTAATCCTGCAATGACATTGGCCGAATATTCCGCAGTGAATATGTGAATAATATGAGTATTTTCGTACCATTTAGGTTAATCCTAACCCTAACTCTAAATGGTACGAAAATGCACGTGTTATACACATATTCACTGCTGAGAGTTTGGCCACTGTCAATGCGGGATTACCATGTTATGAATGCATGGGGAATTCTTGTAGTGATCATGTACTTTTCCCATATGTTGCTGTGTTGCAGTTCACCCCCGTCTGGATAACAGTCATAAACTAAACGGGAAAATTAATGATAAACCCCTTACGGCAAGTGACCCATATATGACCAATCAATCGCAACTATATTAACATTTTTATCGGTATATTAAAATGTATAATAAAACATCTCTTATTGCTTAGCGTCTCATAGCTTGACTGCTTGCATCAGGGTCACTGAACCAGAGCTGAACAAGACCCTACTCCACCTCCAAGTGGTGGTCCTAGAAACAGACAAAATTTTCATAAATTATATTCCCTCACCTGGGAATCGAACCTGGGACGTTTAGAATTTGAGGCGGACGCCATACCTGCAACTAATTTATAAGAAACAAAGATAAAGCGAATTTAAATGCTATTTTATTACTAACATTATAGCTG
This sequence comes from Oreohelix idahoensis, assembly GCA_024509875.1. Classification (NCBI taxonomy): domain Eukaryota; kingdom Metazoa; phylum Mollusca; class Gastropoda; order Stylommatophora; family Oreohelicidae; genus Oreohelix; species Oreohelix idahoensis. The sequence goes on from JAMPIV010000917.1 coordinate 273,118, forward strand.
AACTTGAGATTCGATATGCTCAACTCATGACTTTATAGTGGGCAGCAATTTTTGCTGTCTGTTGTAATGTCCTTTTATTGTCCATGTTAAATTTGATTTTATTTGTCTCCATAAATAAATAAATTATAAAACTTATTAGTCAAACAGCAGTTATTGTTCCTTGCTTTGATGTTTGTTTCAAGTACGGTAAAGGCAGTCCCATGGCAGATCCTGCCGTAGGAGACTTCGCTAAACTAGGTCCAGCAGCAAGAGGTGGGGTGACCTGTTCCCTTCTTCACTGCCTTTCCTTTCTTAACTCAATTACAAAGTCAGGTACCAATTTTCAGCTGGGTAGACAGAAGCGTATCGATATAGTGAATCGAACCTGGCACCTCTGCCGTGAGAGACCAGCACTCTAACCACTCTGTCAGTCGAACACTCACAAGTAAGGATACACAACTTTAACAGTATAGTTTGACTTTCAATCACCCTGTATTCGTAGTTCTTGTAATTTATGCAACGTTGCACTGTTTATTGCAGTAAATTATTATTGCGTTTTTTAACAATTCTTTATGTTACTTCCACAGAGAATTAACGAAAAGCAGCAAGTGATTAATGATTATGAAGCAGGGAAAGCCATCCCAAATCAGCAGATTTTAAGCAAACTTGAAAGGCAACTGGGTAAGTGTGAGAGACAGTTGTTTGAATGATAGCCTTCAGATATTTATTTCCTTGGAGTATATGTGTTACCGGTGGAGTTTTCTTTTTACTGGCCTGACATTGACAATGATGTTGTCAGGGCTGTCGAGCTTACAACATGTGGCCGACGTATTTTCTTTGTAACGCGAATTTGATGTGGGCCGTTTAACTTTAGCGTATGTTGATGATCTGAATAATAATGGTGGAATCCGGTAACTCCGGATGGGTCAACACAGCATGACCAACTGGCGATAAATAGATGCTGGACTCATAGTGGACAGTTGGTGACGACACACAGTTTATTGAAGACATAACATTAACATCAGTCAACTAGACGATCATCAATATTATACTCATGGCAGAAAAAGTACATAGACAATAATGGTCAACATGGACGTTGACTGACTGCACCAACCATTACCACATCAGGGTTAACGGATTAGTGATAGACATGGTTCTGACGACGTGACCATGGTAGTATTCTTTACGTGGTTATTTATATTCTTTTACGCTTCAATCAGCTCCTAGAATTAGAGGGACACACTAGCAACTTGATACATCTGGTCAAGTTGAAGCTCTGCCATAATGGTACAGGAGATGAAGTATCGGAGGCAAGATACTTGAAATGAGCCGTTTCTGGCTAAATATTAAAATTATAAGCTTCTTGGCATAGCTCCCTCAAGAAGAGTGTATTCATCTTTTAGATGATGATAATTACTACATATCCGTGTCTTCCCTTGACTTGGGTAAGAACACCATAATCAATCACGTCTATACCCGACGCTAGTTATTTTGTTCTGCCTCCAGTACGTTGCCCGGATAGCAACAAATCGCCGTGACAAAACGCGCCGTGCCCTTTTCAGAATGGTGCACGGTCGTACGCAAATAATTAAACATACAATTAACCTAGATGCGCTCAAATGTGCGTCTACAAAATACTAGACGCACATGTGAGGATCTCAAACATTTAACTCCCCCCTCTATGAATATAAAATAACTTAACAATATGGTTTAAAAAAAAAGTTAATGTTAGTTCCAAAGACGATACTGCCATAGGGAAGTGAATGGGTCCTTTGGCCCCCATGCCATGTAGTGGTATTTGCATGTGTACGCAAGTTGTTCTTTAGCTCTATATAAGGTGTTCCACTAATCTGGCCTTGGAGGAAGGAGCATTTTCTTAGCATCATCGAGTGCTGGGCACTCAAAGAGGTAGTGGTCGTCAGTTTCATAGGGGTATGTACATAGCTGGCACAATGGAGTGTGTTGTGGTTGGATTTTGTTCAAGTGATTGTTGAATAGGGGAGTGAAGTGTTAGACGCTTTATGAGGTGTGTGGACCAGTTTCCTTCCTGACTTCCGTTATCTTCTCTAACTTAAAAGCAGAGTTAGGTACCATTTTACAGCTGGGTAGACAGGAGTGTGAGGCTAGCACGTTTCAATCCCTGTATCTATGCCGGGAGACACAAGCACTCTGACTGCTACGCCAATTGGACGCTCCCGATATATGATACTTGAACCATAGTTGGTATCTGTGTATCTTGTTTTGGCCTGGACAGACTTCTGTAGATACTTGAAGATGTACATGTAACAAAATTCACTTATCCAGGTTTCACCGCCTGGTGATGTCAAACTAATTGCTACAGAAACCATCATAGCAAGAACATGTGAATACTTAGGTCTGTGCTTCTTGCCAGGGGGGGGCCAATGTATACATTCTTATACCAAAATACAGTTGTAAATCTAGCCAAGTTTGAAGTTAGCTCTCCTGGCTTGCATGATGTTGAATGAAACCTTCCACTTTAGTCTACATCTTAAAAGTATTCTCACAAGCGCTTCAGCACAAAATGGAAAAGAGACTACACTTTTCACTGTCTTTTGGGAATCCCCAGAAGAATTTCATGGGTAAAAGCATTATGCGTCTCGGAACCTTTTCCTGGCAGTACTGCCTTGAATAAGTAACCCACTTTTGTCCATATTTGCCACAAAGAGCAGTTTCCAGTTATATTAATTTAGTTTCTCTAATACTTGTAGAGATTTCCCTGTGAATGTTTTTTTTTAACACACAAGACTCAAATTGCCTCATGTTGTTTCTGGGTGATTCTTATAAGACAAAAACAGAATATTATCACAGAATGCTCCAATGTATCTGTGGCCTATTTTCAATTACAACGGAAGACAGCCAACACGTAAACATATTACACGTGCCCAAGCCTAGGCTCGACTTATTCAAGAACAGTTTAGCTTTTTCTGCTGCTCATCTGTGGAATAATCTTCCACACGACCTAAAAAACACGCTTAGTCCATATTCATTCAATCACAGACTTTTCAAATACATCATGAGTGCAGATTGTATGCCACCTGTTACCTCGTGTTTATGGGTAGTTGTAAATGTTATCGGTAACACATGTTGTTATGTCGTGCATTGGTATATATAACATTCAAATGTAAATGCAGTCAGACCAACTTGAAATAAGTACGCTCAGTCCATTGTACAATTAACACGATTTTTAATTGACGATATTCACAACACTGAGTACTTCACACATTGAGACATTTGTATAAAAATGATGCTCCATAATAAATATATTAGCTCTGGTAGTAAGCATTGATGAACTATACAGCTGGCCGTTAGAGGTCAAACTGTCTGCAAATATTCCAAAACGACATTGTCATGAATGTTAATGTGGATTACACAATTACGTACTACCTTCTGTCTGCCGTCTTGCCACACATAACTCAAACACACATTCTTGAAGTAGTGTCAGAAGATAATCTGACAATAAATTAATAGAATGTAGAATCCTAATATGGAGCTCTTAAACACACCCTGTCACTAGGACGAACACATCAATGCGAGTGACCGCCGAACGTTAACCGTTCGTTTTCCGCTGCAGACATTGCCTACGTCATACACTAATTTAAATATAGATCCCATTTTAACAAATGGCTCGCTTTCAACAATAATGCTGTTATGTGTACCTCTTATTTTCTCACAGCGGTGCCTTGGCAAGCCTGCGTGCAAAATGAGTGGTAACACTCCCCCCCCCCCCCCCCCCAGCGAAAACTGAAAGTTTTCCTCAAAGGAGGATGACCAACCAAGGACCATTTCACAAAACGCGAAGTAAAAGTCAAGTCCATGATATATATGCCACAGAAGCCACAGCCACAAGAGCATGTGGGTACTTGGTGCAGGCTTCCTACAAGGGGACCAGGGGCTTCAGTGGTCGCATTGATGTGTTCGTCCTAGTGGTCCATAGAAAAGATGTCAAAACATGAAAAAACCTAAATGAAGATGTCAAATGATGAAATATGATAATAAAATTGTGATGCATGATAACATGGAGAAGTTCAATGAAATAATTAAATGATGAATCAATTTAAAATGCTAATTGAATGATATTAAACCTTTTTGAAAAAACAGAAAAAAACTGTAAATTTAATATATCCATGTGATAATGTCTATGATGTGTTCATCATCTTGAAATAGTGAAACTAGTTAAAGTTCTTAATGTAAGGCATAGGTAGTATGCACTGTGAATAGTATCACTTCTTAATTTTATCGTCCCTTAAATGGTATGGTTATGAAAATGTTCCAGATGTGAGTTTCCTCTACTCCAAAAGTCAACCCGATTTTAAGCATTCTGCACAAGATGTGTCAATAAAAGTTCCAGACAAATAGTATTTGGTGAAATAACGAATGATCCAAGTCAATACCACGTGATAGTGAGTTGGAGAAGTCTGTGACAATGTCCTTAATTCTTGATCATCATACACCTACGTTTCAAAGTACCCGCATGAAAGAAAGTCACTTGCAAATGTCTTTGGATAGCTGTGTGGACGAAGTTATCATTGAGCATATGCCGAGACCACAAAAAAAAAATTCACCATGCACAACATCTTGTAATGTCATATTAAAAAGTCAGGAAATGACTATCAAGCACCTCCTATCTGTGGGTACCCTCGACATCCTAATTCAAATCAAATGGTAGATGTAAAGGTTCAGCTCTATGTTATGGTCATTGTATAGGCATTACTTTATTCTCTACAATACCAAATGCTTGAGAATCTGTATTATCTGTCTGTGGGTAACGCGATAATACATCTGCCATTATGTTGGACTTGCCATCAATTGGGTGGATGATGTAGTCATATGCTTGTAAGTTTATCGCATATCTTGCGACCCTTGGGTTTTTCATCTGTGCACTCTGTAAATATGAGAGAGCCTTCTGGTCTGTCTCAATAATGAAATGAGACCCAAGAAGGTATCGCTGAAGTTTGGTCACCGACCAGACAATCGCTAGAAGCTCTCTCTAAATTATGGGGTATCTGCATTCAGTTTGAGAGAGCTTACGTGAGACGTACATAACTGGATGAAGTATTCCATCCACCTCCTGCATTAAGGCACCACCGATCCCATACTGTGAAGCATCCGTTCTGAGGATGAAAATTAATTTTGGATCAGGTAATTTTAATATAGATCCCATTTTAACAAATGGCTCGCTTTCAACACTAATGCTGTTATGTGTACCTCTCATTTTCTCACAGCGGTGCCTTAGCAAGCCTGCGTGCAAAATGAGTGGTAACACCACCCTAATTTAGTTATGTTCCTAAATAATTATATAACATCATATGTAGGTTTTAAAGATAATTTTGCCCTGTTTAGTATTAATTATGATAAGGTACTGTAAATCTTTGTAACTGATATTGTACTGTTACAATGTTGGGATTTTATTTTATTGTATTTCATTTTATTATTTAAGTAATATTTAAGATACATGTGAGAATAAATAGATTCAGTATGGAAGATGAGAGAAAGGAAGGGCAGAATGTTAGACGGGCCTGTGTGCCCATTTCTAAACCCTTTGAAAATAAAGTTCGTTCATCAGTTCAGGCATGTAACACAAGACAACTAATATGAGATTGTGCATGAGGCTGGCAACCTCATGGTGTAAAACAAATTGCCACAGAAGCCACAGCCACAAGAGCATGTGGGTACTTGGTGCAGGCTTCCTACAAGGGGACCAGGGGCTTCAGTGGTTGCTCCATGGTGAGCGTGATGGAAAGTGATAATCATCATCATCAGTTGCCATCTCCACAACAAAGATTGGCTGTAATGGATCTCCAACGTCTTCTGTCTCTTGATCGGTTCTTATCTTGTTGTTGTGATCCCATTACGTTCTGTAGGAAGTACGTGGTAAGGCCCCAATCTCTTCCACGGTGGCTAGCCATTGTCTTTTTCTATGTCCGACATGCCTCTAGTGCACCACACACTTTGCTGTTTCACTTTGCGAGCCGTTGATCTTCTCAGATTCCTCCGCCTCACTCACCGTCTCAGTCTTTGTGTACTATAGTGTAATAGTATTTCTTAATTTCATATCCTTATGCAGTGGTCTTCCTACATTTTTAAACCAGCTCTAATGGGTACCTCCGAAATCGGCGAGTGTCTGCCTGAATGGCGAGGGACACCTGTCTCTGTACAAGAAAATAAGGGATACTGACATAAAAATCAGTCTCAAGTTAGACATACTAACCTGAGATTTCGCCTCGAGTAATAGCGGGCATACAGAAAAAAAAAAAAATCTGTGGTCTGGACCTGAACCCGCAATATCTCCGAGGTATACCTGTACTTTGTTTCATACACCCTTACACTGGGCTATGAGAAACTCATGCACCCCAAGAGGTCTTAGTGCCTTATGCCTTCTTCTTTCACTTCCCAAAGGAGCATAGGCCTTCAACAAACGTGTGCCAAGTCTTCTTGTCCTGTGCCATCCGCTCAAGGTCATTCCATATCTTCTTCATGTCTATCTCCGGTTCCATTTATGAAAGTCTAGCTTTTTGATTGTTGTTCTCCATAAATCAGAGGCACATCTCCAATCCAACCTGCAAGTCTGGAAGGAAGAGCTTGAGAAGAGAGGGATGGTCATGAGCAGCTCTAAAACAAAATCCACGGTGATATCATGAGAAGAAAGAAGACATCAGATTAAGCTGGGAGAACAGGTCCTGGAGCAGGTCGACCACTTTAAATATCTCAGATTTATTATAGGCCGAAAGGGAGGCATCAAAGAAGAGTTGGCCACTCGAAAAGCAGCAGCTGGGAGACTTTTTCAGGCCATAAATCGAGGATTCCTCAGCAAGAGAGAGGTCGGTAAGAAAACGAAGATGGCTGTATACCGCTCCACCTATGTCCCAGTCTTGACATATGGATGCGAGTCATGGGCAATGACTACAACCCACAAAAGCCAGATCCAAACCTCAGAAATGAGGTATCTGAGGAAGGTGGTTGAAGTAACAAGAAGAGACATGGTCCACAACCAGACGATACGTCAAGGCCTAAAATCCCACCCCCTGCAGACCCAAGTAGAACAGTCCCAACTAAGATGGTTTGGCCATGTCTGCAGAATGGGAGAAGATCGGCTACCACGACAAGCATGGGAAACAAAGAGCAAGAGTCCGCTGGGAGGACAACATTAGACAATCTTTGAAGGACCGAGGACTAGAATGGAACCAGTCCAGGAGGAAGACAGCTGATAGGATAGTCTGGCGCTCTCTCTTCCAAACCTCTACACCTCACGGTAGAAGGGGAACGACTAAGTACGTTTCAGGGCCATGCTAGAGGACCGACTTGACATTTGAATTTAAAATTCTGATTTTTGTGTTAGGCTTGGTTTTTTTTTATCTCCATATATTTCCCGCTGCGATGAAAGCTCCTCTAGCCTCTTGTATTCTTATTTGAATATCATTGTCTGTCCCTCCAACTGTGTCTATATTGCTGCCAATGTATATGTATGTGCTATAAACATAATAATTATGGCATAAGATGTGATTAATTGTAATTTTCAATTTACTTTCACCAGGAATAAAACTTCGTGGCCGAGACAAGGGTCACGTCCTTCCAGCAAAGTGAATGCCTGTAGCATCAGTGCCGGTGACACAGCGGCGTTATTTTTTTTTTTCCAATTTACCCTACATCGCCATTTCTCACTCAAGAGTGACAATTGTTGCTGTCAGCAGAGGATATCTATCCATTCAAAAAAATCAGGGTGTGGCTATTGATTATAATTGTAGCTGATTTCAGCTGTTATATTTTACTCATTTTTATTATTAAACTGTTATATTCTATATCAATCTTTTCACTTTTGATCTTTGGTTTTATAGTTTCTAAAGAACTTATGCACTGTGAAGTAGTCTGTCTTGGATGTTTATTCTTTTAAGAAGAAAAAAAATCTTTCTTTGTTATCGGACAGTTTGTTCTAGTTTAATAGCTTAAAGTTTAACATTTTATAATTTTTTCTGGTGGGGGTGGGGCATCTGTGAATACAGCTGACCTGTTGAGAGTGTATGTAAGAGCTGTAGGCACATATGTAGTTCTGATCAAAGAAAATATTCACTGGTTAAATTACTTGGCACCATACATGAGCCTTAAAAAAAAAACTACACCCATAGGGGAGTTTGAGTGTTCAGTATCTAGCTGTGTTACAGAGGTCGTTGACCTGATTAATGTCATTTACCTTAGGTCAGGGATCAGCAACCCAGTAGCTTTTGAGATCTACTTTAGTAACACTGAGCCCTCTAAAGATCTACTGTATATACATGTGTTTGTGTAATTTTAGGTGGAGGTGTGATCAACGGTACAAAGAAAAGATCGTGCACCTATCTCTTACTTACTTACTTAGTCGTTCCCCTTCTACCGTGAGGTGTAGAGGTTTGGAAGAGAGAGCGCCAGACTATTCTATCGGCTGTCTTCCTCCTGGCCTGGTTCCATTCTAGTCCTCGGTCCTTCAAAGATTGTCTAATGTTGTCCTCGGGGTCTGGATCCTTGGCTCTTTGTTTCCCATGCTTGTCGTGGTAGCCGATCTTCTCCCATTCTGCAGACATGGCCAAACCATCTTAGTTGGGACTGTTCTACTTGGGTCTGTAGGGGGTGGCATTTTAGGCCTTGACGTATCGTCTGGTTGCGTACCATGTCTCTTCTTGTTACTTCAACCACCTTCCTCAGATATCTCATTTCTGAGGTTTGGATCTGGCTTTTATGGGTTGTAGTCATTGTGCACCTATCTCACGAATATATTTTAGTAGACAGCTCGAGAGTTTTCATTGGGAATGCGGAAAAAGTGCCTTTGATCCCAGGGACACCACAATTTTAGATGTCGGCAGGAAAGGTCTAGTCTGAAATTTCCCTAGTTTTAAAAGTCTTCTCTCTCCAGCAGTCGCCTAAAGATCTACCAAATCATCCACTGGGATCTGCGGGTAGATCAGGATTGACTGGTTGCCGACTTCTGCCGTAGGTTGTTCAAAACTGTGTGTAGCAATCCTGAAGATTTATAGTGTGTTTCTTTCATTAGTAAGAAACGGTTTTCATTTCCGGCTAAACTGGCTCAATTCATGCATTACCCTATGAAATGTTGACCCTCATAAAGGTCATACTAGGTCCTCAAGTCGTGTGCCGTCAGCTGGTTGTTTTTCTATGTCTTCCTCGTCCCTTTCATTTCCATCTCTCTTCATCCCTTACCCTGGGGGTTCCATAACAAGGACAGCCTTGTATTGGTATCAGCTAGGTTTCCATAATGCATGTTCTATCTGTCACCAGCACGTGTGTGAATTTTGTCAACATTTTTACATTGGTGATCTTGTTGGACCACTTCAATCCATCTGTTTCAAATAAACACCCATATATGAAGTCTTAACCAGAGGATGCTGTACAAACAATTTTTAGGTGTAAACTTTTTTTGACATTTCCGATCCCCTAGGTTATGAGTTTTCAGTCTTTTTTTTTTTTGTCCTTACTTGTCAGGTAGTGAAAGGTACATGTCTTTTTTTCAGTTGCATTGTATCTCCATGCAGGGTGTTGGTGATGGAGGGGTTTGGTGGTAGCAATTACTTCTGCAATTAGACTACCACCTGGCGTTCCAGGAGGTGGTGTTTTACCGTTTCTTCCTTCTGTCTGTTGCTTTAGGTGTTAAAAAAAAAATTGCTAGTCACAGAATCAGTCATTCGTTCTTACTGAGAGTCACGGTCTCCTGGACATAGGGGTTAGGGCTTCTAGTACATTCATTTCTTATGGAGTCACAGGCTTCTTCGTTCCAGTTACAAGTAAAGAATATTAAAACTGTAATGTTCATTATACTAGGTGCAGCAGCGAGAGGTGTGGGGTGACCTGTTCCCTTCCTTGCTGCCTATTCCTTCCCTAACTCACGTGCAAAGTTAGGTACCAGTTTACAGCTGGGCAGACAAAAGTCCGGTGGTTCTTCAATTTTTCCCCTTGCCTTCCTGTCACGTGCCAACAGCTCAAAGTCTTTCCATGTCTATTACAACCCCTTCATGTCTCGTCTCCAGTTCTCTTTTCCATGTGTCCTTTGATCTTCCTTTACCTCTTGTTACCTGGGGATTTCAGAACAGGGATTGTCTTCTAGTGCTAACAACAGGTTTTCTCAATGTGTGCCCTATCTATCTCCAGTGTCTTCTTGTTCCCACTGGAACTTGTCTGGTGGTTAAGTAAAGAGTAAAACCTCAAGCAGTTCAGTTCCGAGATTACCAATCAGAAAATTACTTACTTACTTAGTTGTTCCCCTTCTACCGTGAGGTGTAGAGGTTTGGAAGAGAGAGCGCCAGACTATCCTATCGGCTGTCTTCCTCCTGGCCTGGTTCCATTCTAGTCCTCGATCCTTCAAAGATTGTCTAATGTTGTCCTCCCAGCGGACTCTGGGTCATCCTGCGGGGTCTGGATCCCTGGCTCTTTGTTTCCCATGCTTGTTGTGGTAGCCAATCTTCTCCCATTCTGCAGACATGGCCAAACCACCTTAGTTGTGACTGTTCTACTTGGGTCTGCAGGGGGTGGGATTTTAGGCCTTGATGTATCGTCTGGTTGCGGACCATGTCTGAGGTTTGGATCTGGCTTTTGTGGGTTGTAGTCATTGCCCATGACTCGCATCCATATGTCAAGACTGGGACATAGGTGGAGCGGTATACAGCCATCTTCGTTTTCTTAGCAACCTCTCTCTTGCTGAGGAATCCTCGATTTATGGCCTGAAAAAGTCTCCCAGCTGCTGCTTTTCGAGTGGGCAACTCTTCTTTGAACCAATCAGAAAATTAAATGTTAATATTATGATTTTTTTTCACATATTAGTGAAGAAAACAAGGTTTTTATAGTTTTACCACGGCAAGTGTAAAGAAAACAAAATGTTATCCATCGTAAAGTTAAAAAACAAACATGTCGACTCTTTTTCAGTGCCGAGGAATAATAAAAGTATTTTGTGTGTGTGGTGTAAGTAACCATTATTGAGAATGGTAACCATTATTGAGAATGGAAATATTGAATAGTTTTTAAGTTACCAGTCATCGTCATCATCAAGTACCATGTCTGGTGGCGTAGGTGATCATGTCCCTCCACAACTTCCTGTCTACAGTACTACTGATCAGTTCTGTTGTTGGCTTCTTTCAATGCCATGATATTGGGCTGTCCAGAATCTTCTCTGTTTGTCGTCCTCTGTCTCGTTGTTTGACCTTCAATCTTCCCTGTTGTCACGATATACTCCAGCTTCCTTCTTCTCATAACTTGCCCCAAAGAAAGTGGATTATTTCCTTCTGACATGAGGAATAAGCTCCCATTGGGCTCTGTCAGGACATCCTCATTACTGTCTTTAGCTGTCGTTGGCACAGAAAGTAAAAATCGTGCAATTTTTTTTTAATCGTAATAAACATTTAAAATGTTACACGGTTGAGTATTTGGAAGTTTGGATATTTAGAATTAGGGGCCACTTTGTGGATGCTCCCCGTTATTAGAGAACTTTGTTTCTAGACGTATAACAGTCAGTAGGCCCTGGGCCCTGCAGTGTAGGGGAATTATAAAGTCCTTGTGCAACTTTATTTTAAAAACTTTGGTTGTGCACATGAAAGACATCGTCTTCCTTTTGCATTCCTTGTGGAGTGTGAAGCTACCACTGTAGCAGCAGGTCAACTTACAGGAAGCCTGCACCAAGCAGTCACATGGTGTAATTTGTTTAACATGATGAGATTGCCAGCCTCGTATTACAGGTCTAAATCTTTTTATCCAAACACCCGACAAGCGAAATATTCCCAAAATTGATAGTTACTTTGGGCTACTTTTCTATCACAATTTTGGCGATTTCTATTTTGGTCTATTTTTGAACATATTTTAGGAGCCCCCGGGCTATTTTTGAACACATTCCGGGCGACTTTTTTGAGATTTTAAAATATAAAAAGATCTGGTTTCTGAAATAAAGCTGTCCCATAAGATTTCAGATAAAAGGATACAGACCTATAGTTGCTATGTACAACATGCCTGTGTGTGCCGTATTCATATTCTTTCTTCACTGTCAGCGGCATATGAAAGCGTAATTTATTAAATTTTAACACAGTACAGTTCACACTTTGAGGCTTCAATGTAGCTGCCATCTTTTGTGACACCTCGTTCCACTCGATTTTCAAACTTGCTGAAATAATTCTCTACATGCTGATTAGTAAATTGCTTTTGTGATTCTGACTTGAAATTTATCCCAAAAAATGTCGTTTTGATGAGTAGACAATAGTTTTTAACTTTATAAATTAAATGCCGTTTACAGTGTGTGAAGTTATTAAAGTTGTACAATGACTTTAGAGTCACTCTACAGACAGAGCATCCAGTTTGGCGATGGCATTTTATTACGTGTGTTCAGATGTTAAAAGATGTGTAGTTAAATGAGAACTTGTAAAGTAGAGCCTTGCTTGAATCAAATATAACGGCAGAAGTGCATATTAAAAAGTCTCCATTAGCAAGCTGAAAGCCTTACAGGAAGAAAAGACAAAAAAGGATAATGTTTAGAAGTGGCCTCAATAAATCATTTTTTTTTTAAACAAAAATCTTTCGTCATCATTTCCGTTTTCGCTTTTTTGGGAGCATGGAGCCACCTCTTCTGCTGGCTGGATGTCTGGGAGATTAGTTGGAGATGGTCTATTGAGAAGTTCCTCAAAATGTTCTGTCCATCTCTTCATTTGTTCTTGTATATTACTAAGCAATTTTCCATTCTTATCTTTTATGAGGCCATTTGCTTGCTTGTATTTCCGTTAGCTTCTTTGTGTTGTTGTACAGGTCCCTCATATTTCCTTTTGCTGCAGCTTCCTCTGCTTCCCTTGCCAACTCTTCAATATACTTCCTCTTGTCTCTTTTGATGTTTCTTCTTACTTCTTTGTTTGCTTCTATGTACACTTCATGAGCCTTGGCTTTGGAGCTTCTGGTTTTGCTTCTGTTTAAATCTGCTTTCTAGTTTTTCCTGTCTTCTATCTTACTAATGGTTTCTGTTGTTATCCATGCTTTGTGCTGATGTTCTCTTTTTCTCAGTACTTCATCACATGTCTCGTTCCATATATTTTTTTACTTGTTGCCAGTGGTCTCCCGTTTCTGTTTCATCTTCCAGCTGTTGGAGTACTTGGTATTTGTTGGATACTGTGATTGAAAATGTTTCTCTTATTTCCTGATTTCTTAGATATCCCACATTATACTGTTGTCTATAGCTATATACTGTTCTAAATTTCTCGAGTTTTAATTTTGTTTTAGCCAGCAGAAGATGGTGGTCTTCCGTAACTGCTTCATCTTCCAGCTGTTGGAGTACTTGGTACTTGTTGCAGGAAACGAGAACAAAAGTATTCTGTACTCTTGTAGTGGTGATTTCTGAAGCTATTTGTATTACATGGTGAGGTTGCCAGCCTCCATGCACTGCCTCGCATTAGGCACCTGGTACGACATGCCTGAGGGAGCAGTAGTGATATTCTTTCTTTGTCTCTTCCGAGATTCCCCCGGGGAGACACTACATGGGGCAACAACCACAAAACCACCGGTTAGTTTAAATAAAAGGGTAATGAGTATGTAAAGCATTTGACCTTTCTGTTTGTGATGTTCTTTATTTGAATCATTTATCAGAAATGTCATTAAAACTTGTTATGAGCACCGTTGTTATTGGTGCTGTTTTTTTTACTGCGTTCCATGGAGAACAAGTGTGGTCAGCGCTTTGGTTTCATATTTGGGGTTTACCCTTCTGTGTTTCATTCAGTCCTCGGAGGTGGGAGGGCTGTGTTGGTGTTCATTACCCAAATCAGCATTCAGTATGGGGTTGAATCTCATGTCATGGTGCTAAGTAGTTGCTAGTATAGATACTTTTTTTTTTTTTTTTAAATACGTCATTTCCATATTTGACGATGATGCATTAGAACTCCAGTTATCCGAATTCGTGACTGGAGTTGTTTGGATAATCAAAATTTCTGTTAATTGGGAGGGGAGGAGAACACTCATCACTCGGGAAAAAAAAAATTAATAAATATTTTGACCTGTGTAATTCCCCCGGGGTCTCTGAAGAAACTGAAAAAAAAATAGTACTACTGCACTTTGAAGCATGTCGTACTATAGGGCTGGCGACCTCATGTCAAACAAATTACCACCGGGAACCACTGCTGTAAGAGCTCGTCAATGTTCGATGCAGGCTTCCAGCAAAGGAACCATCTGCGGTGGTGGCCTCCGTGCTCTTTAAGGATGCATCAGGAAGAAGAGAAATTGATCTTTATCAAATATTAGAGCCTTCTCGCGTTTTTTTTTTTAATCGTACGCCCGCTATTACTCGAGGCGAAATCTCCGGTTAGTATGTCTAACCTGAGACTGATTTTTACGTGAGTATCCCTTTTCCCCTGTACGCTGACAGGTGTCCTCTCGCCATTGAGGCAGATACTCGCCGATTTCAGAGGTACTCATTAGAGCTGGGTCGGCTCAGGAGCCGTTCAGGTTATTCCAGTCCCTGGTCGGCGACACTGCTTCAAATGTCTTTGCCAGGGCTCGAATTATTCCAGTCCAAGTCCCGGTCGACGATACTTCTTCAAATGTACTCGCCTGGGCTTGAACCTGGGATCTCCCGATCGCCAGCGCAGTGTGGTAATCACTACACTAGCGCGGCGTCCCTTCTCATGTAAAATTGGTTTTGGTCTGTCCAGCTCAACTGCATAACTCATTTGTACATTGCTTCTACTTTGTTGGAGTTTTTCCATAGTTTTTCTGCTTGAGCAACCAGTTTCACTAATACAGAAATGAACTGAAGAATTCACTTACACTTTTTAATGTCACATCTTTCTGCAATTTTATACCCCGATTCCCCCCTATTTCAACACATTAATTCCCACTTTGTTCCTTGGCTTGTGGTCATTCAGTTAATTGCCAGTTCGGATGACTAGGGTTCGGATAATGAGAGTTCTATTGCAATCTGTTGTTTATATTTTTTAATTAAAAAACAAATCAAATATTTTAAATAGTTTCATGAAGGTTTGTTGTTTCCAGATGAGTTAGTAGATAGTTTAATGTTTGAATTCCTTGGACAAAAAAGGTTTTTTTCCAAACCCATCCAGCTGTTCATGTTGTCAAGTGGTGTTGGAATTTTACTACATAAAGAAAGCCTGCTTTCAACCACATTTGTAACATAACCTTCGCTTATATCTGTCCATTGACATCACCAGAATTATTGATCACTCATTACAGACTCATCTTTGTTACTTATCATAGACTCATATGTATTCTATTCTAGTTATCTTTGCTCGTTTTGTGCTTAACTTCCAGGTTGTTTTGCATTTGGATGCCGGAGGAAAAATAAAAGATTTTGGCATGATTTGGCTTCTTTCTTTTTTTTGTTTGGCTGTTACAATTTTCTTTGTTAAGCTATTAAAAAAATGTAAAGGTAGTCCCCATAGCTAATACTGTCGTAGGGGAGTGGAGTGTTAGAGACTTCAATATACTAGGTCCAGCATTGAGAGGTGAGGTGACTATAGCACGTTTCACTAGCTTTGCCCAACTTCAAATGTAATTATCTGATTAACCGTCTAACGTATTAATGCCATTTTTTGCATACGATGTTATATTGGGTTAGACCCAACAAATATATACTTTATATCTGTGCATCTTGTCCAGTTCCCATAAACGGATGAAATCCTTTGATCTTTGTCGGCATACTAATTATTGTGTATCGAGAAAAGAAATTTTACCACTTCATGCACAGATTCTGTGAATTGATTAGGCATAGGCGTGTCTACTATTACAATAATGTGGCCATCACGTTTGCAATTGAATACGTGTTGAAGATGATTTCTTAAATGATCTGCATGCGAGATACTCGTGACATTGTTTGTCATTGACATTTAATGCGCTACCATACTGGACCTTCCTTGATCTAATTATTTCAATGGGTATCATCTCTTTGCGGTTCATAAATATCATAATGGAACGTTGCTCCTCTAATGTGCTTGTAAATAACGGTAAGGTCATCTTTAAAGAAATTAAACTTCATCCGAATCATAATCAGATGTCTCTGAGAAATTGAAAATCAATCTCGGCTGAATGAAGGACAAACCATCATTCTTCCAATATTCCTCTTCCTCTTGTAACACATGGTTCTCACTTTTCTTCCAATAATCCCTGGCTATATTGGAGATGGCGGCTTTTATAAGTATTTCAACATCTTTTAATTTGAACGTTCTATTTTCTGTTGCTACCTGTTCCTTAATTTTAGCCCATACTAATTCTATTGGGTTTAAGTGAGAATGGTAAGGAGGTAATCTTAAACATCTGTGACCATGTTCATGGATTGCCTTGTCTATGTGAAATATCTTTGTATGCTGTGTCTTTTTTTACAATTCCAAGTAATTCAGGTTCATGGACATTTCGTTGAATGGAATGTTGTTTATGGTCAACCAAATCTTTATTACATCTTTAATACCTGGTGAATTAGAAACTTTATCTTCTGGTGCCACAACGTTGTGATATGAGGCATTGTCCATTATCAAACACCACGGTCTATCCAAGGAAGGAAGTACATGATTCACAATCCAATCTTGAAATATCTTGCCATTCATCTCTGCATGGTAATCCCTATTATCTGTGGATTTTGAAACAAATATGAGTTTCAGTATTAGTCCTCCATAGCGTAGATTTGGAAATATCAATGTCATTATTCTTTCTTAACCAAATTTTCAATTTTTAAAGTCACTGCCTCATTATTGTGAACATATTGTTTCTGAGCAGATCAATTCTTGTCAAAATTATCCAATGTTGGCCTAATTTTCCTTGTAAAACACTGGAATTAGACATTTCAGATGTCGCTATCCAGCGGTGCAATGATCGTTTGCTTATCCCCAGGCGTGAATAGTCCTCTTTTGTGGGTTTGAAATAGAATGATATAGTTTTCCTCGAGTAGCTTCATTGCAGAAATACTTAAAAATCCTATTTGTGATTTGCTGTAATGTCATAAAACCTTCGCTTATCATTTTTCCTTCTTAACCACACAATAATTTTTGTAGACACACCTCTGATTGACAATGTGTGCGTTGCACCGGATATAAACTGTTTTATGTTCAAGAAGTGCGATTTCACGCAATTTCACTCAAAAATCATGCCAATTGCTTGATAAACAAAAATGTGCAAATGACTTATCATTTACTGTAGACATTTCAATATGTGTGTGTATGTGTTCTAGGATTTTATATTATTATCGAAAATTTGCTCGCATTTTTGTGCTTAACAAATTCCAAATTTCACTTTTGCATATTCGCTGGATGCCGGAGGAAAGCTAATAAAATAGTTCCCTTCCTCACTGCCTTTTCCTTCGCTGACTCTGGTCAGGTATTTTGGCATGTAAATTCGGGCACCTTTTTTTTTGTTTGGTGCACTGTTCTCAGAGATGTTACAATTTTCTTTGTTAAGCTATTAAAAAAATGTAAAGGTAGTCCCCATAGCTAATACCGCGCTGGTGTAATGGCTACAACATTGTACTGGCGACCAGGTTTTCAAGGTTCAAGCCCGGGCATCAGCGCTTGAAGGAGTGTCAACGACCGGGATTTTGACTGAATAACCTGAACGGCTCCTGTGATAAACCCTCTGGATGGGAAGGAGCGAAGCTCCTGACGGGTTGGAAGGAAAGTCCACAGGTTCCCCAGCCTCGCAATGACATGTCATTGGGCCGAAGGGCTGAAAGCCCAAGTGCCGCTTTTTAAGAAGAAAAAAAAGAACACAAGTAGAAGAGACATGGAGAAGCCTTGAGCTGATGGCACAGGACATGAATACCTGACATAAGTTTGTCGAAGGCCTATGCTCCTTGTGAAGCTGAAGGGTGGGTGATATAAGAGTATAATATGGTTTGAAACTGTTATTATGGCAGGATTGTCACATCAGAAGTCTCTTCCTTCCCTAACTCAAGTGCAAAGTCAGGTTCCCATTTACAGCTCGATAGACGACTTCTTCCTTGTTCGTCCTGAAAAGGACGTTGGTTGCATTGTGTCTGCGCCATTTGGCCGACACATGAGACTTCACAGCATTTTTTGGGACCGGGTTTGCCTTCACTCTTCGATCCCTACTCTCTCAGCCAGACTGCAGTGATGCAGCCTGTTTCCATTTCCAGGACCACCATGTGGAGGTGGAGTAGGGTCTTGGTCAGATCTGGTTCGCTGACGCAAGCAGTCAAGCTATGGGTCGCTGACTGCATTCTCTATTGCTGCATCTTTGGGTCCCACTGAAGCATGTCGATACCGTGAATCAGACCCGGTACCTTTGCCACGAGAGACCTGCAATCTAACCACTATGTCAATCGGACGCTCGCTGATAGGTAGTAAATTAAATAATGAAATTCAAGAGCATACAGTAAATGTATCTACACATTTTTTACTGTTACAATATCAATCAACAAGTGTACAAACATTTTACATTTACAAAGAACAGCAAAAAAATTCATACATTTTACTATTATAACAACATTCAGTAAAACTGGATAATCTCAAGAAATCCTCCACCAGGTGTCTCGAGTATGATATGGTGAAAAGTGAACTGCTTATATTTTTCAACATTCAACACGTCTGCTTGCTAAAAGTTAAGTCCCCCTGGCCAAAAAAAAGTGAAACAAAAGATATTATTCATGATGTCTGAAAAAAAAAGCCCATGTAATTCTCTGGGTCTCTGAAGAGACAAAGAAAGAATATGGCTTCTATATCCTGTGCATGAGGATGGGAACCTCATCATGTAAATCAAAGTGCCATAGAAGCCACCGCTGTAAGAGCATTTTGTTGTTTAACTAGGGCTGCTGAGCTTCTCACTTTTTTGCAGCTAATACCAAGTTGAAGACTCCTTGGTTTAATCTACACTGTCATCAATCAATACCCTTTAGCTCCCCAAGGAGCATAGGCCTTCCTGTCCTGTGCCATCCGCTCATGTTCTTTCCATGTTTTCCTCATCATTTGCACCTCTGTTTCCAGCTCTCTTCTCCATGTGTTTTTTGGTCTACCTCTGCCTCTCTTTCCCTGTAGATTCCAGAACAATGACTGCCTTGTAATGCTATAAACAGGTCTCCTCAATGTGTGTCCCACCCATCGCCAGCGTCTTCTTTTCAACTTTTGTTCCACTGGCACTTGTCTGGTTCTTGTCATCAATTCCATGTTTGTGACTTTGTCATACCATTTCAGTCCTTCTATTGCTCCAGAAATGCTGACAAATTTTGCTTGCATGGATCAGCCCTTTCATATTTCTATCTGCTTGTTCTGTAAGAATGCTCTCAACATATTCCCATGCTTTCCTTTTCTTCTGTCCAGAAACGTTTTCATGGCTAGGTTCAGATCTTCTCCTTTTTGAATCCTTAGCCACTCACTGAAAAAAAAAGCAATAAGTGGACATCACTCCTAATGGCATCTTATAAGTCAGCAAAAAACTCTCTCCAATTTGATTGGTCCATGGATATCCTTTATGCAGTGCCCCAACTCTGTTTCATATCTTGCATCACAGTCTAATGATCCCCTCTGGGGTAAAGAGGACTGTAGCAAAATGGGCAGGACACTCTAAAACTGCCACGTTAACTAATGATAAATTATGAATCGCACACCAGTAATTTTGCTATAACTTTATGATTAAAGCTCCGAACGAGATAATTCTTTTTTAGGAATTGAACAGCAACTACAAATACATGTAATTAGGGCAGTGGAAAATCATTATCTTTTGTAACTGATGAGGAAATCAGGAGTTTCTCTGAAAATTAGCACAACAGCCTCTAAATCTCATAAAAGTTGCCAGCGGAATAGTGAACTCAAGCACGGACCTCCAGTTCTGGACCTCCAGTTCTCCACCAAGTTGTGTTTGCTTGGCCTCCCTTTTGCCTTCCTTCTGATCTAACACCTGTTTATTAAAATAATGATTCACCCAGTGGGGGGGAAGGGACAACAAGATGTAGAATCATACATATAACTTGGCAGTAATATAAACAAAGGTGTGGAGCACAATAAACACTCTAGATTAATACAGATTTGACGGTCGGCGGCTAAGGATCAAAGAAGAAGAATATAAACAAACTGAGGAACAGACTTTGGTTTGGTTTGAAGGACCATCTTCATTGCACACGGACAACTCCATCAGTGCTTCGATCTCCTTTCTTAGATCACACAAGGAGGATCTCAGCACAGTGCACGATCTCTGTAGCAACGGCGAGAAACCCAATGTGTGTATTAGGAATCGCACATTCTATAAATATATTTGATGGGTAGGTTTCTAATTTTTTAATTTTGCCAGGGCAGCAGCCTTATGGCCTACTCTTTACGATTTCCAACTGTCGTGGAATTTTTAGCATGCGCAACTTGCACGTGGGACCTACTATTTTTTTCGCCCTTATCCGAGAAGGCTAGGCATCTGATCTCACCACCCATGAGACCAGGGGGGAGTATGACATCATTAGGACCACTGGTTCTGAAAAAAAATATTTCCATAAATTATATTCCCTCTACTGGGAATCGAACCTGATACCTTTAGAATTCGAGGCGGATGCCATACCTCTTAGCCACTGTGGCCCCTAAGGGGAACAGACTTTATAACAAAATAAGAAGAATACAAAAGGCACAAACAAATCAACACAAAAATTAGAATCTTCAACTCAGTTGTTAAGTCAGTCTTATTGTATGGCTGTGAAACATGGAGAACAACAAAAACAACAACCAAGAAGTTACAGACTTTCATAAACGGGTGCTTGCGTAGAAGGAGTGAAATAGTACGACAATTTCAATCAACGTGAAAATGGTGGCAGGAACCAGACAACTGCCAGTGGAATAAGAGATGGTCTGGGAAGCGGAGCCGTTTCCCAGATCGCTACTACGACCGCTGCCCTCCCATAAGACTGCGTGTGTCTGCCTACCTTTCTTCTTTCAAGTGCCTTATTACGACCCCCACTGCAGGGTAGAGAACCATCCTTGTCGTGGCATTGCACACACGCCAATTAGTGGGTCTGGTGTGACCTCCGCCAGTTACGCCGGCTGAGTCGGGAAAGTTCTCTGGGGTTGCAAGAAAGCCCAAAACTAATACCCCAAATTTTGTTGCAAGGGTAAAAGAGTGAACAACTCGAACCCTAGGGGATCGTAACGAACAAACGGAATAATAATAATAATAATAAATTCTTTAAGCACCAAACACGGCGCATAAGGCAGAAACCAGTGCTCTCTAGGTTGTTCGTTGTGACGCCACTCCTCTTAGCTCTTGCACATTATTTAGGCCCAACGTTCTTCCTTCTCTTATTATTGTTCTTCTGTTTCTTTTGGTCTTCCTTTTTTCCTCTTACCTTCAGGAACCCAAGTGAGCGCCTGTAGTGGTATTCTGTTGTTTTGCATTCGTAGGACATGACCGATATATGACCATCGTCTTTTCCTTATATAGTCGGAGACATATTTCTGCCTAGTCTTCTCTTATTTGTCGATTAGTCTTGAATTCTTTCCAACTGATGTTCATGAGTTTTCTAAGACATTTGTTCTCGAATGTATTCAGCTTGTTCTCCAATGATTTTGTTATTTTCCAAGAAAGCCGTATGTTAACACTGAGATAACATTTGAATTAAACAGACGAAGCTTGGTATGTATATTCAATGATCGTAATTTCCAAATGTTAGATAATCTATTGAAGGCGCTAGCTGCCAAAGCAATTCTAGTATGGATTTCTCTTGTTGTGTCATCATCCTGAGTCATTTTACTGCCTAAATAATTGAAACTTTCAACTTTCTGTAGTTTTCCCCCCGTTCAAGATGATATCAAAACGGAATAAGAGATGAGAAAATGCTGGTGATGGATAGGACACACATTGAGAAAAACGGCCGTTAGCACGACAAAGCAGTCCTTGTTCTGGAATCCCCTGGGTAAGGGAGGTAGAAGCAGATTGAAAGATGCAAAGTGAAGAGAACTGGAGACAGAAATGAAAGACCTGAAACTGATGACATGTGACAGGAGGACTTGGCATAAATTTGTTAAAAAACTATGCTCCTTGGGGTGATGAAGGTCTATGATGACGATGACTCACCTGTGACATCAATGGCTGCCCCTGTGATGTAGCTACTACGTGGAGATGCTAGGAAGGCACACACTTCAGCCACTTCTGAAAACAGAAGTCTGAAATTTAAATCAACTGTGAAATAATAAAAATTAATATCTAATGGTTACTTCTTCTTGAATCTTTAGCCCCTGACTGACAAAGCAGTCAGTGGCCATCACACTTAGTGGTGTCTTGTAGGGCAGCAACAAACTTTCCCCATTTTGCTCGGTCGGTGGCCATCCTTCATGCCATGTCCCAACTCTGGTTCATGCTTTGCATCTCAGCCTCCACCAGATTGTCTTTGGTCTGCCTCTCTTTCACCGTCCTTCTGGAGTCCATAGCATAGCAGTTCTGGTGATGGTGTCAGGGTCCCTTCTGAGGACATGGCCAACCCAGTTCCAGCGTCTGCATGCAATAATGGTGTGCATGCCATTTTGACTGCACAGAGTAAGCAGTTCCTGGTTGGAGACGGTATTCGGCCAAAAAGTTCAAAGAATTTTTCTTAGGCAGGTTGTGTGGAATGAGGATAATGCTTAGTGGGTGTACCATAATCATGTTCCACTTTGCTCTTTATGGAGCACTTGCACCTAGCCCCCTTGCAAAAAGTCTGCACCAATCATTTACATGCTCCTACAGTGGTGGTTTTCTATAGCAATTTGCTTTACATCATGCAGCTGACTGTTGTAACACTCCATATTGAGTTTTCAATTATATCCTTCTTCTTCGTACACTCTCAGACGTCCATTTAAATGTTTTCAAAGAAATCAGTAGTCAGTTTGAGGCTATTTGAATCTCCGTAGAGCTTTTCCACGAATGGTACTGGTGTCGGCCATCTGCACTTTCTCTGTTCCACATATGTTGGGCAACTTTGAAGCAGATGTTCAGCAGTCATTTTATCAGTTACACTGATCGGTAGTTCCTATCTTTAGCTTGTTGAATAGATGTTATCTCAATCTGTTGTGGCCAGTGTGGAGTCTGAAGATTATCACTTGTTCTCTTCTGTTGAGCTAGTAGTATGCATCATTTTGTGTGTGACTTGGATGCGCTATATCCCATTTGTTTCTGTATCTGATTCTGATAAAACTCTTTGCCTCCTCAAAAGTTACGCTTGCATCAGGCTGAGGTAGATTTCCACCTTCCTTTGCCAAACTGTCAGCCTCTTCCCTGCCGGCGATGTTACAATGAGATGGTATCCATTGGATCACAACACTTTTGAATCGTTGACAGTTTGTGGAGCACTATTCTGAGGTCATCCAGGTCTGTATTATTTTGGCTTTTCAATGCTGCATCAGTAAAATAAGCAACTTGTCTCTCTGTGCTTTCCTCTGTCATTATAACCTCTGCTGCAGTTTTCAAGGCCTCTGCTCTGAAGTTACTTGAGAATTGTCCTGTTGCCACTGACAGCCTTTTTTTTGTGCACCAGGGCTTAAGATCAGAAAGACATCTCCACCTCCATTTTCTGTTGCATTTGTTGCTGATCCATCTGTGTGTGCATGGGTCCAGGTGTTGCGCGGGTATTTGGCACTACGGACTTTCTGTTGCAGTCTGGCTCTTATTTTCTTTCAATTCCAGGAATGTTTTCTATCATTTCAGGCAAATGATGCTGTTTCCAAACTGGAAGCTTGTGTGCAGTGTAGATGGGTTTAATAGTTGATATTGCATTTATGAAAACTGCTCTCATCTGTGGTTTAGTTGATTCTACAAAGTTGCTTCGTTTGAGTCTTTGCCTTCTAAGAGCATTCATTCTATGGCACATTGGATGGTCTGTTAGTCTCTTGAATTTTTCAGCTTGTTGCTGAGCCCTGCTGTCTCTTCTATCCTCCATTGGCTGGAGGCCTGTAATCTGTTCGAGTTCTTTTATAGGTGTTGTCTTCATGCCGCCCATTATAATTTTCATTGCTTGATTTCGGAGTCTGCTGATTTTATCGAAGTTTGACTTAGCTGCCGTTGTCCATGCTGCAATGCCATACTCTAGGACTGGTCTCACTTACCCTGTGTATAACGTCTTTAGCACTCTCTCATCTGCACCCAAAGTTGTACCAGCAAATTTTTTCATGATTGCCATTCAATTATATTATATCCAACATGAAGAATTGTATCAAATGTGGTCAACACATACAAGGAAAAACAGTCAACTTATGCAAAAGCGTGGGCAAAAAAAAATACATTTTTTTTACTCAAAGAACAAAATGGTCACTGTGTGGGTTTTTTTTTCTGTCTTGGTGTGAGAAAAAAAATCTTTGTACATATTTTTAAAAAAAATTTTGTACAGGTTTTTTGAATTTGTTGTACGGGTTTTTTGGATTTTTTATAAGCATTTTATGGATTTTTTGTATGTTTTTTGCACAGGTTTTTTGGATTTATTGTACAGGTTTTTTTTATTTATTATACAAGTTTTTTTTGATTTTTTGTACATGGTTTTTGGATTTATTGTACAGGTTTTTCACCTCTAGGGGTTGACACGTACGTAAGACATATTACCCTTCCCCTCCAACTTTCACCATTTACCACCAACTTACTGAAGTCCTCTTTATTTTCTTTATTCTAAAATTAGAGACATTATATATCCTAATTATAGCCCATCAGAGGTTGAATGGCACATTCTTTTTCATAAATTCAATAAAACCAAAATAAAAACTGAAAAGCTATGACTGCATTATCGTGATGAGAGTCAAATGTAAATAAAATTGTTGAAGATGTTGGTGAAGATTATGCAGAAGATTAACCATGAAAAAAACATGAGATTTTATTTAAATCTATTAAACAGAATCATCCTTGAGAGATTAAAAGAGTCCATAGACAAGCAACTGAGAGATGAACAAGCAGGTTTTTGACAAAACAGATCCTGTACAGACCAGATAACCACATTGAGAATAATAGTTGAACAAAGTCTGGAATGGAATTCACCGCTATACATCGGATTTGTGGACTATGAAAAGGCATTTGACAGTGTAGACAGAGAATCACTTTGGAAATTGATGAGGCATTATGGAGTTCCCATTAAGATCATTAACTTTTTGCCTCTTGTCTCCATTTCTTTTCTTACTAGCAATAGATTGGGTTATGAAAACACTGACATCACACAACAGAAATGGATTCCAGTGGAATCTAACTAAACAGCTCGATGATCTGGATTTTGCAGATGACTTGGCTCTTCTGTCCTATAACCATAATCAGATGCAAGAGAAAATTAAAATTCTCGATGAGAGGTCAAAATAAGTGGACCTGAAAATACACAGGGAAAAGACAAAGATTATGAGAATAAATGCAAGAAATGATAACAAGGTTGAACTTGAAGAAACACCACTAAAGGATGTAGAATCATACACATACCTTGGCAGTAATATAGACAAAGTTGGAGGGACAGACAATGATATCAAAATAAGAATAAAAAAAGCAAGAGGAGCTTTCATTGCATTGGGAAACATATGGAGAACAAGAGAAATCAAGTCCAACACGAAAATAAGAATCTTCAACTCAAATGTCAAGTCAGTACTTAGTATGGCTGAGACATGGAGAGCAACAAAAACAACAGGGAACCTGCTGATAGCATTACAAGGCAGTCCTTGTTCTGGAATCCACAAGGAAAGAGAGTCAGAGGTAGACCAAAAAACACATGGAGAAGACAACTGGAAACAGAGGTGAAAATGATGAGGAAAACATGGAAAGAACTTGAACTGATGGCAAAGGACAGGAAGACTTGGCATGTGTTTGTTGAAGGCCTATGCTCCTCAGGGAGCTAAAAGATATTGATTGATTTAATTAAATCTAAGATGCTATTGCCCCATATGCTCCATGGGTGTCTGAGGAGACACTTCTTCATACACTTTCAGACGTCAACTTGAATAAGATTAAAGAAAGTGGTGGTCAGTCCAGGGTTGTCGGTATCTCCACAGAGTTTGTCCAGTAGTGATACTGGTGACGGCTATATGTCCTTTCTCTATTCTTCATATATTGGGACCTTTACAGCAGATGTTCAGCAGTCATTTTATCAGTGCCACAGTTACACTCATTGGTAGTTCCTATCTTTAGCTTGTTGAATAGATGGTATCCCAATCTGTTGTGACCTGTACGAAGTCTGAAGATTACCACTTGTTCACTTCTGCTAAGCTGGTAACATGCATCATTATTTTGGTGGCCTGGACACTCTGCTTCCCTCTCGTTTCTGTATCTCCTCCTGATAAAACCCTTGACCTCTTCATAAGTTATGCTTGTATTGAGGAGACACAAAAAGGATTCTCCCTCAGACACATCATAAGAGGTGACTAACATGAGGTTGTGTATGGGGGCTGGCAACCTCATCATGTCAAACAAATTGCTACAGAAACAATCCCGACAAGAGTATGGGCGCATTGACACAGGCTTTCAGCAAGTGGGCCAGCTGTCACAGTGGTGCCCTGCACTGTGATGATTTGTCAATCGTTTTTGATGAGGACCATCGACATCTCTAGTAATACTGTTCATTTTATGATGTTAAGTGGGTGCGCATATGGCTGATCAAGCCAATGCGGGCAAGAAAAGTTCGTGACTTGTACGTGAATGGATTAAAGTGAGGGAGATTTGTGCCGAGTCAGCCTCACTCTGTCGTCCACGCTTGACATGGTCTAGTGGAAGGACAATTGTCAAGACGACTAGTGAAGGGTCTGGATGCAGCAGATGACCAAGGCTTCTTCAGTGTCTCGCCATACTCTTAGCCTTCTGCAAGGCCTGCTGGTATCGCCTTTTTGGCCGTTGGACTCAATAGGGGTCTCTTCCACCCAATCCGCCAGGACCAGTCTTCACATGCTTGGGTAGACAGACCAGTGTTCACCGAAGGAGAACCTCCAGCTACCCTCACCTGGTTTAGCCCGCCAGTCAAAGCGGTGTACCGGGGTATGGCCGCTGCAAATGCTACAGCTACTTGGAGCCACTGTGCTGAGTAAAAATTTACACAAATAAATGTTTGTAGTTTCTTTCTTCATCATCAATACCCTGTGGCTTCCCAAGGAGCATAGGCTTTCAACAAACTCACACTGAGTTCTCCTATCCTGTGGCATCAGTTTCAGGTCATTCCATGCCTTCCTCATTATTTTCATTTGTCTCCATTTCTCTTCTCCATGTGTTTTATTTTTTTCAGTCTCCCTTAACTTCTCTTAGCATGGGGGTTCCAGAACAAGGACTGCCTTGTAATGTTATCAACAGAGTTTCTCAATGCATGTCATATCCATCGCCACCTGTTCTTCTTATCTTTTGTTCCACTGGCACTTTGTCTGGTTTTGTCACTAGTTCAATATTGTTGATCTCGTTGTACCATTCAGATTTGTCTATTCTATACAAGCACCCATTGATTCACCCGTTTTGTTACCGGGGCCCGAAAGGGCGACTAAGGAGGGTTGGGCATGGGGCTGGTTACCCCATCCTATTAAAAAATTTAAACCACAAAAAACTTCAACAAACATGGAGAAGTCAATTAAGGAAAATAAAACACAGCCATCCAAGACAGGGGAAGGTCCTCTCGCAGGGAGGCATATGATGCAACACAGAGAAAGCCGAAAGGAGTCTGTGTTACTGACTAACCTTCTTTCTTCTAGGAGAACTTCCAGATTTGGCACCTGAAATGTTCGGACATTAAACAAACAAGGGAAAGTGGCACAAGTAGCAGCAGAAATGAGGGAATATAAAATCGAGGTTCTGGGAATGTATGAAACAAAGTGGAAGGGGGTAGACAAGAAGAAACTCATCACAGGTGAATTGGTGCTGTCCTCAGGACATGAAGACGAAAGTTCACACCACAGTAGAGAGCTGGAAACAGAGGTGAAAATGAAGATGAGAACGTGGAAAGAACTTGAGATGATGGCACGTGACAGGAGGACTTGGCATGTGTTTGTTGAAGGCCTATGCTCCTTTGGGAGTGGAGGGTTATGAATTACCCATTGATTAAAGGGACAGCTGAAGAGTGATGATGAAAGAGGCTGACATGTCTGCATTCAACAAAAAATTTTTTAACGTAATCTTTGTTACAGCTCTAATTATTATTGTTTATGATAAAAGGTCAATGACCTTCAGGCTTCCCCATCCTGCGTAAGGGTACCATGGCAACAATCATCTGGGAAATGTTCTCTGGCACATTTGCTGTCATTGGTGTTTCTATAAATCCTGGCAGGACAACGTTCACTCGAATGTTGTACCTGCGATTAGAGATAAAATAAACTAATAAAATTTATTATACAGACAAGTGGTGTATACCCCCATTGTGATGATGCGGCACATGCTTGGATTGCTGTCAATTAGATCCAGATATACGATGACCCAGGTAAAAGCGTATATGCCAATAATCACAGACAAAAGGCATCCCCATCATGGGAACATAGCTGATATCAAAGGAGCAAGAATAAAGAGAGGGACGTCATAGATGGTGCAGGCAGAGGATATTATTAGACAGGTGACCACAGTTGAAAATATATTCAAGGGAGATGAGTGGAGTAAGTCAGATGACAGCTGGATGAACTACCAGCAAGTCATCATCAGCCTTGGTAGAGGGTGCAGAACTTGGGCCAATGGGAGGACTGAAATGGTATGACAAAGTCACAAATGTGGAACTGATGACAAGAACCAGACAAAAGAGTTGAGAAGACGCTGACAATGGATAGGACACACATTGAGGAAACCTGTTGATAGCATTACAAGGCAGTCCTTGTTCTGGAATCCACAGGGAAAGAGAGGCAGAGGTAGACCAAAAAACACACGAAGAAGAGAACTGGATACAGAGGTGAAAATGATGAGGAAAACATGGAAAGAACTTGAGCGGATGGCATAGGACAGGAAGATTGGCATGTGTTTGTTGAAGGCCTATGCTTCTCGGGGAGCTAAAGGGTATTGATTGATTGAAAGTTACAGAAGGTGACTGAGTCTATGCCTATCTGGGTCACTCACTGGTCCTATATTCCAAAGGTAGGTAAAATGTCGTGAGAATGACCACCAACAATAACGCACTTTTTTTTGGGGGTGCTTAGTTGGCCACTTGTCCTTTCACAATTCACACATGCAGCTAGGCAATGCTGCCATTCAGATGGTCTCTGGTTTGATTTCTAGGTCAGTCTATCACTTCTGTTAGTTTTGTGTTGTCTAATGTTCCCCTTCTTTCTTTCTTAAGAGTACCTGCATTTATCTTTTTTTAAGTTACTGTGTTGAGGATTGTTGCATGGTCAGCGAGTATTTTTAGTTTGAACTTGTTTCAAATGGTTGCACCATGGAACACCTCACTAGACTGAAATGAATTGGGTCGCGTGTGGTGATGCATGACGCGTTGAGTTAGTTACAGTAGTCTTATGTGTGGCCTTGGAGCCTGATGGTCGTGTTTATAAAATGTGGCATTGCCACCGAAGTATAATAGTGTAGAACTTGGAAAATATATTACGGTAATGTAAAGCCAGTAAAATAAATGGATAATGTGTAAGGACCAGTGAGTCCGAATATATATATGTCGGGAGTATAAACCGCAATCATTTTTATTATTAACGTAAGCCGTAAATATGAAACGCAGTTAGAATATATAAGGCTGATAGAGTTGGGCGATGAATGCCAAAATAAATTAATAATATGTTTGAGTTCCTAGCAGAACTAGTAGCAGAATGATTATTTAATTCTGTATCAATAATAAGTATACCAAGCTTTTAATTACCAGACATTGAGTATTAACTAATCAGTAAAGTAACAGACGTGTGATGTCTGGAAAAAAACTGTGATATATTGCGTGTTCTTTAATGTGAGACATATTAGTATTGAAACTCATGATGGAAATTGTGTGTTGATTAAAAGTGATTTGAAGTCGTCAAAAGAGACTTGATAAATAGTAAAAGTTCTACAGTTCACGTTATAAAGATTGTATGCGTTTTTACCATTATTTTCAAGGTCAAACTAGAACATTTCAATACAAACTCTATCAAGCAAAGAATAATTGAAATGAAATAAACAGTAATATTCAAACACCGAAAAGAAATTCAGAAAACGAATCCAGTGTCATGGCAGAAGATCGATACATAAATAAGACAGATGTTGAATAATAAACCTCACTGAAACGAAACTACAATAGCATCAAACAAAAGCCCGCAACATGAATTGGTGTCAGAAGTTAACGTATTAGCTCTTCTGTCAAATGATTGGATCAAGTACTGATCAGCTATCAAGATTCAAGAGGTTCGTGGACGCTACGGTTGAAGAAAATCGAGTCCAATACAGTCGAGGTTACAGTGGAAGTTCTAACGTGAGAAATTTATCCAAGGCAAACTGGCAAACCGATTGCGCATGTCAGAAATCAAAATGTCAAGTCAGTTCTACACTATTATACTTCGGTGGCAATGCCACATTTTATAAACATGACCATCAGGCTCCAAGGCCACACATAAGACTACTGTACGTAACTAACTCAACACGTCATGCATCGCCACACGCGACCCAATTCATTTCGGTCTAATGAGGTGTTCCATGGTGCGACCATTTGAAACAAGTTCAAACTAAAAATGCTCGCTGACCATGCAACAATCCTCAACATACTGCTGCACATATTCCAGGACTGAAACCTGATCATCCTGGTCCAGTCTACCCAGTGGTAAATTGGTACATGATTCTGCTCATGCATTAGGGAAAGCAAAGGCAGCAAGGAAGGGAACCTCAGAAAAAAATGCTGGACCTAGTATGGTTAAGTCTCTAACACTTCATGCCCTGAAGGCTTCCCCAACTCAGTGGGCTCAACATTGGTAGAGTTGGTAAAACATACCAGACCCCACTAATTGGTGGGTACAGCAATGCCACAAGCTGGGTGGTCCTCATACCCCAGATGGTATCATTAGAATCACTAAGGAAAACCACTTATGCTGCTTAGGTAAATACAAGTCAGAAAGTCCAAGAGACCACAAGGAAAAAAAGCAGGATCTAGTATGGTGAAGTCTCTAATACTTCATTTCGCTAAGGCAGTTTCTCCTATTATGGGGTACTTTTACCTTGTTTTACTGACACATCTCAAGTTTCCCTAATTGTTTATTTCTGGGTACCAGCATACACCAAGTTATCTGTACCAACATAAAAAAGTCAGCAGGACTGTAAGTAAGACTAAAATAAATGGTACTTACTTAGTCGTTCTTCTTCTACCTCAGGGTGCTGAGGTGAGCCAGAGAGAGCATCATCCTATCTTCCTTTTGGCCTGATTCCAGTCCTCGGTCTTTGAGAGATTATCTGATGTGTTTTCCTGCCAGCGAACTCTGAGTAGTCCTGGAGGTCTGGATCCCAGACTCTTGGTTTCAAATGTCTGTCTTGGTAGCCAGTCTTCTCTCAGTCTGTAGACATGGCCAAAACTAATGGGTCTGCAGGAGCTGGGTTTTGAAGCTATGACGCATCATCTGGTTGCAGACTTTGTCACTTGGACCACCTTCCACAAATATTGTATATAGGCACTGTATATCTTACTAAGATGAATACAGTGGCTTCATCAGGGATTAATGTATGAAAACAGTGGCTTCATCAGGGATTAATGTATGAAAACAGTGGCTTCATCAGGGATTAATGCATGAAAACAGTAAGCAAAAAGAAGGGAGAACTAGTTTAATGCATATACAATTTTTAAAAATAGAAGTCCTACTCCCCCCGATCTCCTGGGTAGGGAGATCGGATTCCCAGCCTTCTCAGGTAAGAGCAAAAGAATAGGAGGTCCTGTACGCAAGTTGTCTTCTTCTTCTTCTTTTATCCTTAGCCGCCGACCGTCAAAGCAGTCAGTGGCCATCACGCCTGGTGGCGTCTTGTAGGGCAACAACAAATTGATTCCACTTTGCTCGGTCGGTGGCCATCCTTCGTACAGTGCCCCAACTCTGGTTCATTCTTTGCATCTCAGCCTCCACAGTCCTCCTCCAAGTTGTTTTTGGTCAGCCTCTCTTTCGTTTTCCGTCCGAGGTCCATAGCATGGCTGTTCTTGTAATGGCATCGGGGTCTCTTCTGAGGACATGGCCAACCCAATTCCAGCGTCTGCCAGTTATGATGGTGTGCATGTCCTCTTGCTTGCTCCGAGTAAGCAGGTGTGCACATTAAAAATCCCTTGGCAGTTGGAAGTCGTAAAGCGTAGGCCATACAGCCTCTGCCCTGGCAAAATTTAAAAATTAGGAAACCTATCCACCACAAAAATATTCATTGAATTTGCGATTCTTGTATACACACATTGGGATCCTCCATGGTGTTACAGAGTTCGTGCACTGTGCTGAGATCCTCCTTGTGTGATCTAAGGGAGGACATCGGAGCACAGATGGAGTTGTCCGTGTGCAATGAAGATGGTCCTTAAAACAAAACAAAAACCAAACCAGAACATACCTGGCCAATTCTTTTGCTGCCGTCTTTGTAAAACCAATAACACCAGCTTTTGATGCTGCATAATTTGCCTGACCTAGATTACCAGTCTGAAAAAAAAATTGTTGTAATGAGGGAAAATTTTACATGAATGACATAGGATGACGTGAATAGGTGTGTGGGTGACAGTTTAGCTTGTATTTCATAACCCTTCA
Source organism: Oreohelix idahoensis (assembly GCA_024509875.1). Taxonomy (NCBI): domain Eukaryota; kingdom Metazoa; phylum Mollusca; class Gastropoda; order Stylommatophora; family Oreohelicidae; genus Oreohelix; species Oreohelix idahoensis. The sequence continues at coordinate 305,658 of JAMPIV010000917.1, forward strand.
GCTTTCCAAGATTCCTAGACCTTCAACAAACACACGCCAAGTCCTCCTGTCCCATGTCATCAGTCCAAGGTCTTTCCATGTCTTCCACATCACATATCTGTCAACCTCCTGAGATAAATACCTGTACGGCATACCAATAAAAACCTGTACTAAGTTTAAGAACCTGTACGCAATACCAATAACAACTTTACAAGGTGAAAAAAAAATAAACTTTACACAAAAGTTTTTGTAATACAGAAGATGAACAGTTTAAGAATAGTAAATAAGAAAAATGTAGGCATACTTAACATACACGAAGAGATCGACAAAGTTTAAATGAGAAACCTTCACGTTCCTTTCACTAAGTGGCTATAAATGAAATGAGGGTAGAATAAACACGGGATACTCGGTAGGTCATGCACAGTGAAACTTCCGCTTTTTTAAGTCACGGGTTGGTGGGATTTTATAAGTTATCTTTTTTCCGGAAAATATTTTTTTAAATATCTGGGCTTGAAAAAAAGAAAGTAATTTTAAAGAGGAATAAATATGTACTTTTAAAAAAAACCCTGTAAAACTGATTGTACAGCTGTACATCAACACAAATTATAAATTCTTATACAGATGATCCCTTTCCTGTACAAGTTGACGGGTATGTTATCATTGGAATGTTAGTGTTCAGTTCTCTTCCTACCATACCATTTCAATCCTTCTGTTCTACGCAAGCACACATTTATGAAAGTCGAGTAGCTTTTGGGTCATTCTTTTTGTTGTTCTCCATGATACAGAGCCATTCAATAGGACTGACCAGACATTTCAATTAAAAATTATTATTTTTGTGTTGGACTTGATTTCTTTTGATTTAGCATTTATTTCCCAGTGTAATGAAAGCTTGTTTTGCCTTTAATAATCTTCTGATATCAATGTTTGTCCCTCCAATTTTGTCTACATTGCGGCCAAGATATGTGTATGATTCTACATCTGGGGAGAGTTTAGTTTGTTTGATGTTATTTCTTTAATGTATGCTTCTTTACATTATGATCATAATAATAACCCCTTCAGTCATAACTGACTATGGGAATAGGCCCCCTAAAGTGACAGCCACCAGCTGCTTATTTTCCTGGTGTTCCTTTTGACGTTTTCTCCTCTCTTCTGCTTGTCGTGAGAGCTTCTTTTCGTCCAATCTGAAGAGGTGCCATAGAGAGCATCATCGCTTGGTGTGATCAGCAGCTTCATCCTCCCAGGATTTATGTCCAGCACCCTCATGTCTCTTCTTGCACACATCTTTGAATCTCAGCTGCGGTCGCCCAACTGTTATTTTGCCATTTGCCAGTTGTCCATACAAGATATCTTTTGAGATGCAACCATCTTCCATGCGGCAGACAAGGCCAAGCCAGCATAGTCTGCACTGGCTGAGCAGTGTATACATACTTGGAAGGGCACCACATGACAACACCTCGACATTGATCACTTTGTCCGTCCACAAAATACCGAGGATACGGCGTAGACACCGTAGATGGAAGGTATTGAGCCTTCTTTCTTGCTTAGCATAGGTTGTCCATGTCTTGCTGCCATACAGAAGTGTGCTGGTGGCGCAGGTGTTATATACACTTTGATCATACAGGACTGATACTTGTCTACTTATTATTGTGATTCTAGCACGTTTTTATTAAGAACGCCCACTATCTTTGTTAAATAATTGTTGTCGCACCATATGTGTTTGAGAATGAATGCAGTAATGAACTTCGTATTACACGGGAGAAAACTGTAATTACTGGCAAATTATTCTGACATAGTAGAAAAGAAAAGTGTGTGTTGTGTGGTGGGGGGAAGTGTCTAGGTCATGCTATAAGCAAACTGTTAGAGAAGAGAGAATGGAACGTACTTGTCAGTATACTACCATATGAGACACCATCTCATATGTAACAGTAATTTGCCAATGTGATAGTCTACAAAAATTGAAGAATGATGTTTTTATTTCTGGGAGTCTCACAGGGATTTGTAAAGTGGCAAGCACAACTGAAGATTTAGTTTGCCATACTTGTTCATACCAGAAATGTGTTTAGTGCACGTCAAGTTTTGTTCATCTTTGAAATAAATGCTGGACAGCAAACTATGCCTTGATAAATGTTTTCAACTTTTTCCATCTGAGTGCATTGGTGTGTGTGTGGCATTGTTGTGTGGCATTGTTGTGTGGCATTGTTGTGTGACATTGGTGTGTGGCATTGGTGTGGCATTGGTGTGTGGCAATGGTGTGTGGCAATGGTGTGTGGCATTGGTGTGTGGCATTGGTGTGTGACATTGGTGTGTGGCATTAGTGTGTGGCATTGGTGTGAGTGTGGCATTGGTGTGTGGCATTGGTGTAAGTGTGGCATTGGTGTGTGGCATTGGTGTGTGGCATTGGTGTGTGGCAATGGTGTGTGGCATTGGTGTGTGTGGCATTGGTGTGTGACATTGGTGTGTGGCATTAGTGTGTGGCATTGGTGTGAGTGTGGCATTGGTGTGTGGCATTGGTGTGTGGCATTGGTGTGTGGCATTGGTGTGTGGCATTGGTGTGTGACATTGGTGTGTGACATTGGTGTGTGACATTGGTGTGTGGCATTGGTGTGTGGCATTGGTGTGTGGCATTGGTGTGTGACATTGGTGTGAGTGTGGCATTGGTGTGAGTGTGGCATTGGTGTGTGGCATTGGTGTGAGTGTGGCATTGGTGTGTGGCATTGGTGTGTGACATTGGTGTGTGGCATTGGTGTGTGGCATTGGTGTGTGGCATTGGTGTGTGACATTGGTGTGTGGCATTGGTGTGAGTGTGGCATTGGTGTGAGTGTGGCATTGGTGTGAGTGTGGCATTGGTGTGTGGCATTGGTGTGTGGCAATGATTGTTTTTAAAAAGAATATAATGATATATATCTTTCCTAGCAAACTCATACTTAGCTTGCTGTAAAAAGGTAAAGGTGGTACAATAGCAGATACTGCCGTAGGGGAGCGAATTGTTAGAGACTTCACCATACTAGGTCAAGCATCGAGAGGTGGGATGACCAGTTCCCTTCCTCGCTGCCTTTTCCTTCCCTAACTCAAACAGCAGAGTTGGGTACCCATTTACAGCTGGGTAAACTGGAGTGTGTTGGTTCCGTGATTTGAACCTTTGCTGCGAGAGACCAGAGCTTTGACCACTCGGTCAACTGGACGCTTATCTTGCTGTATCTTTCTCATATTCATTGTGCAATTAGATTTTCCTGCCAGGTTTTTTTTTCAAATCAGTTTCATATCAAATGAGATTTAATCTATCACTACTCCTTAGCTCCCCACGGAGGATAGGCCTTCAACAAACACATGCCAAGTCTTCCTGTCCTGTGCCATCCGCTCAAGTTCTTTCCATGTTTTCCTCATTATTTTCACCTCTGTATCCAGCTCTCTTCTCCATGTGTTTTTTGGTCTACCTCTGCCTCTCTTTCCCTGGGGGTTCCAGAACAAGGACTGCCTTGTAACGCTATCAACAGGTTTCCTTAATGTGTGTCCTATCCATAGCCATCATCTTCTTCTCATCTCTTGTTCCACTGGCACTTGTCTGGTTCTTGTTATCAGTTCCATATAGGTAACCTTGTCATACCATTTTAAGCCTATTCTACACAAGCATCCATTTATGAAAGAACTGACTTGACATGTGAGTTGAAACGGGGAGGTCACACACACACACATACACAATTCTGGTTTTGATTTACTCTATTTTGACTGAGTGGAGGGGGGAAGAAGTTACTATATTGTCTTGAATTTATTACACTATATATCCTAATTATAACCCATTGAGGGATACTTTGTTTACAAAAAAAAAAACATTTGAGTTGAAGATACAGATTTTTGTGTTGGAATTGATTTCATATGTTTTTGTTTTATTCTTAAGACAAAGTATCTCATTCAACCCTTGATGGGTTATAATTAGGATATATAGTGTAGTAAATTCAAGATAATAAAATATGATTTCCGATATCTAAATATAGTATCTTCTCTCCACCCCCCGCTCAGTTTTAATACAGTAAAACAAAACTGTAAAATTGTGTGAATGTATGTGGGTGTGCCCTCCTACTTCCAAAGAAACAAACAATTAAAATTATTTAAAAAAAAAAAAAGGGAAAGTCTCTCATAACTGCCCTATTGTTAACAAGGTGAAAAAGGGTGAGAAAGCCCAGGGGTGTCCAATCCACCAATTATCTGCCATCATCCACATGAGCACCCTATCAGACTTCCCCTTATCCTCACAAACGTTGATTTACGATTGGTTAATTAGGCTTTCTGAAGGCCACATTGGTTTTATAGAAGAATGTTAAGAAAACTGTGGTGAAATAAAGAGAATAATAAGGATGTCCTGAAACCAGCCAATGTGCTAAGGAAGTTTATTACATTATATAGTAACCCCTTCAGTAATAACTGACTATGGGAATGCGCCCTTGAGGTGATATCCTTCAGCTGTTTTTTTTTTCCTGGTGTTCCTTTCAGCGTGTTTCTTTCTCTTCTGCTTGTTGTGAGAGCTTCTTTTCACCCAATCTGAAGTGGTGCCGTAGGGAACATCGCCAATTGTACAATCGGCAGCTTCATCCTCCCAGGTTGCTGGATTTATGTCCACTGCCTTCATATCTCTCTTGCGCACATCTTTAAACCTCAGCTGCGGTCACCTGACTGTTCTTTTGCCATCAGCCAGTTGTTCGTAGAAGATATCTTTAAGGATGTGACCATCTTCCATGTGGCGAACATGGCCAAGCCAGCGTCTAAGCAGTGTATACATGCTTTGAAGGCCAGCACATGACAGCACCTCAACATTTGTCACTTTATCTTCCCACAAAATACCAAGGATGTGGCGTAGACACCATAGATGGAAGGTAGACACCATAGATGGAAGGTATTGAGCCTTCTTTCTTGCTTAGCATAGGTTGTCCATGTCTTGCTGTGATATAGAAGTGTGCTGGACATTGTCTTCATTGTGAGTTTGGAGTTTCCCCAAACACACACTGAGAGGCAGGCAAAGATGGCTGCAGCTTTGCTAGTGCAGCTGTCAATTTCTGTGTCCAGAGAGAGTTTGTCGTTGATGGTAGACCCCAGGTATGCGAAGTGGTGCACCACTGCCAATTTATAGTTTTCAACAATGATAACTGATGCAACATCCACATCCGGACCCAGCACATTTGTTTTCTTTAGACTTATTGTGAGGCCAAAGTCCTTGCATGCTTAGGAGAAGCAATTCATCAAGCTCTGGAGCTCCTGTTGACTTTGAGTGACGATTGCAGCGTCATCGGCAAACAAGTCTCATATAGTGACCCTTCTTATTTTTGTTTTTGCCTTCAGCCTTGTGAAGTTAAACAGTTGGCCATCTGACCTATTCAACATTGTGAGGTTAAACAGTTGGCCATCTGACCTATTCAGCTATGTGAAGTTAAACAGTTGGCCATCTGACCTATTCAGCTTTGTGAGGTTAAACAGTTGGCCATCTGACCTATTCAACATTGTGAGGTTAAACAGTTGGCCATCTGACCTATTCAGCTTTGTGAGGTTAAACAGTTGGCCATCTGACCTATTCAACATTGTGAGGTTAAACAGTTGGCCATCTGACCTATTCAGCTTTGTGAGGTTAAACAGTTGGCCATCTGACCTATTCAGCTTTGTGAGGTTAAACAGTTGGCCATCTGACCTAGAGTGGAGGCATATTCCTTTAGTTATTACATTAGAAGGAATAAATCCACTTTCTCTGGGCATGTTACGAGGAGATAAGCTGGAATACATTGTTACCACAGGAAAGATTGAAGGAAAAAGAGATACAGGTCTATATCCTGTTACAAGAACACCTGAAAACTGAAATATTCTGAAAACCTAAAGTTTCTTTGCGTTACTTTTTTATCACAATTTGGGCGATTTCCGACTATTTTGGGTATTTTCAAACACACTTCGCACAATTTTGGGCTACCTTTCAAACATGATTTCGGCACCATCTGAAAACTGAAAAAATACGGTTTACAAAACAAAACTGTTCCGGAGGATTTCAGATAAAAGGATACAGATATTAAAAGTGAGAAAAGACACTAGACAGTCTGACAGCATGACACAGAATTAATAAACAGCACTGGGAACGGAAAGATGTGGGAGGTATGATCATCAATGTCTGCTGGTATGGTAAAGAAGTTGAAGTTTTTTGTGGTTTGAGATGATGGCACATGACAGGAGGACTTGGCATGTGTTTGTTGAAGGCCTATGCTCCTTTGGGAGTGGAGGGTTATGATGATATGATGGTAAAGAAGCTCTGGAGGTTTCAGAGAAATGAACATTCAACAAAAATACACAACTTACCTTTCCTACAATGCTGGCAATATTAACAATGGATCCCCCTTCAATTTTAGTTCTTGCCATAGCTCTGCCTAACGCTTGATTCACTAGAAATGTTCCCTGGAATATATTTATAAGCTTGTAATTTTGTTATTAGCGAAGTAAACCTTTAAGAGTGAACTCAAATGTCATTCACTTATTCAGTAATGTCCCTTTCCACCTCATATGAAGCAAGCAGTCACCACTGCTGGACGTCTGCATCAAAGTATTTATGTGCTCTTGCAGTGTTGGTTTCTGAAGCAATGTGTTTAACACGATGAGAATGGCAGACCTCCTGACAAAGACCTTGAAGGAATAGCACAGAAAAGGAAGGCTAGTAATGTTTTTGTTGAAGGCCTGTGCTCAATTAATTCATTCATCACCTTTTATCTCCCCAAGGAGCATAGGTTTTCAACTGCCCAAGGAGCATAGGAAGGGTCCCCGTTACACGCCCATTGAGGCATAGTGGGAATCTGGTGTTAGGCCCATATTTTCTTGACCATTGGCACACTAGGGGTGATGTGGTCAGCATCATGCTGGCCGCCTTAATCTTCCCAGAGTTACTCTGGTACCAAATTCACGAGGCTGGGTTGACCCTTGAGCCATTTGCGGTCTAAAACAATCCCACCTCAACTGGGGATCAAACCATGGACCAGTGTCGTCGACCAGGGACTGGCGGCTCCTGAGCCGACCCAGCTCTAATGGGTACCCTCCGAAGACGGTGAGTATCTGCCTGAATGGCGAGTGGACACCAGTCAGTGTACAGGGAAAAAAGGAATACTCACATAATAATCAGTCTCAGGTTAGATATACTAGCTGGAGATTCTTGCCTCGAGTAATAGCAGATGTACGTTTTAAAAAAAAATAAAATAAAACCATGGACCACTGAACTAGGAAGTCAGTGCACTAACCACTGCGCTCCAAGGAGCATAGGTCGTCAACAAACTTCCGCCACGTCTACCAATCCCATACCATCAGCTCAAGTCTTCCTCCTTCCTTTCATGTCTAACTGTGATCCATTCATTCATACATCATCCTTAAGAACCCCAAGAAGCATAGGCCGTCAACAAACTTATGCCACGTCTACCAATCCCATACCATCAGCTCAAGTCTTCCTCCTTCCTTTCATGTCTAACTGTGATCCATTCATTCATACATCATCCTTAAGAACCCCAAGAAGCATAGGCCTTCAGCAAACTAATGCCAAGTCTTAATGTCCCATGCCATCCCTTTCATGTCTGTCTCCAGTTCTCTTCTCCGTGTGTTCCTTGGCCTCCCTCTACCTCTCCTATCCTAGGGATTCTTCTTCTTCCTCGTTCGTCCTGAAAAGGACGTTGGTTGCGTTGTGTCTGTTTACAGCAGAGCTGCGATATCTGCGCCTTTCGGCCGGCACATCCGACTTCAGCACGGCATTTTTTGGGACCGGGTTTGCCTTCCCTCTTCGATCCCTACTCTCTCAGCCAGACTGCAGTGATGCAGCCTGTTTCCAGGACCACCACGTGGAGGTGGAGTAGGGTCTTGGTCAGCTCTGGTTTGCTGACCCTGACGCCAGCAGTCAAGCTATGGGTCGCTGACTGCATTCTCTATTGCTGCGTCTTTGGGTCCCATCCTGGGGATTCTAGAGCAAGGATTGCCTGGTAATGCTATCAACAGGTGTGTCCTATAACCTCAATGTGTGGCATATTCATCTCCAGCATTTTCTTCTCATCTCTTGTTCCACAAGCGCTGGTCTAGTTCTTGTCATCAGTTCTACATTGGTGATCTTGTCATACCACATCAATCCTTCTATTTTACGCAAGCATCCATTTATGAAAGTCTGTAGCTTTTTAGTTGTTGTTTCTGTTGTTCTCCATGTAACAGAACCGTACAGTAGGACTGATTTGACATCTGAATTCCACTGTGCACCATAGTAGTGTATAAATGTCTTACTCTTGGATGCAAACATGGTAAAATTGCAACGTGGATGTTTGGTTCACAGATAAAAAAATGTTAATCACTTCTGTCTATGCACACGTTTGTATGGTAGAATGGATAGAGTGATTGCTTCTCAAAGCAAGCCTTGATGTTTCTGTTGCTTTTTACTGGATGATGTGAACAATTTTCAAGCACTTTTCTTATCTTGTGCTATCCACTCAAGATCTTTTCACGTCGTAATTATAACTGAAAATGAAAGTGTTTGGGCCGGAGATGAATGGAGGTAAATGAAGCTCTTCTTTCATTAATTTAAAAAAAAAATAAAAATAAAATAAAAATTAACAATGTTACCTTCTAGTCCACAACAGTATCTCAGGGGTCTGAGTGGCTAAGAGGTATGACGTCTGCCTCTAATTCTAAAGGTACCAGGTTCGGTTCCCAGCACAGGGAATATATTTGATGGAACTTTTTTTTTCAGAATCAATAGGTCCTACGGATGCCATACCCTCCCCCTCCCCCCCATATCATGCCTAGCCTTCGTGGATAAGGGCGAAAAAAATAGGAGGTCACATGTGCAAGTTGCACGTTAAGAATTGGAAATCGTAAAGAGTAGGCCACACGCCTGCTGCCCTGGCAAAATTTTAAGAAGTAGGAAACATACCCACCATAAAAATATGTATAGAATGTGTGATTCCTGTATACACACATTTGGATCCTCATTGGTATTACGGAGTTCATGCACTGTGCTGAGATACTCCTTGTGTGATCTAAGGGAGGAGATTGGAGTGCAGATGGATTTGTCCATGTGCAATTGAAGATGGTCCTAAAACCAAAAACAGTATCTCACCTTTAAATTGACATTGATAACATCATCAAAACTTTGTTCGTCAAGCTTCAACAAGAAATTATCTTTGTTAATCCCAGCTGCATGCACTGCAACAGATGGAACTTTCTGGAAGTTGTCTTCAATTTCCTGCATCAATTTTGCCACGTCTGCTGCTGATCCAACATTTGCTCCATAAGCAACGTGCTGTTTTGCTAGAGGGAATTTAAAAAATGTAAACTGAATTACCTAGGAAAGTAATGGCAGGATCGGCAATATGTATTTTAAGTCTAAACAGTAAAAAATAGAACAGTCGTAATTAGTTTATTTCCTGGTAATGTATAGCCACCTGAATCTTAATATGGATGATCAATGAGAGTGAGGGATGGTCAATGAGATTGAGGGATGGTCAATGAGAGTGAGGGATGGTCCATGGGAGTGAGGGATGGTCCATAGGAGTGAGGGATGGTCAATGACAGTGATGGATGGTCAATGACAGTGAGGGATGGTCAATGACAGTGAGTGATGGTCAATGACAGTGATGGATGGTCAATGACAGTGAGGGATGGTCCATGGGAGTGAGGGATGGACAATCAGACTGAAAGAAGATCAATGACAGTGAGGGATGGTCAATGAAAGTAGGGGATGGTCAATGAGAGTGGGGGAATGGTCAATGAGACTGAGGGTTGGTCAATGAGACTAAGGGATGGTCAATGAGAGTGGGGGAATAGTCAATGAGACTGAGGGATGGTCAATGAGAGTGGGGGAATGGTCAATGAGACTGAGGGATGGTCAATGAGACTGAGGGATGATCAATGTGACTGGGGGATGGTCAATGAGTGTGGGGGAATGGTCAATGAGAGTGAGGGATGGTCAATGAGAGTGAGGGATGGTCAATGAGAGTGGGAGAAATGGTCAATGAGACTGAGGGATGGTCAATCAAAAATTGATGGTCAAAGAAAGTGAGGGATGGTCATTGAGGTGGAGGGATAGTCAATCAAATAAGGCAAGGTCAATGAGACTGTGGGAGGGTCAATGAGAGTGAAGGATGGTCAATGAAAGAGAGAGAGGGCCAAATAAAATGACAGATGGTCTATGAGACTGAGGGATGGTAAATCAAAACAGAGATGGTCAATGACAGTAAGGGGTGATCAATGAGACTGAGGGATGGTCAATGAGACTGAAGGATGGTCAATGAAAGAGAGAGATCATCAATGAAAGAGAGGGATGGTCAATGAGAAAGAGGGATGGTCAAGCAAAAAAGGGGTGGTCAATGAGAGTGAGGGATGGTCAATGAAAGAGAGGAGTGGCCAATTAGAGTGATGGATTGTCAATCAAAAGAAAGTTGGTCAATGAGAGTGAGGGATGGTCAATGAGAGTGAGGGATTGTCAATGAAAGAGAGGTGTGGCCAATGAGACTGATGGATTGTCAATCAAAAGAGGGTTGGTCAATTAGAGTGAGGTATGGTCAATGAGAGTGAGGGATGGTCTATGAAAGTGTGGGATGATCTATGAAAGAGAGGTGTGATCAATGAAAGAGGGGGTGGTCAATGAAAGAGGGGGTGGTCAATGAAAGAGGGGGTGGTCAATGAAAGAGGGGGTGGTCAATGAAAGAGAGGCTTGGTCAATGAAAGAGGGGGTGGTCAATGAAAGAGAGGTGTGATCAATGAAAGAGGGGGTGGTCAATGAAAGAGGGGGTGGTCAATGAAAGAGGGGGTGGTCAATGAAAGAGAGGGGTGGTCAATGAAAGAGAGGGGTGGTCAATGAAAGAGAGGCTTGGTCAATAAGAGTAATGGATGGTCAATGAAGAAGAGGGGTGGTCTATGAAAGAGGGGGTGGTCAAAGAAAGAGGGGGTGATCAATGAAAGAGAGGGGTGGTCAATGAAAGAGAGGCTTGGTCAATGAAAGAGAATCTTGGTCAATAAGATGAGGGATGGTCAATGAAAGAGAGGGGTGGGAATGAAAGAGGGGTGGTCAATGAAGTGGGGGATGGTCAAAGAGAGAGAGAGATGGTCAGTGAAAGATAGGGACGGTCAATAAGAGTGAGGAATGGCCAATGAAAGAGAGGTTTGGTTAGTTAAAGAGAGGGTTAGTCAGTGAAAGAGAGGGTTGGTTAGTGAAAGAGAGGGTTGGTCAGTGAAAAAGAGGGTTGGTCAGTGAAAGATAAGGTTGGTCAGTGAAAAAGAAGGTTGATCAGAAACCTCGCACCCCTTTACAGCACCTTAAGAAACCTCACACCCCTTTACAGCATCTCAAGAAACCCCGCACCCCTTCACAGCATCTTAAGAAGCCTCGCACTTCTTTACATCTTAAGAAGCCTCGCACTCCTTTACAGCATCTTAACTCTTTAAGTCCTGATCAATGTTATATCGGTTTTCCGGTTCGACCTGTTTGACCCAATCAATGTTATATCGTATTTCGTATCTTTTGCTCCTTTCTAGAGCTGTTTTCCAATTTTAACAACCCAAAATGTCATTTCCCGACAGGAAGACCTTTCTAGTAAATACCTCATGTGTTTGAGAGAACGTGTTTTTGTGGTTTGATATTAATTTACGATTTTTTTAGCGCATATTTTATCAGATCAAATGGCCACGCCCTGCTTGTAGTAGACCTCTGAACTAACTTCAGAGCAAGTTAGAAAGTTATATGAAGAAATTCTAGATAGTGATAAAAATTCAGATTGTAGTATTTATTCACAGGATAGTGAAGACGACTCAGATTTTCAACAGGAGACTGATATCGAGTGATAATGGAAGGTCTGATGTTGATAATGAAGTTATGGATACAGGAGCATGTAATCAGACTGTAATAAGTTCATATAATATGTCAAGATAAAGTAATGTTTATACATAGGCCTAGTGTAAATATATTTGTGAGTGACCTTATGTGATTTCCTATGGATTACACATCATCTTGAGAAGAGAAGCAGCTCAGCAAGGTAAGAATATATAATTTCCTCTTTTTTACAACCATGTGACCTGTTGTTGTATTCTGTGAAATTAACAATTTCCTGAGTGTTTATTGACTAAAAACTGATTGTACTTTGTTAGAATACTTCTGTTTGTGACATTTTGAAACTTTCCCCTTGGATATTCTCCTGGGGAACAATTCTAGAAGAATTTGATTGAATACTTTTGCTCTAATTTTTCACCGGCTTATTCTTACAGCCTCCATTTTACCTTGGATAACTAATAATTTTTCAATGAATGCTTTTATACTTGTAGCACAAGAGTAAAGTACATCCAATTACCTTCAGTTTCATATACAACAACAAAGTTATTTATGCATATGAACATTTTTTTTAAAATATTTCCAAACAACAACAATAAAAACACACTGGGGTGGCCATTTATGTTTGGGCCAAACCCACTTTTTTGTTTGGGACTGAAAGAGTTAAGAGACCTCAGATCTCATTATCTTCTAACTAGCTAGCAAAATAAGCCAGAAAAGTGAAAAAAAGAGATATAATTTTGTTTTGAAGAAGTGTTATTTACAAAATGTGACTAAAGTTCAGTATTGAATTCACTTGTCAATAATCTATTTTGTACAAATACATTTGAGTTCTGTGTATTACATTGTGTTTATGATGATTCACCTTCTAAAATAACTGGCATGTCTCACACCCCTTGAAGGTAAGTCTAGCACCCCTTGAAGGTAGGTCTCGCACCCCTTGAAGGTAGGTCTCGCACCCCTTGAAGGTAGGTCTCGCACCCCTTGAAGGTAGGTATCACATCCCTTGAAGGTAGGTCTCGCACCTCTTGAAGGTAGGTCTCGCACCCCTTGAAGGTAGGTCTCACACCCCTTGAAGGTAGGTCTCGCATCCCTTGAAGGTAGGTCTCGCACCCCTCGAAGGTAGGTCTCGCACCCCGTGAAGGTAGGTCTTGCATCCCTTGAAGGTAGGTTTTGCACCCCTTGAAGGTAGGTCTCGCACCCCTTGAAGGGAGGTCTAGCACCCCTTGAAGGTAGGTCTCGCACCCCTTGAAGGTAGGTCTCGCACCCCTTGAAGGTAGGTCTCGCACCCTTTGAAGGTAGGTCTTGCACCCCTTGAAGGTAGGTCTCGCACCCCTTGAAGGGAGGTCTCGCACCCCTTGAAGGTAGGTCTCGCACCCCTTGAAGGTAGGTCTCGCACCCCTTGAAGGTAGGTCTCGCACCCCTTGAAGGTAGGTCTCGCTCCCCCAGGGGGTGCATGTACCTCTGGTTAAGAAGCAGTGAGCTAAAGTAATATTTAAAATCATGTAATTATAAACCATTCTCACAATTAGGCAATGATGAAACAGTCTGTTCTGCGCTGGCTTTATTGATGTCCGCCACAGCCAGGATTGCACCCTCTCTAGCGAACACTGAACATACAGCCTTGCCTATACCACTGCCGCCACCTGTAGGTTCGAACATTCGTATCAGTAGAGGCAAATCAAAAATATTTTAATCAGACCTAAAGGTCTTTAATATTTGGAGATGCGCCTTAATATAACCAATTAGGTTGAACGGGACGTGCCTTGCAAAAACGAGGCAAAATTTTACTTTAAAAAAAAAAGAAAAAAAAAGTTTGAACATGAGAAACAATTTTTTTTTAAATATTTCTATTTTTTAAATCCTTAAACAGCATGGAACCACCATTGCATTTCTGCCTTATACTGGAAGACTGCACTGACGCGCTGTATGTGCCTCTGCGGTAGTGGTTTCTGAAGCAATTAATGTCAAATAATGGATTTTTTTTTTTTTTAACTAGTCTCACGCACAACCTCACATAGTCACATCACCAGTGAGAATAGTGGGAGTGTTCATTCACGCCATCCAAACAATTCTCCTACGTCATTAGGGTTAGGATTAAGGTTAGGGATAGGCTTAGGACCCTTACTTTTATTACTGTGTCTTTGAATTTTTTTTAAGACTATATCGAACACTTGTTCCACTGTTCTTAACTTAACCCTAACCCCAATGACGAGGGCGACTTATTTTGGTGGCATCGAAAAACATGTACCACTGTTGTTAATTTTAACCCCTGAGAAGTATTTCTCGTGTATGGAATTGTTACTGTTGATCAGATTTGACATCACTGCACTCCGGGCAAACCCACAGAAGTTCAGTCTCCCTCAGCAAATGCCGCTGCATCCTCTGTTATGTCCATCTCTGAGAGTTACACTTGATGCAACAAAGCAAAACCAAACAAAAAAAAAGGCAAATACAAAAGCATCAAACAAAAATTAACAGGGGGAGGGATGTAAAGGCCTGGGTTGTTTAGTTAGATGTTTAATTGACTTTCATTTGTTATAAGTCATATGTTTAATTGACTTTCATTTGTTATAAGTCAAATGTTTAATAAGAACATCACCAGACCTTCACTTTACCAACTACAATATTTTAACTTTTGTTCTTGTTACATCTTCTTCTTCTTTGATCCTTAGCCGCCAACCGTCAAAGCAGTCAGTGGCCATTATGCCTGGTGGCGTCTTGTAGGGCAACAACAAATTGATTCCACTTTGCTCGGTCGGCGGCCATCCTTCGTACAGTGCCCCAACTCTGGTTCATTCTTTGAATCTCAGCCTCCACAGTCCTCCGCCAAGTTGTTTTTGGTCGGCCTCTCTTTCGTTTTCCTTCAGGGGTCCATAGCATAGCTGTTCTTGTGATGGCATCAGGGTCTCTTCTGAGGACATGGCCAACCCAGCTCCAACGTCTGCCAGCTATGATGGTGTGCATGTCCTCTTGCTTGCTCCGAGTAAGCAGATCTTGGTTGGTGATGGTATTCGGCCAAAAGATTCAGAGAATTTTTCTTAGGCGTGTTGTGTGAAAAGAGGACAATTTCAACATTTCCTTCTCTGTAACTCTCCAGCTCTCCGCGCCATAGAGAAGCACAGAAAGCACACAGCTCTGATATGATCCTCATTTTGTGCTTGTGCTGTATTGTGAGGACTTCCAGATGTTGTTTAGACTAAAAAAGGCTGTTCTTACTTTGTTCATTCTTTTGTTGATGTCTCTGCTTGCTCCGCCACCTGGTGTTACTATGCATCCTAGGTATGTGAAGGCATCTGTCTGTTCCAGTTGCTGATTCCTTACTGATATGGGCTCAGGGTTGCTCACGGCTGTTTGTGCCCTATACCAGAGCGCTCTTTTAGTTTCGGTGACCGGAATTCTGATACCGGGTATAAAATTTTGTATGCACCGTAAAAGACTATTTAAGTTTTTGGCGGGGAAAATCAGCTGATGTGTGAGTAAAATCAGTAAAATATAAATCATTACACACTCGTTCTGGATAAACACAGCGCTAAAATTCTTTTGTGTACTATAACTTTGTTCTGTGTTCTATTTTTGATTGCATTTTTATTTCTTTGAAATTAGTTTTGACGGAGTTACAGACTTTTGAAAACAGCATCATCATTTAAGGAAATTCATAAAATAAGTAATCTTTTTATTAATTTAATATCTAAAAATCGGCCCATTCGTTTGAGTTTATAATTATAAAGACTTCTCGAAGGGAAGCTAAAGATTATTTCCACATACTTTTTTTTTTTTGGTTTCATATCTTGAGAATGTGTGGTAGTCAGTTTTGTGAGTGTGGCATTACAAGAACAAGCATATTGTCACCAGATTTTATAGCATTTAAATCCCTGTAAACGCATTCCTGATACTCACAAATCTTAAATAAGGTAGTAAAAAAATAACTTTTTGTAAACACCATCTGTTTTTGCATTTTCATTCATTTATAATGATATTTAGCTACGTATATAAGCGTCAGAAAACATGTAAAGCTATAGATAGATTACTTCCACATAATTTGATCTATCTTTCAAGTCTTGTTAATCTTCTATTTATAATATGAATTTTTTTTTTTAATTGTCTGTGAGATAAGGACTGTTCCATTGGTGTTCTTTGGTAGACAATCCTGTGCACACGACGGCTGCCAAAGAATTCTAAGTAACTGTTTGTATATCTTCTTTCATTCAAAGTTACAATGCAGGTAGTAAATTTAGAGAAACCAAATTCTAAATCTAATACCATCCTTTTATCAATGGCTAGAGTCAGAGATACATATGATAATTTAGAAATATTTATGAATGGCATGAAAGCTCAGATAGAGTCACTAAAATATTTAGAGTGGGATGGTAAACAAGTTGTTGTTTTCTTATTCGGGGATTATTTCCTTGTTTTGCTGGAGACACCACAGACATGGGTATATTCCTTGAGCTCCAGACAAACCAAACATTTTCATCAAAGACATCCAGATTGCATACAACTTGCAAACCAAGAAGTTTGGCCATGTTGATAAGAGATTACAATAGATATATGAAATATGGGAAAGGGAATAAAAGGCAAGTGGCACATTATCATAATTGTTTACACAAACCAATGTTAGAGATTGAAATTGAAAATGTAGCTCCTCCTTACCTTCATATTTTATTAGGCATTGTTTTGAAACACCACAGACTTCTAGAACAGGTAGCTGATACAATAGACGCAAAGATATTTGAGAATTCGCAAGAGATACATGCAAACATTAGTACTTTTAAGAACTTGAAGAGATTTAGTAGGAACTGGAAATAGGCAGAAGAATTAGGAGCTAAAATTGAATTTTTCAGGTAGGTATTGAACTTTGTGAGGATAAGGAGGAGACAGATAATTTTAAAGTTAGACTTGAAAATGCACAAGATGCGCTGGCCAAACTTCAGTTTCAAGATCTATGTACTAGGTCTGGTCCAGTTTGCTCACACTTGGACAAGGTACTAGCCAAACACAAAATCATACAACAGGCTTATAATAGCAGAGCATTTATAGGGAATCACTGCCACAGATATCTCACACAAAAAGTTTATAAAGATCTTACAAGAGCAATCATTACACAAACACTGAAAATTACAGACAAACAAGATATAACTAACATAGCTTTTATTGCCCAAGAACAATTCAACTCACTGAAAGAAGCATTTGAGAAAGTACACAACAAAATATCACACAGTAAACCAATTAGTAAAGAATCAATAACAGCATCGATAGAGACTTATATGTCTTTGTTCAGAAAGCTATTCCCCAGTAAGACAATTCATAAACAGCACATATTAGAAAAACATTGCGCAGACTGGATCAGAACTCATGATGTATGATTGAGATAATTGTTAGCTCTCATGTTTTGGGGACAATTGGGTGTGTTATTTTAAGGTTATAAATGTGGACATGCAATTTAAACTTTCAATAATTAATGTTTGACGCATGAAACCAAAACAAAACTTTGATATCCATTTTCTGCAGGTTTTCTACTTTTGATTTCTGTAATTTGTTATGCATGTTGATTGTGACCGTTTTAGTGTAAATTGAATTAGAAACAAACCATAACAAAATGTAAAAAAAAAAAAACGTAAATTTTACACTATTTCAGACTATTATATCTTCTGTTCTAATTGTGATAAAGTGTTTGTTCTTGTTCTAAAATTTACTCTAACATTTCTAGTCTAGCTTTACGCAAAATTAAAGCCAGTATTTATAATAATATAGTAGCATAAAAGCAATTCAAACATGTTTTGGGGACAATTGGGTGTGTTATTTTAAGGTAATAAATGTGGACTTGCAATTTAAACTTTCAATAATTAATGTTTGACGCATGAAACCAAAACAAAACTTTGATATCCATTTTCTGCAGGTTTTCTACTTTTGATTTCTGTAATTTGTTATGCATGTTGATTGTGACCGTTTTAGTGTACATTGACTTAGAAACAAACCATAACAAAATGTAAAAAAAAAAACCTAAATTTTACACTATTTCAGACTATTATATCTTCTGTTCTAATTGTGATAAAATGTTTGTTCTTGTTCTAAAATTTACTCTAACATTTCTAGTCTAGCTTTACGCAAGATTAAAGCCGGTATTTATAATAATAAAGTAGCATAAAAGCAATTCAAACATGTTTTGGGGACAATTGGGTGTGTTATTTTAAGGTAATAAATGTGGACTTGCAATTTAAACTTTCAATAATTAATGTTTGACGCATGAAACCAAAACAAATCTTTGATATCCATTTTCTGCAGGTTTTCTACTTTTGATTTCTGTAATTTGTTATGCATGTTGATTGTGACCGATTTAGTGAAAATTGTATATAAACAAACCATAACAAAATATAAAAAAAACGTAAATTTTACACTATTTCAGACTATTATATCTTCTGTTCTAATTGTGATAAAATGTTTGTTCTTGTTCTAAAATTTACTCTAACATTTCTAGTCTAGCTTTACGCAAAATTAAAGCCGGTATTTATAATAATAAAGTAGCCTAAAAGCATTAATTAAGCCCTATCAAAAGTAAACATCGCCACATGTTTTTCCCATTAGGAAGCTGACCATGTGACCTCTGTCAAGTGGGCTATAAATAGCGCGGTCGGGGAAAAAGGGGAAATAACTAAAAGATCGCTGGCAAACAGCCGTGTGCTCACATTGAGCGTCATGACCTCTGTCTTCTTTAGGTTGATGTTCAAGCCCACCTGCTGGCTATACTTATTAAGTCTATCCGTTTTTTCCTGGATGTGTTGATGTGAATGTGCTAGCAGTGCAATGTCATCTGCATATTCCAGATCTTCCAATGTAGAAAATGTAGTCCATCTTATTCCTCTTGGATTGCCCTCTGTTGTTTGGCGCATCACCCAGTCTATGACTGTTAAAAATAGAGTGGTTGATAAGGGGCATCCCTGTCGTACTCCTGTCTTCACTTCAATGGTTAGGTTGCTCTGCCCAATGCTACACGTAAAGTTGGCATAAGAACTCCATTTATCCGAACTCCATTTATCCGAACCCCAATTATCCGAACATCCAATTATCCGAACACTTTTTCCAGAAAAAAAAAAAAATCAGTCTCCACCAGTCACGTTAGACTACAGTTCTGAATCTTTTGATGCGGCAAGCTTCAAATGTGTGCGAACAATTTGTAGACAATGAGATGGGCTAATGGACGGTCGCTTACGTACATGAAGTCAGTTAGATCATAAAGTCCGTTAATATCTGGTTTACCAATCCAGTGTACGTGTGAGTTCTAGGCAGAACACTGGCTAAACAGACAGTTCAACTTAAAATAATTGTGTCTGCTACTACAGCAGAATAATTTTGGTGTACACGTATTTCTCTGTGCGACCTGGCATCTTCCAGTAGGCCTAAAGCATATAAAAGGAACCGCAATGTTTTGTCAATTGAAACGAAAACAGAAATTATCAAGAGACTAGGAAAAGGTGAAACTGTGTCTTCATTTGCGAGGATTTTCAATGTTGAGAAAGCTACCGTCTCTGACATCAAAAGTAACAAGGATAAAATTATGAGTTTTGCATCGAAATTGGATAGTGAAAATGGGTCGAAGAAACATAAAAACCATGAGAAATGCGAAAGATTTGAAATTGGAAGAGGCTTTGTATATATGGTTTGTGCAAAGAAGAAGCAAAGGGGAACCTATCTCTGGCTCTCTATTGTGTGAAAAGGCACTTCAGTTCAACAGTCAACTTGACGGTCCTCCTGACTTTAAGGCTAGCCAGGGATGGTTAAGAAACTTTAAATCTCGTCATGGCATACGAGAATTGGAGATTCAAGGGGAATCTTCATCTAGCGATGCAACTGCCGCTGAAAATTTTAAAGAAACATTCTTGGCTTTTTTGGAAGAAGAAGGTTATTTACTCGATGATGTGTATAATGCCGATGAGACTGGCTTATACTGGAAATCATTGCCTCAAAAATCACTTGCATCTCAGCGCGAAGCAGCTGCCCCTGGGTTTAAAAAGTGCAAAGAGAGAGTAACAATTTTGGTAGCCGCGAATGCCAGTGGAAGTCATCGTTTACCGGTGCTAATGATCGGCAAAGCCAAAAAAACACGTTGTTTAAAGAATGTGACATGTCTCCCATTGTGCTACAAAGCACAGAAGAGTGCTTGGATGAATAGTGAAATATTTCTTGATTGGTATACAAATCAGTTCATCCCAAATGTGAAGAGGTTGAAAGAACAAGAAAAGAAAACTGGAAAAGTAATTCTTCTACTGGACAATGCACCATCTCATCCAGAGACGGATACATTGAATGCAGTTGATGCAAATTTTAAAGTAATTTTTCTGCTTCCCAATGTAACAGCACTGATTCAACCAATGGATCAGGGTGTTATAGCAAAGCTTAAAAAGATGTACAAGAAGGAAGTCCTGCGTCGTTTATTGTTGGCTGAAGATGAAGAAAGTGTGGTGGCGTTTTCAAAAAAAGCTTAATCTCAAAGACTGCTGCTATATGTAAGCTGATGCTTGGACCACCCTGTCACAAGATAATCTCAACAAGGCTTGGAATAGATTGCTTGGGAAAAAAGGAGGAAATGAAACTACTGCAGTGGACACAAATGATGATTGTATAAATGAAGTTGTGGAACTGTTTCAAGCAATGCCCGGATTTTCGGACTGTGACAAAGATGATGCACACATGTGGCTAGAAGATGATAATGATTCTGGTTTTCAGTTTTTGAATGACGAAGAAATTTTGTCTTTTGTGCAAGAAGAAAACCAAATACATGTAGTGACCGATGATGAAGACTCCTCAGAAGTACATGATGTACTTGTAGATTATGAAGAAAACCCAAAACGTCGACCAAGTCCTGAAGAGGCCTTTATAGCACTAGAAACAGCGATGGCTTGGTACGAGCAAGAAGATGACAGCTGTCCTACACAGCTTCTGCTGTTGAAGAGAATGCGGGACTTAGCAGCCAAAAGCAGACTATCCAGTTTGGCGCAAAAAGAGGATTCCTCATTATTTTAAATAGTGGGCTACATCTGTGCAAGTACATGTATACGTAAGTTGCGCCTGGTTTTGAATTGTTTGTAATGTTATTTTGAAAACATTTCTCTTTCTTAACAAAAATAATTAATACAAGTAGTACATGCACTGCAGTGTAATGAAAGATTTTGGTGATACAGTGATCTAATACAGTGTGGGTATTATTATTACAGTACAAGTAAATATGTTTTATAGTGTATTTTCCTTGTGATTGTTAATTATTTTTAGAAATATGTGTACATGTACTCGATACATCATGTAATCCAATTATCCGAACATTTGATTATCCGAACGATGCTCGGTCCCATGGGGTTCGGATAAATGGAGTTCTACTGTATTGGGATTCTCCTTTGTTCATACCTCCGATATGTTAACAAGAAATCCTCCATATTATTGTCTTTAGGACACTCCGCACAGTAAGGTTCTTCTATCCTGAAATTGCCTTTTCCCAGCTGTAGCCTGAGACGTTTCTGTTTGTGGTATCGCTCATTGTATAGGCTACCCGGTTCTACTCCATGTGTGTTGCAATTTAGGTAGATATTTTTTCTTATTCTGTGTAGTGCTACTATATGTTTATTGTTGTTTTTTTTTGGGGCTGCAAGTTCTTTTGTTTGCTGATATTATCTAATCTTTCAGCGCCCGACGTTGGGTCAAAGTGCAAAGATCGCACTCTGAAATTCTTATCAGTAGATAGGCCTACTTAGAAACTTACTATGCACCTGCATGAATTACAATTTACAAACTCGATAAGTCATGCAAACAAAACTGAGTTAGTCTTCAAAAGAAAACAACTATACCTGTGACCAGGGCCAGCCGACCTGCTAAAATTCCACTTTGTGTCGCCATCCACTTCTTGGATGTCTCGCCTGTTTACAAAGTTTGTCGCAAATGGAATTAACCAATCAAGTAACAGAATTTAATGTTCATAGCAGGGGATAGCCCATTGATGTGTCTTACGGTGAGTACGGAAAAAAACGACTGTGGACAAAATTACTGACAGCAAAAGTAAACGCTGTTTATACAATAGGCCCTACAGGCCTAACCAGTCACATTCTTCTTTTTTCTGTCCAATGTTTCTCCCTTTGAGGAGGGCGAGTTTACGATTGCAGTTGGTTCCTTTATTAGAAGCCCTGCTTCAAATCACTTTATGCTCTCTTCTGTAGTGGTGGTTTCTGTTTCCAATTTGTTTTACAATTTACATGATGAGTGTTTACTAGCCCCGTCGACTCTATATAATTTTCAGAGAACTGTTGGTCATTCTTCTGTTGACAACTATTTACGATAGCCTATACAAAGTTTTAATTTTGTGATTTGCTGTTTTTTTTTTTTTCCAGCGTTGTCGACTCGGCGACTTGGGCTTTTTTGCTTCTATTCTGGCCGATTTTGGACGAAATCTAGATGGCGTTCTTCATCTAATGAAGAAAAAAAATTTCATCTAGACGGGACACAAAAAAAAAAAAAAAAAACAACTAGATCTAGGTATTCTAGGTGAATCCAGCTAGGAGTGACAACGTTGGTCACCACCAAGGTTGCCACTCAAGTTCTAGAGATAAACCCAGATTTTCTTCTTAAAAAATCCAGAAATATCCAGAGTATTTTATGCCCCAAATACACGGGATAGACGATGCTTACACAATCTTTTAGTGCAACTTAAGCACAAATAAGCTGTGTGCTACCAATTTGTATTTATTTCTTCATGTTTATTTTATTTTTTTATTGCCAAAAATTCACAATTATATAAAAATGATTTTATTATCACCCCAATATACGAAGTCTTGAAAATGAGATATTTTAACAGTAAAATACTTACAGTAGTTACATTAACAAAATGTTCCTCAAATCAAATATACAATGTTAGTTGTAACTTATTACTGTTGAAAATTGTCACTTGTCAACGACTCGGCATCCATGTCGACAACTTCTCCTTCGTCAAGATCATATGCATGAACTGACAACGTGAAATCTTGATTGTGGAGTTCCAAAATCTTTGCATATCTCTGCCGACAACGTCCTTCACGCACATCTTCAACCGCGCTTTTTCTAGGATTAAACTTATGACAAACTTCACCTTTGGCAACTGCTTGCTTGGCTAGTATTCGATTGGAAACTGTTTCACACAAAAGCTTGTTGGTTTGTTTAGTTTTAACTAAGTTAACTTCGAAAACACTCTTTCGACGCATGCTGAGGAGTGAGGTAGTGCCATAAGCGTGCACATGAGGTGAGCTAAAACATAAATTTTTTTCTAGTTATTAGCATCTGTTATTTGTTGCAGTCCCAGCCAGAATGCGGGCGGATCCTCATCCACCAGATGTCCAAGATCTTTTCGGTACGATGCCAGTTCTCGCCATTGATCAGACAGACGATCAAGGCTCTCTTCTGAAACAACTGTTGGGAACTGCGCTGCTAATGGAATGACAGAATGTTTGTTGATATCGAAAGCTTGCTTTGGATCCAACAGCTGCATTTGCGCCAGAACACTGTTTTGTCCAAGTGGGAACCTGCGTCGTATTTGAGTCCAAAGTTCAATCAGGTATGCCAATACATCCTTGCGAAACAAGACTTCTTTATCTCCTAACGGTTGTCGGATCATATGCGCTTCACATCGTCCACTCAGCTCCATGTAATTCAGTTTCTTGTGCACCTGTACATCCGAAGGATCAATGTCGGCAAGAGTGCGATGTTCATGCTGCAATACTTCCTGCCTAATAGACATGCTGAGAAGAAAACGATACTTTCTTGTTACACTCGTGTACACTTTGTGAAGACGGAAGTTCTCGGACTGGAATTCGATGTTCATGACGTTAACTTTACCCAGTATGTAGCCGACAAATAGAAGTATGTGCTTCATACCAACAGTGTTCATCGTCTGCAGGATTTGACCCGCACCGTCGACGTTGTCACTGGAGCTTCGGATTGGAAATACAAGTGCAGAGCATCCCATTGCTCAAGGATCCTCTCAATGACTGCTTCACGGGACAGCCAGCTTCACACAGCTTTAACACTTTATGTTTCTAGGCCTGAACTACATCTTGTATTAACTGGAACTGGAGAGTTCTTTTACTACTAGGCGAAAAATAGAAGCAGACATTCTTTATGACAATTTCAAGCCAAGATAGTAGGTGGTTGCTGGCAGCATTTGCACAAAGTGCAAATGAATGACAAACACAGCCGAGAACAAAGACATATGGAATCTCTTTCTTCAGCTGTGCCTGTAAACCACTTGTAGTCCCATCATAGGGGCATAGTTGTCTGCAGCAAAACCAATGACGTTACTAAGCGGGATTGCATGCGTGCTCAACAATTTCTTAACAGCTGTAATCATGCCAAGACCAGTCCCATCCTCCACCTCAATGAGGTCTAACAGTGAATCAACTACTTTTCTTGTTTTTGTGTCACAGAATCGCACAACGACTGCCAACATCTGATTCGTAGAGACATCAGTACTCTCATCAACGATTATAGAAAATTTCTGATTTATGCAAATGTTTATAACTTCAAGCCGCTCAAAATGAGCAATGCCGTATTGCATCACATAAGCAGCCTTGGTGCGCTTCAGTGACATTTTTTGAGCAATTGTGCTGTCTGGAAACATCTGCTTGCAACATTCAGCCAAATGATCAGCTTGCGAAAACGGAGTATTATGTTCTGCCATGAAAGCCGACAACAGTATCTCCGCTTTAGCAATTTTGTCTTGGAGACAGGGCTCTTTTGGTTTGATGAAAAACTTGTTAATGTTCTGAGTTTTGCTTTTGGCTTCGAAGTTTTTCATGTGCTTCTGTGTGCTTTTATGTGTCAATAAAGCTGTTTTGTTGGCATTAGTTAATGTATTGGAAAAGACCGGACAAATCGCAGCATAGCGGTTACCAGAGTCCGGCTTTATCCAATCCTTCAGTTCGCTGTCTGTTGGCCATTCCGCACAAAACGACTGCTGATACCATGGCTTCACTTTTTTATGTGGTGGCGTGTGTATCGTCATGCTGCTACAACTACCTAACGTACCTTCATCATCGCTCATTTTATAATCATATAATAACAACAACAAAAAATGCTGTTTATCTGCTTAAGTCTAAAATTTAGAAAGAATCTTTAAAACACATCGCAAAAATGATTGAGTATTGTAGATGACAGCCACAGAATAACAGGAAATAGATAGTTGATGTAAACGAATAAAAAAAAAAACAACGTCATTGATGTGGTTAAAAACAAGAATTAAATTTAAGTGGTTAAAAATTAACAGCACATAATTTTTTTTACATTTAATTATAATATAAATATAATGTATAATGCTCAGTGCACAGAATATACATACATTGTAAATGTCAATTGTCAAATATACCCAGATTAATGCAGATTTTGGAGAGAAAAAAATACCCAGATACCCAGACGGAAGCAAAAACCCCCAGATCTAGTAAAAATACCCAGCTGTTGCAACACTGGTCACCACAATGACTAGATTAAAAACTCGACTCGCAAGTTTTGTATTAGCGACTCGATACGACACGGGGCGTACTAATTCTAGTGAACCGATTCACCGTACTGATATAGTATTTCTGAAATGTAATACTGAATAATAAACATTGTTACCGAGTAATTTTCTGTAAAAATATCACAAATATTCGTTGATTAAACAAAAGCAGTCAGTTAATAAATACTAAATAGAAAGATTATAATTTTGTATAATTATTTATTAATTGATGCGATTTTTCGAATAAATGCGTATGTGGCTTTAAACAGATTTAGATAACAAAAATTAGACTAGTTTTGGAACTCGACTTCCAAGCTACCGCTAGGGACTTGCGACTCGACTTGAAACGTACTAAGAGACTAGAGGACAACTATACTATTTTTACTGGCCTTTGTGTTTTTTTCTTTCTTTCCCGAGCTCCGTCGTATAGCTATTGCTTTCCATTATTAAGCCTAGACAGTGGCGTACTAAAAGAGCACTGCGAGGGGGTAGTCCGTCCGGGGTTACAGCCAGGAGGGTTTTTTTTTAAACAAAGTATCCCGTTCAACCCTTGATGGGTTATAATTAGGACATATGTTGTAATAAATTCAAGACAATAAAATCAAATTTCCGATATTTAAATAAAGTTTCTTCTTCTGCCCTCCACTCAGTCCAAATAGAGTAAATCAAAACCAAAATTGTGAGAATAAATTTGTCTGTGACACGCCCTTTTCAAGAAACAAACAATAAAAAATAACCTAATACAAACAAGAGAAAAACAAACAAACAAAAAACAACAACAAACTAACAAAGTAAAGTCTCTCACAACTGCCCTGTTGTTAACAAGGTGGAAAGGTGTGAGAAAGCCTGGTGGTGTCCGATATTACATCAAACCCACCAACTATCTGCCATCATCCACATGAGTATTCCATCATATTACCCCTTATCCTCAAACCATCATTGATCCTTATATATTCATTTTAGTTCTTGTTATATACTGTTATACTATATTGTGCAATTCTCTAGGTCTATCTTTTCTCAACACCTGTTCTACATTTATGGTTGAATTGCATGCCTGTAAATAATCTAATATTTGTTTTCTCTGTTGTTTATACTTCCTACATTTCAGTAGGAAATGCTCTATATTATGTTGTTCTAGACAGTCTGCACAATAAGGTTCTTCTATTCTCATCATCAGTTGCCATCTCCACAACGAAGGTTGGCTGTAATGGATCTCCAACGTCTTCTGTCTCTTGTCTTGATGGTGCACTCTGATAGACTCTTTCCTGTCCATCTCTTGATGTTGTCTTCCCACTTATAGCGCTGTCTTCCCCTTGCACGTTTGCCTTCAACTCTCCCTTCTGTTATGGTCTTCTGCAAGGTGTTATGCCTTTTTATGTGGCCAAAGTATTTTAGCTGTCGAACTTTGACCTCCCTCATTAGTTCTCTTTTCATACCTAGATTTTCTAGGACCTCCTTATTTGTTTTCATCTCTTTCCATGAGATACGCCCCATTCTTCTATATATCCACATTTCAAGAGCCTCAATTCTTTCTTCCAACTGCTTATTCATCGTCCATGTTTCTGCGCCATACAGAAATGCAGAATATATATAACACTTTATGATTCTCAGTTTTAATTTGTGAGATAACTGTTTGGATGTCAGTATATGTTTCATGTTGTTGAATGTAGCTTTGGCCATTCCTATTCTCTTCTTGATTTCTGTTTCACATCTGCCATCTTCTGTTATTATATGACCAAGATATACGTAGCTCTTGTTCTATTCTAAAATATCCCATTCCCAGTTGCAGTCTAAGAAGTTTCTTATTGCTAGGAATTTTTAGTTCTCTAGATACCTGACACGTTCTTGCTGGAGTCTTGAATAATTTACACCCATGTCTGCCCTTCAGACTTCCATCCCACTCTGCTGTCCAGTGGTCAGTTATTATTATTTTAATTAAGCTTTTGATCTCCGCTTTACTCATCCCCACATTTATTTGGTTTCTATTATTTCTACTTTTCTAAGCTTCTTTATATGCCTTACCATTTTGTTCTAGGCCGACATGTGAAGGTATCCAAGCTATTAGTACGGAACATCCTCTACAGTATATGTAAGTATTTACCAGTAATATCTCTTCTGCTATATCAGGTCTACTATTTTCTCGTACGTTTCTTATAGCTTGAATAGCTGAAAGGAGGGGTATGCAATCGAACACTATTATGATATTACTTTACTGGGCGCCAAATAGGTTAAGTATAAGGTGATCATATTTTCAAAACCCTAATCCGGGACAAAATAGTAGATTTGACCTATTTCAATGCAAAAAATCGGGACAAAAGGGTAAAGAAAAGGTCAAAAGTCGGGACATGTCCCGGAAAAATCAAGTTGATGTCAATTTAAAATAATATACATTTTATATATACATTTGAATAACATTGAATAACATACATTTTACTGTATAAGTTTAACTACTTAAACTAATAAGAGAGAAAAACATCAATAATCCTTACTTAAGGTGAAGCTGAGTTACTGTACTTTTCAGATGAGTGGATTTTTATCAATAGGTCCTTCTTTGCAAGCAGCATCTTAAAAAACTCGACACATGTTTCCTCACAGTTCACTTTGGTTGTCAACATAGCTTTCAAAGTTTCAACACCTAGCTGTGTTTTATCACTTGCCCATAAGCTGTTCATCAAAGAAAACACTCTTTCTGTGGCAGCATTTGTTCCAGGTAGACAGAAAAAAAACTCTGCCAACTTCAAAATATTTGGAAATGTCGCATTATTGTTTTTGAAGTGGGAAACCATTTCAATCCAACGTTGTGGTGGCAATGTTTTTTTTGGCACTCCATTCACTAATTTTCTGAGAAGTAACAAACTGCTTCATATAGACATATTCGTCATAAATTTCAGTTTCTGTAAAGTGGGCTGAAGGTAATGTTTGAATCACTAGTGATGATGATATCTCAATATCTGCCCAAATTGGTATTCTGTTCAGCGTTACCCAGCTGTAGGATTCTAGGTCTTGAAAATTTTTTGCAGCCCATTTATTCAAATAATTTAAAGCTGTTTCATAGAACGAAGAAACGCTAGCATGAAACTTTTTCACATCCTCCTTTGGAAGTCCTTCCATTTCCAGCTTTTCAAGGATTAGCTTAACTCTTGATGGCAAGAAACAGTCTTCCAGTTTGGACTTCAAAATAGTTTTCAACCTGTTGATGCTGGCAATGACTTCAAACACAGTGACCATCTGTCCCTCTATTTTTTGCACTGCTTCGTGAAATGGAGAGGCCTGACTGTGAACAAAAAACAAGCCATGCCTCAGATAGAGGATTTTCAAAGAATGTCTGTATAAAAACTGGGCATCTGTCTTGAGATTGAAAATATGATTTTAGAGGCAGGAACATCTGAAGAACCCTTTCAACAGCAGGCAGCAGAGCAAGCCACCTAGTCTGAGCATAACCTAAGATCATCTGGAAGTCTGTTTCCACAAACTGGCAAAACTCCTTGAGTCTTTCAACTCGTACTGTGTATGATTTGAAGAGTAGATAAATTTTAGCAATAATCAGCTCGACATCAACAGGCAGTACATCTGCAGCTGTTCGAACAGTGTTGTGGAAAATATGACCTGCACACCCAACTCCTATAAGACCATGTCCAAGGTTTTCTTGCAGTTTTTTAAAAACATTGTTCTGTCCTTTCCTTTCAGCACCTCCAAAATTGGAATTTGTGTTGTCTGCGCATAATCCAACTACTTTCCTGTCTAAACCATTTTCAGTTATGCAGTCATTAAGAAAACTACTTACAATATCAGATGTTTCACCTGGCAATGACTTTAACTCTAATATTTTAATTTTCACTCCATTACTGTGATCAAAGTATCTGACAAGCAAAGGAAAAATCTTGAATTCTTTGTGGTTGGATGCAATTGTCAGTACAGAAATAAATGTAGACTTTTCTAGGTCACACCTTAACTCATTTAGAATATGGGGTGCCAAGACATTTCGAATAATGGCTTCTGTTTTCGTACGTGCACATGCAAATTTTGGCTCTAAAGTAACCTGAAGTAATTTTGATGTGCAATCCATAGACCTGAAAGTATGATTGTGTAGCACTGTATGGTATGCAAAGGCGCTTTCTATAGCAGCTAATTGCTCTTCTTGGTCACCAATTTTATCAACTCTGAAGAAAGTGGTTAACGACGAGCTTGATGCAGCTGTAACGACAGCTCTCTTATGTTTCTCACTGCTTATGTGGTTCTTAATATCACCACGTCCACTATGGCTTATCGAAAACCCGGAGGCACATATATTGCATCGTACATTGAAGTTTGATGTACTCTTTTTAATAAACGGATATTCCTTTTGTAAATCTTCATTGAAACTGCACTTACGCTTTGGTACCATTTTCTTACAACAATAACAAAATATGCACAAATAGTTCACCGTTTAAATTAAATAAACGTATACCGTACGCAAAATCTTGGTACTTTACCACTACCTAAAATTTCAAATACTCGTAACTGCGAATATCACATTGGAACTACAAAACTAATTCGCGGTCCTGACAACCTCTTGTGCTGTTTCGGCGCCAGTTCACTAATAATTAAAAATTCCCTCAAGTCAGCCACGGAATAATAATTTTGTTTTTAAATCACAGATTTATGCCAATTGGCAAATTCGTCCAAAACCGGGACAAATTGGCGTCCCGGATTGCATCGAAAAAAAGTCGGGACAAATTATCAAAAATGGTCGAAAACCGGGACTGTCCCGGAAAAACCGGGACGTCTGGTCACCTTAGTTAAGTAGGCCTACGCACCTGACCTCCAGTAGACCTCTGTTTCTTGCTTGGCTTCATGTAACTGTAATATGAATACATTAAAGTACGAACCACACATTGTAATATAATGCGAATCTTGACATGTACGACATTTCTGTAAATAAACATGGCTACGAATTGAACATGCTTTTACTGAGTGCTCTCTGAAACATGTGTGTGCTTGTGTAGATGACGAGGTAATGATTATATACATACATCATAACATTACATGGTGGCAGCGGTCGATACCGGACTGACGCAAAACAGCTACACGATAACACGTGAGTACAGTATTCGGCTAATTTTCGTCATCGAGGTCAACAATGGCAGCTAAACATTACCGCAGCGCACCGCAAATGAGATTTGCCGGTCAAGATGATAAGAGTGAAGCTTTCTTGTTATGGCGCCAACGCATAGATCTATATTCCAAGACCACTGGTCTGGAAGGACAAACCCTAACTCCATATATCATAGAAGCATTGGACGATGAAGGTTTGAAAATCTACAACAGTTTTGCTACCGCCATGCCGGTTGAGTCGGCAACCGACCCCGTAGCCATATTGGACGAATTTGAAAAGCGTCTGATCATAAAGCACACAAACTTTAGAGCGGCAAGATTAGAGCTTCACCACCTGCGACAGAAACGTGGTGAAAGCCTAGATGATTTCTTCACTCGCATTAAGGAGAAAACAAGAGTATGTAAATTTAGCAACGAAGAAGAAAAAGAGCGCATTATTGAACAGATTCTTCTTAGCACACCAATGCCAGAATTCCAGAAATGGCTACTGAGCCAGAGTGATACGCTAACTTTACAACAACTTCTGGATGAAGGCAGGAAACACGAGGCACAAGCACTAAACATTAAACAAATTCAGCAAGGTACATTAGCAGCCCAGGTGGATGCAGTGAAAAGCTATAAACCTAGACACAACAAAGCAACTGGTTCGAAACAACAAGAAAAAACACAACACAAGCAGAGGTGCTATGTGTAAATGTTGTGGCCTAAACCACATACAAAACCACTGTCCAGCTAAAGACTCTACATGTCATTACTGCAGAAAGAGGGGCCACTGGATAAAATTATGTTTCAAGAGGAAACAAGACAGTGCTCAACACAAACTTCACAGCAGAAAGTCGAAAAAACAAACACACTCTATGATGACTGAGGACCTTGACTCCAGTGAAGAAAGTGATCCTTCCACTTTTGATACTGTGAAGATACTAACTTTCAGTAATGAACCAAAGAGAACGCAGGCTTTCTGCAAGGTACAATTCCGAATACCAGGAATTAAAATGCACAAAGAAAGAAACATTCGGTTCAAGATAGACACAGGTGCCCAAGGTAACACTCTACCCTTAAGAATATTCAGACAGATCATGCCTGACAAGGTGGATGAGCAAGGATTTCCCACAAGGGATGTAAAAAGTAGGAGTGGCAGGACAAAGCTAAGAGCTTACAATGGAACAAGTATAGACTGTTTCGGAGCAGTAACACTTGAATGTTCATACAGAGACTCTGAATGGACATCGTCAACATTTTACTTGGTAGATGTTGAAGGACCTGCAATTTTGGGTTTACCAATGTGCGAAAAGCTGAGTGTGGTAACTATTAACAACATTAAAGAGGATATAGGTCTTGCAGATGCTCTCAGCAGACTACCAAACCCCAACAAGATAACAGATCTTACCCCAAACATCAAAGTTGATTCTGTCAAGTTTAGCGATAATCGGCTTGAACACATCAGAGAAGACACAACGAGAGATCCTATTCTTAACTCTCTCAAAGAACTGATATACCATGGATGGCCAAGCTCTATCAGGGAAGTTCCAACACACATCCGTCCATACTTCTCTATGAGGGACGAGTTAAGCATCGAAGATGGTCTGATCCTTAAAGGAGATCGCATTATTATACCAGAAACACAACGCGATATCATCCTTAAACAGCTCCATAATAGTCACCTTGGTATTGTGAAGACACAACTGAGAGCAAAGAAAGATGTTTACTGGCCACAGATAAACAAGGACATAGAAACACTATGTAAAAACTGTTCAATTTGCCAAGAACATGCAAATAGGCAGTGCAGAGAACCTCTCATACCATCAGACATACCATTGAGCCCTTGGAGCATTATAGGAACTGATGTTTTCTCAATCGACAATAATGACTATCTTATTATTGCTGATTACTACAGCAAATTTCCCATCATTGAGAAACTTCCACAACCCTCACCATCAGCTGTTATTGCAGACATTACAAAGAAGTATTGCAGCATGTTTGGCATCCCAGATGAAATTAGATCAGACAACGGTCCACATTTCTCAGGTCAAGCATACAGAAACTTCACTAAGGACTGGAAGATCAAACACACAACATCATCACCTAGATACCCTAAATCTAATGGTTTCATTGAGAGACAGATACAAACTATCAAGTCAATCATGAAGAAAACAAGAACAGAGGATGTACACCTAGCACTCTTGAGATGGAGAACAACACCGGTAGACAGTAAGATCGACAGTCCAGCAGAACTTATGTTTGATAGAAGAATTAAAGACCTCCTACCATCTAAGGTCCACTTCCGTCCACAACATAAAGACAGCACATATGATCAATTTCAGCATCGTCAGCAAGTTCAGAAATCCAACTATGACAAATGTGCTAAAGACTTACCACCATTATATCCTGGTCAGCATGTGACTACCTACAACCACAACAATGACACATGGTCAAAAGCAACAATCATTTCCAGAAACCCTGAACCCAGGAGCTATACTTTAAGACCAGACAGCAGCAGCAACCTCCTGAGGCGAAACAGAGTGGACATAAGAGAAATCCCACAGAATACAACAGAACAGAGAATTCCCATGCTTTCAACAGACAATGCAGTAACTCCAGACTTTGGTGCCCCACAAAACCAACAAGCGCCAAGGCCGAAATCACAACCAACTCGAGCTAAACCAGGGACTTCCGCAGAACCACCAGCACTTTACACCACTCGTTCTGGCCGTACAGTGACACCTCCCAGCCGATACAGACAGTGACATATATACTCACACTGAGCATTACACATACTTATCCTTTCTCACATGAAACATTTCGTTGGAAATGTTTGCACACATTTTTTTTTTCAAAAAAGGGGGGATGTAATATGAATACATTAAAGTACGAACCACACATTGTAATATAATGCGAATCTTGACATGTACGACATTTCTGTAAATAAACATGGCTACGAATTGAACATGCTTTTACTGAGTGCTCTCTGAAACATGTGTGTGCTTGTGTAGATGACGAGGTAATGATTATATACATACATCATAACATTACAGTAACTATCATCATAAAAATCCATAATTCTCGCCGTTTGTACGTAGGTCACATCTAAGGGATGCAACTGTGGTTGAAAGTTAGACTTTAATTGTATTTTTTCCCTTATATGTACTCTCCCGAAAATAGTAACACTCAACGAAGAAAAGTCGGTGTAGAACCAAGTTTCATTCCGGAAACGCATTTAACTCATCATTTTGTTAAAAATAACCTTAAAATGTAAATTTTTGATTGTTTCTTCAAGACAAAATTTTAATTTAAGGTATTGCAGACTTATTATTATGGATCAAAATGATAAGATGGCTGCAAAACGAGCTGCAGATGCTAAGAGGAAGAGACGATCGCGTCAATCACAACGAGCAAGCGAGAAAGAGCTTTTATATTGAATTTAAAAATATTTTAAAAATATATTACAGTTTTTGATTTACTTCTGTCATTATTGACGGGTTATTGCTAGTTCATTATAATCTCTCTATCATCTTCTACTTATACTTTCAACAAAATTGTGCCTGTTATTGCAATGTGTTTTACGTTTTTTCCTGTTTCAGTCTGTCATCTCAAACTAATAAATTATTTATTACAAGATCCGTGAAACGAAAACGAGAGCTTACGAAAAATGTTTAGGAGTACTTTCCCCTACTCGGAAGCACATTTGTTTTGTTTATGTTTTTTTTATCAAGAGTAACGTGCACGATATTGTTCAGTGGACTTTTATTTGCAGTAGGCTATCTACAATGGATGACGATTATTTCGGGGAAATATCTTTAAATCTGACCACAGATGTTGCTTCGTCTACCTCAGGAAAGAAAAAGAAAGTTTACGGTGACAGAGTGAGTCAGCATGTGCGGTAGGCCTAACTAATCTGGGTTGAAATGAACAACAGTAGCCTAGATCGCGTTCTTCGGTGTTATCTAAATAATTAGCCAACGTCGTTAGGGTTAGGCTTAGGATTTCCAACCCTTACCCCTTTTTTACTTTTTCTTCTTTTTTTTTAAGGCCGTATCGATTAGACGGCCCGCTGTTCTTCATTTCAACCACTCATCTGTAGGCTATAGAATGAGTGGGCTGAATAACAGAATAGGCTAATAGACTAGAGTTGATGGTATCTCCCAAACAGCCATCGATACAACGTGGGCGTGTTGCTTTGAGTAATGCGCTGAAGTCTGGGACAGTAGGCTGGGGGCCGCCATATTGTCAGGAATGGGACGTTTCGTATGAAGTTGAGAATTTTTTTTTTTTTAACGGGTACAAGGCGATGACAATAGACAAGGTTTGCCATGTTGTCACATATTGCCAGACTGGCTGTCTATTTGTACATTACAGCTAGCCTTAACCCAACCCCAGCCTTGTTTCAAGCAGCTAGCTTTTACCTAATACGAACCCTGTTTCCAGCTTTGTCAAAATTAATAATGACCAACGAAGAATAAGGCAGTTTTAAATATAAAAACAATACAAAATTGCAACTTGATATGGAAATGCCCCATGTTTGGCCAGTATGACAGCCCTCAGTCTACTATTGCTCAGCGCAGTCTTAAAACAGCCTCAGTGTTTATTGTGTGATATTAATTGTGACAAAACTTGAAACAGGGTTGAGGTTAGGTTAAGACTAGCTGTTTGACAAAGCTTGACACAGGGTTGAGGTTAGGTTAAGCTAGCTGGAATATAATTATGGATAGCCAGTCTGATAATATGGCGGACTTTGTCTACTGTTAACCCCATCTACCAAGTAATGTATGATTAAAATGAAGAACGGAGAAATGTGTTATTCGCTGCTATTTAACTAAATCACCTACGTCATTAGGGTGAGGATTAAGGTTATGGTTTGGTTTAGGATTCCTAATCAAGATTTAAATAAAGAATAATGGGCTGTGTGTTTGATACAGCCTCACAAAAAAAATTCAGAGACACAGTAGTAAGCAGTACAAGTTAGATTTAGGAATCCTAACCCATAAACTGAAACTTTTATCGTAACCGTAATGATGTGTGCAATTTATTCGGATGACATTGAAGAACTCGGCCCACTATTCTTCATTTCAACCCCTTATTAATAATAATGCAGCTTTGTGCGATGATAATAGCTCATCAGTGCTCTCGTGTCTTTGACGAATTGTTATGGGCACTTACAGTGAAGAATAGTGGGCCACATATTTTATAGGGCCTCAAAAAAGAATTCAAAGATGCAATAATAAAGGGTTAGGTTTAGGAATCCTAAACCCTAATGACGTGGGCTACTTATTTGGATAGCATTGAAGAACACTTCCCTCTGTCTTCATTTTAACTGTTGTGGGTAAAGGCAATTAGAGTTGTGAATAACAGCTTAGGTGGGAACAGGGTTAGGGATAAGTTGGCAATATTGACTATTTATACTAGCAACATAATGATAGCTAGTTGGATGAGATTAGGATCTATTATGTTGTCCTTCGACAGAGTGACTATCACTCTCTAGGTGCTGCAATTGTGTGTGCTGTAGATTGTACTGGGTTGAAATGAAGGACAGTGGGCTGTGTGCTCGATTGAGCCTCAAAAAAGAATTCAGACACAGTAATAAGGGTTAGGTTTAGGAATCCTAAACCGAACCCTAGCCTTAATCCTAACCCTAACGACGTGGGCAACTTATTTGGATGACATCAAAGAACACATCCCACTGTTCTTCATTTCAACTGCTTTCTTATCTTTGACGAATTGTTGTGGGCAAAGGCAGTTAGAGGTGTGAATAACAGCTAAGGTGGAAACAGAGTTAGGATTAAGGTTAGTGGTAGTGGGTACCTATTATTGAAGAAAATTACAAAGAGAAGACAGTACATGACGTAATGATAGCTAGTTGGATGAGACTGAGGTGTCTGTTATTATGTGGTTCATCTGAGTGACTGCCATTAACTGTAGGTGCTGCAGCTGTGTAGTGTACTGTACTATGATAATCATTTCAAATTTATGGTCAAGCTTTGACTTCAGTTTTGCTAGAATGATCATACAAAATCTTTGCTTTTAGTAAAATCAACCAATAAAGTTCTTAAATCTGCAGAAATTTTAAAGACACATAGAATCCACACTAGCCCGACATGGCAGTAAACTAAACTACCATAT
The DNA here is from genome assembly GCA_024509875.1 of Oreohelix idahoensis. Lineage (NCBI taxonomy): Eukaryota > Metazoa > Mollusca > Gastropoda > Stylommatophora > Oreohelicidae > Oreohelix > Oreohelix idahoensis. The sequence continues at coordinate 342,161 of JAMPIV010000917.1, forward strand.
ATACTCGAGTATAAGTTGATCTGACTGTAAGTCGATCCCTAGACTTTAGGACTTAAAAACCTTCCAGAATGAAAGACCCGATTATAAGTCAAATGAGTTTTTTGTCGATTCTGAATTCTCACATTGCATTGGAATTACATTGGCTTTCTGCACATTTTTTTTTACTTTCAGCTTAACCCTTTCCCATTTAAAACGCTCGAAATCGCGCCATTAATATTTAAAATGCATATGAGAAAGAGTAACGGGCTGATCACCCGTTTGCCAGTCACTTCGATTACGGAAACAACAGCAAATGGATTGATTTGCCGTTGCCCTGAAGACGCCACTAGGCGTGATGGGAAACAATGGCAAAGAAAACCTATCTGCTGTTGCCCTAAGACGCCACTAGGCGTAATGGCCACTGACTGCTTTGACGGTCGGTGGCTAAGGACGGAAGAAGAAGAAGAATATGAGAATAAATGAATTCAGTATAAAAGATGAGAGAAAGGATGGTCAGTTGGGCCTGCATTCCCGATTATCAACCCTTTGAAATTAAAGATTAAAGTTCGTTCGTTCGTCCGGAAAGTCTGATTACTGATGTCGGTCATTGCTAAGTAGCGAGATTTCGGTATCTAGTGAGACCTTTTGTTAAGTGATTTTTGCATTAGTCTCCCCCCCCCCATTTTTCTTTCCTGTAGAAGATTTTCCTTAAACACCGTCCCTCATATTAATCTATGGGGTTCCCAAGGGCCTTCGAAGGGACAAAGAAAGAATGCAACTACCCTCAGGCATGTTGCAAGAGGCACTGGCAGTCTCATCATGTACAATAAATTGTTATGGCAACCAACATTACAAGAGCACTTGGGAGCCGCGCTGGTGTAATGGTTACCACACTGCACTGGCGATTGGGTCATCCAGGTTCGAGCCCTGGCGAGAACATTTGAAGCAGTGTCATCGACTGGGACTTGGACTGGAATAATTCGAGCCCTGGCAAAGACATTTGGAGTGTCGTCGACCAGGGACTGGAATAACCTGAACGGCTCCTGAGCCGACCCAGCTCTAATGGGTACCTCTGAAATCGGCGAGTATCTGCCTGAATGGCAAGAGGACACCTGTCATTGTACAGGGGAAAAAATCAGTCTCAGGTTAGACATATTAACCGGAGATTTCGCCTCAAGTAATAGCGGGCGTACGAAAAACAAAACAAAAAAACAAGAGCACTTGAATGCTTTGATAAAGTCTTCCTGCAAAAGGGGAAATGATGATGGCCGCTCATATTCATTGTTGCTGTTTGTTTAGTCTTGTAAATTAAACATTTATTTCTTGCTTTGATACAGTCATCAAGAGTTAAACAAAGAAAAGAAGTGAAATATGACAGTGCCGTTGCAGAATACAGCACTAAACAGAATGACAGTAAAACAGGTGGAAAGCGAAAATTGGAAGGTGACAATGATTCCAAGAATGCAGTTGACAAAAGTAGCAGTAAAAAGAGAAAACCCGATGTTTTTATATCATCCTTGTTTAAAAAGAACCCAGAGATTCCACGGATTCAGAGGTATGTGAGAGTTAGCATTCTTAACTCACAAGTTTGTAATTTTGAAAAAAATACATTTGAAATTTTTATATAGGTTATTAATATTTTTATCCCATAATAGAAATTTTTTGTGTTGTTTATGTTATAGGGTAAACAAAAATAAGTACTACTTCTTACTCAATCAATCAATCCCCGTTAGCTCCCCATGAAGCAGAAGTCTTCACCAAACACATACCAAGTCATCCTGTCACGTACCATTAGCTCTAGTTCTGTCCAAGTCTTTCTCATGATTTTCACTTTTGTCTCCATTTCTCTTCTCCATGTGTTTCTTGGTTTACCTCTGCCTCTCTTACCCTGTTGGTTCCAGAACAAGGACTTCTTTGTAATGCTATCCACAGGTTTCCTCAGTGTATGTCCAATCTATTACCATCATCCTCTTCTCATCTCCTGTTCCTCTGGCATGTCTGGTTCTTGTCATCAGTTCCACAATGGTGATCTTGTCATACCATTTTAATCCTTCTGTTCTACACTAGCACCCATCTCTGAAAGTTTGTAGCTTTTTGGTTGTTGTTTTTCTTGTTTAAGAGCCATACAATAGGACTGAGTTGACATTTGAGTTGAAGATTTTTATTCTAGTGTTGGACTTGATTTCTCTTGATCTCCATATATTTCCAAATGCAGTGAAAGCTCCTCTTGATTTTTGTATTTTTATTTTGATATCATTGTCTGTCCCTCCAACTTTGTCTATATTGCTGCCAAGATATGTGTACGGTTCTACATCTTGTATTGGTGTTTCTTCAAGTTCAACCCTGTTATCATTACCTGCATTTATTCTCATTATCTTTGTCTTTTCCCTGTGTATTTTCAGACCCACTTGCTGTGACCTCTCATTGAGTATTTTCATTCTGTCTTGCATTTTATTATAGTAATTTAACAGAAGAGCCAAGTCATCGGCAGAATCTAGACCATCAAGGACAACTTACAGAACCGTTTTGGATAAGATCTGCAGGGCGACAGGGATGCCTTTTGTCTCCATTTCTGTTTTTCCTGCCGATAGATTCGGTTATAAAAACATCAGTGGCACAACAGATATGGAATCTGACTAAACGCATCTTACTAGGTCAAAGAAAATTGGCAATGTTACGGCCACAAGGCCTTTGTCAGGAGCAAACCAATGAAAACAGAAAGGAAAGAAAGAGAACTAAGTGAAATACATGAAACATAAATGAGACACCTAGCAGATTAACATGGCTGGTTTCTCTGAGATGTAATAATAGCCCCTTCAGTCATAGTTGACTATGGAAATGCGCCCCTGAAGTTACAGCCCTCGGCTGCTTATTTTATTAGTGTTCCTTTCAACGTTTTCCCCCCTCTTCTGCTTGACGTGAGAGCTTCTTTTTGCCAATTTGAGGTGGCACCGTAGAGAGCATTGCTACATGGTGCGATTGGCAGCTTCATCCTTGCAGGTTGCTGGATTAGTATCAAGTACCCTCATGTCTCTCTTGCACACATCTTTGAACCTCAGTTGCAGTAGCCCAACTGTTCTTTTGTCATCTGCCAGTTCTCCGTAGAAAATATCTTTTTGGATGCGACCATCTTCCATGTGACGGACACGGCCAAGCCAGCATAGTCTGCACTGCAGTGTGTACATGCTTTAAAGGCCAGCACGTGATAACACTTTGACATTTTTCACTTTGTCCTTCCACGAAATACTGAGGATGTGGCACAGACACCAGATGGAAGGTATTGAGCCTTCTTTCTTGCTTAGCATAGGTTGTCCATATTCATCTCTGAGATGTATAGGCAAGATTATTTAATATTTTTATTTGATATAGCAGCTTCTCTTCATAAAACAAAGACAGCAATCACTCATTCATTCATTTCCCTTTGTGCTCCCCATGGAACTTGGGGCCACCACAGCAGCTGGTCTTCTTACAAAATGCATGCGCCAAAGCATTTGTGTGCTCTAGCAGCAATGGTTTCTGTAGCAAATTGTTTTATTTGATGAGGCTACTAACCTTTGCACTACATCATATTAGTAGCTTTTTTATGACATGCCTGTGGGAGCAGTAGTCGTAATCTTTTCCTGTCAAGACAGTAATCAGGGCATGGAATTTCAGTCTTTAAGACACTGTCCAGCACTGAAACCTTTGGTCGCTTCTATAATAAAACAATTAAATCTTTAAATCAACTTCTGCTAGTCAATTGTCTTAAATTTTATGTCGCCAGTGGCCACCCCATCATTATCATCTCTCTCTTTTTTTTTTTTAAATTTTTATTTATTTTGATTTTGTGTGTGCTGCTTACGGAGCATAAATCACATAGCTTCATATGGTCCCCAGCAGGAAGCCTACGTAAAAAAATTTGCTCTTGCAACTGCGGTTTCTGCAATTTATAGGCCGGCATGGCTCTTTACGATTTGCAACTGCTGAGGAATTTTTAACGTGCACCACTTGCGCACGAGACCTCCTATTTTTTCGCCCTTATCCGATCTCACTACTCAGGAGATCAGGGAGGAGTATAACATCATTAGAAACCATTGGTTCTATAAAAAAATTTCCACCAATTATATTCCCTGTACTGGGAGTGAACCTGATACCTTTAGATTAAAGGCGGATGCCAAACCTGTTAGCCAGAATATTTTCCCCTTAAACAAGAGATGAGAAGAAGGCGCTGGCAATTGATGGGCCATACACTAAGGAAACCTGCTGATAGCGTTAAAAGGCAGTCCTTGTTATGGAATCCACAGAGTAAGTCAGGTAGGAGGAGACCAAAAAGTGCAGCAGAGGATTATTTTTTGTTGTGGTTTTTTTTTGGTTAAATTCAGTCAAGTTTTAACAAGTTTGTTTTTGTTAATTATAGTTTCCAAGTGCCTGTGTTTGTTGACAGGTTTACTTGCTCAGCGGAAGGTGAAAGATAGAAGAAAATGGAAAGGAAGTAACTGAAAACAGGAGAAATGGTGCCATTTTCATCAGGACTTGAGGCAGAAATTGCACACTATACTTTTTCGCTGTCATTGACTGGTTACTTGCTAGTTAAGCATAACACTTTAGGGCTGTGGAAAAAAATAATTTATTAATGTTTAATTAGTTTTTTGTTTTTTTTTAACATTTAATATTTATTCTTTGGTCAGTGCTGAAGTGGAAACAGTTGCAGAAAATGTTTTCACTGGCCAGACTTTCAAAGACTTGCCGCTGCATCCATTTTTGGTAAGCATTCGTTTGTCGTTTACTAGTATCTTGACTACCAGATGAATGTGTAATCATCTTCGTTCACCTTTTCTCTTGTTATGAAGTATGGAGTCTTCTCTGAAGCTGGTCGCCCTTGCAGTAAGCCTGCACCAAAGATTCCTCCACTGTTGCCAGCTAGGGTTTTCTGTAGCAATATGTTTTACATGACGAAGATGCTCAAACCTCATATTGGTCGCCTGTTACCCCTTGCGTCAGAGGGGAGCAGAAGGCTTATTCTATCCTTATCTTCTGAGAGGCCCCTGGGTGCTACTTGGAGCTGGTCAGTATGATAGGAAACCCTTTACAGATCAGAAGAAGAAGAGCCCCCCCCCCCCCCCCCCCCCCCCCCCCTCAATCGAACAAGTGTATTAATATGGAATGAAAGATGTCAAAAGATCTCAAAACAGTGCTGCCCCATAGGTCTTGGAAAAGATGGAGACAGAAAGAAACCAGGCATGTTAAAAGACAACTAAGGTGAGGTTCTCAGGCACATTATGTAGCACACATTACGCGTACTACAGAAACCATCATTGCAGAAGTACATGAACTGCTTCAAACGTCCTGCATGTGGAACTTTTAAAAAAAAAAAAGATAATTTGTCACAGAAGTGGAAACTCATTATGACACAAGAATAAATGTGTGGAGGAAAGAAGTGGAAAACTTTTTTTGTGATTGTCGTAGATTTTTGATAGGTATTTAAGATATATTTTGGTCCCGTCTGAATAGAACTGAACAGAGGTGGTACTCAGTGAGAGATAAGATAAAGAAATAGATTTCACGAGTGAAATGGTGAAAGGTAGAGTCTGTCCCTGGATTGAGAATGATACTCTAGTCCAGCCTATCTCTACGAATGAAATTTGATGATCAGACAGTATACCTCTATATATATTAATATATATTATCAACCACTCACATACACACACACACACAGATAAGTGACGACACTTAGACGCACAAACGTGAAAACTATATTAATGGAGTAGGGATATTGGGACAAGCTGACCGACACAGGTACTAAGTTTTATGTTAATGTTTATTTATCATAAAGAAAAAAAAACTTCACAACAGTCAGTATCAAAATAGCACAATATAAAAATCATGTTACAGAAATAGTAAAAGAAGTAGACCCGTAAATGCAATTCCCTCTGTTGTGACAAGATCCCGTTAGAAGAAAATATAACCCCCAAGAGGTCAAAAGATTAGCACTAGGGTATAGAATTTGACTATACTGTAAAGAACAGAGTTTCTAAGTAATCTATCCTGGGAAAAATAACAGTAATAGCAAATCTAAGAAGAAAAAAAAACCAAAGTGAGTATATTAGTTATACAGTATAAGAATTATTCATCCCTGCTTTCACTCGCTCTGACAAACATGTGATCACATTTCATTCTCGCTTACCAAATAAGTGTTTGACAACAGCTTGAACATATCTCCATGCTCCAGGTAACAGATTCAGTGTCGGTTCTTTTGGCAAAATACGCCCCAGTTCCTCAAATGACTTATTAATCCTCTTATTTGATGAATGCTTACTTTGTTACTTTTTACATAGACTCTGTTCATGTCACAGCAATTAGTCCAGGTATAAAAACACAACTTCGAGATCAAATGGTCACAGTGTACAGTAGCTTGAAATATTCGATAGTTAAATTGAATGTCAGGTAGATAAATCTTTTCTGGATAAATCCTAGCCACAACACAAGTGTTCGGTAGTCAGGAAATGTTAAATTTGATATTCTTCGCCACAGCGAGCTGAATGTAGATGAAAAATGCAAAAGAAATCTGGGTAGCTAAATGTCCAGTTAATTTTTATTCTTAAAGTGTCATATATTGGTACGCTCTCTCTCTCTAGGTGAGACAAGAGGCCAACCAGGTCACTCTCGAAGACCCGATATATTTTATAAGAATGTCTTTTCTGGTATTTTGTTGGACTAGACTTAGACCCTTTTCTCATATTAAGGTGCAGGCCACTGGTAGATTTTGGGTTTGGACCCGTACTAGATAGGAAGAAAAATTACAAACATTTAACCACTACACCAATATTCTATCCTAAAATTAACTCGCGCAGAATTATAATTTATTATACACTCGGTTATTTAACTTTGAATAGAGAACAACAAGTATAGATCTTATTTTATCATTTATAAACCACAAAAAAAAACCCCCGTGAAATAAGCGCTAGTCAGTGATAAAATTACTCATCATGAATTTGAAATAAATATATATTTCGTCAGTACTTATAATGAATAGTGCATTTACTAGTCGATTAAAATATCTCTTACTGGTTAATAGCAATTACCAGACGATACGTCAAGGCCTTAAATCCTACCCCCTGCAGACCCAAGTAGAACAGTCCCAATTAAGATGGTTTAGCCATGTCTGCAGAATGGGAGAAGATCGGATACCACGACAAGCATGGGAAACAAAGAGCCAAGGATCCAGACCCCGAGGACGACCCAGAGTCCGCTGGGAGGACAACATTAGACAATCTTTGAAGGATCGAGGACTAGAATGGAACCAGGCCAGGAGGAAGACAGCCGATAGGATAGTCTGGCGCTCTCTCTTCCAAACCTCTACACCTCACGGTAGAAGGGGAACGACTAAGTAAGTAAGTAAGTAAGGTTAATAGCAATTAATTAAATGAACTCTACAGCCGGAACAATTTGGCTATAAATTATTTTAATTCGCTAGCCAATTAACACAGTAAATCCTAGTGAAATATAAATGACGAACTTAACAGTTAAATCACTCAAGAGGCTATTATAAATATTTACCGCAACACAAAAATGACTATCTCCAATCGAAAAAAACTAAGAATTCCACTGGTATAATGGATCTAGAATATCGAAGCTAGACGTCTGAAAATTTGTGGGTACTAGATAAACTGAGTTAGAAGGCTGAGACATATATAGGAATTAGAGAGAAATTCGCCAACGAGTGCAAGATATGACACCTTTGAGAAAATCTGTGGTCAAATTTTGAATCGAAGCTAAATTTGTCACTTACGCCGACCGCTAGACATGGGCTCATGAGCACATCGTCTCTTTGATCACGTCTCGTCCGCAGCTTAATTACATTCCGAACAAACGGGGGGGTGTAACTGTGATTTTCTCCCTTTTCTCAGATTAATTCCCCCTGACCAATGTAACTAACAAAAGTATGACTTTGAATAATCGCCCTTAACTTTCTTCATAAGCTTATCACCCCCTTTTCTCCCTATGTGCATCATAGTCTGTTGTAAACATTCCTAGTGTCTATAAGACAGAGAAAAGAAAAAAATTAGGCGTGGCTACAATTATGAGTTTGACAGATATAAAAGTACGAAGGTTCTGCATTAACAAAACGTGCATACTAATAAGGAAGCCAGGTGGAAGCAAAGACGTGTTGATATAGGTACTCTATGTTACATAATCTTTGTCACAGTGATGCACAAACGTGACCAGCTTCTCTATATGGAGCAGAAACATGGACAACATCTCTTTTGGAAAAACAATTTTTTACTTTCTTTTGAATTTTTATTTTTATTTTTTCCTTCTTTCACCAGTGCACTTTCCTGTTAGTTGATTTGTTTGTGAGTTCATTATCATCATTATTCTTCATCTCCCCAAGGAGCATAAGCCTTCAGCTAATTCATGACAAGTCTTTCTGTCCTGTACGTCTGTTCAAGGCCTTTCCCATGACTTCTTTATCATTTTCATTTCTTTCTCCATACGTTTTCTGTCTGTCTGTCTACCTCTATTACCTTGAGGATTCCAGAACAAGGACTGCCTTGTAATGTTATCAGCAGGTTTTCTCTTTATGTCACTTATTCATTGCCAGAATCTTATCGCCTGTTCCACTGGAACTTGTCTGGTTCTTGTCATCAAATGGAATTCAGTGGACACTTGTTCCCTGATAGTCTAAAGTAGGCACTTTTGTTTTTACATTTAATTAATTGTGTTGCCTATTCGTGTTTGTGGGTGTGTGCTATATTAAACTAATTGGATTGGTGTCAGTCAGTGATAGGAAACACTATACAGGGTGTAGCAACATGAGCTGATTTGATTGTCAGAAGTTTCCCCTCATCAGACACTTATTTCAACCTTTTTGTAATTTTAACAATTTTTTGGGCCCATTTGGGTCATGACTGCTAGATTTCATCCTGTAGCGAGTGGATTTTATGGAAGGGGAAGTAATCTTTAGATTGTTTTGGACAAGTTAAATTTCGAGTTGCAACGCTTGATTAAGCGGATACTTGTTTGACTTTCTCTGCGTTCGTGCCTTTGCTTTCCATCTGTCTTTGGTAACTATTCTTCATTTCATTCCTTCTTTTCTGTTGTCTTTTCGGTATGGATTTCATATCTTGTTTATACTTTCGTACCTCATCTTCGTTTTACTTGATTCTACTTGTATACTTTGTCTTCTTTCAACATTTATACTTCCATTCTTTGTATTGTTGGAATGGTTATATGACTTGATATAATATGTCTACTTATGATAGTTGTATTTATTTTACATGTAATTGTCCAACTTAATTATGAGTATATAGTATTGTTGAGTTCTTACTTTCCTTTTTTACAGATCATTCTTCTTTTGATTGATCTTGTGTTTTCTCTTTCGATCAGTTGTTGTCGGTTTGGTTTGTACTAAATATACGTAACTTAATTTTGGAACTGATCATATTTGTATATTTAGCTAATTACTTTTTATACTTAGCTGATTATGCTGTATGCTTTAATTGCTACTTTACACTTTATTGCTGATATTTGTTGTAGATATAATTTTGATTTAAAATAAGATATTTTTGTAGGCATATGTTAGAGCTTCATTTTCTTCTAAATTTTTTGTTTTTGGGAGTTAATTTTTTCAAAAAAATGATAGAATCATTTTTTTTCCCGGAGGGGGTGGTAACTGTAGCGAGTTGATTTTATGGAAGGGGAAGTAATCTTTAGAATGTTTTGGACAAGTTAAATTTCGATTTGCAATGCTTGATTAAGGCTGGACTAGTGTGTGTGATTTAGGAGTGTGGTGTTTTGGGCGTGGACCATGTAGGTCGAGTCCCAGTGGTTTTTGGATAGTGTATGCCTACGTAGTGCTTAAGAAAATGTCGACTTATATATTTCGCTGTGTGTACAGCTATGTGATAAACTGCAGTAAAGATTTATTAGGCCTTATGAAGATTATTATAGCTGCCGTGTGAGCAGGCGTTATTGTGTAATGGAGTACTGTTTAGGCCATATGAAGATTATTATAGCTGCCGTGTGAGCAGGCTTTATTGTGTAATGGAGTACTGTTTAGGCCATATGAAGATTATTATAGCTGCCGTGTGAGCAGGCTTTATTGTGTAATGGAGTACTGTTTAGGCCATATGAAGATTATTATAGCTGCTGTGTGAGCAGGCTTTATTGAGTAATGGAGTACTGTTTAGGCCATATGAAGATTATTATAGCTGCCGTGTGAGCAGGCTTTATTGTGTAATGGAGTACTGTTTAGGCCATATGAAGATTATTATAGCTGCCGTGTGAGCAGGCTTTATTGTGTAATGGAGTACTGTTTAGGCCATATGAAGATTATTATAGCTGCCGTGTGAGCAGGCTTTATTGAGTAATGGAGTACTGTTTAGGCCATATGAAGATTATTATAGCTTTGTTGTGAGCAGGCTTTGTTGAGTAGTGTGGAGATTTATGATTCGTGTTTTGCTGTCGAATGTGTGTCATTTATCTCATCGTATCTGTGTTGTAACGGAATAAACAGTATCGAACTGTTCCAGTCGTTTGCAACCCTTTTTTTTTACTCCTGCATGTACTCTTATGTACGTACTGTGGTGTGCGAACATATCAACACACCCAGGTCAACATTCCAGACACAGTGACAGGACAGCAGCACACATATATTGAATTAGCCTGTGTGGCGATGATATAGACCGAACCACTACACTCGCAACAGTGGGTGTAAACAGACTATAACATTTAGTGAGGAGCACAGCAAATCACGTTTGTAACATTTGGTGGCCAGTATTGTTTTTATTTTCCTGTTTGCACTGGGTATTGAGCCCACTCCCCCTTGGTTGCAGTTTCCTCCTTGCTTTATCCATTCTACCAACTTCAGACAGTTGTGAAAGTTCCATATAAATTTACTATCCTGAATTCTCTAGCCTACAGCAAGCATGGTGCCTTTTCTGCAGTTTCACCAAGCCTTGTAAATGCTGTTCTTTAGTAGATCTTACACTAAGACGGGCCACTGGACCTCTTGCATGTACTCCTATATCTGTGGCTCCTTACTGTGAATCCCTCGTGTCTCAGCTCCATGACCAGATCATTATATTTTGCAGCATTGAATGCATAATCATTACTCTGAAGTCAGTATTTGTTCATTATTTGTTAACCAACCACTAGGTTTCTAATTTGGAGGAAAAGCAAGGCTTCACTCAAATGACAGAAGTTCAGAAGATTGCTATACCAGTTCTGCTGAAGAGGAAGGATGCTTTAATCAAGTCACAGACTGGCTCAGGTACAGCTTGTGGTGGCTACATTACATAAACATGTTGTTGGTGTTGTTTAACTAAGGCTGCTGAGCTTCTCCTTCCACACATCCAATGCTAGGTTGATTTCCTTTGCTTTATCTACTGTGGATCTAGGGTTTTCCTCTGGTTTTTCTGCCATTCTGAAACTTATTAAGTTGGAGTCATGAGCCCCAGTTTCTTTCCCGGGTATTCTATCATGACTCGACATGCATTTAAATGATCCTCAATTCTGATTTCAAGCTGCATTCCATGGAGGGGGGGGGGGGCACTGTAAATATGCAGGGCTAAAATACAGGTACACCTCGGAGATAGTGTGGGTTCGGTTCCAGACCACCGCAATAAAGCGAATATCACAATAAAGCGGGTCATACCCATTTTTGTTTGCTTCCCAGTGCATATAAAAGCCTAAAATCATGTTTACACTATGTCTATTAAGTGCGCAATAGCGCTAGGTCTTAAAAAACAAAACAGTGTATTGTAAAATTAAAAATACTTTATTGCTAAAAAAAAATGCTAATCTTCATCATCTGAGAATTCAGCAAATCGTAATTTTTTTTGCTGGTGGTGATCACCACTAACATTCATTTAGCTAATCAGATTGCTTCACACATGCATGCTCAGCCGCTTCACAACCAATCAAGCCTGTCTTCTCAGAGTGTGTACATTGAAAAAAACCTGTTGATAGCATCACAAGGCAGTCCTTGTTCTGGAATCCCCAGTAAAAGAGGTAAAGGTAGACCAAAAATCACTTGGAGAAGTGGAAAGAACTTGAGCTGATGTCACATGACAGGAGGACATGTGTTTGTTGAAGGCCTATGCTTCTTGTGGAGCTAAAGGGTATTGATTAATTTGATTGATTCTCAGAGTGTAGCCTAATCCTGTCTTAGTTTAAGCTGTGTTATCACATGCTCTTGCAGTAATGGTTTCTATGGCAGTTTGTTTTACAAGATGATGTTGCCAGCTCCAGGCACAACTTCGTATTAGTCCGCCCTGTGTGACTTGATTCAGGATGTGGTAGTCCTGCTCTTTCTTTGTTGCTTCACAGACCTGCAGGAACTGCGCAGAACAGGGACAGTCTTATAACGCTGTCCACTGGTTTCCTTAGTGTATGTCCTGTCAAAGCATGATTACTTCTTTGTTCACCCTCAGATGTCTACTTGAATATGTTCAAAGAAAGCAGTGGTCAGCCTGAGGCTGTTGATATCTCCGTAGATTTTCTCCAGGAATGGTACCGGTGATGGCCATATGTGTTTTCTCTGTTCCTCATATGTTGGGCACCTTTGAAGTAGATAATCAGCAGTCATCATGTCAGTGCCACAGTTATGCTCCTCTGTAGTTCCTGTCTTTAACTTGTTGAATAGATGGTATCCCAATCTGTTGTGACTGTGCGGAATCTGAAGGTTACCACTCGTTCACTTCTGCTGAGCTGGTAATATGCATCATTGTGTTAGTGGCCTGGATGCTCTCCTTCCCCCCATTTGCTCCTGTATCTGCTCTTGATAAAACTCTTGGCCTCTTCATAAGTTATGATTGTGTCAAGTTAAGGTAGCTTTCCCCCCTTCCTTTGCCAGTCTGTCAGCCTCTTCCGGGGATGTTGCAATGAGAAAGGATCTACTGTATCACAACTCTTTTGAATTGCTGTCATAGTTTGTGAAGTGTTACTCTTAGATCATCCAGATCGGTATTATTTTGATTCTTCAGCGTTGCAATCACTGACAGCACATCTCATCATTGTCTCTCTGAGCTTTCTTCTGTCATTAGGACTTCTGCTGCAGTTTTTAAGGCCTCTGAATACAGTCATCATTATTATCATCAACATCATCATTTCCCTTATGAAGTATAGAGCCATCACAGTAGGTTGTTCCCTCGCAAGAAGCATGCACTAAAGCCTTCATGTACTGTTGCAGCCATGTACATGTATGTAGCCATTGTTATTACAGTACTTCGTTTTAATTTTTTTAAGTTTTCTTTTTAAATTAAAACAAAAATCGATTTTACTGGACATGATTTCTGTATTTATTAGGCAAGACCCTGGCTTATGCTGTTCCCATTGTTCAGATGTTACAGTCAAGAATGGTGAAGATAAGAAGAGATGATGGACCATACGCTTTGGTTATTGTCCCTACTAGAGAGGTATATGTTGTCTTTAACTGGTTCTTCTCTTTTTTTTTCTTTAATGTTGTCTTCTACTTAGTTCCGTCTTGTCAACAAAACTGTGTGTTTTTTCTTTTTCTTGTTTGACCTAGTTCCTACTCTTCTTGACATTAAAGAGAACAAAAAATTAGGAATGGGGGGTCTACGTCATTAGCCTTAAACTCCTCATGAGGCACATGCTTTCAACAAATTCACACGTAGCTTGCTTGACCTGTGCCATTCATTCAAGATCTTTCTTTGTCTTCTCTGTGCTTTTCAAGGCTGTCTCTTAATTCCCTTTTCTGTGTGTTTTGTTTGGTTCTCCTCCCCTATTTCTCTTACCCCGGGGGGATTCCAGAACAAAGACTGCCTTGTAGTTCTGTCAGCTGGATCTTCAGCTTGCATCCTTTCCTAGCCTCTTATTCGACCACCTGAAGCAGGCAGCGGAAACTTTTATTGAGTACAAAGCACATGCAGAAAAACAGATAGTGATCCTTACAGATGCTTTCTCAATTATAACAGCCCTGAAGAGCCACCATGCTAAAGGATTGAAAGATTTCATAAACCCACTTGAAACCCTGGCCAAATGCTTAAACAAGTGCACAGGCCAGTGGATATCAGTCCATTGCAACATTCTAGGCAACGAAAAGAGGCTGATAAACTTGCTAAAGAAAGGGGAGATCTGGAACAAAACGATATAGAGACAATTTATGAAATTGCTAAAACAACTATAAAAGCCATATCCAATTCCAGATGGGACAGAGAACACCCAGGTCACATAAAATACGATGCCTGTCCCCAGCTATCTAGGCGAGACCAGGTCATCATTTTCCGCTTACGTACTGGTCACAATAGGTTGAGGTACCATCTATATCAGAAGTACAGGATTGATCCAACAGATCTCTGCTCCTGTGGCACAAGCACCATGACAGCCGAACATCTGCTCCAGTCCTGCCCAACTTACAGCAGTGAATGGAGTGGTATATGACAACAACCCACTTCTCTCAACGAAAACTGGAGATGTCAGGGACCTTCAGCTGACTACTGCCGTTGTTAGAGTCATTAATGTAGAAGTCTGAGGGTGAATGAAGAAGTCTGAGGGTGAATGAAGAAGTCTGAGGGTGAATGAAGAAGTCTGAGGGTGAATGAAGAAGAAGAAGACGAATTCCACCAGTGTTTGTCTGGTTCTGTCCATCAGTTCCACATTGGTCATCTTGTCATGCTATCTGACACCTTATAAGTTTATAAACTAATAAAACGGTATTGAATCAGTTTTACAAATAACAGTTCACATGAGACAAGGGACGTTTCGGGTTTTACCCTTCGTCAGCCACAAACAGGTGACAAAGACAAAAATTACATATAGGTACTACAAAACTATACGATGATGAGAAACATACAAGAAATGGGCGATACAAGCAGATGGAAAAAGTAAACAATAACAATACAAGAAAACCGTAAAATCTAAAAGAAATACTGAAACAAGAAAGTAAATAATCCAACGAAACGAAAAAAAGAAGAATAAACAAAACTGTGGAACTAGTTAAAGTTAGCTTAGCTCGATGCAAAGAATCCGTGGAAGAAAGCGGTAGTCTCTTGTCACAGAATTCGCAAGGAAGTGACGTACGATAGCGACAAAACAAGAGATATAAAAAGATACGAAATGAACCAAAGCAAAAACACAAGAAGATAGATCATAAAGACAACAAATAAAGAATGAAAAAGAGAAAAGCTACCAGAATTTATGCAAAATGATGTTGTATATTTAAACCGCCGGGAGCTAGAACGCCCATTTTAAAAATAAGGCGATTCTCCAACGAAAAGAGAGTCTTGTCATTACCGGCACATGAACGCAGGGCAGTGACATGTATATCGGAATTACCTGAATGGTCAGGTCTATTGAAATGAAGGGCCACCGGTAAATGTTTGTCCTGATAGATGTCATTCAAGTGCTCACGAAACCTGTCTGCCAAACGCCTACCAGTTTCACCAATATAGGTCATGCCACATCTCTTGCAAATGATAGCATAAATCAGGTTTCTGGATTCGCACGTAAAAGACTCTCTAATGATAAATTTTCCTTTAGGAAAAGTGACTGTCTGAGTTTGGAGTACAAACGGACAGGTCTTGCATATCCGGCGTTGGCACGGTTTAGTACCAAAGTAAGATGGGCTAGAAGGTCGCAAGCGACTGTGTACAAGAATATCCCTAAAATTCCTATCCCTACGATAAGCTACCAAAGGTGTATCACGAAATAACTCTTTGGTATCTGTCACGAAGTGTATTCGCCTTCTTTTCTCTCTGTCAATCTGTTCTCATACCAAAACATTCCTTTTCTCTAAATTCTCTGGAATATCGACCTCTCATCAATACACATCAGGAGATCTCCCATTTGCTGCGGGAAATAAATTCCTTTGTTCTACGTTTGACTGGCAAAACCACTGTGACCTTTTACCACTGTGAACTTTTACACCGCGCCCTGAATAATTACAGTTTAGCCAATGGATAGGGAGCGCGGATTAGTCTTTTGACCTTTGACCTCAGCAACCAAACTGAAACCTGGAGAAATTAGGCGCGATTTTCAAGGCATAGTCTGGTAAGCCCATTCTCTCGCTAGGCAGCGACCGGCCTGGACAAGATAGTCTGGTTAAGAAATACCAGTCATTTTAAACAGCGGTGGTTATGAGCGCAGCGAGTAAGTGATCTATATTGTTATATGAATAACATGAATTAATCATATGTTTATCTACAACATATCATGTCAGTATCTTTGTTTTCCACTGTGACAGAAATTAATATCCTTGATTTTGTACAGGAGACAACAACATTATGTATACTGAAAGTTTCATCTATGAACTACGCTTGTCTTGTTTTATACTGAATGATTTCTACTAATTCTACTGTATGATTTCAGCCCTGATTATTCTTGTCATATTTTAATCCTGAATTGATTTCTGCAAATATCCTTATTATGTTTTAATGTGTTATGATGGTATTAATAAGGTATATGAATGCCTATCACATAAACTTAGAACTATGTAATAATGGACTGTAGCAAATTTTATAAATGAATATGTTGACTGACTTGTAATTCAGTGGTTCTCAAACCTTGGCAGCAATGACACCCCAACATGTTACAGCAAAATAGAAAACTATTACCCAGTGGTTCTCAAACCATTGTTGACAGTGACCCCAAATTGATTTTATTGCTCTATGGGCACAAGGTAGACCAGTGGTTCTCAAACTTTTGATGACCACTGCCCCAAACTTCACAGTGGGTGAAGCTAATGGCCCATATGTTGAAAATCACTGCGGTAAACAAGCTGGAAGCCAGATATAGGTTTAGATCCACCTGTTTGCTTATAACATCAGTTATGCTATAGTACTTTATAGATAATAAATAGTACTTTGTTATTGATGTTAGCTATGAATGTTTGTTAGATTTCTGATGGACGATTAGCGTCCAGCAGATATGGGAAATGACTTCTCTGGCATGATTACTAATGGAGCTTCGATTGTTTGTCAATCCAGTCCTACCAACCAGGTTGTCATACCAGAAGACTAAACCATAAGCAGTGTTCTCAAGGGCAGACTTAATCCATCCCAGCTGGTGATGCGCCCTGAGTCAAGACGGAGAAAGCAGCTTGCCATCCTCCGAAACCCTAAAAAGACCTTGCTGGACCTGGAGTGCTTTGACATATTGACTACATAAATTCAGCATCTGAGATGAGTATCTGTACATGCCAGCAGAACCACTGCAGAATATTCCCATTGTCCTATGATTAAAAATTAATTCTGACATGGATCAGAACCATTCATAGATTAGGGAACATATCATATAGTTGTATATTTTAATATATTGTGAGATTCTATTTTCATTTTTGAAAACTTTACATAACAGAGTCTGTTGTTATTTTCTTTGTAATATTTAATTGGGTTGTATAGTTTTAATAACATAAATCTACACCCTGGGGGCAGAGCCAAAATTAAATAACACTATTGGGTCGGGATATTTTTAATGTGGCTGGGCACCAAATCTCTTATCCATCTGTATGTACTATACATAGTCCTTTATAGGATCTCGGATAAAGAATTTATCGCCTAGAGAATATCCTGTTTAGTTTCACCAGAATTCTCTTGGAAAGTTTTTTTGAGTGGACTAATTCCCGAGGAGAGACTGTGCATTCAACTTGCAATCTGGAAGAGTTTCCTCTAAAGATTATTTATTTATTCATTCCATTCAAGCTGTCCTATCTCCTCAAAACATTTCGTCACACTGGGGGCTCGTCCGGGATCTACTTTTTTCATATTTAGACACTTGTCTGAGATATGAAAACTCTTATCTTTCCTAGACCACTACTGCTGTAGGTAATTGTCACTTATTGGTGTCCAAGTCTAGGATTAGATTAAAGAGGGGACATATAAATTACCCTAGACTAAAGTACACATAAATTTTTACAAGAAAAACAGATTTTAAGTTATGTTATGAAAACTATTCTTAGTGGTACTGCTGGTTATTAGTTACATGTTGTTAACTAATATTTAAGTTATATTTTATGTATGCTGGTTTTAAATAACATAGGTTGTTAAAATACTTTAGTTTAGTTACGGCTATAGAAAGTATTTAGGCCTGTATTTATTTGATAGTGAGTTAGAGATCTCATACTCGCTCAGCAAAACCACTGCTGTTAAAATGGATGAGATAGAAGGACTGAAGAAATGGACAGCGCAATCATATAAGATTGGAACATTATCTGGCTTCTCGGGAAGTTTGCTGGAAAATTATGTCTCGGAACAGGTAGAATGTTTCATGAGCATAATGGGGCAACAGAACGAATGGAAAGCAAAATGCAAGGAAGAGAATGTGGAACATGAGAGACAAAGACAAGAAAAATCCCTCCAGTGTAAGGAAGAACTGCAAGAAATGGAAACTCAGTTTCAACCTACAAAAATGGAATCCAGGGATAAACTTGAATCTAGGAATACTCATCATGCCACTCCTTTGCCAGTTGCATCACCACCCTCAGCGGTAAATATAACTGCATCACATGAAGCCAAGTCTATGTCTCAGAATTCAGGCTCAGACAGAGCAGAGGCTAGGATATCTAAACAGAGACCTCTAGACTGTCCTGAAAACAAGATTAAGCACAGCTGTGCAAATAATCTGAAGAGACCTTCCTCATCCTCAGCAAAAACTCACAACAGGCATACCAAAAACAACCGCACCAACAACCTGGTAAATAGGATCGCTCAAGTAAATAGGATCGCTCAAGTAAATAGGATTGCTCAAGTAAATAGGATCGCTCAACCAAATAGGATCACTCAACAGAAAAGGATTACGCAACCCTATGGGAAGGGAAGGGATGTTCTAGAGCATCACCTGTCGGCCACCCTACATCAGTTAGACTGTAGGCGCCGAGACCCAATCCCAAAGACTTCATACAAAGCTAAGGTCCCTACCATGGATGGGAACTTGACGAAGGCCCGGAGTGGATACAGGGATTCTCAAAATGTGGAGACTGCCACAGTAAATGGAGAAGAAATCACCTGTTTGTATTATCTAGGTCTTGGGTGTGATGCCCTTGTCTCAGCCTCTGTTATCGACCTTGATCAAGTCACCGAAGAGGATGTTGAGGTAACAGCACCCATGAAAAACAACAGAAGGATGATTTTGCCTTTAGCTTGTGTAGAAGTTAGGTCGAACTTTGTAAACGGCAAAGTAAAGGCCGCAATATTAGATGAACGAATTTACCCCATACCTCAAGGAGGGAAATATATCATCTTAGGAGACTCAGCACGATCCAGAGATGGCGTGACTGAACAGGCTATGGAGACTCCAATGCCTAACTCATCTTCCAATATTTTCACTGAAAAGTTGGAAGAGTGCAAAGGGGATGACCACCCCAGTGCACTTAATTCTGAACAAGTTTTGATAGTCTCACCCACTATCTGCATGCAGAAAGTGAAGCCGGGCCAGAGTTCCTTGGTACCTGGTGGGATGAAACATGTTTCAGGAATATCTTCCGCTAACACGGGAGAAACGGCTAAAGTGGAACATGAACCTCAAGCACTTAGTCTTCACTCAGTTCCAATAACCTCACCCACTCTCTGGGATCAGAAAGTGAAGCGGGTCCAAATTTCCTTGGTACCTGGTGGGCAGGAACAACTGGTGGACTTATCTTTCTCTGTCACTGGAGAAACAGGGATAGAAGATCATACACGCTCTCATACCGGGGGAGATAGGTATGTGTCCTTAGGCAGGTCAAGTACTATGACTAAAATAAGGTTGTGTATGAGGCTGGCAACCTCATCACGCAAAACTATTTGCTATAGACCGCATTGCAAGCAGAGTGTAGGCTTTAATGCAACCTCTTTCCCAGGAGGCAAGCTACAATGTAAGGTGCACAAGGAGGAACATAAGAGAGGGAAGATCATACGAGCAGGATTGCTTAACATCCCTCAACTCCTTGACAATGAGGAAACGGATAGAGATGTGTTGATTACAGGCATACCGTTCGACAGAGGGAAAAGATGAAACAATGGGATTGAATAACGAGAGATATGAAACAGGAAGGTATTAGCAGACAGAAGAGAATAGTCGGCTCAACTTAAGTTAGCCGTAGGCATAACTTTTAAAAGGGGGCCTATGTCACGAAGTGTATTCGCCTTCTTTTCTCTCTGTCAATCTGTTCTCATACCAAAACATTCCTTTTCTCTAAATTCTCTGGAATATCGACCTCTCATCAATACACATCAGGAGATCTCCCATTTGCTGCGGGAAATAAATTCCTTTGTTCTACGTTTGACTGGCAAAACCACTGTGACCTTTTACCACTGTGAACTTTTACACCGCGCCCTGAATAATTACAGTTTAGCCAATGGATAGGGAGCGCGGATTAGTCTTTTGACCTTTGACCTCAGCAACCAAACTGAAACCTGGAGAAATTAGGCGCGATTTTCAAGGCATAGTCTGGTAAGCCCATTCTCTCGCTAGGCAGCGACCGGCCTGGACAAGATAGTCTGGTTAAGAAATACCAGTCATTTTAAACAGCGGTGGTTATGAGCGCAGCGAGTAAGTGATCTATATTGTTATATGAATAACATGAATTAATCATATGTTTATCTACAACATATCATGTCAGTATCTTTTGTTTTTCACTGTGACAGAAATTAATATCCTTGATTTTGTACAGGAGACAACAACATTATGTATACTGAAAGTTTCATCTATGAACTACGCTTGTCTTGTTTTATACTGAATGATTTCTACTAATTCTACTGTATGATTTCAGCCCTGATTATTCTTGTCATATTTTAATCCTGAATTGATTTCTGCAAATATCCTTATTATGTTTTAATGTGTTATGATGGTATTAATAAGGTATATGAATGCCTATCACATAAACTTAGAACTATGTAATAATGGACTGTAGCAAATTTTATAAATGAATATGTTGACTGACTTGTAATTCAGTGGTTCTCAAACCTTGGCAGCAATGACACCCCAACATGTTACAGCAAAATAGAAAACTATTACCCAGTGGTTCTCAAACCATTGTTGACAGTGACCCCAAATTGATTTTATTGCTCTATGGGCACAAGGTAGACCAGTGGTTCTCAAACTTTTGATGACCACTGCCCCAAACTTCACAGTGGGTGAAGCTAATGGCCCATATGTTTGAAAATCACTGCGGTAAACAAGCTGGAAGCCAGATATAGGTTTAGATCCACCTGTTTGCTTATAACATCAGTTATGCTATAGTACTTTATAGATAATAAATAGTACTTTGTTATTGATGTTAGCTATGAATGTTTGTTAGATTTCTGATGGACGATTAGCGTCCAGCAGATATGGGAAATGACTTCTCTGGCATGATTACTAATGGAGCTTCGATTGTTTGTCAATCCAGTCCTACCAACCAGGTTGTCATACCAGAAGACTAAACCATAAGCAGTGTTCTCAAGGGCAGACTTAATCCATCCCAGCTGGTGATGCGCCCTGAGTCAAGACGGAGAAAGCAGCTTGCCATCCTCCGAAACCCTAAAAAGACCTTGCTGGACCTGGAGTGCTTTGACATATTGACTACATAAATTCAGCATCTGAGATGAGTATCTGTACATGCCAGCAGAACCACTGCAGAATATTCCCATTGTCCTATGATTAAAAATTAATTCTGACATGGATCAGAACCATTCATAGATTAGGGAACATATCATATAGTTGTATATTTTAATATATTGTGAGATTCTATTTTCATTTTTTGAAAACTTTACATAACAGAGTCTGTTGTTATTTTCTTTGTAATATTTAATTGGGTTGTATAGTTTTAATAACATAAATCTACACCCTGGGGGCAGAGCCAAAATTAAATAAACCCTATTGGGTCGGGATATTTTTAATGTGGCTGGGCACCAAATCTCTTATCCATCTGTATGTACTATACATAGTCCTTTATAGGATCTCGGATAAAGAATTTATCGCCTAGAGAATATCCTGTTTAGTTTCACCAGAATTCTCTTGGAAAGTTTTTTTGAGTGGACTAATTCCCGAGGAGAGACTGTGCATTCAACTTGCAATCTGGAAGAGTTTCCTCTAAAGATTATTTATTTATTCATTCCATTCAAGCTGTCCTATCTCCTCAAAACATTTCGTCACAGTATCAGGATCAGAGTTGAGAATAGGCAGATGTCGAAACAAAATTCTCTTTACCGCCAGGCAGTGAGGATGGAAAGTTAGAACCAGTTTGAGTCTGTCA
This sequence comes from Oreohelix idahoensis, assembly GCA_024509875.1. NCBI lineage: Eukaryota > Metazoa > Mollusca > Gastropoda > Stylommatophora > Oreohelicidae > Oreohelix > Oreohelix idahoensis. The sequence goes on from JAMPIV010000917.1 coordinate 364,293, forward strand.
GATTGAACAGAAGGTTTAGTAGTGAGTGCCATCTGATGAGTGACGCGTGTGATACGATTAAGGGCATCAGATAACACATGTTCTGGATAAAGACGTCGGTGAAAGAACTCAAGCATCTCTTGAGCTCGCTGATGAAAATCATCGTCATCGTGACATAACCGACGCAAGCGAAGAAGTTGAGAAAAGGGAATGGAATTTTTACAGCTAAGAGGATGCGATGAAGTATAAAGAAGGAAACCATGAGCGTCAGTAGCCTTATAATAGACAGACGTTTTAAGACCAATAGGGCTAATAGTCACAGTGATGTCAAGGAAGTTCACTGAGGTCGTAGAAATTTCAGAAGTGAATTTGATGGCAGGATTGAAATTACAAACATAGTCGATAAATCGACGGAGGTCTACCTCAGACATGTCAGTAATGCCAATACCATCATCAATGTAGCGGCGGTAAAACTCGGGTATTGGCCCATCATTATTTATTTATTTATTTATCTGACACCTTCTATTCTGCACATGCAGAGAAGCTTTTATGAAAGTCCGTAACTTGTTAATTGTAGTTTTTATTGTTCTCCGTGGTTCTGAGCCATACAGAGTCAGTAAATCAGTCAATACCCTTTAGCTCCCCAAGGAGCATGGGAGCCACGGTAGCATAGTGGTTAGTGCACTGGCTTCCTAGCTCAGTGGTCTATGGTTCGATCCCCAGATGAGGTGGGATTTTTTTAGGCCGCAAACGGCTCCTGGGTCGACCCAGCCCCAATTGGGTACCAGAGCAACTCTGGGAAGGTTAAGGCGACCGGCGTGATGCTGACCACATCACCACTAGTGTGCCGATGGTCAAGAAAATATGGGCCTAACACCATATTCCCAATATGCCTCAATGGGCGTGTAACGGGATGTTATTACCAGGTTTCCATCAATGTGTGCCCTATTCATTGTCAGCTTCTTCTTCTCATCTCTTGTTCTCCTGGCAGTTGTCTGGTTCTTGTTATCAGTTCCATATTAATGATCTGAATGTATCACTTTAATCATTCTATTATATGTAAGCATCCATTTACAAAAGTCTAACTTCTTGGTTGTTGTTGTCCATGTTTCACAGCCATACTGTAGGGTTGACTTGCCATTTGATTTTTTGTATTGGACCTTCCACATGCTCACATCAAACCTTCCCAATCTGTTTAAGGTCTTTCTATTTCTTTTTTTAAAAATTCTTGTCATGTCTGTCTCCAGTTCTCTTCTCCATTGTTTTTTTCAGTCTCCACCTTTTTCTTTTACCATGGGGGTTCCAGAACAAAGACTACCATGTAATGCCATCAACAGGTTTTCACAGTGTATGTCTTAACAAACACCAGCATATTCTTCTCATCTCTTATTCAACTGGCATGCATGAAGGCATATTGGCTGCAAAAGAGCGAGAAGCTCAGCAGCCTTAGTTAAACAACAACAACAATTCCACTGGCACTTGTCTAATTCTTGTCATTTAAATTATCAGTGTTAATCTGCATGGTGCCAGTGGAGCAAGGGATGAGAAGAAGAGCCTGGAGATGGATAGGACACACACTGAGAAAAGCTGTTGATAGCATTACTTGACAGTCCTTGTTCTGGAATTCCCAGGGTAAAAAAGTAGAGGTAGATCCAAAAAACAAGGTGTGGAAAGAACTTGAGCTGATGGCACATGACAGGAGGACTTAAGTATGTGTTTGTTGAAGGCCTATGCTCCTTTGGGGAGCTAAAGGGTATTGACTGATTGGTTGGTGTTGGTATTCGGCCTGAAAATTTCAAAGAATTTTTCTTAGGCAGGTTGTGTGGACAGAATATGTCATAATAGAGGACTAATATGAGGTTGTGTGGACAGAGCATGTCATAATAGAGGACTAATATGAGGTTGTGTGGATAGAGCATGTCATAATAGAGGACTAATATGAGATTGTGTGGACAGAGCATGTCATAATAGAGGACTAATATGAGGTTGTGTGGACAGAGCATGTCATAATAGAGGACTAAAATGAGGTGCTTCCTGCAAGCGGATCAGCTGTGGCTCTATGTTCCGTAAGTAGCGAAAATGGAAATGATGATGGGGCTGGGAACTTCATCAAGTAAAAAAAAAACTGCTTCAGGAACCATCGCTGCACGAGTTTGTGCTGAAGTATAGGCTTCCTAGAGGGAGCCATCTGCAGTTGTGGCTTCATGCTCAATAAGGAGCGATAAAAAGAGATGAAGATGATTGATTTAATTCCCTATTGCCATTATTTAACATTTTTTTTTTTAAACTTTCTTTCCAGCTGGCGTTACAGAGCTATGAAACTTTTGTCAGGCTGCTTCGGGTGAGTACACTCTCAGACGTCTACTTGAATGTTTTCAAAGAAAGCAGTAGTCAGTTTGAGGCTATTTGAATCTCCGTAGAGCTTTTCCACGAATGGTACTCATGTCGGCCAAATGCACTTTCTCTGTTTCTCATATGTTGGGCGTCTTTGAAGCAGATTTTCAGCAGTCATTTTATCAGTGCCACAGTTATACTCATCGGTAGTTCCTATCTTTAGTTTGTTGAATAGATGGTATCCCAGTCTGTTGTGGCCCTTGCTGAGTCTGAAGATTACCACTTGCTCTCTTCTGTTGAGCTGGTAGTATGCACCATTTTGTGTGTGACCTGTATGCTCTGCATCCCATTTGTTTCTTTATCTGGTTCTGATAAAACTCTTTGCCTCTTCCAAAGTTATGCTTGTATTGGCTGAGGTAGCTTTCCATCTTCCTTTGCCAATCTGTCAGCCTCTTCATTGCCAGAGATGTTACACTGAGATGGGATCCATTGGGTCATAACTCTTTTGAATCATTGACATAGTTTGTGGAGCACTACTCTTAGGTCATCCAGGTCTGTATTATTTTGGCTTTTAAACGTTGCACTTACTGACAGTACATCGGTAAAGAAAGCAACTTGTCTTTCTGTGATTTCCTCTGTCATTATAACCTCAGCTGCAGTTTTCAAGGCCTCTGCCTCTGCTCTGAAGTTACTTGAGAATTGTCCTGTTGCCACTGGCAGCTTTTTTTTGCACCAGTGCTTAAGCTCAGACAACATATCTTTGAAGGTTATGACAAAAAAAGTTCAGAACCTGATACAGGTCCTTCAACCCCTTATCTGAAATTTTGAAATTCAAAAAGCTCTGAAACCAACATTTTTGTGATGGAGCATCACACATATGCACGACATGACTCAAGCAAGTGTGAGGCATCAGTTGCATAGATAAGATATTTATATTCTGTTATAAAGGAGGTAAAGGAAACCGTTACACGCCCATTGAGGCATATTGGGAATATGGTGTTAGGCCCAAATTATCTTGACCGTCGGCACACTAGGGGTGATGTGGTCGGCATCACGCCGGCCGCCTTAACCTTCCCAGAAGTTGCTCTGGTACCCAATTGGGGCTGGGTCGACCCGGGAGCCGTTTGTGGTCTAAAAAAATGCCACCTCATTTGGGGATCGAACCATAGACCACTGCGCTAGGAAGCCAGTGCACTAACCACTATGCTACCGCGGCTTCCTATATTCTGTTATAGATAGGCTAAAAATAATAATAGCCCCTTCATTCATAACTGACTATGGGAATGTGCCCTTGAGGTGACAGCCCTCAGCTGCTTATTTTCCTGGTGTTCTTCTTCTTGCCGTGAGAGATTCTTTTCACCCAATCTGAGGTGGCGTCGTGCAGAGCATCGCCACTTGGTGTGATTGGCAGCTTTATCTTCCAAAGGTTGCTGGATTTATAGATGGGCTTCTGTAATACATTAATATAGACAATAGTACATGGTTGTATTTTATGTCATCTGTGTCACCACAAGATGATGATGATGAATTGGTGAAATTTTCAAATATTTATTCAATACCAGTTTAAGAGAATTGTACATTTTGTTACATTTGAGCGTCCAATTGACAGAGTGGTTAGAGCGCTGGTCTCTCACGGCAAAGGTACCAGGTTTGATTCATAGTATCAACACGCTCCAGTCTACCTAGATGTAAATGGGTACTTGACTTTGCACTGGAGTTAGGGAAGGAAAAGACAGCAAGGAAGGAAACTGGTCACCCCACCTCTCGATCCTGGACCTAGTATAGTGAAGTCTTTAACACTTCACTCCCTACGACAATATCTGCTATTCATTCATTCATAACCCTCCACTCCCAAAGGAGCATAGGCCTTCAACAAACACATGCCAAGTCCTCCTGTCACGTGCCATCATCTCAAGTTCTTTCCACGTCAGCAACACAGGCTCCTTTCGGCTTTCTCTGTGTTGCATCATACGCCTCCCTGCGAGAGGACCTTCTCCTGTCTTGGATGGCTGTGTTTTATTTTCCTTATTTGACTTGTCCATATTTGTTGAAGTTTTTGTGGTTTAAACTTTTTACAGGATGGGGTAACCAGCCCTATGCCCAACCCTCCTTAGTCGCTTTCTACAACATACATGGAAGGGAACAGTGTTACTATTCTTTACTCCCCTTTCGGGACCCGGTAACACACGGGTGAATATCTGCTATGGGACCACCTTTTTATTTTTACATTTGTTAGACTTTTAAAATTTTAAAGAATGTTGGTGTTGAAAATAATCTTATTAACAATAAAACATTTACGTTTTCAACGTTATTAGCGAATAATAAAGATCAATTTTAATAAACATGAATTTTAGAAATATTGATGAGTTTAGTGATGAGGTGCTGCTACAGACCTGCTAAGGTTTTAGCACTATATGAAGTACATGTGCCAAATACCATTCTGAAATTCAAATACTATTCCAAATTCCAAAACACATGTGGTTCCATAGGTTTTGGATAAGGGATTTCAGACTTGTAACTCAGAAAAGAAGAAATGGAAGATAGAGAGAAAAATCGTACTAAACTGAACAGATGATGTGGGAGTTAATGAATGTCTCTTTTTCAATATTGAGATCACAACTGCAATCGGCCTCTTTGCAGAAAACTTGCACTGAAGCATTTTGCCTGCTTGCATTAGTGGTTTCTGTTGCAGTGTGTTTTAAATGGTGAGGCTGTTAGTCCTGTGCACAGTTGCACCGTAGTCATCTTGCATGACATGATGCCTGGTTGGTACTGCTCTTTCTGTCTGCGCATATTAATTACTATGCAGGAAGATGGTGGGGGAGAGGGGAGTACTTGAATTTGAGAGGATATTGAAAATGAAACTTATTAAAGACACCATAGACTATAGGAAAAAGAGATGTGTGATTGACAGCGGTGCAACATGTGATTGCCATCTCTCATCAGTTTCATGATTCGTCTTTTATCAGTTTCATGATTCATCTGTCATAAATTTAATTATTCCTCTCTCATCAGTTTCATCATTCCTCTCTCATAAATTTCATGATTCCTCTCATAAATTTCATGATTCCTCTCTCATAAATTTCTTCTTCTTCTTCTTTGTTCATCCTGAAAAGGGCGTTGGTTGCGTTGTGTCCATTTACAGTGAAGCTGCGATATTTGCGCCTTTCGGCTGACACATCTGACTTCAGCATGGCATTTTTGGGACTGGGTTAGCCTTCCCTCTTCGATCCCTACTCACTCAGCCAGACTGCAGTGAAGCAGCCTGTTTCCAGGACCACCACTTGGAGGTGGAGTAGGGTCTTGGTCAGCTCTGGTTCGCTGACCCTGACGCAAGCAGTCTAGCTATTTGTCACTAACTGCATTCCTCACTGTTGACACGTCTTAGGTACCCTCTCATAAATTTCATGATTCCTCTTTTATCAATTTCATGATCCTCTTTTATCAATTTCATGATTCATCTGTCATAAATTTAATTATTCCTTTCTCATAAATGTTAGGATTCATCTCTCATAAATGTCATGATTCATCTCTCTGCCATATCACAATGCATCTGTCATCCATTTCATAATTCATCTCTCACACATCACTTGATGCATCGCTCAGCCACTTCTTGGTGCATCTCAGTCCAATTTTTATGGAGCCTTTGTGCATGATTTCAAGACTCATCTTTCGCAAGCAGTTGCAGTTGGTGCTTCTCTCAGTGATGGTGCTTCTCAGTCCAGTTTGGACCATCTGTGCATCTATCAGCCACATCCTGGTGACATCTCAGTCCAATTGTTATGGAGCTTTTGTGCATCATTTCAAGATTCATCTCTCACCAAGCAGTTGGTGCTTCTCTCAGTGATTGTGCATCTCAGTCCAGTTTTGACTGTTTGTACATCTATCAGCCATTTCTTGGTGACATCTCAGCCCAGTTTGGACCATCTGTGCATCGTTTCAAGATTCATCTCTCGCCAAGCAATTGGTACTTCCCTCAGTGATGATGCATCTCAGCCCAGTTTGGACTGTCTGTGCATCTGTCAGCCACTTCTTGTTGACATCTCAGCCCAGTTTGGACCATCTGTGCATCTATCAGCCACTTCTTGGTGACATCTCAGCCCAGTTTGGACCATCTGTGCATCATTTCAAGATTCATCTCTCGCCAAGCAATTGGTACTTCCCTCAGTGATGATGCATCTCAGCCCAGTTTGGACCATCTGTGCATCTGTCAGCCACTTCTTGGTGACATCTCAGCCCAGTTTGGACTGTCTGTGCATCTATTAGCCACTTCTTGGCGACATCTCAGCCCAGTTTGGACCGTGTGTGCATCTATCAGCCACTTCTTGGCGACATCTCAGCCCAGTTTGGACCGTCTGTGCATCTATCAGCCACTTCTTGGCGACATCTCAGCCCAGTTTGGACCGTCTGTGCATCTGTCAGTGACTTCTTGGTGACATCTCAGCCCAGTTTGGACCGTCTGTGCATCTATCAGCCACTTCTTGGTGACATCTCAGCCCAGTTTGGACCGTCTGTGCATCTATCAGCCACTTCTTGGTGACATCTCAGCCTAGTTTGGACCATCTGTGCATCTATCAGTCACTTCTTGGTGACATCTCGGCCCAGTTTGGACCATCTATGCATCTATCAGCCACTTCTTGGCGACATCTCAGCCCAATTTGGACCATCTGTGCATCTATCAGCCACTTCTTGTCGACATCTCAGCCTAGTTTGGACCATCTGTGCATCTATCAGCCACTTCTTGGCGACATCTCAGCCCAGTTTGGACCGTCTGTGCATCTATCAGCCACTTCTTGGCGACATCTCAGCCTAGTTTGGACCGTCTGTGCATCTATCAGCCACTTCTTGGCGACATCTCAGCCTAGTTTGGACTGTCTGTGCATCTATCAGCCACTTCTTGGCGACATCTCAGCCTAGTTTGGACCATCTGTGCATCTATCAGCCACTTCTTGGTGACATCTCAGTCCAGTTTGGACCATCTGTGCATCTATTAGCCACTTCTTGGCGACATCTCAGTCTAATTTTTATGCAGCCTTTGCATCTTTTTTTAAATTCAGCTCTCACCCATCACTCGATGCATATTTCAACCATTTCTTAGTGACATCTCAGTCCAAATTTTATGAATCCTGTATGCACCATTTCAAGTTTTATCTGTCACCCATCAAATGGTGCTTCTATCAATGATTTCATTGTGCATCTAAGTCCAGTTCTTTTTTTTTTAATGGAGCCTCTTTGCATCTTTTCATCATCCATCTCTCACCCATGCTGTGATACATCTTTTGCCTATTTCTTCATACACCTTTGACCTGTCGTCCCCCCCCCCCCCCCCAATAATTTTATATTGCAGGGCATTACACTGAGGACATAATAATTATTTTTGCTATCTATTTCAGACATTTATCTGGATTGTGCCAGGTATTCTGATGGGAGGAGAAAAACGCAAGCCCGAAAAATCCAGGTCGGTTGATCTGTGGCCATTTGTCGTTTCTTGCACAGCATTTTAAACTGAGAAGAACATGTTTTTATCTGTTACTTTCATCCTAGCTGACACAGAGAAAATGTTGTCTTTTACCTTCATTGACATTGTAGCTGAAACTGAATTAATTTTTTGTCTTGTGCCTTCAAGGCTGACACAGAGGACATGTTTTTATCTTTCACTTTCATCAAAGCTGAAAGTGAGAACATGTTTTTATCTTTTACCCACATCCTAGCTGAAACAGAGAACATGTTTTTATCTTTTACTTTAATCAAATCCGGAAATGGGAACATGTTTTTATGTTTCATTTTCATTCTAGCTGAAAATTAGGACATGTTTTTATCTTTTACTTTCATCAAAGCTGGAAATGAGAAACATGTATTTATCTTTTACTTTCATTTTAGCTGGAAATTAGAACATGTTTTTATCTTTTACCACATCCCTAGCTGACAATGAGAACGTGTTTTTATCTTTTACCCTCATCCTATCTGAAAATGAGAACATGTTTTTATCTTTTACCACATCCCTAGCTGACAATGAGAACATGTTTTTATCTTTTACCCTCATCCCGACACCAGTTTTTCATTCATTCATTTCCCTTTTTTCTCCTTATTGAGCACTGCAGCTGGTCTTCTTGCAGGAAGCCATGCACCAAAGCATTCATAAACCCTTGCAGCTGTGGTTTCTGTAGTAATTTATTTTACATGTTGTGGTAGCCAGCTTTATGCACAGCTTCATATTATTCATCTCTGTTGAAGTTTAACATGGAAACGCTAACTGCATTTCTAGTGCGGTAGCATGCGTTGACCATCCGCACCATTTGTTCTCGGGTGACCTCTGCTGGAGAACGTTAATTTCATCATGATTCATTCTGTACCTACTCATCATTGTGTTCTATTAAAGTAATTAACACATTAACTACCGAATTGAAAAACACACTGTGGCCGAATTAAATTTTTTTCCTATTTTCATCCTGTAGGTGTATGCACAAAATAAGCTGTAGTTTTCGTAATTGTTTACAGATGTTTATGAATTACACGTCATTTTAAAGATAAATGAATGTACTATTACAATAAACACCAGTTGTAACTCTAATAGAGGTTGTTGCTATTTAACGGCCCTCCGATGGGCCGAGGACTTGCAATATTTTCACAATTATAACTGCTTGTACCCCACCTCTATCAAAATCACAATTGCAATCAATGTGCACACCGTTTTCACTCTTGTCCTCGTCGCTAGATCTATCAGTCAATTGTTGAAACACGTTTCTATCCTATTCAGCCGTTAGACGAGATGTACACGCATTTTTCGTAGTCCTATCACTAGTTGCCACGGTAAACAGTTTTACACGATTTGGTAACTAACCCAAAACGCTGAAAAATATGAACATAATATCAATTTTCCAGTGTTCTACAACAACCATGCTTTGGGAATTTGTTTTCCGGTGGCAACTTAAAATCTCGAACCAGATCACAGAGTGTTTCAGTACATTTTTCATTCGTTTTATTACTAAAATTAGATTGGCGCTCTGAGCGGCTTGCAGTCCAAATGTGATTATTTTGTGAGCCGCTGACAGCGGCTTGCGGTAGTTAATGTGTTAAAGGTTGGTTTTTTTTAAACAAGGCCTCAATTATTATTTTGTAAATGGAGCACACAACAGTGGTGACGAGGTGAACAACTATCTCTTATGACATGCCTAGGGGGCAGTAGGCCAGTTATTTCTTTACCTCGCCAGAGGCTTTTGGGAACTACACGGGGCAGCTTCAGTTTTAACGGTAGTTTTTTTTTTAACCATCTTATTTTCGTCATGTCTAGTTTTCGCTCCATATGGACCATGATAATTAGATAAGCAGGCGATAAGCCACTGTTAAAGATAAGAAAACATGTTAAAATCTTGGAACAAGTCAAGAGTTTCTCATTTCTTGGTCATATAATAATAGAAGATGGCAGATGTGAAACACAAATCAAGAAAAGAATAGGAATGGCCAAAGCTACACTCAACAACATGAGACAGATACTGACATCTAAACAACATGAGACAGATACTAACATCTAAACAACATGAGACAGATACTAACATCTAAACAACATGAGACAGATACTAACATCTAAACAACATGAGACAGATACTAACATCTAAACAACTAAATCAAATTCAAACTGAGAATCATCAAATGATATATATATTCTTCATTACTGTATAGTGTAGAAACATGGACAATGAACAAGCATTAGAAGACAGGATTGAGGCCTTTGAGATGTGGATATATAGAAGAATGGGGCATGTCTCATGGAATGAGAAGAAAACAAATAAAGAGGTCCTAGAAATAGGAATCAAAATCCATAATTCTCGCGGTTTGTACGTCGGTCACATCTAAAGGATGTAACTGTGGTTGAAAGTTAGACATTAATTGTATTGTTTCCCTTATATGTACTCTCCCGAAATTAGTAACACTCAACGAAGAAAAGTCGATGTAGAACCCAGTTTCATTCCGGAAATGGATTTAACTCATCATTTTGTTAAAAATAACCTTAAAATGTAAGTTTTTGATTGTTTCTTCAAGACAAAATTTTGATTTAAAGTATTGCAGACTTATTATTATGGATCAAAATGATAAGATGGCTGCAAAACGAGCTGCAGATGCTAAGAGGAAGAGACGATCGTGTCAATCACTACAAGCAAGCGAGACTCTAGAAGAAGCAGCAGTACGACGAAAACATGAAGCAGCACAAAGACAAGCACAGCGTCAGTCACAACGAGCAAATCAGTCTGCAGAAGAGCATGAATCTCAACGTGCTGAAGAAGCTTTTCGCATTCATCAGTTGAGAGCATCACAACGAGCAAAGGAGACTTTAGAAGAAGCAACCGAACGTAGAGCAGCAGCTGCACAACAACTGAGACGATCAAGAGCTGCACGTAGTCCAACAATTCCAAATCATGATGCCTTTGATGAGAATGCAGTTGCAGTACACAACTGCAGCGCAATGGATCAGGAATGTCAGTTCTGTCACTCTCTCAATTTTCAAGTGGAAAGATCAACCGATGGTACACTCAAATATTGCTGCCATAAAGGTACAGTGCTGTTGGAGCAAGAAGGAGAGCAGAGATGTCCTTTTCCTCCATATCTCAAGGATCTTTTGAGCAACCCAACGCATTCACAACATCGACATTTTAAGGAAAATATCCGTTCCTATAATTCAGTCTTGGGCTTTGCATCCTCGGGCGCCCAAATCGATCGCTTCGTTGGACGTGGACCATATGTGTTCAGAGTGCATGGACAGATCTATCATTTGATTTACTTCCGTCATTACTGACGGGTTATTGCTAGTGAAAAAAGAATCAATGAAGAAGATCAAAATTAGACAGCTAAAATATTTTGGCCATATAAAAAGACGTAACAACTTGCTGAAGATCATAATAGAAGGCAGAGTTGAAGGCAAATGTGCAAGAGGAAGACAGCGATATAAGTGGGAAGATAACATCAAGAGATGGACATGAAAGAGTCTATAATAGTGCACCATCAAGATAAGATATAGAAGATGGAGACCTATTGAAGATTGAAGCCAACCTTTGATGTGAAGAAGGCACCTGATGATATTGATGATGATGAACCTTGGAGCTTTATCACTGCAGTTGGTCCTATACCTAAGAACTTCACAAGTTCTTGCTGTGGTTGTCTCTGTAGCTGTTTCTTTTACGTGATAAGGTTGCTAGCCCCAGGATCATCTTTCCTTAATTGCTGTTTTGTGACACAATTTATAGGGTGAGATAGTTATATTTTTTTGTTCCCCAATATAGGGCTCTTTGATCTATATGGGTGAACCTGTTAACTTTAATTTGGGCTTATTTATGAGTGATAATTTGTATGCTATTTTGATCCACACAGGTGAACCTATTAACTATGATGTTTTTATTTATTCGTAGAAGTCTGTGGGCTCTCTGATCAATGTGGGTCAATCTGTTAACTTTAATTTATGTTTATTTGTTGGGGGAAATTTATGGGCCCATTAATTCACACAGATGAACCTGTTAGCTGTAATATTTTTATTTGTTGGTGGAAATTGTTATAGCTCTTTGGTCTGCAGAAGTAAACTTATTAACTGTAATGTGTTTATTTATTGGTGGAAATTTGTGGTCTTTTTCATCCACATAAATGAAAATATTAACTAGAATGTTTTCATTTATTCGTGGAAGTTTGTGGGCTCTGATCCAAGTGGGTGAACCTGTTAACTATACTCTGTGACTATTTAATGGCGGAAATTCTTAGTTTTTTTTTTTCCAGTGCTAGACTGTGTGTGTAAAGGATGTTAAAATTAATTCCTTTGTTGCTAATTTGATTCCAGATTGCGCAAAGGTGTTAATATCCTTGTGGCTACCCCAGGTAGACTGATGGACCACATTAAGACCACTAGTGTTTTATCATTGGCCAGGGTTCAGTGGCTGGTCATTGATGAAGCTGACAGGTACTAAATATTTATACTTTGAAGCGTATATAATGTTAAGTGGGAATTTAGTGACTTGTCACCAATGAAGCAAACGAGTAATAAGTTGGACATTGGATACTATACTGTACAGTGTTGGTCAGGGTTCAGTGACCTGTCAGTGATAAACCACACAAGTAATAAATATTTATACTTAGGAGCGTGTAGGTTATAATGTTTGGCCAGGCTCAGTGACTTATCACCTTGTAGTAGACATGTCATAAATTATACTTTGGAGGCTGTGCTGAACATTATTAGCCATGGTTCAGTTACTTACCACTGATGAACTACAGAGGTGATAAATATTTATGCTTAGGAGCTTGTACGTTATAATGTTTGGCCGGGCTCAGTGACATCCCCAATGAAGCAGATGTGTCATAAATTATACATTGGAGGCTGCTTTGTACTGTGTTAGCCAGGGTTATGTGGAGGCAGAAAGAACAGAACCAACACTCCACTCTGGCATGCCGTACTAAATGACACATTATTTGTACAAGTCTGTAATCCTTTATCTGAACACCCGAAAACTGAAATATCTGAAAATCGAAAAAAATTTTGAAATCACAATTTGACTGATTTTTGACTATTTTCGGTGACTTTAGGCTATTTTACAATGTAGATTTAACAACCTGGGCAATTTTTTAAACGTTTTGGGCGACATTTGGAAACCGAAAAAAATTTGGTCAGTCTGTCCCCAAGGATTTCGAAGAAAGAGTTACAGACATGTATTAACATTATAATGTAAGGCCGAATTTCACCAATGTAGCAGATGTGTAATAAATTGTACTTTGAAGGTTGTACTGCACAGTGTTAGCCAGGGTTCAGTGACTTATCACTGATGAACCACACAGGTAATACATATTTTTACTTAGGAGCCAGTAGGTTATAATGTTAGACAGGGTTGAGTGACTTATCACCACTGAAGCAGACGTGTAATAAATTATACTCTGGAAACTGTAGTGCACAGTGTTTGCCAGGGTTGAAAGGAGACAGAAAGAAAATAACCACCACTCCAATCTGGCATGTCATACATGGTGGCACAGTCCAGATCTGTATTCTTTTATCTGAACACCCGAAAACTGAAATATTCTGAAAATCAAAAGTTTCTTTGCATGATTTTCGAACACTTTTTAGATGACTTTGAGTGATTTCCGAATGTGGTTTGGGTGACATCTGGAAACTGAAAGAATCTAGTTTCTGAAACAAAGATGTCCCCTTACAATTTAGGATAAAAAGATATGGACCTGTACTTGTATTAAAAATAGTATAATGTTAGGTAGGGTTCACTGAGACTTGTCATTGATGAAGCAGACCCGTAATAAACATTTTAAATTAGTACACGTCATCCCTTCTTAACTCGGAAAAAATAAACAAAAACAAATAGTAATACGTCTTACTAAGAGAAAGGACAACTTCCCAAGTAGCATAGGCCATCAGCAAATTTATCACCAGTCTTCCTGTCCCGTGCCATCAGCTCAGGGTCTTTCCATGTTTCCCTCATCATTTTCATTTCTGTCTTCGTGTGTGTGTGTGGTTTTTTGTTTGGTCTCACCCTGTTCCTTTTACCATGAGGATTCCAGAACAAGAACTACCTTGTAATGCTATCAACAGGTTTCCACAACATGTGTTCTATCCATAACTAGCAACTTTTACACCTCACGGTAGAAGGGGAACGACTAAGTAAGTAAGTATGTTGTTCATGAAATATAAATTCTTTTTAAATGCATACACATAATTTTGAAACACCCTGCATATAGAAATATGCATTGTGTTTCAAAATTATGTGTATGCATTTAAAAAAAATTTATATTTCATGAACAACATACTTACTTACTTAGTCGTTCCCCTTCTACCGTGAGGTGTAAAAGTTTGGAAGAGAGAGCGCCAGACTATCCTATCGGCTGTCTTCCTCCTGGCCTGGTTCCATTCTAGTCCTCGGTCCTTCAAAGATTGTCTAATGTTGTCCTCCCAGCGGACTCTGGGTCATCCTGGGGGTCTGGATCCCTGGCTCTTTGTTTCCCATGCTTGTCGTGGTGGCCGATCTTCTCCCATTCTGCAGACATGGCCAAACCATCTTAGTCATGAACAACATACACAATTTTAATTTAGTGGTTACCACACTGCGCTGGCGATCGGGTGATCCAGGTTTGCGCCCTGGCGCAGACATTTGGGGAAGTGTCTTCAACCAGGACTTGGACTGGATTAATTTGAGTCCTGGCGAAGACATTTGAAGAAGTGCCTTCGACCGGGGACTGGAGTAACCTGAGCGGCTCCTGAGCACAAACCCTCTGGATGTGAAGGAGCGGAGATGGCACGGACATCTGGCTCCTGACCGGGTGGGAAGGAAAGTCCACAGGCTCCCCAGCTTTGCAGTGCCATGAAATTTGGCCGAAGGACTGAAGCCCAAGTGCCGCTGGATTAAAAAAAAAAATCACATTTTAAAACTAAGAATTTTTCACAGAAACATAATTTAATTTAAATGTTCAAAAGGCCCAATTTTTCCAAGTACAATAAACTTCATTGACATTTCCATACTTCCAGTATCATTTTAGAATTGTATTTCTGTATTAAAAACGTAATTGAGTAGTCTCCATCATTTTTCATGTGTCTGAAAATTAAACAAAATTACTTCATTGCGAAAAAAATTGTCAGTCTCTTAACTTTAAAATATGATAAATAAAATTAAAATTGTGTATGTTGTTCATGAAAAATACATTTTTAAAATATGTATGCGTAATATTGTATTGAATCAGTTCTACAAATAACGGTTCACATGAAACAAGGGACGTTTCAGGTTTTACCCTTCGTCAGCCACAGTTACAAACAGGCGACAAGGACAAGAATTACATATAGGTACTACAAAAACATATGATGATGAGAAACATACACCAAATGAGCGATACAAGCAGATGGAAAAAGTAAACACCCACAGTGATGAGCGAAAAAAGAACAATAATAATACAAAAAAAAATCATAAAACCTGATAGAAATACCGAAACAAGAAAGTAAATAATCAACGAAACGAAAAAAGAATGAACAAAACTTCGGAACAAGTAAAAGGTCACTTTCTATTCCAAGCATCTACGGATCTAGCTAAGTGACCTTTTACTTGTAGCTAACAGTTTTTCACGGAGAGAAGTGGGTTGTTGTCATATGCTACTCCGTTCACTGCTGTAAATTGAGCAGGACTGGAGCAGATGTTCGGCTGTCATGGAGCTGGTGCCACAGGAGCAGAGATCTGTTGGACCAATCCTGTACTTGTGATATAGATGGTATCTCAACCTATTGTGACCAGTACATAAGCAGAAAATGATGACCTGGTCTCGCCTAGAGAGCTGGTGATAGGCATCATCTTTTATGTGACCTGGGTGTTCTCTGTCACATTTGGACTTGAATAATCAATGTGGTGTTGAACAAAGTATTTATCTTTCGGAATGAAACAAAAGAATAGAAGAAAAAATAATTAATATATGTAAATATACAGAGCGCCAGATTGACAGAGTGGTTAGAGCAACTGGTCTCTTGCGGCAAATGTTATCGACACTCTCCAGTCTACCCAAATGTAAATGGGTACCTGACTTTGCTCTTGAATTAGGAAAGGCAAAGGCAGTGAGGAGGGGAACTGATCACCGCACCTCTCGATGCTGGATCTAGTATAGTGAAGTCTCTAACACTTCACTCCTCTACAGCAGTATGTCCGAGAGGACCACCTGTACCTAAATTTAGAAATAAGCATTCTTTCACAAACCATCTCCTTACTTATTGAGAAATAGCTAATGTTTGTTTTTTTCTGCACAGTGCAGAGTTTCTTAACCTTTCTTTGTGTGCCAGGAACCCCTTAGATTGTCAGATGAAGACTGTTGACCCCTTTGATTGTCCAATGAAGACTGGACCCCTATGATTGACCGATGAAGACTGTGGACCCATTTGATTGTCCGATGAAGACTGTGGACCACTTTGATTGTCCGATGAAGACTGGACCCCTATGATTGACCGATGAAGACTGTGGACCCCATTGATTGTCCGATGAAGACTGTGGACCCCTTTGATTGTCCGATGAAGACTGTAGACCCCTTTGATTGTCCGATGAAGACTGTGGACCCCTTTGATTATCCAGTGATAGCTATGGACCCCATCTTGGAACCCTTTGATTACCCAGTGATAGCTATGGACCCCTTCTTGGAACAAAAATAGATATGAAAGCATAAATAAATATTTTAAATGTTAGGTTATATACACAGACCCCCCTAGAATTCATTCACAGACCCACAAGGGGTCCAGGAACCACAGGTTAAGAAAGCGTGGTATAGTGGTTATTTCCCTTATTTTTAACCCATACATTGGGACCATACTTTATTATTGTTGATCAGAACTGACATCATTGCACTCCAGGCAAACCCATGGTGTTCACTGTCCCTCAGCAAATGTCGAAGGGTATGAATGCTCACTGTTCTGGTAGCACGATAGTTGTATACACAACAGATGCATCCTCTCATATGTCCGTTGCCGCTGGTCTTACATTTGATGCCAAATGTTAGCAGTCTTAGTCTTGTTGATTCATTGATTGCGGTGTCGTTCTCTAGCAGACGATCAGTGATTGTCTTTAGTACTTCTTCCTTATCCATATCCAGTGTCCCCACTATGGGTGCTCTTGAAGCTAGTGTGTCAGCTTCCTCATTGCCGTGTACATCTGCATGACCAGGACAGTAGACCCACCACCAGTTCCTGAAGACTCGGCGTTTATAGATATTTTCCATTCATGCCGGAGCCATCCACTTTGGACCTTCCGAAGCATGGACTGAGAGTCTGAGACAATAACTGCCCTTGTTGATGTAGTTTCAGACAGCCATCTCAGGGCTGCAGTAGCTCCCTCTATCTCCATTCTCATGCTTTGATGTTTGGAACCCCCAGGGTAATAGAAATAGTGAGAGATAACATAAAAACACAGGAATCAAGGAGACATGGGAAAGATCTTGAACGGATGGCACAGGACGGGAAGGATTGGAGTGTTATTTGTTATAGGCCTGTGCTCCACAGGGAACTGTATGTTAATGATGTTGATGATGTATTTTTTTTCCAGGTTGCTTGAGCTGGGATATGAGAGAGATGTAGCACAGATAATAAATTCTTTGAAATCTCAGTGCCCCGACCCTCCTCAGACTGTGTTGCTGTCTGCTACTTTATCTGAAGGTAAATAAGTTTTTTTTGTTTTTATGGACTATCTTCATTGCACACGGAGAACTCCATCAGTGCTCCGATCTCCTCCATTAGATCACACAAGGAGGATCTCAGCACAGTGCATAAACTCCATAGCACCGAGGAGAATCCCAATGTGTGTATATAGGAATCACACATTCTATAAATATTTTCGTGGTTGGTAGGTTTCTAATTTTTAAATTTTGCCAGGGCAGCGGCCCGAAAGGCCTACTCTTTACGATGTCCAACTGTTGTGGGGTTTTTTTAACGTGCGCAACTTGCACACGAGACCTATTTTTTCACCCTTGTCCGAGAGGGCTAGGTTGATGATCTCACTATCCGGGAGGGGTGGGGGGGAGGGGGGGGGGAGGGGGGTGGAGGGGGTGGGGGGGGGGGGGGGTTGGGGGGGGGTGGGGGGTGTGGGGGCGGCGGGGGCGAAATGATGTCACTGGTTCTGAAACCAAATTTCCACAATTTATATTCCCTCTAGTGGGAATCGGACCTGGTACCTTTAGAATTCGAGGCGGATGTCTTACCTCTTAGCCACTCTGATCCCCTTTCCCCTGAGTTTTTTAAAAATATTTTATTACTGTCCATTATCTCATCTTATTACGTCAGTCCTATTGTATAGGCAGCCAAAAAGCTACAAATTTTCATAAATGGATGGTTGCGTAAAATAGAAGGATTGAAGTAGTATGACAAGATGACTAACATGGAACTGATGACAAGAACTAGACAAGGGACTGATGACAAGAACTAGACAAGTGACTGATGACACGAACTAGGCAAGTGACTGATGACATGAACTAGATAAGTGACTGATGACATGAACTAGACAAGTGACTGATGACATGAACTAGACAAGTGACTGATGACATGAACTAGACAAGTGACTGATGACACGAACTAGACAAGTGACTGATGACACAAACTAGACAAGTGACTGATGACACTAACTAGACAAGTGACTGATGACATGAACTAGACAAGTGACTGATGACATGAACTAGACAAGTGACTGATGACAAGAACTAGACAAGCGCCAGTGAAAAACAAGAAATGAGAAGAACATGCTGGAGATGGAAAGGACACACACTGAGAAAACCTGTTGATAGCATTACCAGTCAATCCCTGTTCTGGAATCCCCTGGGTAAGAGAGGTAGAGGAAGACAAAAGAACACATGGAGAAGAGAACTGGACATGAAGAAGACATGGAAAGACCTTGAGCGGATGGCACAGGACAGGAAGGCTTGTTATGTTTGTTGAAGGCCTGTGCTCCATAGAGAGTTGAGAGGGTGAAAGAAGATGGTCTTATCATCAGCATAATCGCTACTCCTCAGCTCCCACTGGATCATAGGCCTTTCAACAAGTTCATACCAGGCCTTCATTTCTTGTGCCATCCATTTCAGGTCTCTCCATGTACTCTTTAGCATTTTTTAAAGACCGTCTCAAATTTTCTTGTCAATGTGTTTTTTTTTTGGTCTGCCTTTTTTTCTCATATTGTGGAAGCTCCAGATTAAGAACTTCCTTGTGATGCTCCCAACTGATTCCTTATACGGGTCTGTGTCCTTTTATCTAAAATCTTCGCAGACAGCTTTGTTTAGGAAACTAGATTTTTTTCGGTTTTTAGATGTCACCCAAATCACATTTTTTAAAAAAGTAGCACAGAGCTGCCCAAAATAATCAGAAATTTCCCACATTGTGATAGAATTGTAGGTCATGTTTACCTTTAGCGACCCACGGCTTTAGTCCTGCGTTGTAGAGTGAGCGACCTCACTGTCCGCGGAGAGGTATCGATGTGTAAATAAACGTAAAAGGGAAACGATCCTGTTACACGCCCATTGAGGCATATTGGGAATATGGTGTTAGGCCCATATTTTCTTGACCGTCGGCACATTAGGGGGGATGTGGTCAGCATCACGCTGGCCACCTTAACCTTCCCAGAGTTGCGCTGGGTCGACCCAGGAGCCGTTTGCGGCCTAAAAAAATCCCACCTTATCTGGGGATCGAACCATAGACCACTGAGCTAGGAAGCCAGTGCTCTAACCACTATGCTACCGTGGCTAAATAAACATAAAGTATCCAGTTTATTCCACAGAGTTAGAGCCGTTTTAACATATTGTTAAATTTTTTTTAAACGATTGTGTCTACTTTTACTTGTTAATACATCGACTATTAATAATTCGGTACCATTTCAGAATGTTAGGTCAAACGAATGAGCATTGATACACACTACTGATAATTTGTTTTGTTTGAGAGAGCAGTGAGTTAGAGTGAGGATGCATCACATCATGTCTCTCCACAATTTCCTGTCTCCAGTACAATTTATCAATTCTGCTGTTGACTTCCTTTCATGCCACATTGTCAAACTGTCCAGCATTTGCTCTCTTTGTCTTCCCCTATCTCTTTTCCCTTCAATCTTACCTGTTGTTACGATATATTCCAGCTTTTCTCTTCTCATAACATGCCCAAAAAAAGTGGATTGCTTCTTTCTAACTTGTGAAATAAGTTTCCTAAGTGCATTGGCCTCTTTCAGGACATCATTATTACTCTTTTTGGATGTCATTGGCATTTTTAACATTCTTCTGTAAAACTCTGTGGCCTATAGTGCTTTCCCTACTTGTTTACTAACTGTCAATGACTCACTCCCATACGTCATGATTAGTTCTATATAACACTGAAGAAGTCTTTCTTACTTCCATTCATGAAGAATTGTTGCATAAAATGCTCTTCATTTTATAGAATGCTGATTTTGCCTGAGTTATTATGCTCTTCACTTCTGAGATGCATCTTCTATCCATTGTTATTAAAGTGCCCAGGTATTTGAATCTGTTGACCTCTTTTAAAACTGTTCTTTTATTTACTGTGATAGTGCATTATGGGGACGCCATTTTCTTTGAGATGAACATTACTTCAGTCTTTTTGCAATCAAGGTTAAGACCTTTTACCGTATTATGATGCACATCTTTAAACATCCATTTTTTGTCTTAGGCATTGAAAGAATGTTGTGAGTTTTGGTAAATCTGATTCTTTTCTTAATGTCAGTTTTACGTCTGCCATCCCGTGTTATTATGTGTGTAAGATCTGACAAACGTGTCACATGTTCCAGTTATCTTTTCACCTATACAACTAATTTTATATTGTTATTGCTTCCCTTCTAACTAATTTACATGAAATGTATGCCATCACAAGAACAGCTATGCTATGGACCCCTGAAGGAAAACGAAAGAGAGGCTGACCAAAAACAACTTGACGGAGGACTGTGGAGGCTGAGATGCAAAGAATGAACCAGAGTTGGGGCACTGTACGAAGGATGGCCGCCGACCGAGCAAAGTGGAATCAATTTGTTGTTGCCCTACAAGACGCCACCAGGCGTAATGGCCACTGACTGCTTTGATGGTTGGCGGCTAAGGATCAAAGAAAAAAGAAGAAGTATGTCAAGATAAAGAGGACTGAATGCCATTTTCATTCATTCTTTAATAAAATGTTGAACCTTCCTTGGAATGTATGGAGGCATATCTGGAGTCATCTTTATATGACCACCAGCTATGCACAATGCTACAATATACAGATATGGAAGTGAACCACTGTCTGTGAGGCCAATTAGACCGTCATTGACTCTTGAAATCATCCACACCCTTTTAGCGATTCCCTCTGTAGTGAAAATTGTTGAGAACCCAGCATTGCACACTAAGCTTGGAGAAGTCACTTGAGCCCCAGACGTGATTCTTTGGCTTTGACCTGGTTGACTGCATGCAGGAGGATCTCACTATGAACCCAGTGATAGGCAAGGGGAGCTGAGAAGTGGGCCTGTGCAGGACGTGACAATTCCTTGAGAGAGCCCAGAACCAGAGCACAGTATTTTAGCACTGCATATTTGGAGAGCCCCCTTAGATGGTGGGGAATGCACAGTATGCCACACACTTCTTACTCTTAGCTTGGGACCAGATGTGACGATCCCTTAAATGCAAGCCAAGCTGGAGAAACTGGAGCTCATGACTTCAACTCAGTATGTTTCAGAATGGCAGAAAAGCTACAGGAAAAGCCTAGATCTACAGTGTAGATAATACCAAGAAGTCTACAACGTGGTAATGGCTGTAAAAGTGTGAGAAGCTCAGCAGCCCTAGTTACACAACAGCAACAACCGCCCTCCTTGGACATTGTTATTTCCATAAACCAGATCTTTTGCGAATGCTTCTCGCTAGACAAACTTTCAAGATACATGAAGATTATAAAACCTTAAACTTTGACTTTTCCGATCCCCAATGCTACAAGTTTTCTCTCTCTTTTTTTCTTCCCTTGTGCCAGGTAATAAAAGGTACATGTCTTTTTCAGTTGTATTATATCTTCATACAGGGTGTTGGTGATGGAGGGGTTTGGTGGTAGCAATTGCTTCTGCAGTTCTGCTAGTGCCAGGCATTCCAGGAGGAGGTGTTCTACTGTTTCTTTCTTCTGTCTGTTACAGTATAAAACCTAAAAGGAAATGCCTAAAACAATAGAATGTATACTGTATTACAGGCCATCTGAGCCTGGTGTAGTTCACAGGTGTAGTTCACGGGTGTAGTTCACGGGTGTAGTTCACGGGGGTCTTTAATGAGACAAAGACAGAATAAGACGTACTCCCTCAGGCATGAAGTACTTATACGAGGATGTGCGTGGGGCTGTCAGCCTCATCATGTAAAACAAATTGTAACAGAAACCACTTCTGCAAAGATCATGTGACTGCTTGGTGCAGACGTCCTGCAAGAGGACCAGCTACAATCTGCTCCGTAATGGGCGGGAAAAAAAAGTGATGATAAACCATCTCATTGGCAAAGTGGTTAGATCGCTTGCCTCTTATGGCAATGTTACCTGGTTCCAGTTCCAAAGCCTGGTAGCATCACGCTCCAATCTACCCAGCTATAAATGGGTGCCTGACTCTTTGAGTTAGGGAAGGCTTCTATTTGAGCTCTTTAGTAAGGGAAGACAAAGGCAGCGAGGAAAGGAACTTTTTTTTTTTTTTTTAATAAAGTTTTGGCGATGCACGTCCCGTTCAACCTAGTCGGTTATATTAGGGCGCATGTCCAAATATATAAGACCCTTAGGTCTGGTATGTGGTTAGGAAAGGAACTGATTACTCCACCCCCATAAAGCTGGACTTAGCATAGTGAAGTCTGAAACACTGGACTTAGCATAGTGAAGTCTGAAACACTGGACTTAGCATAGTGAAGTCTGAAACACTGGACTTAGCATAGTGAAGTCTGAAACACTGGACTTAGCATAGTGAAGTCTGAAACACTGGACTTAGGATAGTGAAGTCTGAAACACTGGACTTAGCATAGTGAAGTCTGAAACACTGGACTTAGCATAGTGAAGTCTGAAACACTGGAGTGCATAGTGAAGTCTGAAACACTGGACTTAGCATAGTGAAGTCTGAAACACTGGACTTAGCATAGTGAAGTCTGAAACACTGGACTTAGCATAGTGAAGTCTGAAACACTGGACTTAGCATAGTGAAGTCTGAAACACTGGACTTAGCATAGTGAAGTCTGAAACACTGGACTTAGCATAGTGAAGTCTGAAACACTACTCTTTCCTTTGGTAGTATCTGATGTCGCTCTACCTTGACCCTTTACAGTATGATAATGCACATCTTTTGACATCCATTTTTTTCTCCTCAGGTGTTGAAAGATTATCCAGTATAACACTTAACAACCCTCAGCACATTAGTGTCACAGAACATGCCAGTCAAACACTAAGCTCCGCCTCCAGCAAACACGCAGACCGCGCCTCTCAAGTTCTCCAGCCGTCTCAGGAGGAGAAGAGAGATGAATCCTTCTCTGTACCTTCCCAACTGAAGCAGCATTTTATCATCACTCCATGCAAGCTGCGTCTTGTCACGCTAGCGGCACTGATTCTTTGGAAGTGCAAGGTAAGGATCAGCTAACCAGATTGTTCCTGTGTAGTGTTTGCTAAGAAATAAAAGAACTATTGCTGCCTCAGGCATATCATACATCATTATGTCCTTGTTTACTCGGGTCTTCCGGTTCCTGTCCACTATGTCGGACATTGTTTTTTGACGTTAGTGATTCTCTACTCGTATTTTTAGAATCCAGTCAGAGAGAGAGACCACACTGCTGCCTTGCAGGTAGGCTGGGGACAGTCAAAGGCTAAGGTAGGCAACCTGACATAAATGCCCGTTGAAATCGGATGTACTGGGCCACAGGCCTAACAAAACAGTACAACGTATGCCGCTCCATGATGACGTCATTACACCGAAAGCAAATTGTCAATAACTCCGTAGCGTTCCGCTGGGCTACACAGAGGCAAAAGGCTAGAATTGCTGATAAAGCTCACAAAACACTCAGCATTCTGCAGTGGAATGCGGAAGAAGTTCGCAACAAAAAAAGATAGGAACTACCGATCAGTGTAACTGTGGCACTGATAAAATGACTGCTGAACATCTGCTTCAAAGTTGCCCCTTATATGAGGTACAGAGAAAGTGCATATGGCCGACGCCAGCTCCTTTCGTAGAAAAGCTTTATGGGGATTCAAATGGCCTCAAACTGACTACTGATTTCTTTGAGAACATTCAAGTGGACGTCTGAGAGTGTACGAAGAAGAAGAAGAAGAAGAAGAACTTCCTTGGAGTGTGGAACTACCACTGCAGTTGTTTCCCTTGCAGGGAGTCTGCACCAAAGCATTTTTGTGCTCATGCAGTAGTTGTTTCCTTAGCAGTTTGCTTAACACGACAATGGTAGAGTATGCAGAACTTGGAGCCAATGGGAGAGCTGGAAATTGATCAGCTTATAAATGATAATGCTGGGATGATGATGCCATTGTGTACACTGATGGGTCTGTAATCTGTGGTAATAAATCAGGGTGGGGCTTCTCTGCTAGAGTAAAGGGCAGAACTGTAGCTGAACATAGCGGGGCTTACATGATAACAACCTCCAGCATGAGAATGGAGGTAGAGGCAGTTACTGCTGCCTTAAGATAGCTGTCTGAGACTTTATTAACAAAGGCAGTTATTGTATCAGACTCACAATCCATGCTTCGAAAGGTCCAAAATGGTTGGCTTCGACATGAATGGAAAACCTCCATAGAAGCATTGAATCTTCAAGAACTGATATGGATCTACTGTCCTGGTCATGCCGGGGTACCTGACAATGAAAGAGCTGACAGACTAGCTTCAAGAGCACCTATAAAGGGTGCATTGGCCATGGATAAGGAAGAAATACTGAGGGCAAGTCATGTTCGTCTATTAGAGAATGACACTGCAATCGATGAATCATCAGGGCTAAGACTCCTGGAATTTGGCATCAAACGTGAGCCAGCAGGGATGGACGTATGAGAGGACGCATCCGCCGTGTATACAACCAGTGTGCAACAGGAACAATTAGCATTAATACCCTTTGACATTTGCTGAGGGAGACTGAGCACCTATGGGTTTGCCTGGAGTGCAATGACGTCGATTCTCATTAACATTAACACGACCAGGTTGCCAGCCCCATGCGCGACCTTGACCTTGGTCACCTCTGACGACATACCAGAGGGTATCAGTAGTCCAAGTCTTTCTTTGTCTCTCTAGAGACCCGTGGGAACTACACATGGCAATGTCATACAAGGTCATTTATGATGCTGGCAACCTCACATTGTGAAAAAATTTGCTACAGAAATACTACTGAAAGGGTTTGTGCTTTGGTGTCGACTTCCTCCAAGGGTTCATTTGCAGTGGTGACTTTATGCTTCAATAAATACTGTTGTCTGGTTTAGTTTTGGGTAAATATAGATGTTGGTTTTAATTTATTTTTATTTTTTGTAAATAATAGTCTTAATTTTTTTAAGTTATTTGCAATGCCTCAGACTTTTTGTAGGTTGTTGTTGTTTAACTAGGACTGCTGAACTTCTCGCTCTTTAGCAGCCAATACCAAGTTGAAGACTCCTTGGTATTATCTACACTGTAGATCTAGGCTTTTCCTGTGGCTTTTCTGACATTCCGAAACGTGTTGAGTTGAAGTCATGAGCTCCAGTTTCTCCAGCTTGGCTTGCATTTAAAGGAACGTCACATCTGGTCCCAAGCTTGGAGTAAGAAGTGTGTGGCATACTGTGCATTCCCCACCATTCAAGGGGGCTCTCCAACTATGCAGAGCTACTCTGGTTCTGGGCTCTACCAAGGAATTGTCATGTCCTGTACAGAGCCACTTCTCAGCTTCCCTTGCCTATCATTGGGTCCACAGTGAGATCCTTCTGCATGCAGTCAGCCAAGTCAAAGAATTACGCCTGGGGCTCAAGTGACTTCTCCAAGCTTAGTGCGCAATGCTGGGTAATCCCTGGAAGTTTGTGGATGATTTCAAGAGTCAGTGAGGATGTAACTAGCCTCACAGACATAGGTTCACTTCCACGTACATATATTCTAGCATTGTGCATAGCTGGTGGTCGTATAGAGATGACTCCAGATATTCATATATGCATACTTTTTGTTGGTGATATGTGGGATTTTGGAATAGCCTCCTTTACTATTTATGTTTCTTTCACATATATTAGTTTGGTTTAATTTAACTGCCTATATACTCGAGTATAAGTCGAGAAATGTATTCCTGTTTTCGACCATTAAAAACTTGCCCCTGACTTATAGTCGAGGCCCAAAAAAATTTCACGAAACCAGTCAGTGTTACGCGCCCCCCCCTCCCCTTCCCGCCACATACTGGTATCTTTCAGATATAAACTTGCTGCTTCATTAAATTTTGTTAGCAAAATATCTTAAGTAATCTATTTAAAATGTTTGAAACAATTTTATTAGAATGTTAATTGTGGCAATTATTAAAATAAAAACCATACACTTGATACAGACACAGATGAAATAAATAAAAAAATGCCCATCATGCTTTTGTACTTCCTGTCATGCATACACCGGCAATCATTTGTTGTAAACTGCCCACATTTAGTTATTTTTAAAAATGTGCCCAGAAGGTGTTATTACAATGAGTTTGAAAGGAAAGTGTACTTCTTATCAGGCTGGCTATAAGCTGAAAGTGATAGAATCTGCAGAAAGTCAAGGAAATAGCAATCCGATACGGGGATTCGGAATCGCTGAAAATTTTTTTTGAGGCTGGCGTAAAATAAAAGAAACTTTATAATAAATGCCAAAAACGAAACGAGCAATTTGAGGGAACACTTAGTAGTTTCTGGTACTTGAAGAAGAACAAAATGAATGGGTTTTAACTCAGCGGCAAAATGGTTGCATCATTGTTCAAGGGTCAATTCGAATTCACGTCCTTCAACTGAATAAGTGAAAAATATTGCAACATGCCAGAAATATATAAATTTCTTGCTTCTGTTTTTTTAACTTTGGCTTATAATCAGGTCATTCATGTTGGAAGCATTTTAAGTCCTAAGTGTAGGAGTCAACTTATGGTCAGATCAACCTTTACTCAAGAATATATAGTAAATCTTTTTATCTTTAATTCTAGTTTCGGCTGACCCCTGTTTTTATCTTATATTTCAGTACTCTAAGCCAGCCAGCAAAATGATCGTATTTTTCTCAACACAAGATTCCGTTGAGTTTCACAAAAGACTTTTCTCACAAATTCTACTGCCGCAGCCAGATGCCAAAAGGACTTTGTCTGAGTTGCCATTTGAAGATGAAGATATTGGTGACAGCACTGATGAGGACCGTGATGACAGTGTTCATGTGCAGGATTCTAAGAATGGTCTAAAATTGTTCCATCTTCATGGGGACATGCCCCAGAAGGTACATGCACATCATAACTTTACTAACCAGTTTTCTCGCGACTTCCACTCTGCTATTTGTGTTTTCTCTTTCCTGTTTATGATCTCGTCACTTATCCAGTTTTGCGTATCTTCATCATCCCTGTCCATCGACAACACACAACAGAAATGGAATCCAGTGGACTCTGACTAAGCAGTTGGGTGATCTGGATTTTGCTGATGACTTGGCTATTCTGTCCCATAACCGTAATCAGATACAGGACAAATTGAAAACACTCGATGAGAGGTCACAGCAATTGGGTCCGAAAATACACAGGGAAAAGACAAAAATAATGAGAATAAATGCAGGTAATGATAACAGGGTTGAACTTAAAGAAACACCAATACAAGATGTAGAATCATACACATATCTTGGCAGTAATATAGACAAAGTTGGAGGGACAGACAGCGATATCAAAATAAGAATACAAAAGGCAAGAGGAGCTTTCATTGCATTGGGAAATATATGGAGATCAAGAGAAATTGTATCCAACACGAAAATAAGAATCTTCAACTCAAATGTGAAGTCAGTCCTATTGTATGGCTCTGAGACATGGAGAACAACCAAAAAGCTACAGAATTTCATAAATGGGTGTTTGCGTAGAATAGAGGGATTAAAATGGTATGACAAGGTTACCAACGTGGAACTGATGACAAGAACTAGACAAGTGCCAGTGGAACAAGAGATGAGAAGAAGACGATGGCGATGGATAGGACACACACTGAGGAAACCTGTTGATAGCATTAAAAGGCAGTCTTTGTTCTGGAACCCCCAGGGCAGGAGAGGCAGTGGTAGACCAAGAAGCACACGGAGAAGAGAGCTGGAAACAGAGGTGAAAATGATGAGGAGAACGTGGAAAGAACTTGAGATGATGGCACGTGACAGGAGGACTTGGCATGTGTTTGTTGAAGGCCTATGCTCCTTTGGGAGTGGAGGGTTATGAAGATGAAGAATCATCTCTGTCACTTGTAAATGAAATTACCATGGTAGCCAGTTTGATTGGTGTTATCATTATAACCCCATACTGAAATCAGACAGACGTTACTGGCAGTTTTATTTGTGTTACGATCATTATGGCTTGCAACTGAAATCTCTGCTCCTCCTGTTTATATTACCATCATAGGATACAAAGAATTCACACTGCTGGTGTGGGAATTCCATGGTTAGATCTCTAAACCAAAACCATGAAGCACCTCTACGTGGTGCATCCTGGAAACAGACAACCTTCGAGTTGTTTGATCAGTACTGCAGGGATCGACTAACCACACCAGAATGGCCCACCATCATGATTTTCCCTGTGGTGAAACATGTTGAGAACCCAGTATTGCGCACTAAGCTTGGGGGAACATATTGAACCACAGACTTACTCTGACTTTTGCCTGGTTGGCTGCATGGAGGAGGATCTCACAGTGAATAGATGGCAGGTGAACGGAGATGAGAAGTGCTGCCGTGCAGACCCAGTGCACAGTAGTTTTAGCCCTGCATATTTAGATGGCAGGGAATGCACACTATGCCACATCCTTCTCTCTTCCCAGCTGGAAACTGTTGAGGATTGTTTCATGGTTTGCAAACATCTGGGTTTGAGCTCGATTCGGATGGTTGCACCATGGAACACCTTGGTTGAATAAATAAATGACATAGATAGCATATATCTATGCATGACGCGTGAGACATAGTAACGAGAGTCTTATGTGTGGCCTTGAGCCTGACGGCAGTGTTTAAAATGTGTGGCAGGGCCACTTATCCAAAGTGTTTTAAAGATGTGGTATAACCACTCAAGTGTGATAGTGCATAACTAGTAAGTTATATTTAAAGCAGAAATAAAGAATGTATAAGGACCCTTGAGTCTTAAAATATAAGACGGCAATATTAGCCGCAATAATTTATGATTAACGTAAGTCGTCAAATATGAAACGCAGTTCGAATATGTAGGGCTGATTAAGCCTGGCTTTGAATGCCGAAGTAAATTAATATATTAATAGAATTAGCAGAATGTTTAATTCTGTATAAATATAAGAATTATGCCAAACAGTTTTGGTAGAGATATAATCGAACGTTAATTAGAACGGTAATGTATCGGATAGACGATGTCGGTGAAATATAGACTCTACGCTATAATGTATCCAGTGCTCTTGATGTAAACGATATTTAGTAGTGTCTTTGATTCATGATGGAAGAATAAATCCGAATTAAATTATTATGTCGTCAAAAACTGGTCTTATTCAATAATGTATTGAAGGTTCTAGTTATGACTGTTTTTATGAAGAATGACCATTGACCTTCAAATGAATACACACGCTGTCACACTGATAATATGAAATGAAGTAATATAACATGGTCATTAAAATATATACAAACTTTTATTGAAAGCAAGTTTAAAATGCAATTACTTGAAAGAAGTATCAGAAGAATCCAGGGTTGTAATCAATATCGATACCGGGTGAAACACAGAAGAGATGATCAAATAATTTTACGAAACATAATACTAGACTAACCCACAGAAATCAAAGAAAAGCCCTTAACAGAAACCATATGTGAGGATCCTTTACATGCATGCCAAACCAGGATAGAGGACTCAGGAAAGAAGCAAGTTCATGACTTTAACTCATGTTTCAGAATGGCAGAAAAGCCATGGGAAAAACCTAGATTTACAGTGAAGATAATGCCAAGGATTCTTCAACTTGGTATTGGCTGCAAAAGAGCGACATGTTAAAAAATAACAATCACCATCATTTTAGCTTGTTACTGATATCTCCACTCCTGCTGTTTATATCACCATCATTCATTCATTTAAAATTACCATTATTCTAAGTTATTACAGATTTCTGTTTCTAATGATATCACCATCATTGGTAACTTGTAACTTTTTTTTGTTAAAAAATTTTTTTTCTCGTACGCCCGCTATTACCCGAGCGAAATCTCTGGTTAGTACATCTAACCTGAGACTGATTTTACGTGAGTATCCTATTTTCCCTGAGTATCCTATTTTCCCTGTACGCTGACAGGTGTCCTCTCACCATTTAGGCAGATACTCGCCATCTTCTGAGACTTGTAACTTAAATCATCATTTCTTCTTTTGAAATACCTACATTATCAGTTGGTATCACCATCATTTTAGATAATAACTGAAATCTGTCAATGCTTATATTAGGAATGTTTAAAAACAAACATACAATCAGTAAATACAAATCTACCTAAAAAGGAATTTAAGAAAAATCAAATTTGGATGACAGATGACATCTTGAATAAAATGTCAGAAAGAAAAAAATAAGGGCAAAAAACGCTCCAGAATATAAAACAATAAACGGTGAAATAATTATGATGTGTAGACAAGCAAAAGAACGGTGGATAGAAAGAAAATGTAAGGAAATAGAAGACTTGGAAGCAAAGCACATGACAAGAGATATGCATAAAGAAATTATCAAATAGGTCGAGGTTTGCCCAAGGAGGAGGCGGAATCAAGAAAAAGAATGGTGTAATCTTACTTGATGAGAAAGACATATCAAACAGATGGGCAGAAAACGTAAAAGAACTATTTGAGGACAACAGAAGTAAAAAAACCATCACCAGATTCTAATGAAGGCCTAAACATTCTCAGATCAGAAGTAGAGAAAGCAATAAATGTGATACAAAAAGGAAAATCAGCAGGCATAGACAACATAAAAATAGAAATGATAGAAGCCCTGGAGAGCTTTGGTATAGATACAATCACAGAAATGTGCAACGATATATAGAATACAGCATATATATCACGTGATATGAAGACGTCAATCCTTATAACGTTGCCCAAAAATACCTAATGCAACAGAATGCTCAGACTTTAGAACAATCATCCTGATGAGTCATGCAATTAAAATACTGCTCAAAATCATACCGGAAAGAATAAAAAGTAATGTAGACAGCGAAGTTCAAGAAGAACAGTTTGGTTTTAGACGGAACAGTGGAACAAGAGAAGCAAATTTTACCTAAGAATATTAGCAGAAAAATATACAGAGGTCCAGAAAAGTATGTACATGTGCTACATTGACTATAAGAAGGCTTTTGACAGAGTCCATGACGAGAAAATAATTGAGTGCCTCGAAGACATAGATATTGATGGAAAAGATATAAGAATACTCAGCAACCTTTATTGGGAACAAACTGCTGCAGTAAGATCTTGCAGGAATTACTCACCATATATAGACATACAAAGAGGTGTCAGACGAGGTTGCGTACTGTCCCCCTGCCTATTTAATCTATACACACACAATTCTCAAACAGACACAGGAAATGCCAGGACTGAAAAAAAATCACTAATATGGATTGGACATTAACATTTAGAAAGGGAAAACTGTTATAATTAGCAAAGCAGGCAATAAATAAACATTAAAGTTAAGAATCAATGGGAAAATCCAGGAACATGACAAGAGTTTCTCATATCTTAGTCATATAATAACAGAAGATGGCAGATGTGAAACAGAAATCAAGAAGAGAATAGGAATGGCCAGAGACAAATGAGACAAATATTGACATCTAAACAATTAACTCACAAATTAAAACTGAGAATCATCAAGTGTTATATATATATATTCTTCATTACTGTATGGTGTAGAAACATGGACAATGAACAAGCAATTAGAAGAAAAAATTGAAGCTCTCGAGATGTTGATATATATAGAAGAATGGGGCAAATGGCATGGAAAGAGATGAAAACAAATAAGGAGGTCCTAGAAAACCTAGGTATGAAAAGAGAGTTAATGAAGATCAAAATGAGACAGCCAGAATATTTTGGCCATATAATAAGACACACACCTTGCAGAAGACCATAATAGAAGGCAGACATGCAAGAGGAAGACAGCGCTATAAATGGGAGATGTACAGGAAAGAGTCTGTCAGAGTGCACCATCAAGACAAGAGACAGAAGACGCTGAAGATCCATTGCAACCAACCTTCGATTTCCAGTGTAGAAAACATTGTCCATCTTATTCCTCTTGGAAAAAGCAGTTGATAAGGGGCATCCCTGTCATTGTCTTGTCTTCACGTCAAAAGTTAGGTTGCTCTGCCCAACATTGCATGTAAAGTTAGCATAGAGGCTTTTTAGGATAGAAATAATGCAGCTGGGAATTCTATAAGCCCTCAGTATTTTCCATAGACTGTCCCTGTGTATGCTGTCGAAAGCCTTTTCAGAATCAACAAAGTTAATGTATAGCTGTCTCTGCCATTCTGAGCTCTGCTCTATGATGTTCCTGAGGGTGAATATATGATCTGCACATTTTATGTTCTTTCTTGCCTTTACTAGAGTCATGTGTAAGTCTGAAGGCGAACGAAGAAAAAGAAATCTAATTTCACATAATATACTAAAGTTTCAACTGTTTTTGATCATGAATAAATTTTGTATGACATTCTGAAATTTTGGGTCACAAGTAAATTGCATTCTGAGTTGAACCCTGATCAGCCTCATTTGATGCAACCTACTCTTCAGTAATTGTAGCTTGAAGCTCAACATTATCAGTTGTAGGTTTTCCTGGTCTAAGTTGTGATCTGCGTCTTTTGTTTCTTTTATAGGGCATTTGCAGTTTTATTTTATCACTTCCCTTCCACTTTTACAACTAGATCTAGCTATCTGGGGCAATACCCCCTGCCCCAATCCTCGATATCTTTTGATTTATTGCTAAATTCATCTGAATCAGAACTAGCAATGCTCAGTAACTCACCGTAGTCCACACCTGAATAAGGCCTGATGCATGTTCAACTGATAGTCTTTGCTGATGACCATTTGAACATGCTGCCATTTCAGTCAGAAGAGATTGTTTACTCTAAGCAGCTGTTCTTTATTTCATTAAAAACTAACATCTCATCAAAGATAACAGAAAAATGTGAACACAAGAGATACCGGAAAATACATTAGGACTCTTTTATTGGAAAAAATGTGGTACACTTTGTTTAAACTTCAATTATAGAGACCATCTATGATGAGCCAATTCAAGTTGCATGCCGTATTTTCAGGCCAAAATGCAAGCCATTTCAAGTGGCGTGCCATATATCAAGAGTTTCATTATACTTTGACTCTCAGATCTTTATTTTCATCTTAATCGTTTTTAACACCATCATCAACATCATCATTATAAAGTACCATTTATGTCTCTGTCATTCACTGTACCCTTCAAACACAAAACAAATTTAGTTTTCATATCACAATGTTCAGTGTTTATTTCTTTCACCCTTCTTTTTTCCCTGTTCAACATTTTTTGTGTACTTCTAAAATGACAAATATTCACTGTGAATAAACAGTGTTCCTTCTGTAACAAATGTTCACAATGATTAAACTATCTTCTGTAACAAATGTTCACAATGATTAAACTATCTTCCTTCTGTAACAAATATTCATAATGATTAAACTATTTTCCTTTTGTAACAAATGTTCATAATGATTAAACTATCTTCCTTCTGTAACAAATGTTCACAATGATTAAACTATCTTCCTCCTGTAA
This sequence comes from Oreohelix idahoensis, assembly GCA_024509875.1. Classification (NCBI taxonomy): domain Eukaryota; kingdom Metazoa; phylum Mollusca; class Gastropoda; order Stylommatophora; family Oreohelicidae; genus Oreohelix; species Oreohelix idahoensis. The sequence goes on from JAMPIV010000917.1 coordinate 397,981, forward strand.
CAAATGTTCACAATGATTAAACTATCTTCCTTCTGTAACAAATGTTCACAGTGATTAAACTATCTTCCTTCTGTAACAAATGTTCATAATGATTAAACTACCTTTCTTCTGTAAAAATGTTCATAATGAATAAACAATCTTCCTTCTGTAACAAATGTTCACAATGAACAAACTATCTTCCTTCTGTAATGAATGTTCATAGTGAATAAACAATCTTCCTTCTGTAATAATTGTTCACAATGAACAAACTATCTTCTTTCTGTAACAAATGTTCACAGTGAGTAAACTATTTTCCTTCTGTAACAAAATTTCACAATGAACAATCTTCCTTCTTTCTGTAACAAATGTTCACAGTGAATATACTGTCTTCTATCTGTAATAAACGTTCACAATGATTAAACTATCTTCCTTCTGTAATAAAATGTCACAATGAACAATCTTCCTTCCTTCTGTAACCAAATGTCCACAGTGAATAAACTGTTTTCCTTCTGTAATAAATGTTCACAATGAACAAACTATCTTCCTTCTGTAATAAAATGTCACAATGAACAAACTATCTTCCTTCTGTAACAAATATTCACTGTGAATAAACTGTTTTCCTTCTGTAACTAATGTTCACAGTGAATGAACACTCTTTGTTCTGTAACAAATGTTCACTCTGGATTAACTGTTTTCCTCCTGTAACCAATGTTCACAGTGAATAAACCTTCCTTCTACACACTGATTAGTAGGTTACATGGTATATTTAAATTGTTTTCCCATTTTTCAGGAAAGATCTCAAACATTCCATGAATTTTCGGAAGCTGCAAGTGGAGTTTTGCTGTGTACAGTAAGTTACGTATTTTAGAAATTATATCTATATTTCTTCTGCTTCTTCTTTTTCTCCCTTGTGGATCTGCAACAAGTCCTCCTTGCAGGAAGCCTGCATCGAAGCATTGATGTGCCCTGGCATGGGTGGTGTCTGTAGCAATTAGTTTGACATGATGAGGTGGCCAGCACCATGCAGAACCTGTTATTATGTCATCTCTTATGTCACGAAATGGATTTAGGACTAGAGACTGTCTACATACAGTGACAAGACACTAGTGAGAAGAAAGACTGAAAAGATAGATTTAGAAGAAAATGATAGTGCAATGTGAACAGTTGACACTATTGGCTCTGAGGTTAAGAACCGAGGTTGATTCTTTCCTCGCCACTTCGGACGTCTTATGTGCTATAGTTGTCAACGACCTCTAGCTACCCTAAGGGGATAAGGTTATATCAAGCTTCACAAACACCAAGATACAGACAACATATAGCTACTGTACTTAAAGGAAATGACTGATGCCAGCTACAATTTATACAAGTTTATTATACACCTATAAACAAACTCATATACATGTCAAATACATAAAGTGCGAGGATGCACACCTGAAACAAAATCAAGCACAGTTAAAAATGCATCAACCCCAACCCTTCTCCCACAATTGCAACCTGTATGGAGAAAGAAGGTAAGGTTAACTGAAATGAACTACACTGCACTTGATGTCGCCTACACTCCAAACTAGCTGTGCTAAATTCTAACTCTAACTCTAAGTCCACTGATAGCTGGAACGACTACGAAGTGTCTACACAATCTCTGCACAGACTTCGGTTCTACACAGCCTATCCTGGAATCTCCTGAACACAACTAACTGCACCTCTAAACTTCAGCAGCGGTCCTCTGCTAATAATAATAATAATAGCCCCTTCAGTCATAACTGACTATGGGAATGCGCCCCTGAGGTGACAGCCCTCAGCTGCTTATTTTCCTGGTGCTCCTTTCGACGTTTTCTCCTCACCTCTGCTTCTTTGTGTGAGCCTCTCTTCGCCCAATCTGAGGTGGCGCCGTAAATAGCATCGCCACTTAGTGCGATCGGCAGCTTCATCCTCCCATGTTGCTGGATCCATGTCCAGTGCCCTCATATCTCTCTTGCACACATCTTTGAACCTCAGCTGTGGTCGCCCAACTGTTCTCTTGCCATCTGCTAACTGTCCGTAGAAGATATCTTTTGGGATGCGACCATCATCCATGCGGCGAACATGGCCAAGCCAGCGAAGTCTGCGCTGTCTAAGAAGCGTATACATACTTTGAAGGCCAGCACGTGACAACACCTCGACATTTGTCACTTTATCCTCTGCTATGATTCACCAAAACTATCAGTTCTGCCTATCTGTGCTGACTTCAGTAGAGAGAATGTTTACCCTCTCTCTCTCCACTAACTCTGGAATTGATGACTAAGGTTTATCAGAACCCCACTGGATTCTAAACTGGCACTGTAGCTGACTTCTCCTACCACTCTGAAATTACCTGCCCGAGTACCTATAACTGGGCCGTCGGCTTTATTAAGGCCGTGACGAAGCGAACATAAGATTACCACAACGCTGGCAGCATGCCCAATCTGCGTGTGTAGCAGAATGAGCGTCAGAGCTCAGGATTTATCCACAAAAATCCTATTCGCTGGAAAATGTCTTCCCCTGGCTGGGAAAGCGTACTTTCTTCCTCTCCTTCCACCACTGGCAATTCATGCGCGACTTAGCTTGTCGGCGAATGCCACAACTTCGCCGTGGGAGAAATTTTTGTGGTATCAAAAATTCTGCTCTTCCCCACAAAAAGCCGGTACCTGCAAATCTCGAATGTCCAACTGAAAGGCAATCGACAATTTGCTTCTGGCACCCGGCTTTGGCAATTTACAGACGAAGAGCACGAAAATATGAAATGCTAGCCTATTTATTATCAAGACCCCCACGCGCCGACTTCATGACGTCATATGCGCGGCGTGGTTCTAAACCAATGGGAGCTCTGCATTTCAACTGCAGTTAGCTCTCAGCCAATCAGAACCTTAGATCATTCTGATGCAACCAGTTTCTGCTAGACAAAGAAACGGGAATTCGTCCTAGCCCTATACTGCGGAAATGAAGCAAAAATGGCCGCAAATAATTTAACTCCCGAAAAATGCGTATATGGCCACGCAATATCTTTAAAAAAAGGACACTGGTGCAAATCCTGATCTAGCCTCTATAATCTTTCGTCTAGAATAATAATGCAACAGTTCCCTACACACCAACACTAAACAAGACTACTAGTCATAATGAAGAAACATAAAGCAGATGAGATACAACTCCATCGTGATCTCATCTTGAAAAACGTAAATAATAGAAGGAGAAGAAACATGGCGAAGGATTACCTGTAATCCCTCCTAAAAATAGTAAACAAAATGCAAGGAGAAAAAGACATGGGCCATTTGAAAGACAGAATCTCAGTACTTTCGTCACATCACTCCCCCCTTTCAAAGATTGAGCAACGATCTCCTTACTGAAATCTCTGAGTTTCACATTGGCCCTTAACTCTGTCTACAAGGCTGTCTGTCCTTACCCCTCCTATTCAGTGTTCTTCGACCTTCCTCTTTTGCGTTTCCTCCTTCCTCTCCTAGAATGAGCTCCTATGCTCCGTTGGGAGAGTTGATCTCTCTTCAGACCTGTGCCGTCTAATGGCGGGTCTGAACTTTCCCTTGCTATGACCGTCAAAAGGCTGTCCTGGTCAGCTGACGTGACCGGCGGGCGCTGTGGCGATCTGGCGATGGCGACTTCCTCGCTGCGCGTCAGCGGGTTTGTGACCGCTGGTACAGTGCGAGAACGATGCAACGTCTCGGGTTCCTCTGGTGTAGAGCCTCCGATTTCTTGCTGGGTTTCTATTGAATCCTCACTGATCTCAATAGCTTCTACCTTTGAAGAAAAGTAGGTAAGATCTGCCCCTGGCAGTGGTTCTGGACTCGCTCTTCCCCTACCAACATGAAGCGGGACAGAGCTCTCCAAAGTAGCTCCTTGCAAATGCGTAAGGTCGCTTTTCTCACTCTTTTCTGGCCTGAAAAGTTGGTGAGATGAAACTGTAGACCACGGGAGCTCTCCGTCTAACACCCTGGTTCTACCTTCAACCTTGCCCTCCCCTGTGAGAGTTACTGGCGTCAGTTGGAATGTGTCCTGCAGTGACACTTGACGGTTTAAGATCCCGTTAGATCACGGAGAATCTGAGATAAAGCTCTCAGTGACTGGTTCCAATGTTCCGTGAAACAAATTGGAAAATATAGCCAATTTTTCAGGCTCCTCGTTACAAGAGTCGTTTCCTGTAAACGAGATACGAGAGTTGTGGGGCCCATCTCCGTTTATAGGCAAACGGATACTCAGATCACTGTCTTCCTCCGTTTGAGTGAAGTGCTGGTCGGATGGGGCTCCAGGGCTGGTTGGAACTATATGCTCGCGCAGACCGCTATCTTGTGCCCTATGAAGATGGCGCTGGTCGTTGACATATGTAATACCGCTCTTGTCAGCATGTCCCTCACTTGAAGGAGCTAATACCATCGGGGGCCTAATTCCCGACAACAAAGAGTGTACTTCCGGAATCAGAGGCGTCGTCACCACTGTTTGGCCGGTTGGCTGAACAGGGCTGGCGGGCGAATTTGCCTCTGCAAATAACATATCACTGTCGTCAGAGGCGTTGCACCTCTCCTTGGCACGACAGCTATGTTTGAGCTCGCTCGGGGCTCCGTGAATTAGGGGTTCTCCTTTTTCACTTATCTGGCCTGCAGTAGGCCCCCTTGCATCAGCAAGGATCGGTGTGGGCGGGTTCCCCAAAACTAAATATGGGTTGCCAAGAATGAAGTCATAGGCTGGCTGAGCCATCACAGCTGCCTTGATCGTGCCAGACACAAACTTACATTTCACTTCAATGTTGGCGACCGGAAAGCACTGTGAAGTCCCTTTCCTTAAAACTCCACCAATATTCACTTTTTCCTTCGTCATCTGCCAGGGCTTCACCAGATGTCGGGCGACTATGCAGCCCGCTGTCAAATAAACATGTTATCTCAGTCCCGTTCACTTTGGCTGGTCCACTGTTGGAGAACAACTTCTCTGACGGGAAGGGTTTCCACTTCTTCCCTTGTTTCACCCTCACAGGCCTTAAACAAGCCACCTGATGAGCGGGTTGTTTGTTTGGGCACCGTGTTGTCAATATGAGAGGTAGTCCGACAGAACCTACAATATCTCTCATTATCTCCCCGGTTCCTGACGGGTTCATGAGAAGTCGGCCCCTGTGTTCTGTTAGGCGGCCGGGAGCGCATGTTATGACTGGGAGGGGGCTCCTTTCGAGACGGCCCTTGCTGTTGGTGAGCTGAAGAGGAATGCGATGAAGATGCTCCTTTGTCCGGGGCTGGCAGGTCAGGGTGTTTTCTTTTCTGGCCCAGTACTTCGGCCTGTGCCGTCTGGAACCTTTCTGCAAATAGAATTACCTGGTCCAGTTGCTGTGCGCCCTGCTTCGCCAGGTACTTCCTTAAGTCCGGAGACATGTTGGCCTTTATCTGTTCACACAGAACTAATTCTTCCAATCCTTCAAAAGATTTAGCCAAACCCGACAACTCTCTCCAGCGAGTGAGGTAATTCCTCAGCCTCTCTGCGAACTGGGGAAAACTTTCTCCTTTCTCCAGTCGACTTTCCCGAAACATTGTTTGGCACTTCCGGGGAGTCCATTGGAATCGCTGTAACAGGGCGTTCCGCAGTGCCTCAAAGTTATTCTGGTCATCTACCAGCATCTTGCTATAGACCTCATACCCATGTCCTCTTAGAGATTGAGATAATTTGAGACACCAAAGACTATCATCCAGCCCGTATGCCTTTGCCATCCGTTCAAATTTTTCTAAAAATACCTCAATTTTCTCATTCCCGTTAGGAAAAGAGTCCATTGGAAAATTCATGGCTGCCATCCGGGGCCCTCCGGTTCCTGAGGTGTCTGTCGCCCCTGCTCCGGGAGAATCTCCGTTAGCCGAACTGCCTCCGAAGATCGGTACTGCAGTTCCAGTGAACGCAGGGCAAGTTCATGCTGTCTCTCTGCTGCCTTCTCCCTCTCTTGGGCTTCCCTCTGTGCTATCTTCTCATGTGCTTCTCTCTGTGCTATCTTCTCCTGTGCTTCTCTCTGTGCTATCTTCTCCTGTGCTTCTCTCTCTGCTTTTCTCTCCTCTGCCTGTCGGGCCTTCTCTTCTTTCTCCGCTTGCCGGTCCTGTTCCCTCATAATGTAAGCCCTAGTCTCGGCCTCATTCATCCCCATGCTTTTAGCTGCGTCCTTCCATGCAGTAAGTAGCTTGACCAATTCAGCCATCTTACCTGACAAATCAGCAGTAACTCACCACGAGGGGAAATGACAAAAAAGGAACAAGAAAAATTTACTGTTACCTACTAGGAATATGCTGTCGCAAAAACCCGCACTCAGACTAGCACCAAGTCTGACTAATAACTACCTGAAAAAAATTCAAGTTATCCAGCTACCCAAAACCCGAATTTATTTTCCTGTCAAGAAAAAAATTCGATTAGCCATCAATTACTTCTGAGTCATAAACAACCTTACTACAACTAACATCTAAACTGACTACAACCTGTGGAAAAAAACTTATAGCTGGATCAGTCTTAATATAGCTCAAGTCTAGGGGATTTTTAAGAAATCTATTTCCAGAACTTTCTTCAGAGACAATTTATGAATCTAGAATTGATCCCAACAAAGATGATCCCAAGGACGACGCCACCCACTTTGTCACGAAATGGATTTAGGACTAGAGACTGTCTACATACAGTGACAAGACACTAGTGAGAAGAAAGACTGAAAAGATAGATTTAGAAGAAAATGATAGTGCAATGTGAACAGTTGACACTATTGGCTCCGAGGTTAAGAACCGAGGTTGATTCTTTCCTCGCCACTTCGGACGTCTTATGTGCTATAGTTGTCAACGACCTCTAGCTACCCTAAGGGGATAAGGTTATATCAAGCTTCACAAACACCAAGATACAGACAACATATAGCTACTGTACTTAAAGGAAATGACTGATGCCAGCTACAATTAATACAAGTTTATTATACACCTATAAACAAACTCATATACATGTCAAATACATAAAGTGCGAGGATGCACACCTGAAACAAAATCAAGCACAGTTAAAAATGCATCAACCCCAACCCTTCTCCCACAATTGCAACCTGTATGGAGAAAGAAGGTAAGGTTAACTGAAATGAACTACACTGCACTTGATGTCGCCTACACTCCAAACTAGCTGTGCTAAATTCTAACTCTAACTCTAAGTCCACTGATAGCTGGAACGACTACGAAGTGTCTACACAATCTCTGCACAGACTTCGGTTCTACACAGCCTATCCTGGAATCTCCTGAACACAACTAACTGCACCTCTAAACTTCAGCAGCGGTCCTCTGCTAATAATAATAATAATAGCCCCTTCAGTCATAACTGACTATGGGAATGCGCCCCTGAGGTGACAGCCCTCAGCTGCTTATTTTCCTGGTGCTCCTTTCGACGTTTTCTCCTCACCTCTGCTTCTTGTGTGAGCCTCTCTTCGCCCAATCTGAGGTGGCGCCGTAAATAGCATCGCCACTTAGTGCGATCTGCAGCTTCATCCTCCCATGTTGCTGGATCCATGTCCAGTGCCCTCATATCTCTCTTGCACACATCTTTGAACCTCAGCTGTGGTCGCCCAACTGTTCTCTTGCCATCTGCTAACTGTCCGTAGAAGATATCTTTTGGGATGCGACCATCATCCATGCGGCGAACATGGCCAAGCCAGCGAAGTCTGCGCTGTCTAAGAAGCGTATACATACTTTGAAGGCCAGCACGTGACAACACCTCGACATTTGTCACTTTATCCTCTGCTATGATTCACCAAAACTATCAGTTCTGCCTATCTGTGCTGACTTCAGTAGAGAGAATGTTTACCCTCTCTCTCTCCACTAACTCTGGAATTGATGACTAAGGTTTATCAGAACCCCACTGGATTCTAAACTGGCACTGTAGCTGACTTCTCCTACCACTCTGAAATTACCTGCCCGAGTACCTATAACTGGGCCGTCGGCTTTATTAAGGCCGTGACGAAGCGAACATAAGATTACCACAACGCTGGCAGCATGCCAAATCTGCGTGTGTAGCAGAATGAGCGTCAGAGCTCAGGATTTATCCACAAAAATCCTATTCGCTGGAAAATGTCTTCCCCTGGCTGGGGAAAGCGTACTTTCTTCCTCTCCTTCCACCACTGGCAATTCATGCGCGACTTAGCTTGTCGGCGAATGCCACAACTTCGCCGTGGGAGAAATTTTTGTGGTATCAAAAATTCTGCTCTTCCCCACAAAAAGCCGGTACCTGCAAATCTCGAATGTCCAACTGAAAGGCAATCGACAATTTGCTTCTGGCACCCGGCTTTGGCAATTTACAGACGAAGAGCACGAAAATATGAAATGCTAGCCTATTTATTATCAAGACCCCCCACGCGCCGACTTCATGACGTCATATGCGCGGCGTGGTTCTAAACCAATGGGAGCTCTGCATTTCAACTGCAGTTAGCTCTCAGCCAATCAGAACCTTAGATCATTCTGATGCAACCAGTTTCTGCTAGACAAAGAAACGGGAATTCGTCCTAGCCCTATACTGCGGAAATGAAGCAAAAATGGCCGCAAATAATTTAACTCCCGAAAAATGCGTATATGGCCACGCAATATCTTTAAAAAAAGGACACTGGTGCAAATCCTGATCTAGCCTCTATAATCTTTCGTCTAGAATAATAATGCAACAGTTCCCTACACACCAACACTAAACAAGACTACTAGTCATAATGAAGAAACATAAAGCAGATGAGATACAACTCCATCGTGATCTCATCTTGAAAAACGTAAATAATAGAAGGAGAAGAAACATGGCGAAGGATTACCTGTAATCCCTCCTAAAAATAGTAAACAAAATGCAAGGAGAAAAAGACATGGGCCATTTGAAAGACAGAATCTCAGTACTTTCGTCACATCACTCCCCCCTTTCAAAGATTGAGCAACGATCTCCTTACTGAAATCTCTGAGTTTCACATTGGCCCTTAACTCTGTCTACAAGGCTGTCTGTCCTTACCCCTCCTATTCAGTGTTCTTCGACCTTCCTCTTTTGCGTTTCCTCCTTCCCCTCTCCTAGAATGAGCTCCTATGCTCCGTTGGGAGAGTTGATCTCTCTTCAGACCTGTGCCGTCTAATGGCGGGTCTGAACTTTCCCTTGCTATGACCGTCAAAAGGCTGTCCTGGTCAGCTGACGTGACCGGCGGGCGCTGTGGCGATCTGGCGATGGCGACTTCCTCGCTGCGCGTCAGCGGGTTTGTGACCGCTGGTACAGTGCGAGAACGATGCAACGTCTCGGGTTCCTCTGGTGTAGAGCCTCCGATTTCTTGCTGGGTTTCTATTGAATCCTCACTGATCTCAATAGCTTCTACCTTTGAAGAAAAGTAGGTAAGATCTGCCCCTGGCAGTGGTTCTGGACTCGCTCTTCCCCTACCAACATGAAGCGGGACAGAGCTCTCCAAAGTAGCTCCTTGCAAATGCGTAAGGTCGCTTTTCTCACTCTTTTCTGGCCTGAAAAGTTGGTGAGATGAAACTGTAGACCACGGGAGCTCTCCGTCTAACACCCTGGTTCTACCTTCAACCTTGCCCTCCCCTGTGAGAGTTACTGGCGTCAGTTGGAATGTGTCCTGCAGTGACACTTGACGGTTTAAGATCCCGTTAGATCACGGAGAATCTGAGATAAAGCTCTCAGTGACTGGTTCCAATGTTCCGTGAAACAAATTGGAAAATATAGCCAATTTTTCAGGCTCCTCGTTACAAGAGTCGTTTCCTGTAAACGAGATACGAGAGTTGTGGGGCCCATCTCCGTTTATAGGCAAACGGATACTCAGATCACTGTCTTCCTCCGTTTGAGTGAAGTGCTGGTCGGATGGGGCTCCAGGGCTGGTTGGAACTATATGCTCGCGCAGACCGCTATCTTGTGCCCTATGAAGATGGCGCTGGTCGTTGACATATGTAATACCGCTCTTGTCAGCATGTCCCTCACTTGAAGGAGCTAATACCATCGGGGGCCTAATTCCCGACAACAAAGAGTGTACTTCCGGAATCAGAGGCGTCGTCACCACTGTTTGGCCGGTTGGCTGAACAGGGCTGGCGGGCGAATTTGCCTCTGCAAATAACATATCACTGTCGTCAGAGGCGTTGCACCTCTCCTTGGCACGACAGCTATGTTTGAGCTCGCTCGGGGCTCCGTGAATTAGGGGTTCTCCTTTTTCACTTATCTGGCCTGCAGTAGGCCCCCTTGCATCAGCAAGGATCGGTGTGGGCGGGTTCCCCAAAACTAAATATGGGTTGCCAAGAATGAAGTCATAGGCTGGCTGAGCCATCACAGCTGCCTTGATCGTGCCAGACACAAACTTACATTTCACTTCAATGTTGGCGACCGGAAAGCACTGTGAAGTCCCTTTCCTTAAAACTCCACCAATATTCACTTTTTCCTTCGTCATCTGCCAGGGCTTCACCAGATGTCGGGCGACTATGCTGGGGTATGTAAGCCCGCTGTCAAATAAACATGTTATCTCAGTCCCGTTCACTTTGGCTGGTCCACTGTTGGAGAACAACTTCTCTGACGGGAAGGGTTTCCACTTCTTCCCTTGTTTCACCCTCACAGGCCTTAAACAAGCCACCTGATGAGCGGGTTGTTTGTTTGGGCACCGTGTTGTCCAATGAGAGGTAGTCCGACAGAACCTACAATATCTCTCATTATCTCCCCGGTTCCTGACGGGTTCATGAGAAGTCGGCCCCTGTGTTCTGTTAGGCGGCCGGGAGCGCATGTTATGACTGGGAGGGGGCTCCTTTCGAGACGGCCCTTGCTGTTGGTGAGCTGAAGAGGAATGCGATGAAGATGCTCCTTTGTCCGGGGCTGGCAGGTCAGGGTGTTTTCTTTTCTGGCCCAGTACTTCGGCCTGTGCCGTCTGGAACCTTTCTGCAAATAGAATTACCTGGTCCAGTTGCTGTGCGCCCTGCTTCGCCAGGTACTTCCTTAAGTCCGGAGACATGTTGGCCTTTATCTGTTCACACAGAACTAATTCTTCCAATCCTTCAAAAGATTTAGCCAAACCCGACAACTCTCTCCAGCGAGTGAGGTAATTCCTCAGCCTCTCTGCGAACTGGGGAAAACTTTCTCCTTTCTCCAGTCGACTTTCCCGAAACATTGTTTGGCACTTCCGGGGAGTCCATTGGAATCGCTGTAACAGGGCGTTCCGCAGTGCCTCAAAGTTATTCTGGTCATCTACCAGCATCTTGCTATAGATCTCATACCCATGTCCTCTTAGAGACTGAGATAATTTGAGACACCAAAGACTATCATCCAGCCCGTATGCCTTTGCCATCCGTTCAAATTTTTCTAAAAATACCTCAATTTTCTCATTCCCGTTAGGAAAAGAGTCCATTGGAAAATTCATGGCTGCCATCCGGGGCCCTCCGGTTCCTGAGGTGTCTGTCGCCCCTGCTCCGGGAGAATCTCCGTTAGCCGAACTGCCTTCCGAAGATCGGTACTGCAGTTCCAGTGAACGCAGGGCAAGTTCATGCTGTCTCTCTGCTGCCTTCTCCCTCTCTTGGGCTTCCCTCTGTGCTATCTTCTCATGTGCTTCTCTCTGTGCTATCTTCTCCTGTGCTTCTCTCTGTGCTATCTTCTCCTGTGCTTCTCTCTCTGCTTTTCTCTCCTCTGCCTGTCGGGCCTTCTCTTCTTTCTCCGCTTGCCGGTCCTGTTCCCTCATAATGTAAGCCCTAGTCTCGGCCTCATTCATCCCCATGCTTTTAGCTGCGTCCTTCCATGCAGTAAGTAGCTTGACCAATTCAGCCATCTTACCTGACAAATCAGCAGTAACTCACCACGAGGGGAAATGACAAAAAAGGAACAAGAAAAATTTACTGTTACCTACTAGGAATATGCTGTCGCAAAAAACCCGCACTCAGACTAGCACCAAGTCTGACTAATAACTACCTGAAAAAAATTCAAGTTATCCAGCTACCCAAAACCCGAATTTATTTTCCTGTCAAGAAAAAAATTCGATTAGCCATCAATTACTTCTGAGTCATAAACAACCTTACTACAACTAACATCTAAACTGACTACAACCTGTGGAAAAAACTTATAGCTGGATCAGTCTTAATATAGCTCAAGTCTAGGGGATTTTTAAGAAATCTATTTCCAGAACTTTCTTCAGAGACAATTTATGAATCTAGAATTGATCCCAACAAAGATGATCCCAAGGACGACGCCACCCACTTTGTCACGAAATGGATTTAGGACTAGAGACTGTCTACATACAGTGACAAGACACTAGTGAGAAGAAAGACTGAAAAGATAGATTTAGAAGAAAATGATAGTGCAATGTGAACAGTTGACACTATTGGCTCCGAGGTTAAGAACCGAGGTTGATTCTTTCCTCGCCACTTCGGACGTCTTATGTGCTATAGTTGTCAACGACCTCTAGCTACCCTAAGGGGATAAGGTTATATCAAGCTTCACAAACACCAAGATACAGACAACATATAGCTACTGTACTTAAAGGAAATGACTGATGCCAGCTACAATTAATACAAGTTTATTATACACCTATAAACAAACTCATATACATGTCAAATACATAAAGTGCGAGGATGCACACCTGAAACAAAATCAAGCACAGTTAAAAATGCATCAACCCCAACCCTTCTCCCACAATTGCAACCTGTATGGAGAAAGAAGGTAAGGTTAACTGAAATGAACTACACTGCACTTGATGTCGCCTACACTCCAAACTAGCTGTGCTAAATTCTAACTCTAACTCTAAGTCCACTGATAGCTGGAACGACTACGAAGTGTCTACACAATCTCTGCACAGACTTCGGTTCTACACAGCCTATCCTGGAATCTCCTGAACACAACTAACTGCACCTCTAAACTTCAGCAGCGGTCCTCTGCTAATAATAATAATAATAGCCCCTTCAGTCATAACTGACTATGGGAATGCGCCCCTGAGGTGACAGCCCTCAGCTGCTTATTTTCCTGGTGCTCCTTTCGACGAATTTTCTCCTCACCTCTGCTTCTTGTGTGAGCCTCTCTTCGCCCAATCTGAGGTGGCGCCGTAAATAGCATCGCCACTTAGTGCGATCTGCAGCTTCATCCTCCCATGTTGCTGGATCCATGTCCACTGCCCTCATATCTCTCTTGCACACATCTTTGAACCTCAGCTGTGGTCGCCCAACTGTTCTCTTGCCATCTGCTAACCTAGAAGATACTGGGGATGCGGCATCATCCATGCGGCTTTAACATGGCCAAGCCAGCGAAGTCTGCGCTGTCTAAGAACATATACATACTTTGAAGGCCAGCACGTGACAACACCTCGCTTTGCAGATTCACCAAAACTATCAGTTCTGCCTATCTGTGCTGACTTCAGTAGAGAGTGTTTACCCTCTCTCTCTCACTAACTCTGGAATTGGACTAATTTATCAGAACCCCAAAAATCCTAAACTGGCGCTGGAAAATCTCTACCCTACCTGAAAACCTTTGGCAGCATCCTCTCCTTCCACCACTGGCAATTCATGCGCGACTTAGCTTGTCGGCGAATGCCACAACTTCGCCGTGGGAGAAATTTTTGTGGTATCAAAAATTCTGCTCTTCCCCACAAAAAGCCGGTACCTGCAAATCTCGAATGTCCAACTGAAAGGCAATCGACAATTTGCTTCTGGCACCCAGCTTGGCAATTTACAGACGAAGAGAACGAAAATATGAAATGCTAGCCTATTTATTATCAAGACCCCCACGCGCCGACTTCATGACGTCATATGCGCGGCGTGGTTCTAAACCAATGGGAGCTCTGCATTTCAACTGCAGTTAGCTCTCAGCCAATCAGAACCTTAGATCATTCTGATGCAACCAGTTTCTGCTAGACAAAGAAACGGGAATTCGTCCTAGCCCTATACTGCGGAAATGAAGCAAAAATGGCCGCAAATAATTTAACTCCCGAAAAATGCGTATATGGCCACGCAATATCTTTAAAAAAAAAGGACACTGGTGCAAATCCTGATCTAGCCTCTATAATCTTTCGTCTAGAATAATAATGCAACAGTTCCCTACACACCAACACTAAACAAGACTACTAGTCATAATGAAGAAACATAAAGCAGATGAGATACAACTCCATCGTGATCTCATCTTGAAAAAACGTAAATAATAGAAGGAGAAGAAACATGGAGAAGGATTACCTGTAATCCCTCCTAAAAATAGTAAACAAAATGCAAGGAGAAAAAGACATGGGCCATTTGAAAGACAGAATCTCAGTACTTTCGTCACATCACTCCCCCCTTTCAAAGATTGAGCAACGATCTCCTTACTGAAATCTCTGAGTTTCACATTGGCCCTTAACTCTGTCTACAAGGCTGTCTGTCCTTACCCCTCCTATTCAGTGTTCTTCGACCTTCCTCTTTTGCGTTTCCTCCTTCCTCTCCTAGAATGAGCTCCTATGCTCCGTTGGGAGAGTTGATCTCTCTTCAGACCTGTGCCGTCTAATGGCGGGTCTGAACTTTCCCTTGCTATGACCGTCAAAAGGCTGTCCTGGTCAGCTGACGTGACGGCGGGCGCTGTGGCGATCTGGCGATGGCGACTTCCTCGCTGCGCGTCAGCGGGTTTGTGACCGCTGGTACAGTGCGAGAACGATGCAACGTCTCGGGTTCCTCTGGTGTAGAGCCTCCGATTTCTTGCTGGGTTTCTATTGAATCCTCACTGATCTCAATAGCTTCTACCTTTGAAGAAAGGTAGGTAAGATCTGCCCCTGGCAGTGGTTCTGGACTCGCTCTTCCCCTACCAACATGAAGCGGGACAGAGCTCTCCAAAGTAGCTCCTTGCAAATGCGTAAGGTCGCTTTTCTCACTCTTTTCTGGCCTGAAAAGTTGGTGAGATGAAACTGTAGACCACGGGAGCTCTCCGTCTAACACCCTGGTTCTACCTTCAACCTTGCCCTCCCCTGTGAGAGTTACTGGCGTCAGTTGGAATGTGTCCTGCAGTGACACTTGACGGTTTAAGATCCCGTTAGATCACGGAGAATCTGAGATAAAGCTCTCAGTGACTGGTTCCAATGTTCCGTGAAACAAATTGGAAAATATAGCCAATTTTTCAGGCTCCTCGTTACAAGAGTCGTTTCCTGTAAACGAGATACGAGAGTTGTGGGGCCCATCTCCGTTTATAGGCAAACGGATACTCAGATCACTGTCCTCCGTTTGAGTAAAGTGCTGGTCGGATGGGGCTCCAGGGCTGGTTGGAACTATATGCTCGCTCAGACCGCTATCTTGTGCCCTATGAAGATGGCGCTGGTCGTTGACATATGTAATACCGCTCTTGTCAGTATGTCCCTCACTTGAAGGAGCTAATACCATCGGGGGCCTAATTCCCGACAACAAAGAGTGTACTTCCGGAATCAGAGGCGTCGTCACCACTGTTTGGCCGGTTGGCTGAACAGGGCTGGCGGGCGAATTTGCCTCTGCAAATAACATATCACTGTCGTCAGAGGCGTTGCACCTCTCCTTGGCACGACAGCTATGTTTGAGCTCGCTCGGGGCTCCGTGAATTAGGGGTTCTCCTTTTTCACTTATCTGGCCTGCAGTAGGCCCCCTTGCATCAGCAAGGATCGGTGTGGGCGGGTTCCCCAAAACTAAATATGGGTTGCCAAGAATGAAGTCATAGGCTGGCTGAGCCATCACAGCTGCCTTGATCGTGCCAGACACAAACTTACATTTCACTTCAATGTTGGCGACCGGAAAGCACTGTGAAGTCCCTTTCCTTAAAACTCCACCAATATTCACTTTTTCCTTCGTCATCTGCCAGGGCTTCACCAGATGTCGGGCGACTATGCTGGGGTATGTAAGCCCGCTGTCAAATAAACATGTTGTCTCAGTCCCGTTCACTTTGGCTGGTCCACTGTTGGAGAACAACTTCTCTGACGGGAAGGGTTTCCACTTCTTCCCTTGTTTCACCCTCACAGGCCTTAAACAAGCCACCTGATGAGCGGGTTGTTTGTTTGGGCACCGTGTTGTCCAATGAGAGGTAGTCCGACAGAACCTACAATATCTCTCATTATCTCCCCGGTTCCTGACGGGTTCATGAGAAGTCGGCCCCTGTGTTCTGTTAGGCGGCTGGGAGCGCATGTTATGACTGGGAGGGGGCTCCTTTCGAGACGGCCCTTGCTGTTGGTGAGCTGAAGAGGAATGCGATGAAGATGCTCCTTTGTCCGGGGCTGGCAGGTCAGGGTGTTTTCTTTTCTGGCCCAGTACTTCGGCCTGTGCCGTCTGGAACCTTTCTGCAAATAGAATTACCTGGTCCAGTTGCTGTGCGCCCTGCTTCGCCAGGTACTTCCTTAAGTCCGGAGACATGTTGGCCTTTATCTGTTCACACAGAACTAATTCTTCCAATCCTTCAAAAGATTTAGCCAAACCCGACAACTCTCTCCAGCGAGTGAGGTAATTCCTCAGCCTCTCTGCGAACTGGGGAAAACTTTCTCCTTTCTCCAGTCGACTTTCCCGAAACATTGTTTGGCACTTCCGGGGAGTCCATTGGAATCGCTGTAACAGGGCGTTCCGCAGTGCCTCAAAGTTATTCTGGTCATCTACCAGCATCTTGCTATAGACCTCATACCCATGTCCTCTTAGAGATTGAGATAATTTGAGACACCAAAGACTATCATCCAGCCCGTATGCCTTTGCCATCCGTTCAAATTTTTCTAAAAATACCTCAATTTTCTCATTCCCGTTAGGAAAAGAGTCCATTGGAAAATTCATGGCTGCCATCCGGGGCCCTCCGGTTCCTGAGGTGTCTGTCGCCCCTGCTCCGGGAGAATCTCCGTTAGCCGAACTGCCTTCCGAAGATCGGTACTGCAGTTCCAGTGAACGCAGGGCAAGTTCATGCTGTCTCTCTGCTGCCTTCTCCCTCTCTTGGGCTTCCCTCTGTGCTATCTTCTCATGTGCTTCTCTCTGTGCTATCTTCTCCTGTGCTTCTCTCTGTGCTATCTTCTCCTGTGCTTCTCTCTCTGCTTTTCTCTCCTCTGCCTGTCGGGCCTTCTCTTCTTTCTCCGCTTGCCGGTCCTGTTCCCTCATAATGTAAGCCCTAGTCTCGGCCTCATTCATCCCCATGCTTTTAGCTGCGTCCTTCCATGCAGTAAGTAGCTTGACCAATTCAGCCATCTTACCTGACAAATCAGCAGTAACTCACCACGAGGGGAAATGACAAAAAAGGAACAAGAAAAATTTACTGTTACCTACTAGGAATATGCTGTCGCAAAAACCCGCACTCAGACTAGCACCAAGTCTGACTAATAACTACCTGAAAAAAATTCAAGTTATCCAGCTACCCAAAACCCGAATTTACTTTCCTGTCAAGAAAAAAATTCGATTAGCCATCAATTACTTCTAAGTCATAAACAACCTTACTACAACTAACATCTAAACTGACTACAACCTGTGGAAAAAACTTATAGCTGGATCAGTCTTAATATAGCTCAAGTCTAGGGGATTTTTAAGAAATCTATTTCCAGAACTTTCTTCAGAGACAATTTATGAATCTAGAATTGATCCCAACAAAGATGATCCCAAGGACGACGCCACCCACTTTGTCACGAAATGGATTTAGGACTAGAGACTGTCTACATACAGTGACAAGACACTAGTGAGAAGAAAGACTGAAAAGATAGATTTAGAAGAAAATGATAGTGCAATGTGAACAGTTGACACTATTGGCTCCGAGGTTAAGAACCGAGGTTGATTCTTTCCTCGCCACTTCGGACGTCTTATGTGCTATAGTTGTCAACGACCTCTAGCTACCCTAAGGGGATAAGGTTATATCAAGCTTCACAAACACCAAGATACAGACAACATATAGCTACTGTACTTAAAGGAAATGACTGATGCCAGCTACAATTTATACAAGTTTATTATACACCTATAAACAAACTCATATACATGTCAAATACATAAAGTGCGAGGATGCACACCTGAAACAAAATCAAGCACAGTTAAAAATGCATCAACCCCAACCCTTCTCCCACAATTGCAACCTGTATGGAGAAAGAAGGTAAGGTTAACTGAAATGAACTACACTGCACTTGATGTCGCCTACACTCCAAACTAGCTGTGCTAAATTCTAACTCTAACTCTAAGTCCACTGATAGCTGGAACGACTACGAAGTGTCTACACAATCTCTGCACAGACTTCGGTTCTACACAGCCTATCCTGGAATCTCCTGAACACAACTAACTGCACCTCTAAACTTCAGCAGCGGTCCTCTGCTATGATTCACCAAAACTATCAGTTCTGCCTATCTGTGCTGACTTCAGTAGAGAGAATGTTTACCCTCTCTCTCTCCACTAACTCTGGAATTGATGACTAAGGTTTATCAGAACCCCACTGGATTCTAAACTGGCACTGTAGCTGACTTCTCCTACCACTCTGAAATTACCTGCCCGAGTACCTATAACTGGGCCGTCGGCTTTATTAAGGCCGTGACGAAGCGAACATAAGATTACCACAACGCTGGCAGCATGCCCAATCTGCGTGTGTAGCAGAATGAGCGTCAGAGCTCAGGATTTATCCACAAAAATCCTATTCGCTGGAAAATGTCTTCCCCTGGCTGGGAAAGCGTACTTTTTCCTCCTCCTTCCACCACTGGCAATTCATGCGCGACTTAGCTTGTCGGCGAATGCCACAACTTCGCCGTGGGAGAAATTTTTGTGGTATAAAAAATTCTGCTCTTCCCCACAAAAAGCCGGTACCTGCAAATCTCGAATGTCCAACTGAAAGGCAATCGACAATTTGCTTCTGGCACCCGGCTTTGGCAATTTACAGACGAAGAGCACGAAAATATGAAATGCTGGCCTATTTATTATCAAGACCCCCACGCGCCGACTTCATGACGTCATATGCGCGGCGTGGTTCTAAACCAATGGGAGCTCTGCATTTCAACTGCAGTTAGCTCTCAGCCAATCAGAACCTTAGATCATTCTGATGCAACCAGTTTCTGCTAGACAAAGAAACGGGAATTCGTCCTAGCCCTATACTGCGGAAATGAAGCAAAAATGGCCGCAAATAATTTAACTCCCGAAAAATGCGTATATGGCCACGCAATATCTTTAAAAAAAGGACACTGGTGCAAATCCTGATCTAGCCTCTATAATCTTTCGTCTAGAATAATAATGCAACAGTTCCCTACACACCAACACTAAACAAGACTACGAGTCATAATGAAGAAACATAAAGCAGATGAGATACAACTCCATCGTGATCTCATCTTGAAAAACGTAAATAATAGAAGGAGAAGAAACATGGCGAAGGATTACCTGTAATCCCTCCTAAAAATAGTAAACAAAATGCAAGGAGAAAAAGACATGGGCCATTTGAAAGACAGAATCTCAGTACTTTCGTCACATCTTATGACATGTCTGGGGGGACATTATTTCTTTCTTTGTCACCTTAAAGACCTGCAGGAACGACACAGGGCATATAAGTTACCAGGGCTCGTTGTTGTTTTTTGTTGTTGTTGTTTTGATGAGGTGATGGGTGGAGAGCGGGCACTTAACAGCTGACCGTTATTGCCTCTTCTCGTTCCATCTCGGTCTACCCTGTTCAGCCTGGAATTTGGTTATAATTGGGGTATTTAGTGTCATTTTATTTTTTAATTTTGTATTCAATTTAAATAGCTATTGTCTTTAGCAGTTGCTGATTTTAATTTATATTAGTATTTGTCCATTTTATTTTCTCTTTTGTATTGTTTCTTGATAACTATTGTTCTTTACACTTGGTTTTACTTTGTATTAGTATTTGTTCTTTTTGAGTTGTTTTTTTTATTTATTTATTACCTTGTCTTTCCTTGTCCTATGAGTAGTTAGTAGGTTTTTTTTTTAATTTTGTGTTTTTTTGTTTTTGTTTTTGTTACTACCTTATATGTGTTCCTTTGTTTTATGTATATATCTTTTAAGTATTGATTGGGCATCTCTTGGGGCATCTATACTTAAAACCTTATCACCTGTCATGTCTATATTGTGATTTCTATAGTAAGTTTTTAATTCTAACCTTTGTTGTTCATACTTTTTACAGTGGATCAAGTAGTGGTCTATGTCATTCTCTTCCTGACATTCTTGGCAGTGTGGTTCTTCTATCATAAAGTATGCTGCACCGAGACGGAGACGCCATAGTTTTTTTATTTGATGGTATCTTTAATTCTTCTCTGACCTGGCATGTCCTCGCTGGTTCTTTCAGCAGTTTGAACGCGTGTCTCCCTTTTCTACTTTTCTTCCATGTTGTCTTCCATTCCTCGTTTATAGTTATCTTCACTTGGCTCTTGATCTCCGACCTTCCCAGTCCTGCTCTTATATTGGGCTCTATATTGTGTTGAGTATTTATTGGATGCTGATAACAAGGCTGAACTTGAAGAAACATCACTGCAAAATGTAGAATCATAGACATATCTTGACACTATTATAGACGCAGTTGGAGGGACAGACAGTGATATCAATACAAAAAAGCAAGAGGAGCTTTCATTGCATTGGGAAACAAATGGAGATCAAGAGAAATCAAATCCAACACACAAATAGAAATCTTCAACTCAAATGTCGAGTCACTCCTATTGTATGGCTCTGAAACGCGGAGAAAGTACTTGATCTGACGGCACGTGACGGGAGGATTTGGCATGTGTTTGTTGAAGTCCTATTCTCCTTGGGGGAGCTAAAGGGTATTGATTAATTGATTTATAGGAAGCGGCAACTCATTAAGAAGTTTGTACCCCTGATATGATCTGAATCCTGCATAGTGTACTGTTATTGTAAAAATCAGTAGAAATTGTAATGCATCTGCGTTATGCTGTATTTTTGTATGCCTGTTTTCTGTGTAGGCCTGTGCTGTCAGACACAACTATACCTAGCCACTGTTTGATGTGTTAATCTCACTGTTATGTCATTGTATGTGTCCAAAATATCTCATAATATTAATTGTATACAGATATCAGTATGCACAATACTTGTTGATACTGATTTCATTCATTCATTAAATAGGCTTCCTTCAGCTCCCCAAGGAGCATAGGGCTGCATCAAACCCATACCAAGTCTTCCTGTCTTGTGCCATCATCTCAAGATCTTTCTAATTCCTTTCATGTCTGTCTCCAGTTCTGTTCTCCATGTGTTTTTCATTTTCGCTCTACCTCTTACGCTGGGGTTTCCAGAGCAAGGACTGCCCTGTAATACTATCAGGTTTCCTCAAGATGTTTCCTATCCACTGCCAGTTTCTTCTTCTGTTGACGCTTTGTAATTCTGATCTCTCTTCATTTGCAGGACGTTGCTGCCCGAGGCATAGACTTACCGCATGTTGACTGGATAGTTCAGTATACATCACCGGGAGCAACAGTTGATTATATCCACAGGGTTGGTCGGACAGCACGTGCTGGAACCAAAGGACAGTCGTTACTTTTTCTAATGCCGTCTGAAGTTGTGTACATACAAGAGCTGAACAAACACAAAATTAGGTACAGTTTCTTTCTTGGCATTTTCACCATGTGTCATAATTTGTACATGAAATCTGGAAACATCTTTCAAACTGACACAAATTTGAAGTACAATAAAACCCTGATTAAAAGAAATAAATGGTGAGGAAGACATGATAAGACCTTGAAGTGATGGCAGAGGCATACATGAAATATTAGTCACCCGGGGTGGATCCTACATGTGGCACCCTCCTACCATAAATAAAAACACTTGCACGTATATTCTAACAGTAAGTACTATCATAATAGCGTCCAATGTCACCCCTTTCCTGGCTGTCACCCCACTTAGTATGCCACTGGCTGATGGCATTCGGCAGGAGAACTTGGCATGCGTTTGTTGAAGGCCTATGCTCCATGAGGAGCTGAAGGGTATTGATTACTGAATGATGAGCGTTACTCTGAAAAACACATGGAGAAGACAACTGGAGACAGAAAGGAAAATAATGAAGAAGACAGAAAAATCTTGAGCTGTGGCACATGACAGGAAGATTTGGCATGTGACAGGAAGATTTGGCATAGATTGGTTATAGGCCTGTGCTTTTTTGAGAGGGTAGGAAGGTAAAGGATCCCATTACATGCCCATTGAGGCATATTGGGAATATGGTGTGAGGTCCATATTTTCTTGATCATATGGCCCACTCGAGTTGATGTGGTCAGCATCATGCCAGCCTCCTTTAACCATCCCCAGAGTTGCTCTGGTACCCATTTCATGAGTCTGGGTCGGCCCCGGAGACGTTTGTGGTCTAAAAAAAATCCCACTTCAACCAGGGATCGAACCATGATTGTTGGAATTTGGCACTAACCACTGTGCTACCGCGGCTGCCATGCCTCTTGAGAAGCTGAAGGGTGATCACAGAATGAATGAATGGGATATGAAGGGGGGAAAAGAAATCACTACTCTTAGCCTTTGATCATTCATCATTTTCCGTTTCGCTTCTTATGGAGCCACCACTGCAGCAAGAAGCCTACCCCAAGCATTCATATACTCTTGTAGCTGTGGTTTCTGTAGCAATGTGTTTTACGTGATGAGGTTGTCAGCCTCATGCACAACCTCATACTAATCACCTAATAAGATTAGATAGCATCTGCCTTAACTGAGAGATCAGTTGATTTTTGATTGGGAACATGGACATCAGAGCCAATGTGCATTTTCCCAGGACTACCCCAGGGTTCTCTACTATCACCGGTGCTGGTTAACATCAACACAGCAAAAGTAGCCACCATTCAGGCAACTCGGCTGGAACAAACATTGACTTTTGCAGATGACATACTCATTTACAGGACTGGTTCTGACCGACAGGAAATGGTTAGTAGCGTACACGGGACACTACATGAGGTGTTTAAATGGTGAGAGAAAACTAGCTCTAAAGTCAATCCCAACAAGGCCTGCGTGATGTGGTGCTCCTTGAACAACTCCGTAATGAAAGCAGACCTTCCAGATATTGCTGTCAGTGAGCAGAAAATTGAAAGTCAAGACAAGCTGAAGTACCTTGGAGTAACATTTGATTGTGGGCTATCTTATAAGCACCATGTGGATCACATCATACAGAAGTGCAAGAGAGATGTGGCAACCCTAAAAACAATGGCCGCAGCGCACCTGGAGCAGAGAATACTACTTCTTCTGTACCATCAGTTAGTCTTATAGGTAATCAAATATGGACTGGGAATACGCACGCTGTCTGTAACACAATGCAAATGACTAGATCGCATTCAAAATGAAGGGATGCGTATAGTCTTGCGCTGTACGTGAGAAACCCCCATTGTGACAATGATGTACATGCTTCTGATTAGATCCAGATATGCGATGGCCCAGGAAAAAGCCTGAATGTGGATAATCACAGACAGAAGTCACTCCACACATAGGAACATAACTGACATCAAGGGAGCAAGAATAAAGAAAGGGATGGCAGAGGCAACGATTAGACAAGTGACCCCAGTTGAAAATATATCCAAGGGAGAAGTGTGGAGTAAGTCAGGTTATATCTGGAAAAACTACCAGTAAGTCATCATCAGCCTTGGCAGGGAGTGCAGAACTTGGGACAGTGGGAAAGTAGGGCTGGAAATCAATCAGTTGATAACTGATCTTGCTGGGGATAATGATGCCATTGTGTACACTGATGGGTCTGTGATCCGTGGTGAAAAATCAGAGTGGGGTTTCTCTGCTAGAGTAAACGGCAGATTCGTCGCTGAACATAGTGGGGCTTACATGATAATAACCTCCAGCATGAGAATGGAGGTAGAAGCAGCTACTGCAGCCTAAAGGTGGTTGTCTGAAACTTCATTAACAAGGGCAGTTATTGTGTTAGACTCTCAGTCCATGCTTTGGAAGGTCCAAAATGGATGGCTATGGCATGAATGGAAAACATTCATAGAAGCTTCAAATCTGCAAGAACTGGTCTACTGTCCTGGTCATGCAGGAGTACGGGGTAATGAGACTAGCCTCAAGAGCACCCATAGTAGGTACACTAGATATGGATAAGGGAGACATACTGAGAACAATTAATGATCGCCTGTTAGAGAACGACACTGTAATAGATGAATTAACAAGGCTAAGACTCTTGGAATTTGGCAGATAGACATATAAGCGTCCGCAGGCGACCTTTGTTTATACTGACTGTGTGTGGTACACCACTCTGAGTGGAGACCTCCCAGTACCAAAGACTGCTGTGTCCGTCTCAGATTTTGCTCCTTTCCTCAGACCTACGCGTCCTGAGTGTTCCTCTATAAATGCCTTTGTGCAGATGAGGAAGGACATCCCTCGAAACCTTCGGGTATGTGAGGCTCTGTCCATTTTGGCTGGAATGACGTCTCGATGGTTCGGAGGTTTTATAGCGAATATGAGTACACATGAGGGCAAGTTCGGGCACAATGGGCTAATCACCTGTTTGCCAAGTCACTCCGATTACACGTCCTGCCCATGGGCCTTGTGCACTTGGGTCCCCTCTACACCTCGTTTCACGGGGTAGAAGAGGTTCCGATTATGAGATGAGATGATGGCGTATAAGAGGATGCATCCGCCGTGTATACAACCAGCTCACTACAGGAACAGCATTCACACCCTTCAACATCTGCTGAGGGAGACTGAGCACCTGTGGGTTTGCCTGGGGGTGCGGTGATGTCAGTTGTGTTCCACAATAATCTGTGTAGTTCTCCTGGATCTTTTATGGGGCAGAGAAAGAATAGATCTACTGCATCATCAGGCTTGTCAAGACAGAGGAAGAGGGGGGGGGCTGGCAGGCAGCCTCGTCATGTCAAACAGATAGCTACAGATACCACTGCTGCAAAAGTATATAAATTTAGTGTGTGCAGGCTTCCTGCAAGGAGACCAGCTGTAATGGTGGCTCCATTGCTGCATAGAGAGTTTAAGAAAAGGGTAATGGATTATGGTGATGAATGATGATGATGAATTTTGATGATGATGATGAATTATGATGATGAGGATGAATTATGCTGATGAGGATGAATTATGCTGATGATGATGAATCATGATGATGATGAATTATGATGATGATGAATTATGATGATGGATGGTGATGATGATGATGATGATAATGATGGATTGTGATGATGATGATGATGATGATGATGATGATGAAGGATGATGTATGATGATGAATAATGATTATGATGATGAATTATGATGATGGGTGATGATTATGATGATTATTGTTACCATTGACTGGTTGGAAAACATCATGGTGGTAATGCTGTCTTTGGCATCACTTATCTGTAATATGTTGTTACCGACAGCTTGTCTGAGATGCAGATGTCCACCATTCTGAAACATCTTCTGGCAAACATCTCAGATCTTCCGAAAGCCGACAGCATTAATACAAGCGTGAGTACTATTTACATTATTGTTTATAATCATTATCATCAGCTGCCATCTTCATATCAAAGGTCAGTTGCATTCAATCTCCATCATCTGTCTCTTGTCCTGGTGATAGACTCTTTTGTGTTCATCACATATTGTTGTCTTCCCATTTATAGCGCTGTCTTCCTCTTGCACATTTGCCGTCAACTTTTCCTTCTATAATGGTTTTCAGTAAGGTGTTATCTCCTTCATTAATTCTTATTTTATTCCTGAGTTTTCTAGGACCTCTCTTTTTTTTTTTTTTTCCTCTGTCCATGAGACGTGCCCCATTCTTCTATATATCCACATCTCAAAGGCCTCAATTCTTTCTTCTAATTGCTTGCTCATTGTCCATGTTTATACACCATACAGTAATGAAGGATATATATAGCATTTGATGATTCTCAGTTTTGAATTCTAAGTGTTGTTTAAAACAAGACATTACTGTAATACCCACCAAAAGTAGCATCTGTGATAATGACATTCCTCATTTAGGACAAAAATAAAATATATTCTTTTTAGCGTCAGATGCCACGGACAGAGGAGGAGGCAGCTACATACCTGCAGGATAGAGCTGAGGAGTGTTTGCTACGGGACAAACAGATGCTCGGCTTGGCAGGACAAGGTAAACTACGACAGATAAGTTGTGTTCGAGTTAGGGGGAAGCCACTTTTGTCATTATCTTTTCATTCATGCCTTCCCTCCCCTTTGTTTTTCCCTGTTTCTTCCCCTTTGTTCTTGTAGTGTTTATGGTGTTTATAATTAATTATCTGTGACCTTTTTCAGATATTCCTTTTTTCCCTTGAATATGTTTACCGTGTTTATAATTGTTTATGTCATATTCTGATTTTTTTTTTCCGTGTGTATGTTTACTGTGTTTATAATTGTTTATGTCATATTCTCATTTTTTTCCTTGTATATGTTTACTGTGTTTATAATTGTTTATGAATTTATTCAGATTTTTCTCTCCTTTTTAAAAACAAAGTTTATAGCATTTATAATTGTTTATAACATTATTCTAATTTTACCTTTTTTATGTTTATAGCATTTATAATCGTTTATGACATTATTCTGATTTTTCCCCTTTTTTAAATGTTTATACCGTTTATAATTGTTGATGACATTCTGATTTTTCCTTTTTTTTAATTATTTATGTTTCTAATGTGTCACCGTAGTACTGCCGTATTCCATCACTGCTTCAGCTTATGGGAAAAACACGTTCAGTACTAGTAGAAAAAAAGGATATATCAGACTAAAATGAAATTTTGCATGAAGATCCAAACTATTCACTGTACAAATATTGTGCAGGATGATAGATTAAACTGTAAGATGTCAATGTATGACCTCAGGTCAATTTTGGTCAAAAATTGAGAAGGAATAAAGCGGTACTAAGGCGACAAATTATTTTAAGACATTTTTTTATGTTTATAGTTTTTATATTTTGTCTGTTTTATTTCCATCTTCTTCTTCTTCCGTCCTTAGCCACCGACCGTCAAAGCAGTCAGTGACCATTACGCCTAGTGGCGTCTTAGGGCAACAGCAGATAGGTTTTCTTTGCCATTGTTTCCCATCACGCCTAATGGCGTCTTTAGGGCAACGGCAAATCAATCCATTTGCTGTTGTTTCCGTAATCGAAGTGACTGGCAAACGGGTGATCAGTCCGTTATGTTTTATTTCCATGCACGCTGTGTTTTCATGCTGATGCTTTTATGAGTTTGTTTGGTTTTTTTTTTTCCCTGACAACATCTTTCGCTTCCATCCATAGTGTCTATCACTGCCTTCTGTG
The DNA here is from genome assembly GCA_024509875.1 of Oreohelix idahoensis. Lineage (NCBI taxonomy): Eukaryota > Metazoa > Mollusca > Gastropoda > Stylommatophora > Oreohelicidae > Oreohelix > Oreohelix idahoensis. Next base: position 425,059 of record JAMPIV010000917.1, read on the forward strand.
CTTGATTGTGTTTGTTGTCTAATAGCAATAATTATTTTTATTCTTTAGAGTTGTATTTCGTATTCATTTATTTATATATATTTTTTTTCAATTTGTATTTTGTTCTGTATTTATGTAGGTAAATTTTCCCCTGCCTGTTTCTGTGATTTTGTTTAAATTTTATTTGATTTGCTTAACTTCTTTGTCTATTATTTTTTGATTGTTTATTTTGTCTTGTCTTGTGTGGCTGATGAAGGCTTGTATGGAAACATCTTATGTTATTATCATTTTATTGTGTTGTACAAATGACATAACAAGAGTTTTTAACTTTTACTGGTGATGTTTTGTTGTTTTTATTGATCCACCGGTGCTTGGGTTCTCGCCCTTTGGCCCAATGCCATGTAGTGATGTCTGCATGTTTTCGCAAGTTTTGTTTCTACGTACAAGGTGTTCCACTTATCTGGCCTCGGAGGAAGGAGCATTTTCCTAACATCATCTAGTGCTGGGCACTCAATGAGGTGGTGGTCAACAGTTTCGTAGGGGTAGTTACATAGCTGGCACTCTGGAGAGTGTTGTGGTTGGATTCTGTTCATGTGACTGTTAAGTGGAATGTGTTGTGTTCTAAGCCGAAAAATTGGATGATGTTTTAGAATGTTAATACAGTTAAGAAATTGATGAATCAACACAAATCCGACTGCTGGAATTTGACATCAAGCACGAAACTAACAGATGGACACACAACTAACAGATGGATGCAGAACTAACGGATTGATGCAAAACTAACAGATGGACGCAGAACTAACAGATGGATGCAGAACTAACAGATGGACGCAGAACTAACAGATGAACGCATAACTAACAGATGAATGCAGAACTAACAGATGGACGCAAAACTAACAGATGGATGCAGAACTAACAGATGAACGCAGAACTAACAGATGAACTCAGAACTAACAGACGGATGCAGGACTAACTAATAGATGGGCGCATCAGAGGATGGGTCAGGCATGTTTACAACCAGCATGCTACAGAAACAATCAACATTTATACCCTTGTACATTTGCCTAGGGCAGTGTTTCTTAACCTTTTAGAGATGCCGCACCCCTTAACAGCATCCTAAGAAGTCTCGCACCTCTTTATCTTCTAGCTCGCAAAACATGCCAGAAATGCTAAAAAGAGATAACAGTTTATTTTAAGAAAATGTTATTTACAGAATGTGACCCAGGTTCGGTATTTAATTCACGTTGTCAATGTTCTATTTTGTACAAATACATTTGAGTCCTGTGTATTATATTGCATTTATGATGATTCTTTTTCTAAAATATCTGGCATGTCTCGCACCCCCAGGAGTTGAGTATCGCACCCCAGGGGGTGCACCTCTGGTTAAGACCTACGGAGACTGAGCAGCTATAAATAACAGTAACAATAAAGTTAACATAAGAGGAAGCTAAAGGGCGATGTTAACATATGTGTTATGTTAATATTATTATTAATACAATGCTTATGTGTAATACTGTTACGCAAATATAAGTTAATGTAAATGTCAGTCGAATCTTCAGCTCAAATGTCAAGTCAGTCCTATTGTATAGCTGTGAAACATGGAGAACAACAAACGCAACGATCAAGAAATCACATACTTTCATAAATGGGTACTTGGCGTAGAATAGGATTGAAAAAGTGTGACAAGATCGCCGATGTGGAACTGTTTGTAAGAACCAGACAGGTGCCAGTGGAACAAGAGATGAGAAGAAGATGTTGGTGACGTTCTAGAAACACACATTCACTAACCTGTTGGTAGCATTACCAGCCAGTCCTTTTTCTGGAATCTCCAGGGTAAGAGAGGTAGCGCTAGACTGAAAACCACATGGAGAAGAGAACTGCCGGCAGAAATGAAAATGATGATTACATGGAAAGACCTTGAGCGGATGGCACGGGACAGGAAGACTTGGCATGTGTTTGTTGAAGGCCTATGCTCCGTGGAGAGCTGAATGGTACTTAATGAATGTACTGGTCACAGTAGGTTGAAGTGCCATCTGTGTCACAAGTGCAGGATAGACCAACAGATCTCTGCTCCTATGGCACCAGCCCCATGACAGCCAAACATCTGCTCCAGTCCTGCCCAATTTGCAGCAGTAAACGGAGTGGCATATGGCAACAACCCACTTCTCTCCACGAAAAACTGTTTGGAGATGTCAGGAACCTTGAGCTGGGTACTGTCTTTATTAGAGCCATTAATGTGGAAGTCTGAGGGCGAACGAGATGTCAGGAACCTTGAGCTGAATACTGTCTTTATTAGAGTCATTAATGTAGAAGTTTGATAGTGAACGAGATGTTAGGAACCATGAGCTGACTACTGCCTTTATTAGAGTCATTAATGTAGAAGTCTGATAGTGAACGAGATGTTAGGAACAATGAGCTGACTACTGCCTTTATTAGAGTCATTAATGTAGAAGTTTGATAGTGAACGAGATGTCAGGAACCTTGAGCTGACTACTGCCTTTATTAGAGTCATTAATGTAGAAGTCTGAGGGCGAACGAGATGTCAGGAACCTTGAGCTGACTACTGCCTTTATTAGAGTCATTAATGTAGAAGTCTGAGGGCGAACGAGATGTCAGGAACCTTGAGCTGACTACTGCCTTTATTAGAGTCATTAATGTAGAAGTCTGAGGGCGAACGAGATGTCAGGAACCTTGAGCTGACTACTGCCTTTATTAGAGTCATTAATGTAGAAGTCTGAGGGCGAATGAGATGTCAGGAACCTTGAGCTGACTACTGCCTTTATTAGAGTCATTAATGTGGAATTCTGAGGGCGAACGAGATGTCAGGAACCTTGAGATGAATACTGTCTTTATTAGTCATTAATGTAGAAGTCTGATAGTGAACGAGATGTCAGGAACCTTGAGCTGAATACTGTCTTTATTAGAGTCATTAATGTAGAAGTTTGATAGTGAACGAGATGTTAGGAACCATGAGCTGACTACTGCCTTTATTAGAGTCATTAATCTAGAAGTCTGAGGGCGAACGAGATGTCAGGAACCTTGAGCTGACTACTGCCTTTATTAGAGTCATTAATGTAGAAGTCTGAGGGCGAACGAGATGTCAGGAACCTTGAGCTGACTACTGCCTTTATTAGAGTCATTAATGTAGAAGTCTGAGGGCGAACGAGATGTCAGGAACCTTGAGCTGACTACTGCCTTTATTAGAGTCATTAATGTAGAAGTCTGAGGGCGAACGAGATGTCAGGAACCTTGAGCTGACTACTGCCTTTATTAGAGTCATTAATGTAGAAGTCTGAGGGCGAACGAGATGTCAGGAACCTTGAGCTGACTACTGCCTTTATTAGAGTCATTAATGTGGAATTCTGAGGGCGAACGAGATGTCAGGAACCTTGAGATGAATACTGTCTTTATTAGTCATTAATGTAGAAGTCTGATAGTGAACGAGATGTCAGGAACCTTGAGCTGAATACTGTCTTTATTAGAGTCATTAATGTAGAAGTTTGATAGTGAACGAGATGTTAGGAACCATGAGCTGACTACTGCCTTTATTAGAGTCATTAATCTAGAAGTCTGAGGGCGAACGAGATGTCAGGAACCTTGAGCTGACTACTGCCTTTATTAGAGTCATTAATGTAGAAGTCTGAGGGCGAACGAGATGTCAGGAACCTTGAGCTGACTACTGCCTTTATTAGAGTCATTAATGTGGAAGTCTGAGGGCGAACGAAGAAGAATGAAATGCAAGTTCCTAAAGAAAAGCATTAATTCAAATGATATTTTTCTCTCCAGGATTCCAGTCTTATATCAGGGCATATGCAACCTATTCCAGAGAGGTCAAGGATATATTCAAAGTCAGTGACCTTCACCTTGGACATGTGGCAAAAAGTTTTGCCCTCCGAGAAGCTCCAACAAAGGTGCACGGTGTAGCAGCACAGTTTGGTGCCAGTCAAAAGAAACAAAAGAAAATGGAAAAGCCAGGGTGAGTTTTCCGTGAAATCAAAATTTCTATTGCTTCTGTTGTATTGTTTGTTCCTGAGCGTGGAGCATAGGTCATCAGCAAATAACCTCCAAGCTTTCTTGTACTGTGCTATCCATTATAGGTCTTTCTTTCACTTCCTTTATCTCTTTTATGTCTGTCTCCACTTCTCTTCTTCGTGTTTTTTTTGGGCCCACCTGTATTTCTTAAATGGCTTAGTAACAAAATGGATGTCATCATCATCATCGTCTTCACCATCATCTTCATCATCACTCCAAGGGGAACATAGGCCTTTAATAAACTTACGCCAAGTCTTCCTGTCCCGTGCCATCTGCTCAAGGTCTTTCTATGTCTTCTTTATGCCTTTCATGTCTGTCGCCAGTTCTCTTCTCTATGTGTTCTTTGGTCTCCCTCTCTCTTCTTACCCTGGGGTTTCTAGAACAAGGACTGCCTTGTAATGCTAGCAGTAGGTTTCCTCAGTGTGTGTCCTATCCATCTCCAGCGTCTCCATCTTATTTCTTGTTCCACTGGCAAAATGCATATAGTCCAACATATATACACGTAATCTCAAGAGAAATTGTGGAGCCGCGGTAGCGCGGTGGTTAGTGCACTGGCTTCCTGGCTCGGTGGTCCATGGTTCGATCCCCAGTTGAGGTGGGATTTTTTAGACCACAAATGGCTCTGAGGTCAACCCAGCCTCATGAACTGGGTACCAGAGCAACTCTGGGAAGGTTAACCTTTTGAACCCGCAGTGCCGGTATTTCGGCTTCTTCGGCTATTCCTAATCCCCGCAGTGCCGGTCAGTTTACATCAAATGATCTTCACACGTACCTGAACTCCCATAAACGAGCTATAAAGCTGCGCTATTGTTGGGTGGTGTTTATTACCTGACTGGATAGGCTAGATGGTAATGTCTGAATGGATAAATAGTCATTTCCTTCAGAAGTAGTTTGTTCTTTCTTGAAAGGAAAATTAGTGGAACATACGCCATGTGTTAGTAAAATAGTGAAGATGTCTAAAAGGGAAAGAAACTGTGCTGGTGTAGACAGACTTTATAATTTAGAGGAAGCCAGAAATATATTATTAGATAGTGACAGCACCAGCAGTGAAAGTTTCAAGAGTGACGATGAAATTATTTTCCCTTTAGTGTTAGCTTCCTATACGGTGACCTGCTGTAACTGTGGCTCTATGCTCCCTTTAGTGTTTGCTTCTTATAAGGGGACCTGTTGTAATTGTGGCTCTATGCACCCTAGTGAGCCACTCCAACATCTGATCCCCTGTCATAAAGCCTACACCAAGCTCTATTCTCTAGAGGGAGCCACTACAACATCTGATCCCCTGTCATAAAGCCTACACCAAGCTCTATTCTCCAGAGGGAGCCACTACAACATCTGATCCCTTGGCATGAAGCCTACACCAAAAATGTACACGTTCTTGCAGCAGTGATATCTGTAGCAATTTTTTTTTACTAGAACTGGGTGCCAGCTTCATGCATAAGCTCATGTTATTCGTCGTGTACGACACACCTGAGGGAGCAGTTACACAATTATTTATTTGTCTCATCAGCGACCCCCGAGAACCACACGGGACAATATGTAGAACTGTGTAACTAGTAAATATTCAACCATTTCAAATGACGATATTTGTTGTTCTCATGAGGGAACAAAATTTGAGACCACTCTGTGAACTCTGGGCATTCAGAACTCCTGTTTCATTTGAGTCTGTAATTTTGACAAAAGCAGAACGGGGAAATTTGCCTTTTATCGCGACAGATTTTACCTAAATTATGATAAGGTTTTAGCAGAGCAGTTACTAGTAAATATTCAAACGGTTAGGAATACATTCGCGGAAGCAAAATTCGAAACCACACTGTGAACACTTTTCAGGTCGGAAAACGAAATAACAATAGCCTAGCGATTTGATTTGTTGCGTTAGCGGTTTGATCGCCTTGAGTTCCCTCTCCGATACGGTCCATGACATTTAATTGCAATTTACCCTCGCGCAGGTGACAAACCGTTAACATGTCATAATGGCACTGCGGTTTTTATGATTATGTCTAGGAACGTCAGGGAGAGGTTTTGGGTGAAACTTCAGCATCGGGCTCAAAGGGTTAAGGTGGCCGGCATGATACTGACCACATCACAGACCAAAAAAAAACACATGGAGAAGAGATTAAACACATGATGGAAATAGGGGAGACCAAAAAAACACATGGAGAAGAGATTAACCAAAGACTTAGCGGAAATAGTCGTTGTTATGGAAACCCCTGGGTTAGAGAAGTAGAGGCCAACTGAAAAACACATGGAGAAGAGTGCTGGAGACAAAGATGAAAATGATGAGGACGGCACGGAAAGTCCCAAAAAAAGTTGAAGATTCCCATAAATGGGTACTTGCGCAGAATAGAAGGTGTAAAATGATACGACAAAGATCACCAATGTGAAATTGTCGACAAAGAACCAGACACGTGGCAGTAGAATAAGAGACAATGGAGAAGAAGACGCTGGTGGTGGATATGACTGAGAAAACCTTGTTGATAGTATTACACTATTATTCTTGTTCTGGATCCCTCCTGGGTGAGAGTGGTAAGGGTAGACTGAAAAACACGCGGAGAAGAGAGCTGGAGAAGGACATGATGATTATGTAGACATGGAACAACCTTGAGTTGGTGATATGTGACAAGAGGACTTGGCATGGGTTTGTTGACGACCTGTGCCTCTTGGGGAGCAGGTGACACATGACAAGAGGACTTGGCATGGGTTTGTTGACGACCTGTGCCTCTTGGGGAGCAGGTGACAAGAGGACTTGGCATGGGTTTGTTGATGACCTGTGCCTCTTGGGGAGCAGGTGACACATGATAAGAGGACTTGGCATGGGTTTGTTGACGACCTGTGCCTCTTGTGGAGCAGGTGACACATGACAAGAGGACTTGGCATGGGTTTGTTGACGACCTGTGCCTCTTGGGGAGCAGGTGACACGTGACAAGAGGACTTGGCATGGGTTTGTTGACGACCTGTGCCTCTTGGGGAGCAGGTGACACGTGACAAGAGGACTTGGCATGGGTTTGTTGATGACCTGTGCTTCTTGGGGAGCATGTGACAAGAGGACTTGGTATGGGTTTGTTGACGACCTGTGCTTCTTGGGGGAGCAGGTGACATGTGACAAGAGGACCTTGGCAAAGTTTGTTGATGACCTGTGCTTCTTGGGGAGCAGGTGACATGTGACAAGAGGACCTTGGCAAAGTTTGTTGATGACCTGTGCTTCTTGGGGAGCAGGTGACATGTGACAAGAGGACTTGGCATGGGTTTGTTGACAACCTGTGCTTCTTGGGGAGCTCAAGTCTTATCATCATCATCATGTTCCTTTATGCTCCCAATGGAGCATGGAACCACCACTGCAGCCGTGGTTTCTGTAGCCGTTTGTTATACATGATGAGGTTGCCATGCCCCTCCACAAGCTCATATTAGTCACCTTTTACAGTAGGCCTATTCTTTCTTTATCTCTCAAGAGATCCCTGGGAGCTACACAGGCTCATGATGATGATGATTGTGTGTCCTGTTGTCCTTGAGAAATCATCACGTAATTTAATGCGTACTAATTGATTATTGTCATTAGCGTTCTTCTGTTGTACTCAGTTATGTTATTACTTTCTTCTTCTTCGTACACTCTCAGACTACCACTTGAATGTTATGTTATTACTTATCCACAGTAAAAAGCCGCTCAACTTCAAACAGGCCACCTTGAATGAGTACTCAAGTGGCTTTCAGTCAGGCAGCAAGAAAGTCTGGGCCAAGCCAGGGGGAAAGATGAAAAGCAAAAAAGCTAGATGAGAAAGATCAGCAAACGATGAAAATGTATTGGGAAATAATATCACAAATAAGTTTCATATACCTCTAGACCTAGCCGTAGAAGAGGGACGACTGAGTAAGTAAGTAAGTTTCATAAATAGATGCTTGCGTAGAATAGAAGGATTGAAGTCGTATGACAAGATCACTAATGTAGAACTGATGACAAGATCACTAATGTAGAACTGATGACAAGATCACTAATGTAGAACTGATGACAAGATCACTAATGTAGAACTGATGACAAGAACCAGACAAGCGTCAGTGGAACAAGAGATGAGAAGAAGACTCTGGTGATGGGTAGGACACACATTGAGGAAACCTGTTGATAGCATTACAAGGCAGACATTCTGGAATCTCCAGGGTAAGAGATATAGAGGGAAGCTGACGAACACATGGAGAAGACGTGAAAGGAATGAGGAAGACATGGAGAGACCTTGAGGGGATGGCACGGGACAGGAAGGGGTGGCATATATTTGTTGAAGGTCTGTACTCCTTAGGAAGTTAAAGGGTGATGAATGAAATGAGCGAATGAATATCCTAAGAAAATGAAAAGTGATGCAGTGTCATGGGAGAAAGGTAGCATGTGTGTCTGCCAGTCAGGCATTTTTCAGGGCAGCTGTTGTTAAAAATTGACATGAATGTGTAATAATAAATATACAGTATGGAAAACTGATCCTGTCTTGAGTATTTATGGGGAGGACACAGGGGCATGTTTGTAGCTTTCATCTGCTGTCATGGTCTACAGGTCCTGTACCCCTAATCTGAAACCTTAAGGCAAGAATTTTTTTGGATTTCAGAACGGTAGTCATGTACACATACTGTATATTGTGGCAGTACCCTAGCAGGGTCTGCGCCAGCATCCCCTTAAGCAAACACATTAAAATTAAAGGATTAGTGTTTATATTAAAAATATTCTTTTTTTTTTTAAAATTAATTATTGTTTGATTTTGAAAATGTACACATTTTGTAATTAATAAAACAATAGTTGATTTTAAAAGAGTTACAAACATACAATTCTCTAAAACTGGCATTAAATAAACATTTGAAAATTTTACTAATTCGTCATCATCACAATGTGGCAACATAGATGACATAAAACACAACTGCATTGCAGTCCGGATAAGTAGAAGTCGCTGAGACCATCAAAAATGATTCTCCTTATCCAAATTTTGCTCAAAGATGGACATTTATTTCAGAATAAGAAGTAAAGCATGAAGCAGTTATTTTAACCATTCAGAAACAGGTATTTTGATTTTAAATTTTCATTTCTGCATCTTTTAAAGTTTTCAAAAGCAAGTTAGCGAAGCCAAAATTTTGTGTCAAGTTTATTGCTAGTAGCATAGTAGCAAGTGTAAAAATGTTCGAATCGCGTTCTGGATTTGTATTTTGGTTTGCTCTGTTAACGGTTCCTACACGGACTCCAAGAGTGATAACTATTGCAGGACAAGTAAGCAGATGTAAGAGTTACTCCCCTGACATAGGGACTTTTCTGTTGTCTAGTGTTTTCCTTCCTTCTTTCTTACCAGTGCCTGCCAAATACTGGTTAATGTTTATTGTTTATTATTCACAGGCCTTGGGTTTCACTCTTTGTTTATCTTCAGATCTCAAGCGAGCGTAACCCCATTGCTGTCAGAGTTTAACACAAGCCCTTTCTCTCGTAAACTGAAGTGAACCAATTTTTGCTCAGTTGACCTGACAGTTATGTGCTTGCTGGTTTAATAAATGTTAGCGTTGTTATCTACTGGCGGAAGCTTGAACATTTATTAACATGTTATCGCCTGTTTACAAAAAAATTTTGTGTGGTCACGTAGTAGTGTAACTTAGGTGATGAAGACAGAAATTCTACTTATGCAAGTCCAAATTTCAGTTGGGACAAAAATTACTTACTTTGACTAATCCAAAAATTCTAGTTATCAGAATTCCATTTAACCGGTAGTTTTTTAACAAAGCCTAAGACAGTATTTGGCCGGGACCTTCAGAAATTCTTCTACTTAACGAAATTTGATTTAAGCGAATTCCGCTTAAGTGGACTGCACTGTATGTAGTATTGTCTGGGTTATTGTATTACAGGGGGGCCACTCTATAAAACAGAATATAAGTATCTTGTCTTTGCAACTGATGCCTCACTCCTGTTTGGGTCTTATGCACATGAGTGACACTTCATGAAAGAATTTTTGATAAGGAGTTGAGGACCTGCATTTTAGCTGGAAAAGGCAGAAAAAAAGTTGTCTGAATGTTGATGAGTGTAACCGTGGAACTGATAACACAACTGCTGAACATCTGCTGCAAAGGTGCCTAACATAGGAGGAACAGGGAAAGCACATCAGGCCATCACCAGTACCATTCCTGGACAAAGTCTGCAGAGATACTAACCTCAAGCTGATTACTGCTTTCCTTAAGCTTGTTCCAGTTTTTTTACCAGTTGACATCTGAAAGTGTACAAACTTACTTACTTAGTTATTCCTCTTCTAATTTGGGCTGTAGAGGTTTGCTAGAGCACCATGTTATCCTATCAGTTGTCTTTCTTCTGGCCTGGTTCCAGTCCAGTTCTCTGTCCATCAGAGATTGTCTAATGTTGTCGTTCCAGCAAACTCTGAGTTGTCCTGGAGGTCTGGATCCATGGTTTTTGGTTTCACATATTTATCGTGGTAGCCGATCTTCTCCCATTCTGCAGACATGGCCAAAACATCATAACTGTGATAAAAGTGAATGAAGAAGAATGTTGCACAAGTGAATGACTGAGTGACAAACAATTTTGTGACTTACATGTGAAAAAATGGTCTCCTTCCATGCACTATTTTGGCTGGAAGGGACAGAACAAAGATGTTGTAAAGTTGCATGTTGTTGCTATTGATCCAGCAGTGCTTGGGCTCTCACCCTTCTGCCCAATGCCATGTAGTGATATCTGCATGTTTTTGCGAGGTGTTTTGTTTATCCGTACAAGGTGTTCCACTTATCTAGCCTCAGAGGAAGGAGCACTTCCCCAACATCATCGAGTGCTGGGCACTCAAAGAGGTGGTGGTCAACACTTTCATAGTGGTAGTTACATAGCTGGCACTCTGGAGAGTGTTGTGGTTGAATTTTGTTCAAGTGACTGTTGAGTGGTATATGTTGTGTTCTGAGCTGAAAAATGGTGCCCTGATCCCTCCTTGTAAGATGGCCAATGTTGTCATTAGGATCAGTACCGACCATATGTCTGTAAACCTCAAAATTGCATAAGGGAAAGATTTTGAGTGACAGGTCTCCAACCAATCAGGGGAAAAGGATAATTAATTATAAGCCCACATTTTGTTTCTGCATCTGTAGAAATCATGGAATTAGTATAATTGTTGGCCCTATACAGATGAGTTGCCAGATTGTTGTTTAACTAGGGCTACTTAACTCATCGCTTTTTTGCAGAGTTGTTTTATTTGCATGTGTTCTGTAGCTGTTAAGTACCATATAGAGCAAGGGTCTGCAACCAGTCAATACCAATCTACCGGTAGATCCCAGTGAATGATTTAGTAGATCTTTAGACCACTGTGGAAAAAGACACTTTTTAAACTAGGGAAATTTTGGACTAGACCTCACCTTCTGGCATTTAAGATCACGGCGTCCTCACTTTGAAAGATACATTTTTCCGCATTCCCAGTGGAAACTCTCGAGCTGGCTACTAACATATATTTATGAACTGATTGAAATAGGAATGCAGTTACGTGTCTTTTATATTATTAATGTTAATATTTACTGACAGGATGGTTCCTGTGGCCAAGATCACATCTAGGGTAGTAAACACATCAGACACCGCAACAAGCCAACATCACTCATAATTATTTGAGCCACAATGGACGAAGTGAACGATATACATTTTTAACAATTCACGCTGCTCCACATGGAATACAGATCAAGACAATATACAAATGGCATATTATATGCAGTCTGTTCATGTCTGGAACGCTGCCCTTCTCATTTATAACCTTTTAATATATATAAATTCCGCAGCTCAAACACCGGCGTCCACTTGCCATGACACATACTGGTAGAAGGCCCCGCACTTCTCTTCTCTAGTTTCACATGAGCCAGCCAACCATAACGGCATGACGTCACTACCCGTGTTAATAAGTGACCCCGCATAAAATAAAAAAGGGAGCCTAGTAGAGCTACCTATTATATAGACACAACCGTTATGAATTTTAATCATACATTTTTCCGCATTCCCAGTGGAAACTCTCGAGCTGAATGAAATAGGAACGCATTCTTTTCTTTGTAAGTTTCATCATCTCTCCTCCCTTTTTTTTCCACTTAAACTTACACACACACTCACACATATATATGGTAGATCTGTATATGGCTCAGTGTTGCTAAAGTAGATCCCAGACGCAGATAAAGAAGGGGAAGTTCTGCAACAAAACGATTTAGAGACAACTTATGAAATGGCTAAAACAGCTATAAAGGCCATATCCAAGTCCAAATGAAACAGAGAGCACCCTGGTCACATAAAAGATGACGCCTATCACCAGCTATCTAGGCGAGACCAGGTCATCATTTTCTGCTTACGTAATGGTTATAGTAGGTTGAGGAACCATCTAATTGACAAGTACATGATCGATCCAACAGATCTCTGCTCTTGTGGCACTAGCCCCATGACACCCAAACATCTACTCCAGTCCTGCCCAACTTACAGCAAAGAACGGAATGGCTTATGGCAACAACCCACTTCTCTCAACGAAAAACTGTTTGGAGCTGTCAGGAAGCTTGAGCTGACTACTGCCTTTATTAGAGTCATTCATGTAGAAGTCTGAACAAAAAGATCCTAATAGCTTCCGGGTTGCCGAACCCAGAAATAGAGCGTTTGTGATTGTTGGGGAGACTGGCAATAACTTTACTCTTTCTGTGGAGAGTTTTGGGCATGTGACCAGTACATGTTGAACTGTCTCTAATGGATGGGTCCGGCTGCGGCAGTTAGGCTGATGTGAGGGTTTTTATTTATTTAAATGGTTATTCAGTCTGGTGTGTTCTGTTCTTAGTTGGAAGATTGTGCTCTGCTCTGTGTGTCGTAGTTTGTTGATGTTGTCATTTGTGTTTGGGTGGGTACAGCAGACCTCTTCAGTTTAGCCATTCCTATTTGAAGTTGTTTTGAAGTATTCCTTTAGCTGTCTGTAAGTTCATTCAGTCAGTCAATACCCTTTAGCTCCTCAGGGAGCATAGATCTAGGCCTTCAACAAAACTATACTATGTTCTGTCGCATGTTTTCCTCATCTTGTTCATTCATTTCCAGTTCTCTTCTCCATGTGTTTATTTGGTCTGCCTCTACGTCACTTGCCCTGGGGATTCTAGAACAAGGATTGTTTATGCCATCAACAGGTTTCCTCCATGTGTGTCCAATCTATCGCTACCATCATCTTCTCATCTCTTATTCCACTGCTTCTTGTTATCAGTTCCACATTGGTGACCTTGTACCATTTCACTCCTTCTATTCTATGTAATCAGCCATTTTTGAAAGTCTGTAGCTTTTTGGTTGTATTTTTATTGTTCATGTTTCAGAGCTGACTTGACATTTGAGTTGACTAGGTTTCTTTTGATTTCCATATGCTTGCTCCACATTTTTCTAGTCTATAGTTGCAGGGATAAACATCACAGCCATGTAGTCCCTCATTAAATTTTCTGCATTTATATTCTTTTAAGATAGCTCCATAGCAGATACTGCCTTAGGGACATGAAATGTTGGAATGTTGGAGACTTCACTATGCTAGGTATCAGCTTTATGAGGGGGGGGGGGGGAGGTAGCCAGTTCCATTCCTCGCTTCTGCTGCAGTGGAACTATGGCAAGAACCAGAAAAGTACAAGTGGAACAAGAGATGAGCAGAATACGCTGACATTACATATGACACTACATATGACACATATTCAGGAAACCTGCTGATAGCATTACAAGGTATGGAGGCATATCTGGAGTCATCCTTATATGACCACCAGCTAAGCACAATGCTATAGCATACAGGTAAGTGAACCTGTCTGTGAGGCCAACTACATCCTCATTGACTCTTGAAATCATCCACACACTTCCAGGGATTTCCCCTTGTGGTGAAACATGTTGAGAACCCAGCCTTGCACACTAAGCTTGGTGGAGCCACTTGAGCCCCAGACTTAACTCTGGCTTTTACCTGACTGGCTTCAAGCAGGAGGATCTCACTATGGACCCATGACAGGCAGGGAGAGCTGAGAAGTAGTTCTGTGTAGAACGTAACAATTCCTTGGGAGAGCCCAGAACCAGAGCACAGTATTTTAACTCTGCATAGTTGGAGAGCCCCCTTGGATGGTGGGGAATGCACAGTATGCCACCCAATTCTTACTCCTAGCTTGGGACCAGATGTGGTGATCATTTAAATGCAAGCCAAGCTGGAGAAACTGGAGCTCATGACTTCAACTCAACACGTTTCGGAATGGCAGAAAAGCCACAGAAAAAGTCTAGCTCTACAGTGTAGATAATACCATGGAGTCTTCAACTTGGTATTGACTGTAAAAGAGCGAGAAGCTCAGCAGCTCTAGTTAAACAGCAACAACAACAACAACAATAGCATTACAAGTTAGTTTCTGGAATCCCCAAGTGTAGGAGAGGGAGAAACACATGAATAAGAGAACTGGAGACAGAGAAACACATGAATAAGAAAACTGGAGACACAGACACACCTGAATAAGAGAACTGGAGACAGAGAAACACGTGAATAAGAGAACTGGAGACAGACAACACGTGAATAAGAGAACTGGAGACAGAGAAACACATGGATAAGAGAACTGGAGACAGAGAAACACATGGATAAGAGAACTGGAGACAGAGAAACACATGGATAAGAGAACTGGAGACAGAGAAACACATGAATAAGAGAACTGGAGACAGAAACACGTGAATAAGAGAACTGGAGACAGAGAAACACGTGAATAAGAGAACTGGAGACAAAGAAACACGTGAATAAGAGAACTGGAGACAGAGAAACACATGGATAAGAGAACTGGAGACAGAAACACGTGAATAAGAGAACTGGAGACAGAGAAACACGTGAATAAGAGAACTGGAGACAAAGAAACACGTGAATAAGAGAACTGGAGACAGAGAAACACATGGATAAGAGAACTGGAGACAGAAACACGTGAATAAGAGAACTGGAGACAGAAACACGTGAATAAGAGAACTGGAGACAGAGAAACACGTGAATAAGAGAACTGGAGACAGAGAAACACGTGAATAAGAGAACTGCAGACAGAGAAACACGTGAATAAGAGAACTGGAGACAGAGAAACACATGAATAAGAGAACTGGAGACAGAGAAACACGTGAATAAGAGAACTGGAGACAGAGAAACACATGAATAAGAGAACTGGAGACAGAGAAACACATGAATAAGAGAACTGGAGACAGAAATGAGGAAATTATGGAGAGACCAGGAAAACAATGGCCGAGGACTGGGGTACACAGCATGAGTTTGTTGAAGGCTTATGCTCCTTCAGTAGCCGAACAGCAATGATGATACTTACTTACTTACTTAGTCGTTCCCCTTCTACCATGAGGTGTAGAGGTTTGGAAGAGAGAGCGCCAGACTATCCTATCGGCTGTCTTCCTACTGGCCTGGTTCCATTCTAGTCCTCGGTCTTTCAAAGATTGTCTAATGTTGTCCTCCCAGCGAACTCTGGGTCATCCTGGGGGCCTGGATCCCTGGCTCTTTGTTTCCCATGCTTGTCGTGGCAGCCGATCTTCTCCCATTCTGCAGACATGGCCAAACCATCTTAGTTGGGACTGTTCTACTTGGGTCTGCAGGGGATGGGATTTTAGGCCTTGACGTATCATCTGGTTGCGGACCATGTCTCTTCTTGTTACTTCAACCACCTTCCTCAGATACCTCATTTCTGAGGTTTGGATCTGGCTTTTGTGGGTTGTAGTCATTGCCCATGACTCGCATCCATAATGATGATACTGATTACTGCAATAACTGACCTGTGAAATCGTGTGATAGATAAGAACTCATAAATTATGTTATCTGTATCAAAATGCAACTTTAATAAGAATGTTACAAGTTAAACATAATACAGTTCTTAAAACATTTCAGATATAAAAGACCATATAAGATATTTCAATTAGAAAGTAGGTTTATGTGGTAACTTATATACAGTTTTATGCAACAATTCTTTGTTAATGAAAGTAAGGAAGAGAGTTCTTCAGTGTTATATAGAACCAATCCTGACATATGGAAGTGATTCATGGACAATTAGTAAACAAGTAGGGAAGGCACTAGAGGCCACAGAGATGTGGTTTTACAGAAGAATGATAAGAATACAACAGACAACTAAACAGAGTAATGATGATGTCCTGAAAGAGGTCAATGCACAAAGGAAACTTATTCCTCAGGTCAGAAGGAAGCTTTCTTTTGGGCATGTTATGAGAAGGAAGCTAGAGTCAATTAGATGTTAAACATAATACCTTTCTGAAAACATTTCATGAGATAAAGACTTAATTAATCTGGAGCATGGGTTTTATGTAAACTAGATGTTAAACA
This sequence comes from Oreohelix idahoensis, assembly GCA_024509875.1. Classification (NCBI taxonomy): domain Eukaryota; kingdom Metazoa; phylum Mollusca; class Gastropoda; order Stylommatophora; family Oreohelicidae; genus Oreohelix; species Oreohelix idahoensis. Next base: position 441,384 of record JAMPIV010000917.1, read on the forward strand.
TAATACCTTTCTTAAAACATTTCATGAGATAAAAGACGTTTAATCTGGAACATGGGTTTTATGTAAGCTACATGTTAAACATAATACCTTTCTTAAAACTTTTCATGATAAAAGACGTTTAATCTGGAACATGGGTTTTATGTAAACTACATGTTAAACATAATACCTTTCTTAAAACTTTTCATGAGATAAAAGGCTTAATTAATCTGGAAACGGGTTTTATATAAACTAGATGTTAAAAATAATACCTTTCTTAACACATGTCATGTGATAAGAGGCCTTATAAGGTATTTCAACTGGAAGACAAGTTTATGCAATAACTTACGTTAAATGTAATAAATTTCTTAAAACATTCCGGGTGATAAAAATAACTTATTTCCCCTGGAAAATTGGTTTTTGTAAAACATACACAAAATGTAACATATTTTTTTAAACACATTTCATGTGATGAAAGACCCTATATGATATTTTAACTGGAACACAGTCTAATCAATACCCTTTAGCTCCCCAAGGAGCATAGGCCTTCAACAAACACATGCCAAGTCTTCCTGTCCTGTGCCATCCACTCAAGTTCTTTCCATGTTTTCCTCATCATTTTCACCTCTGTTTCCAGTTCTCTTCTCCATGTGTTTTTTTGTGTTATGTCGACCTGTGTCTATCTTACCCTGAGTATTCCAGAACACGGACTGCCTTGTAATGCTATCAACAGGTTTCCTCTCCGTAGCCAGTATTTTCTTCTCACGTTCCACTGGCACTTGTCTGGTTCTTGTCATTAGTTCCACATTGGTGATTTTGTTGCTTCAGTTCAATCCTCCCTTTTCTACGCAAGCACCCATTTATGAAAGTCCTTAATTTTTGGGCAGTGAAACAGCAACAAGCTCAGCAGCCCCTAGTTAAACAAAAACAACAGCATTGCATCTTTATCACATCCATTAACGATGACAAGTTTCAGTTTTGCTTCTTGTATATTTTTGTATTATCTTTATGAAAACTGTACACAAGTTTGATTGCATGTGGCAAATATTCTTCTTGTATGATCTTTATTTTTTTTAAAACAGTAACAGTTTAGTGATGTTCCATGCTTCAAATGCTACTTCTGTGTATTCTGTACAAATTTCAGCTTTACTTTGCAAAACCACAGTAATTTGACCAATCAACTGTATCCTTAACTTACATTCTTGTCTATTCCAACACACTGTACATAAAGCTTTTTTAAAATCTAGCTACTGAAAGCACTGGCATCTGATTGACAGAATGGTTAGAGTGTAGCTCTCTCACAGCAAAGGTGCTGGGTTTGATTTACAGTATTGACATGCTCCAGTCTACTAAATGGGTACCTGACTTTATCTTGAGTTAGGGAAGGAAAAGGAAGGGAACTGGTCTACCCCCCTCTCGATGCTGGACCTAGTACAGTGAGGGTTCTAACACTTCAGTCCCATAAGGAAGTATCTTTACCTTTTACTGAAGCGCACCCATTTTAACCATTGACAAATATTCGCCAATGATTCCAGGATGTATTTTTGTACTGTGATGTGTCCACAACGTAATTATTTCTTATTTTCAATTCCTACTGTGTCCAAACAAAAACAGGGGATAAGAAAGACGTGGAACTGATGTCAACTGACAAGAAAACATACCATGAGTTCTTTTAAGGTCTTAGCTCCTTGGTGTGCTAAAAGGCGATGATGATAATACTATATCCAAAATATTAATGTTAAATTACACTTTTCCATCGTTGTTCAGCTGCAAAAACGACTGCACTAATTCCCTTATTTCCATAATACTTCTCTCCCATCTACCAGGACAACTATCAGTCCTCGACACTCAATGACAAAAACTCTTCATGCAATCCACATGCCATCATTCAACAGTTCTTAAGTTCACCCTTCCCCCCCAAAAAATGATTATGTACAAGTTACCAAAATTCCCATCTCCAGGTCTTAAAAACTTTATCCATGACCTGTTGGCCACTGCTTTTTGGGCTACGTTTCGTCAGCCGGGTTCTCTGACTCCACATCTTCATCTGCAGGCTCCTCACCTGCTACATCTTCTTCATGGCCCTCCTCTTCCTCTGCATCCTCCTGCTGCTCTTCTGTGCTGGCCACATCTTCGGGTAGCTCACCGCCTTCTGCCATTATCTCCTGCGTGACTCTCTCAGCCTCTTCTCTAGCCCATCTAGCGGCTTCAGCCTCTGCCCTCTTCTGCTCAGCCTCCTTCCTGGCCGCAATCTGCAAAGAGAAATATAAAACTGTTTAAGGTTGAACTATTTCTTAACGGTTTATTTCGGATAATGAATTGGGTACTAGAGTAACTCTGGGAAGGTTAAGGCGAATGGCGTGATGCTGACCACGTCACCCCTAGTGTGCTGATGGTTAAGAAAATATGGACCTAATACCATATTCCCAATATGCGTCAATGGGCATGTAACGGGATCCTTTTTTATTTTGGATAACACTTGTATAATGTCCTTAATCCGAACCTTTTTTTTTTTTTTTTTTTAATTGATGAAGAAAATATTGTCCCCTTCAACCTCTGATGTGTTATATTTAGAATTTATAGCGTCTCTCTTTTCATAAAACATGTTCAATGGCTGGAATACAAACATGGCATCATATCTCCAGCCAAACTCTTGTAAATAGAGTATATTAAAATACCTAATATTGTGTGTGCATGCGTCCATGTATGTGTCCTTCCTTAACCCCAAAATTGAAGTCTCACCATTCTTGTCATGGGGTGACACAAACACGCACCAAAAAAAAAAAACAATAAACAATCAAAAGAAAAAAAGGGGTGGGGGGTTCCACAATCTTTTAAAATCTGAAAACCCCTAAAAACCTTAAGTTTTGTCATGGACGCTAGCGCAAGTGGATGTAAGTGCTGGAATTTCGTTAAAAAAAATTGCACGTAGCATGGCCAGTTGCATCTTGCTCTGCAACCAACCGCACGTGCATCTGTAGCGCTCACATTTTTTTTCTCTCGTAATTTTGAGTTTGATTTCACTATGAAAATGTCAAAAAAAAGCTCCAGAAATCCCAGTGGTTAACTGTGGGAGAATGAAAAGGAAGTATCTCTCAATTTTGATAGTGGAGTTAATGTTGTTTAACTAGGGCTCTTATGATTTCCCTTAGGTAGTAGTAACCTTCTTCTTTCTTTGTCTCCTCCCAGATACACCCCTCCCCCCAGAGGGAAACTACACTGGACTTTACTAACCTGTGCCTCGACTTTTTTCCTTAAAACGTTGAGCTCTTCCACCAGGCGGGCTTCCTCTTCTTCCTCGGGTGTGTTCACGTGCAGGCCAGTGACAATGCCAGCAACAAAGTGAGTGGGTCCTGCCGACATAAATACATAGATGGACTGGTTACAGCAGGAATATGTTATTCATCATCATCATCTCCTTATTGCTTTACATAGAACACAGATCCACCATCACAACTGGTACCCCTTGCAGGAACCCTACATCAAAGCCTGCACATGCTCTTGTAGTGGTGGTTTCTGCAGCAACTTCTTTTACATGATGCGGTTGCCGGCCCCATGGACAACTTCCTTAGTCGCCTTATACAGGGTGTTCCACGAAAAAGCGGCCCCATTCAAAAAGTGAAAGTAGCCAGATTTTTCAGCATTTTTCAATGTTTACAAAAATGTCGATTATAAAAGGTTCTAAGTAGTACTAGATTGATCTAAATTATTGTCCGTGGTTGGACCGTGAGTTTTTGAAAACCATCGTGTGTGTTTAAATAAACTGTCTATCACAATGCCGTTTTCACTGCAAGAAAGGATAGCTATTGTTGAGAATTATATCCGTACGGGATCGCTAGGACTACTTGGCCATTCACACTACTTCCGACACAATACGTCAGCATTCCATGACGTCACGGGCCGCTTTTTTTCGTGGAACACCCTGGGTATAACATGACTGATGGAGCAGTGTTCCTACTCTACCTGTCTCTCTTCAGAAACCTATGGAAACTACATGGGCACTGTTGCGCTCCATTGTGATATGTTAATGTTTGCTTGTGAATATAATGGTAGCCAAGTAAAGTCTAGAGTAAGTTCAATGGAAAACACCAACATCAACTTGTAAAATCCAGCGGCGCTCCATTTGTTGGTAGCGTTACCAGTCTATTATTTTAATACAGCGGCGCTCTATTTGAACACCGCGATGCTTCAAAATCATGAATGCATTGTTGTGCGCAAAAAGAGGCGTAACAGGCACACTTGTTAGAGCATACACTGATTAATTTGCGAAAATTTACCGCCAAAGCAAATCCTTCTCTTAACTTGAAGAAAGAAGGGGCAAAAGAAGAACAACAGCAAAAGAAGAAAGAAAGAAGAAGGAGGAAAAGGGTGAAGAAGAAGAAATGGGAGGAGGAAGAAAAAGAATTAAAAATAAGAAATGGGAGGGGCAAGAAGAAGGAGATGAAATGGGAGGAGGAGGAAGAAGATGAAATGGGAGGAGGAGGAAGAAGATGAAATGGGAGGAGGAGGAAGGAGATGAAATGGGAGGAGGAGGAAGGAGATTAAATGGGAGGAGGAGGAAGGAGAGGGGGGATGAAGAAAAATAAATGGGAGGAGGAGGAGGAGGAAGAAGAGAGGGGGATGAAGAAAAATAAATGGGAGGAGGAAGAAGAAAAAACACAGAACTCTTTGCAAAGAAAATAATGTATCTAAGGCAAGGTAACTCACACCAGACAGCCACAGTCATTGACCTATTTTCTGAAATGGTTTAATAGGTAGACAGAGAAAGAGAGAAGGGAAAGGGAGGGAGAGAGAGAGAGCAGATAATATCACTACAGCTGAAAGAAATTGTAGCTGAGTAAACAAATGGAATGTAGAACATCCAGGGCACACACAGAATGATGCTTACTACCAGCTCCACAGAAGAGAACAAATGGTAATCTTCAGACTCCGCACTGGCCACAACAGATTGAGATACCATCTATTCAACAAGCTAAAGATAGGAACTACCGATCAGTGTAACTGTGGCACTGATAAAATGACTGCTGAACATCTGCTTCAAAATTGCCCCTTATATGTGGTACAGAGAAAGTGCATATGGCCGACGCCAGCTCCTTTCGTGGAAACGCTTTACGGGGATTCAAATAGCCTCAAACTGACTACTGCTTTCTTTGAGAACATTCAAGTGGACGTCTGAGAGTGTACGAAGAAGAAGAAGTAGCTGAGTAAGAAAGAATATTTAAGAGCCTGACATGTTCCAGTGGAACAAGCAATGAAAAGACGACGCGCTAGCAATTGACAGGATACACTCTGAGGACACTGACTGATAGCATTACAAGGTAGTCCTTGTTTGAAAAACACATGGAGAAGAGAACTGGAGACGGACTTGAAAGTGGTAAAAAGGACACAGAAAAATCTTGAGCTGGTGGCACAGGACAAGAGAACTTGACATGAATTTGTTGAAGGCATATGCTCCTTGGTGAGCTAAATAGGCTGATGATGATGATGATGGTATGGATGATGATGGTGATTGTTGTGGTGGTGATGATAACTGTTATGGTGGTGATGACTGTTGTGGTGGTGGTGATTGTTGTGATGGTAGTGGTGATTGTTGTGGTGGTGATGATGATGGCGGTGATGATTGTTGTGGTGGTGGTGGTGATTGTTGTGGTGGTGATAATTTTTAAGATGGTGATTTTTTTTTTTTTCGTACGCCCGCTAATACTCGAGGCGAAATCTCAGGTTATTATTTTTGTCTAACCTGACATTGATTTTACGTGAGTATCCCTTTTTTCTTGTACAGAGACAGGTGTCCCTCGCCATTCAGGCAAATACTCTCCGATTTCGGAGGTACCCATTACAGCTGGGTCGGCTCAGGAGCCGCCAATCCCTGGTCGACGACCCTCCTTCAAATGTCCTCGCCAGGTCTCGAGTTAATCCAGTCCAAATCCCGGTCGACGAAAAATCCTCAAATGGTATTGGTGGATGTTACCCGGGTTTTTTGATCCTGGATGGGGGGGTTGTGGTGGGTGCCAGAGTTGGGTGGTGGTAACCACTACGTGATGTAGCGCGGTCCCGTAGATGAAATTGTTGTGGTGATGATTATTGTGGTGGTGATGATGATGGTGGTCATGATTGTTGTGGTGGTGATGATTGTTGTGGTGGTCATGATTGGTGTGGTGATGATTGCTGTGGTGGTGATGATGATGGGGGTAGTTACTGTTGTGGTAGTGGTGATGATGATGGTGGTTATGATTGTTGTGGTAATGATAGTGATATTTGTTGTAGTAGTGATGATAGTGGTGATGATTGTTGTTGTGGTGATGATTATGGTGGTAATGACTGTTGCAGTGGTGGTGGTGATTGTTGTGGTGGTAATTGATGATGGTGGTGGTGATTGTTGCGATGGTGATGATGATGGTTGTTGTGGTGGTCATGATAATGATGGTGATGATGATTGTTGTAGTGGTGGTTGTGGTGGTGATGAGGGTGATGATGATGACAGTGATGATGATGATGGTGGTTGATGTGATGGTGGTGGTGGTTTTGGTGATGAGGGAGGGGGTGGTGGTGATGGTAGTGGTGATGATGATGGTGATGTAGGCAGTTGTGGTGATGATGGTGAGGGTCATGGTGGTTGAGGTGATGATGATGGTGGTTGTGGTTATAATGATAACAGTGATGATGATAGTGATCATGGTGGCTGTGGTGATGAGGGAGGTAGTGGTGGTGATGATGTTGGTGGTTGTGACGGTGAGGATGATGATGATGGCTGTGGTGGTGGTAGTGATGATGATGGCTGTGGTTGTGATTATGATGGTGATGATATGATGATGATGCTAGTGGTGGTAGTGATGATGATCATTGTGAGAATGATGGTTTTATTGTTGTAGTTGGTGCTAAATCAAGGGCTGCTGAGCTTCTCGCTCTTTTGTAGCCCATACCAGGTTGAAGATTCCTTGGCATTATCTACACTGCAGATCTAGGCTTTTCCTGTGGCTTTTTGCCATTCTGAAACGTGTTGAGTTCAAGTAACGAGCTCCAGAGTCTCCAGCTTGGCTTGCATTTAAAGGATGATCACATCTGGTTCCAGTCCAGGAGGAAGAAGCCACTTCCCCGCCATCCAAGGGGGCTCTCCAACTATGCTGAGCTAAAATACTATGCTCTGGTTCTGGGCTCTCCCAAGGAATTGCCACGTCCTGCACAGAGCCACTTCTCAGCTCCCCCTGCCTATCACTGGGCCCATAGTGATATCCTCCTGCATGCGGTCAACCAGGTCAATGCTAAAGAATCATGTCTGGGGCTCAAGTGACTTCTCCAAGCTTAGTGTGCAATGCTGGGTTCTCAACAAATTTCACCACAGGGGGAATCCCTGGAAGTGTGTGGATGATTTCAAGAGTCAGTGAGGGTGTAATCAGCCTCACAGACAAGGGTTCACTTCCACACATGTATTTTGTAGCATTGTGCATAGCTGGTGGTCATATAAGGATGATTCTAGATATGCATCCATGCATGATAATGGTGGTGATGATTGCGGCAATGACGAAGATGATATAATATTCAGTGTTGCAGATGATAAAGTTATAAATTAACAAACCAATGGGAGGCGGCGACGCTGGAATTTTTAGCAGTGGCTCCTCCAATATAATCCCTTCTTTATCCTCCAGGATAGGCAACGGTTGGCCTTCCGCAGACTGACCCACTTCTGCGGCAACCACTAGGTCAGCCTCTTGCTCAATGTCGATCATCTGTATAGCCTCCTCACCAGTTTCCTCTTTGTTGTCGGGGACGTACTTGCCATGGAGTTCGCAGGCCACGTCAAAAACATACTTTCCGTATCCATACATCTGGTGAGAAAATTCATGTTATCTGAGACGCAGTGTTTCTCAAACTTGCTGTAATCGCGAACACCTTATGAGAGTTTAAGTCTTACCAGTGTACCACTATCGGGCAAAGATAAATTCGGGGGTAGTTTTATTAATAGAATGAAGCTGCCAATCGCACTAAGTAGCGATGCTATCTACGGCGCCACCGCTGATTGGACGAACAGCTCTCACGGCCGACAGAAGAGAGGAGAAAACGTCGAAAATAAGCAGCTGATGGCTGTCACCTCAAGGGGCTATTATTATTATTATTATGTATTAATAATAATGAGAATACAAAAGTCTACAGCAGCTTTCAATGCATTGGGAATACACGGAGATCAAAAGAAATCAGGTCCAACTCAAAAATCAGAAAAGCTCAACTCAAATGTCAATTCAGTCCTACTGAATGGCTGTGAAACATGGATAACAACACAAACAATAACCAAAATACTACAGACTTCCATAAATGGGTGCGTGCGTAGAACAGAAGGGTTGAAGTGGTATGACATAATCATTCATGTGGAACTGATGACATAATCTTTAATGTGGAACTGATGACAAGAACCAGTCACGCACCAGTGGAACAAGAGATGAGAAAAAAATCGCTGAAAATGGATAGGACAAATACGGAGAAAACCTGTCACGGTATCACCAGGCAGTTCTCCCTTCTGGAATCCCCATGGTAAGAGAGGTACAGGGAGACAAAAGAACACATGGAGAAGAGAACTGGAGACAGACGTGAAGGGGATGAAGAAGGCATGGAAAGACCTTGAGCTGATGGCACGGGACAGGACTTGGCATAAGTTTGTTGAAGGCCTATGCTCCTGCGGGAGCCATATGGTGATGATTTATTAATACTACTACTTTATCTACACTAGTTCATTAGATGTGTGTGTGTTATACAATAAATATCATATACTCAAGCACATTAAAAACGCACCACTATTATATATACTGATGCCGAGAAGCTGGGAAAAAGAAGTGTGGGAATGGATTTTCCCCGCGTTTGTCATGAGGTAGAGAGCGAATGGCTGCTGGAATGGAAAATGCATGATTCAACCCACGGGTTTGTGTACAGACTACATGAAAACAATGAAAGTTATACGTGCAACACGATTCCCAACAGCTATGACCCTGAAAATGTGTACGCGTTGTGGCAGTATACTCGGTATAAAAAGGCCGTTGAGGCAAAACACCCAGTACTTGTGCTTGAAATGCCACGACTATCTGAAAACGACCGCCAATGAGCCATTGGTATGTTGGAGACCGGAATGAGCTCGCGGGCCATTGCCAGAAGGATGAATTGCCACCACAGCACTATTGTACGTCTCAATGAACGTTACGGAACCACTGGCAGTGCCCAGGATAGACTTCGGAGTGGCCAGCCACGAGTTACTACCCCTACGCAAGATCGTCATATTGTGCTGAGTCACCTAAGGAATCGTTCTCTCCCGGCAAGTCAAACAGCAAGAGCAATAGTGGGTAGACGTGGGCAAGTCTCTCGAATGACAGTCATACGACGACTCAGAGATACAGGCCTTACTGCAAGACGACCTTATGTTGGGCCAAACTTGACTCACAGACATCGTCAGCAGCGCCTGCAATGGACAGAGCAACATTTCAGATGGACTAGACTGCAGTGGAATGCTGTCCTATTCACAGACGAGAGCAGATTCAACATATCCTTTGCTGATGGACGTATGCGGATTTGGCGAAGGTGTGGAGAGCGCTTTGCAGATTGCTGTGTTCGTCAGCACAACCGATTTGGAGGTGGCAGTATTCACATTTGGGGAGGATTCAGTTTTCACCATCGCTTGCCTCTTCACGTCTTCCGTGGAAATGTTAATGCTGTGACATATCGAGATGAGGTTCTGGATGCATTGGTTGCTACTGCATTCACAAATTATCCAGACTTGCAGCTTCTCCAGCAGGATAACGCACGTGCGCACACCGCATGCATTACGCAGCAATATCTGCAGCAGCAGAACATTGTGACGATTGATTGGCCTGCCCTATCACCAGACATGTCCCCTATAGAACATCTGTGGGACGAGCTTGGACGCAGAGTCTACAGGCAAGGTTCTTCAGCTAATCTGCAACAGCTCGAAGCTGCTCTTACACGTGAATGGGACTTGATTTCCCGGAATTTCCTTCAGAGACTTGTGCGTTCCATGCGGAGCCGCTGCCAAGCTTGTTTGCAAGCACACGGTGGACAAACCAGATACTGAGGATAGTGTGAATGAATTTTTTTTATTGGTTGCATTTTTGGTTTTTTCCCTTGCCTGCACAGAATGCAATGAATTTCATAACAATCAAATGTACAAATTAATGACCAGCATGGATTCATAGGAAAATGAATAAAGATTCCAAATAAGTAAACTTGTAAACACTTTTATTTACATTTCACACTCTGTTCCTGGATTATACAGGTGGTGCATTTTTAATGTGCTTCAGTATATATAGATATAATCATTTTTAAAGCTATTTAAAATAACGCAAAAGAAGCAGACAAGTGCCAGCGGAACAAGAGATGAGAATAAGACGCCGGAGATGGATAGGACACACACTGAGGAAACCTCCTGACAGCATTACAAGGCAATCCTTATTCTATATATATATATATAACTACTTAGGGGTGCCAAATGAGTTGTTTGCTTAGGATGTCAAATACCCTGATTAGATTACCTTACACAACAAATACCCAAGCACCAGCCGAGCATGAAAAGACACTGAGCGGTAGGCATAGTACAGGAGAACTCAGTGTGGGTTTGTTGACGCCCTTTGCTCTTTGGTGAGCTGAAGGGTACTGAATGAAAGAATGAAAAAAACATATTTGTCGTACCTTATTGTCCCTGAAGCGTCCACAGTACTTAAAGTTGGCATAATGGAACTCTCCAAAACCTTCCCACTTGCCCTTTCTCCACGCGCCACTGGTTGAGACAAATCATGGTAAAATTACTGGCTTTGTAACTTTAGTAATATTAACAATGGTGTTATAACTAATGTTATTATCACTACTGTTACAGTTGCTAATTCTGCTACGATCACAATTACTTCTACTGTTCAAGTTAGCATACATGCCATATGTTATGGTTTACCCATAATCTGTACAAGGTGTTTGCATTTTCAGATGTGTACACCCTGTACATAATTTCTGAACAGGTTTTCTAACCCATTCCCCTTATTACTGTGTCTCAGAGTTCTTTTATTAGGTGCTATTGAACACAGGATTTCTCAATCTGTTAGTGATAATTAAGCACAGAAATAGACTAAATGAAGACACCATCACATTATTTTTACAGTGTAAAATAAACTCAGATATTTATTGTTTGGGTTTTAAAATAAGTGAAGACCTGCTTTTAAAGGCAAAGTCCGCGTGCCTCATTTATAATGCAGCCCACTGTAATTGAAAATATTTTTACACGAATTAACTCTTTTGATATTGTGACAGGTTATGTAAATAGACTACCTAAATCCGTCAGCTTGCTTCCCACCTTTGCCCCTCATTCCGTTCAACATTGCTTCCCACCTTTGTTTCCTCATTAGTATTCACGTTTTGTTAACGCAGAACCCATGCACTTCGATATCTAACTCATACTTTAGCCACGCCTATTTTTCTTGTTTCATGCGCTGATGAGCGGCTACTTAGATTTGTAACTGTCATTCCTTTCAAGGGGACGAATCAAGTGCGTTTACCCGAAGCTCGCATGCGAGCAGAGCCGTCAGTATTACGACAACTGACAGAATGCACGAGCCCAAAACACGTGGAAGATAAAACTGCTTTGAAGTTCCCTACAAGCTCGAGCGAATCCTGTGATGTTGTAAAATACATGGAGACAATCGCTGAGATCAGAAGCCTTTGTTGTCGATGCAACGGCGAACAGAGCGAACGGAGGAAAGTCTTCATCTTGGAAGAAGACCCCGCTGAGTTCCCCCTGATTGCCCAAGGCGTGACTTTCGTCATCTACCGGCGAAACAATGCTTTTGTGTATAAATACTTCATCTCCTAAAATCAGTTATCTAGTCGCTTCAGGAAATTTTTAAAATATCTAGCTCGACATCATAGAGCCATAGTACAAAGTGGATTACTTAGATTTCGTGGAGATAGTTTAATTTTTCTGTTTTGCAGTAATATATGCTATCATTTAAGTGAATTAATGTGTTAAAGTTCTTCATTACATTTCACTGGGATTTTCTGTGTTAATTGAATAGCGTATTAAATAACATATAGCTAATTTTTGCTAGCTGTAACGTAAATTTAATTACTTGCTATCACCCAGAAAGAGATGTTTTAATTGACTAGTAAATACACTAGGCGACTGACTACTGACGGAATACATATCTATTTCAAATTCATCATGTGTATTTTTATAAATGACTAGTGTTTATATCACGTGTTAAAAACGATAAGATAAGCTAGACACTTGTGGTTTCAAATCTAATTTAATAACAAGTGGATAAGAGATCTTACCTTTACGCGTGTTAGGATATGATATTGATATTATGGTTAAATGTTTGTATTTCTTCCTAAATCTAGTACTGATCACAAAACCAGCCTACCAGCAGCCTAAATCTGAGCTACGGTCTAAGACTAAGTCAAATATTACCAGTAACATTCTTATGTAATATCGGGTCTTCAAGGTTGACCTGTTCGGTCCTCTCGTTTCATCCAGACGGAGAGAGTCTAAACATATGAACAATAAGAATAAAATTAACTGGACATATAAGATACCCAGATTGTTTTTCCATTTTCATTATATTCAGCCTGCTGTGGCGAAATATCCAAACATAACACTGTCCCGACTACTGACCACTGTGTTGTCGCGAGGATTTATCCAGAAAGATTTATCCACCAGAAATTTTTCTATAACTATTGGAAGTACTATAACTGCTGTACACTGTGAACACTAGATCTCGGTAATTATTTTGCTACCTGAACTATTTGACGTGACATTAACATATTCAATTATCACCACCAAAGCAAGCGTTCCCCAATTAGGAGGATTAATTATTCGTGGAGGAACTGGGGCTTACTTTGGCGAAACACAACACTGGATTCTGTTACATGTAACCCTGATGATATGTTCAAGATGTTGTTAAAACAACTAGTAGGTAAGCGAGATTGTATGTGGCCACAGATTGACAGGAGTATGAATCAGAGGAGTGAATAATTTTAGTTGTAGAATCATTGTACGCACTTCTCGATTTGTTCGCTAATACTGTTGATTTTTCAGGGATAGATTAACTAGAAACTCTGTTCTCTACGTTATCGTCTATTTTCTATACCCTAGCGCTAATATTTTGACCTTTTGGGGTTATTAACTTTTCTTGCGGGATCTTGTCTCAACAGAGGGGGATTGCACTTATGGGTTTATTTTCCAAATTCTGTAATCTATGATTTTTTATTGATATATATGTTGGATGTTGTGCACAGCTTATATGATAATAAACTTAACAAAACTTAATTACTTGTGTTGGTCAGCTCAGCCCACTATCCATACTCCATTTACTATAGTTTCACGTTTGTGCGTGTGTATGTGACTGGTTAAACGTATATATGTGTTAAAGGTGTACGGAAAGTAGAATTGTCTGATATTACTGATAACAAATTACAGTCGTAATGATAGGCTGGACTAGAGTATCTTCTCAATCCAGTGACAGATTCTACCTTTTAAACTATTCACTCGTGAAATCTATTTCTTTACCTTATCTCTCACTGAGTTACCACTTTTTCAGTTCTATTCAGACGGGACCAGAATCTATCTTAAATACCTATCCAAATTTACGACAGATATGTTTTTTCAATCTTTGTACAGGTTTTGCGGGTCTTTGTACAGGGTTTTGGATTTTTTGTACAGGTTTTTCATCTCCGAGGTGTGGCATGTATGAGTTAGGGACAGTAGATTGGAGGCCGTTTTTTTTTGTTTTAGTTATATGTACTGCATGAACAGCACATGTTGGCCAAAAATCTTTCGTTTCGCTTCAAGCTGGACTTTTTTTAAAAACTGGTTTTATTTTTAAATGGGCCTCGGTGTTTGTCGGGCGTTATTAATTTTGATAAAGCTCGAAACATAGTTATATAGTATTAGGTTAAGGCTAGCTGTTTGAAAAAGTTCAAAACAGGGTTAGGGTTAGCTTAAGGCTAGCAGTAAATATGGATAGCCAGTCTGGCAACATGGTGTACCTAGTCTACTGTCCTCGTCTTCTACCTACTTCTGCAGCTACCACTGTTCAAGTAACATTATTACCGCTTTAAGTTATCATTACTGACGATGGCAATAGGTAAAACACACAGTGAGAAAACATGTCTACAGCATTAACAGACAGTGGTCCAGAATCTCCTAGGTAGTGAGATCGAATGCCTAGCCTTCTTGGATAAGGCGAAAAAAATGAGATCCCGTGTGCACGGTAAAAATCCATCGGCATTTGGGAATCGTAAAGAGTAGGTTATAAGGTCGCTGCCTTGGTAAAATTTAAAAATTAGAAACCTACCCACCACAAAAAATATTTATAGAATGTGTGATTCCTATATACACACATTGCTACGGAGTTTGTGCACTGTGCTGAGATCCTTCTTGGGTGATTTAAGGGAGGAGATCGGAGCACTGATGGAGTTGTCCGCGTGCAATGGAGTATGTTCTTAAAACCAAAACATAACCTGGAATCCCTGGGCAAGAGATACAGAGGTATACCGGTACCGAAAAACGCATGGAAGAAAATAACCGGAGACAGAAATAAAAAGGACCAGAAAAACATGGACAGACCTGGCACGGATTACATGGATCTGAAGGACTTGGCATATACGACTGCTGAGCGCCAATGCTCCTTGGAGACAGTTTGTTGCTGCCCTACAAGACCCCATCAGGCGTGGTGGCTACTGATTGCTTTGGCAGTCCGCGGTCAAGGGCCAAAGAAAGAAGGAGAATTCTCCTTGGGGAGATGAAGGGATACTGCTGTTGATGATACCGATTAAATAGTGCGGTACAAACAATATAATACGTACACATATTTAGTCTTATCCTTATAGAAGTAATAAGTTCCTTTTCCATGGCGTAAACCTTTGCTCCAGTCTCCTTCATATATGTCGCCATTTGTATAATAATACTTCCCGGTGCCATCTTTGAGGTCATTTACCCAGAATCCCTCGTACTTGGAACCGTCTGGGTAGATGAATTTTCCCTGTAGTAGACAAAAGTGGGGGGACCACACACACAAAAAGACGTGTAAATAGGAAACTTTAGTTACAATGACAATTTGAAATAAGAACTATTTGTGTTTTAACAACAAGTGTGGCAACAATAACGGCTACTTTTACTACTGCTGCTGCTGCTGTTGCTGCTACTACTATTACTACTATTAACTACCACTATTACTATTATTATTATTAACAGTAATACTACTACTTTAACTACAACTACTATTATTACCATTACTGCTACTACTATTATTATTATTAACAGTAATACTACTACTATTACCACAACTACTACTACTATTACTACTACTACTATTACTACTACTATTACTACTAATACTACGACTACTATTACTACGACTACTATTACTACTACTATTACTACTGCTGTTACTACTATTACTACTACTATTACTACTATTACTACTACTATTACTACTACTATTACTACTACTATTACTACTACTGTTACTATTATTACTACTACTACTTTTACTACTGCTATTACTACTACTAGGTTTATTACTCCTATTACCACTACTACTACTATTACCACTAGTACTTCTATTACCACTACTAATACTTTTACTACTGCTATTACTACTACTAGTTTTACTACTCCTATTACCACTACTACTACTATTACTACTACTCCTACTCCTATTACTACTACTATTTGTGACAGATGAAAATTGAAGCTACACTTTAAATCTCACCGATACCCCTCATTTTGTTGAAATCAAAATCGCCAACGTGGGTCCCACGTGGATTTCCCTCGCTTCCTAATTAACATGTAAGTGAAGTACGTGTAAGCCAGGCCTCTTTCGCTATCTGTCTTAATTTTAATTTAGCCATGCCTACGGTCTTCTCTCACGAGCCATTATAATTAGCTATCTCCGAACCTCTTACTGGCATTCCTTCAAGGAGGCGGGCCAGAGGCGGCACAGACGGTCATGTTATCGACGTCTTCTGTAGTCACTAAGAGTGAGCAGAGTTCTGTAACACCTCTGGTTAACACCAGAACGAGAACCGTCTACGCGGGGAAAGAAATCTCTGCCGGAACGTATCAGCGGTCGGAGGAGCTGTGAAAAATAGCTTTCATTCAGAAAATTGACCGAAGAATTCGCTCGAGGTGTGATTTCTGGCAGACATGGGCGAGATCGGGCCGATTCAGTATATATGTGCAGTCTCCTAAAACTCATTATCAGTTCGCTCCAGGATTTCTTGAATAATTCTAGCGCGCTATTTAGAGAGCCATCTTACACATCGGATACTGGAATACGTGGGGAATTATTCAGTTTTTCTGTGGGCGGTAAAGAATATATATATTAATTTAAGTGCTTTTTCGTGTTAAAGTTTTTCATTATATTTCACTGGGATTTTTGTGTTAAGTTGAATAACGTAATTTAATTTCTCGTTATTCCCCATGAAATAGATGTTTAATTAATTATAAGACGCTAGGCGATTAATATTGTCGAGATACCATTTATTTCTATTTTCACCATGTGTAAATTTGAAGCTAAATTTTCTCCAGCCGTAACGTAATTTAATTTCTCGTTATTCCCCAGGAAATAGATGTTTAATTAATTATAAGACGCTAGGCGATTAATATTGTCGAGATATAAACATTTATAACACATAAGGAAGGGACCTTCCGTGCGACAACACCGCCTAGCTATGCAAGCGAATCACACTATCCTCCCGGCCAGCTAGGCATCACAAAAATGATGATTTGATGAATCCTGGGTAAGCCACTCACGTCTGTTGTTTTTCTGTTGTCTAGTGTTCTACTTCTTTATTTCTTACGAGTGCCTGAAAACATACCTTTATGTTTGTCTAATATTTATTTACTGTTTACAGGCCTCGGGTTTCCCTTCCTTATGTGCTATAAATGTTTATACAATACCAAAAACCTACCCTCTGTTCTATACTACTGTTCTTAAGTCTTCTATCATTTACTAGACACAGTATCGAAGTCTTTGTCTTGTGTGGACTGACCTATACTGTATAATAGGGGAACGACAGAAGTGATTGCATCATTAATAGGCTAAGCTGCCCATTGTAAACTTCCGGTGTTATGTCTAGTGTTTCGCACTAATGACCGGTCATCAAAGCATCATTTTTGTGATGCCTAGCTGGCCGGGAGGATAGTGTGATTCGCTTGCATAGCTAGGCGGTGTTGTCGCACGGAAGGTCCACGGTTCGAATCCTGGGTAAGCCACTCACGTCTGTTGTTTTTCTATTGTCTAGTGTTCTACTTCTTTATTTCTTACGAGTGCCTGAAAACATACCTTTATGTTTGTCTAATATTTATTTACTGTTTACAGGCCTCGGGTTTCCCATCCTTATGTGTTACTTTTACTACTATTACTACTACTACTTTTACTATTACCACTACTACTTCTAATACTACTACTATTAATAGTAGTGCTATTAATATTACTACTATTACTACTACTGCTGCTTTTACTACTATTACTACCGCTACTATTACAACTGCTGCTTTTACTGCTATTACTACTACTACTACCTTTACTACTATTACTACTTTTACTACTATTACTGCTACTACTACTTTTACTACTGCTATTACAACTACTGTTGCTTTTACTACTATTACTACTACTACTTCTTTTACTACTGCTATTACCAATACTACTACTATTACTACTAATACTACTACTATTACATTTGCTAATATTACTACTACCACTTTTACTACCATTACTATTACTACTTTTACCACTACAACTACTTTTACTACTATTACCACTACTGCTACTTTTACTACTACTATTACCACTACTTTTACTACTATTACTTTTACTACTATTGCTGCTATAACTACTTTTACTACGACTATTACCAATACTGCTGCTTTTACTACTATTACTACTCTACTTCTACTGTTACTACTACTATTACTACTACTACTACTTTTACTACTACTACTTCTACTAATACCACTACTACTGCTATTACTACTACTACTATTATTACTGCAACTACTACTTTTACTACTATTTTACTACTAGTACGTTTACTACTACTATTACTACTACGTTTACTACTACTACTGCTACTAATATTACTACTACTTTTTGTAACGAGAGGAAAGATATAATGATGGTGATATTATCCTGGACAAATAGATGTATCAGATGATAGCAGGATAGTGCCAGATAAGAGACTGGTCTTACAAGAAATACCCCATTCTCTGAAAAGAGTAATGGTGTATCGACATCAAAGGTATAGTCAAGCTGTATAGGTTCCTAGATGAGATGGTAATGTGCTATCTTGGATTCCTATGGGCTCCTCTCCAGACTAACCTTAGACAATAACTCTGCTTGGGGTAATTAAATACACAACAAGATTCACTGAAGACTGGGTATAATTTAGAATTTATTTATGTACAAGATCTTTTCTTCTTTGTTAATTTTTCAAAATAAAATTCAATTGAATACAAAATAAAATGTTAGGTCACTTTCAAATATATATAGATATATAACACATTTACAGTTAATTTCTTAAACTAATGTAGTTCAATTTCACTGTTTTCTTGCTTCCTGGTGGAATTTGTCTCTACTTTTGTGCTTTCTTGAATAGATGAATCTAAATGTTACTTTATGATTCATATGACTGTCAATTGTCTTCTATATACACCACAAGGTTTTTCATCATTACATAGTCTATTCGTAGGTTGGTTAATTTGGTTGTGTTTGAAAATTGAATAGTAGCCCAACACTGAGCTACTTATCTGAAACAAAGTCTTTCCTAGGCCTCGTACAGCAGTATGATTGGATAGAACCCCACCACTGCGTGTCCTCCACTCGTCAAGATGACACAGTTAATTCTGGCAAAGGCTCTGACAGACTTGAGCATCTAATTGCCGACTTGGTCACTAGAGATTGTGTATGATACTCAGGGCAGGATATAACCTGAAACAATATATACAACCTTCGTAGTATCGCTCATTGTCTCCTTAGCCAAACAGGGAATAGTATGAGACAGTTCAGACAAGCTGTGGTAACTCACAAGAGACATAGTTAGTCATGAATAACACAATTCGTTCAAGTACTAGCACAATAGTTCAGTAATTCACTTGTTACAGTTCTGTCAATGATTTGTTTCAATACAATCATATAGGTCTTATGGTAATCATTATGTCATATATCAAATAATACAGAAAATCAATCCGTTATAGTCATTCCTTCATCCAGTTTGGATAGTCCTTTCCAGCAAGAATAATATCTTTAAAACGCTTTCCACAACTAACTTGCTCAATCCATTTGATCTACTTGATTATTACACAATTGAACTAAACCTACACACTTCGGGTTTTCCTCCAAAAATAGCACAATGATTCACCCATGTGTGGTGAAGTGGGATGTTATAAATATTTATAGGGGACTTAGTGTACTGACTGAGATCAGCTGTGAAGGTATCTATATCTAATAAGAGTAGTGTATTATAGATAACCTTACTTGCTGCCACATATGTATACCTCAGTCAGAATTATTCTGGAATAGTGTGATGACTACGTTATATGTCTAGGGTATGTGTATGATGAAGTGTAAGTCATAACAACAACAGACAGCTAAACAATTTAATTTATTCCACCACACTTGACAACACTGTGACACTCACATACATAAAACACTCTACGAGGATATCTTAAAGGAGTCACTGATAACTTTTCAAATAACAATATGTATTCAGTGCTGTCATGAATGTATATGTGTCCTGATTCAAATACAAAGGGAACCAGGAATCACAATCAATTTTAATTACAAGTTATATGTACAGAATTTATCAATATGAATCTTGTAGTGACATATGTTATTAATAGTATCCTATGTGTCAGTTGTGTAGTAGTAATCTGAGGTAATACTGGTTTTGTTTTGTTCAAGCTCTGTTGGTATTTGTCATCATGACTTCAATAGTTTGTCTTTGTTGGAACTAGTATTGGAGATGTTCTCAGTTCCTGGCATTAAAACAATTAAATTCCCCTCTTAATTTTATTTTACAGTGTCATTTTAAGATGGGGTACATAATGTTGAGCTCCATGGCCACACTCTCTTATCTTTCGTGATGACTGCAGTAAAGGCCTCCTCTGCTCGATTACTTTAATGAGTTCTGGAGCCACCCCACTGGTTGCTATATGGACCAAGGAGTATGCTGTCCACCTCTGGCTTCAGCAAAGCTCTGACCAGGTGCTGCTCAATAACTTTAAGACCACGGTCCCTGAAACAAGAAGGATGTACCTTCTACGTCATAACTAATTTATACTCTCTTTCTACACTGAGCACAATACATCACAAACATTGAGTTCAGAGCGTTAGGCCAACTGTCAGCTTCATCTGAAATACTTTATACCAGTATTTCCCTCCCTAATGGTTACTACGCCTCTGCAATTCCAGCATTATTTCTTTCTAGTCAATCATCTAGGTGTCAGTGTACTGTTTGGCCATTCCATGCAGTTTTACTTTCCTCCGACACCTTCTGTTCAGGCTGGAGCATTATAGGCTTTACATCATGTTTGCTACTGAACTACACATATATACAGACATAAATTATCAATTTACATTCAATTTTCATTAAAAGATATTGAATATTTCAAGCTTACCACAATTCATAGAATAATAAACAGTTTCGTTGACTGGCAATGAATATAGCACAACTCCGATCTGCCGATGTCCCAGGCTTTATTTTATAAAAAATATACACTGGTGCTCAACGCACTGCTTCTTAGTAGGTTTATTACAAGATGTGGCAATGAACAGACGCTCTGAATCGAGTATATTCGCAGCTCTACCCAATGAAACCATGTCTACACATCTTTTCAAAAAAGTACTCCTTTTTCACGTTTCCCCTGACAACACAAGATAGTATTTATAGCCCGACCAATCGTGTTTAGTCTTATATTTGTTGCGCTCCAATCAAATAGGAGTTAACATGGTAGGCTATTTCCGTAACGTAATGTTTTTTCAAACACGTTATAAAAAAATTTTATGAGCAGAAATGATTTCATGCTGTCAGGCACCCCCACTATTTTATTTTGGTTATAATTTGGTAATTCCTAGACTATTTGCGTAACGTTTTACATATTATTTGTCAGCAAGTCCTAAGGAACCCAAATATACAAATTTAATGGAGCTAAGTGGCTGCGTTCAAAATATGCAATTTCTTCTACCTCCTGTTTCGAAGATGTGCTGTCTGGGTACTGTAATGTTTTCAAACGTAAACCAGCATATTGTCATAATTCCCAATAAGCGTTTTTCAGGATTTTAAAACCTAACTCTCGGATGGGTAGTGTATTTATCACTGTCCGTCTGAAAAAAAGTTAGTGCATGTGGCCTTACACGCGTGATGGCAGCAATTGTGTATCGCGCGACGCGTGTTTAGTATTGCATGCTTCCTGCCTTCATTCGCCCCTCTCTCTCTCCTGCTTTATCTGTCTTTTTAGTTACGCCGTGTATGGGATGAATGAAATATTAAATCTAGGTCATTGATCAGCTTGCGTATCTCAAGTTTTTTCCAAGAAATACAGTACACGTTTCATTGAAGAAAGCGTGCAGCGACACAGTAGGCTTTTACTATCAAGGTGAAAGCGTTACAATTTGCAGACGAAGTAGAAAACAAGGGGATTTCGAGTACAGTCATTGTGACAGCACTGTTCTTTTACCATTTCTCTTTTCTTTTATTAATTGTATTTGTTAGGCTTTGCATTTACGTTTTAATTTATATATGGGGATTAGAATAATTCACGACATCTCCCCTCTTAAAACAGACATTATATGTCAGTCCTTTATTCTATATACACATAGAGAAATTTATTATTATTTCTGGGGTTTACGGTGATTCTCATCACACGGATGGCGGCTTAAAAAATCCGCTCCCAAATTTGTTTTTCCAGATATATACTCAATGCTAAAATTATATGGAGCCAAAAGTAAGGACCATCGGAGTAACCTAGAGTTCTCATGCCTAGCCTGTGCTAGAAACGATAAAGGTTTGTGATCCGTTTGCAACTTAAATGCCTTCCCATACAGATAAATATTGAATTTCTTTATTGCCCATATTACTGCAAGACATTCTTTTTCGCTAGTTGAGTAGTTGATTTCAGCTTTATTCAACTTTCTGCTAGCATATGCCACTGGGCTTAATTCCCCATCCAATGCATCTGATTTCTGTAGTAGAGTTGCACCTAACCCAATATTACTGGCATCCGTTCTTACTATGAATTCTTGACTTAAGTCAGGTAATTTCAAAATAGGTTTACTTGTGAGCTTTTCCTTCAATTCTGGTAAGCCATTTCACATTGTGGTGTCCATGTAATGCGATCTGGATGTCCTTTACGTGTCAAATCAGTTAACGGTGCACATATGGAATTAAAGTTTTTGATATACTTCTGGTAGAAACCACATAATGAGACAAAGGATCTCACGTCCTTCTTGGTTTGTGGTCTCGGGGCTTTCTTTAGTTTCTCTAAATTCTTTGGGTCAGGGGTCATGTTTCCCTGATAAACTGTGTGTCCCAAAAATTCCAATTCTTTACATCCAACGCAACATTTGGTTGGTCGGGCTGTTAAATTTGCTTCCCTAAGTCGATTAAACAGCATATTCAGAGAGTCAATGTGTTCCTCAAATGTTTCTGTTGCTATAAGGATATCATCCATGAAATTTGTTATATATGGATTATTCAGAGGGTCCAATAATTTTCTCATCATTCTAGAGAAGACACTAGGCGCATTCTTCAATCCAAATGGCAATCTATTAAACTCATAGTGTCCTTCTGAGGTACTAAAAGCTAGGTATGGTCTAACCTCAGGCTTTACTGGAATCTGATAGTATCCTTTACTCAGATCCACTTTTGAGAAATATTTAGCTTTATTTAGTCTGGCAAACAGCTGATTTGTATCCGGCAATGGATCCACCTGTCCTTCTGTAATAGCATTCAGTCTCCTGTAATCTATACAGAGTCTATGTTCTCCAGAGGGCTTCCTTAAGAGTACAACACCGGAACTATACGAAGATTCACTGTGCGAAATAATTCCTTCCTTCAACAGATAGTCTATCTCTTCCTTCAAAGCTTTCTCCTTAGCAAACGGAATCGAATATGGTTTCATACAGACAGGTGTGGGTCTATCAGTTTCATATCATATTCCAATAGGTTTGTATGCCCTGGTCGGTCTGTTAACACCTCTGCATGATTATTTAGAACCTGTTGCACTCTCTCTTTCTGAGTTTTTCGTTAAATGTGTACTGATTTTCACCTGTGCTGCTGTCTCACAGGGGTGTAATGGATATTCAAATGATGAAAGTGGTTCCTTTTTCATCTCCATGGCGATGGACAAGGTCAACAAGTGTGTCTCCTCCTGATGTTCTCTTTCCAAATATTTCTTCAGGAGATTCACATGATAGATTTTTTCTTTCCCCTTCTTATCTATCTTATAATTTGTTCTAGACACCTTCTCTAAAACTGTATATGGACCCTGCCATCCAATTTGTAACTTATTCTGACTCCCGGGGAGAAGAAGCAGTACCTTCTCTCCCACAGCCAAATCTCTGTCTTTCGCCTTCCTGTTATAATAGGCAGCATGTTTCTTCCTGGCTTGTTTCAAATTTTCATTGGCAAGTTTCCAGCCAGTTTTTAAACGAGTGGTCAGCTCATTCACATATTGGTATGAAGATGTAATGTTTTCCTCTGCCTTTTCATCAGTCCACGTTCTTAACAAAGCTTCGAGTGGACCTTTTATTGGCCTTCCAAACAATAATGTTGCCGGGGCCATACCGGTTGAACTATGGGGTACCTCCCGATAAGCAAAGAGGGCGGCGTGCAGGTACTGGTCCCATGTATCTGGTTTTTCGTGTGCCAACTTTCTCAGGATCGACATCAACGTGCCGTTAAATCTTTCCACTTGGCCGTTCCCTTGGGGATGGTACACACTACAATGGAAGTGTTTGGCCTGGAAGATCCTGAAAACTTCTTCAGTTAGTTTCCCCTTGAACTGAGAGCCATTATCAGTCAAGATTTGATTGGGAAAGCCTAACCTTGTGAAAATTGTGAGCAATGCCTCTGCCACATGTTTAGAATCAATCGATGACAGGGCTACTGCCTCTCCCCACATAGAACAAGTGTCCACCAGAGTCAGAATGTAGCTGTTCCTTCTCTTGGTTCGGGTGAGAGGTCCCACAAGATCCACGGCAACTCTCTCAAAGGGTGTTCCCACTATGGGCATTTCCCCCAGAGTTGCTGGTGCAGTCCAATGTTTAGGTGCTACTCGTTGGCACTCTGGACAGGATTTTACATATCGTTTGATATCTTCAGTTATTCCTGGCCAGAAATAGTGACAAGCTATTCGCTGTCCTGTTGCGCTGATTCCCATATGACCACTGAAGGGAATCGCATGCCCTAGTTCCAACACTTTAGTCCTATATGAAGTGGGAAGGACCAGCTGTCCGTGACCATTGGATTCAGATCCAGCCTTCCTATATATCAGTTTGTTCTTCATATAAAACTCTCCCTTGCCTGGAGGTGTATGAGATTTGGGCAACTTCTTGAAACATGGCTTGAGTGTTTTGTCCTCAGCCTGTGCCTTCCTCATCTCATCTGGATGAGTATTTATTGGATTATCCTCCTCCTTTTTAGACTGTGATCTGGTCTGCACTGTTGCCAATATCACAGGTCTCTTGGGATTCCCCAAGAAGACATATCTACACCCCAATATCAGAGGGTAGATTGGCTCATTTATCACTGCTGCTTTTATGATTCCTTCCACATATCGCGTTTTCACTTTTATTCGGGCGACGGGAAGTGTCATGGTAGCTACATCCTTGGTTGCAGTTTGAATCTCCACTGTTTCTGTGGTGTATTGATCGGCCTGCACCAGGTGAGAACTCACAACGGAATCGTAATCTAAACCGGTATCATATAAACACCTTATAGTGACACCATTACAGATGACATCTTCACACACTGGGGGGTGGTATGGTTCCTGTAGTTCTTCAGGTTTGACCTTCTTTTC
Organism: Oreohelix idahoensis; assembly: GCA_024509875.1. NCBI lineage: Eukaryota > Metazoa > Mollusca > Gastropoda > Stylommatophora > Oreohelicidae > Oreohelix > Oreohelix idahoensis. The sequence continues at coordinate 466,426 of JAMPIV010000917.1, forward strand.
CTTTTTCCCCGATGTCATAGCAGCACAATGAGGAGGTTTCCTTCTACAATGGTCAGTGTCATGATTGTTCATCTTACAATTTTTACACCACCCTTTTCCTTGGTTGAAAGATTTTCTTTCATCATATTTCCTTTCATCGAATTGTGGGAATTTATTTTTATTTTCATACCGTGGCCTATCAAACTGGTGCTTACCTTTGTTTTGATCCCTAGGATCAAATTTATTAAAGTTCTGTGGTGCCCTAAAGTTATCCACTTGTTTCTTTTTATTACCTGTTACCTCTGCTTGAGCTGCTTGATACCTTTCAGCAACATTTAGCAACTCACCCAGCCTCTCTGCACCTTGTTCCATGAGAAACTTTCTCAGGTCTGGAGCCATGGACTCTCTTAATTGCTCTATAAGGACCATTTCCTTAAGATCTTGGGTTTTCCCCAGAGAAGTCCATTTCTCCAAGTATGTCTCTATTCGTGCAGAGAACTGGTGATAGGTTTCACCTGACAGTAGTTTAGCATTCCTAAATTTTTTCCTATAAAATTCTGCATTCTTTTCATATCTTAACAAAAGAGCCTGCTTTAGCATGTCATAATTTTCCTGATCACCTCTGCTCATTTTTGCAAAAACTTCATAAGCTGCCCCACGAAGTCCTTGAGATAACTTTAAGCTCCACCTTTCTCTCTCTAACCCATATGTGGTAGCTAATAGTTCATACCTATTTAGATAGCTCTCTATATCATCGTCTTTCTCAACAAAATGATCTAAATGAAAATTCATAGCTGAGGTTGAGGCTCCTTGGCTAGCAGTGGCATCAGAGGCAAAGGGACTGGCACCATTTTCAGGAGCATGGCCTTGAAACTCAAACTCCCTTAGTCGTAACTCATGTTCCCTTTGTAATCTTTTATCTTCTGCTTCCCTTTCTGCAGCTAATTTCTTCTCTTCCCTCTCTGCAGTCAATCTTCTTTCTTCTGTTTCCCTTTCTGCAGCTAATCTCTTGTCTTCTCTTTCTGCCTCCAATTTCTTAGCCTCTTTGTCAGCCTCAATCTGCAACCTCTTAGCCTCAGCCTCTAATTTTCTTTCGGCCTCTTTTTCTAATCTTCTTTCTTCCCGTTCAATATATTTGTCACATTCCGCAGTGACATAAGAAATCATAATTTGCCCGTCCATTCCTAACTCTTTCGCAGTCTGTACAGCAGCAGATCGAAATTTTGCCAGGTTGGCCATTGTCTAACAGATAAATGTCTAAAATATGTAACTAAACAATTTTATCTATGACTAACTAACTTAGGACAACACAGGCACTGTGAGCTCAACCTTATTTATTTTCACCCAAGGATACCTTTTAATTCTTATTATTCCCTGAAGTGAATTACCCCCAATATTTGTAATAGGGAAAGATTCAAAATCCCGAGAGCGAGACCCCAATATATGTGGTGAAGTGGGATGTTATAAATATTTATAGGGGACTTAGTGTACTGACTGAGATCAGCTGTGAAGGTATCTATATCTAATAAGAGTAGTGTATTATAGATAACCTTACTTGCTGCCACATATGTATACCTCAGTCAGAATTATTCTGGAATAGTGTGATGACTACGTTATATGTCTAGGGTATGTGTATGATGAAGTGTAAGTCATAACAACAACAGACAGCTAAACAATTTAATTTATTCCACCACACTTGACAACACTGTGACACTCACATACATAAAACACTCTACGAGGATATCTTAAAGGAGTCACTGATAACTTTTCAAATAACAATATGTATTCAGTGCTGTCATGAATGTATATGTGTCCTGATTCAAATACAAAGGGAACCAGGAATCACAATCAATTTTAATTACAAGTTATATGTACAGAATTTATCAATATGAATCTTGTAGTGACATATGTTATTAATAGTATCCTATGTGTCAGTTGTGTAGTAGTAATCTGAGGTAATACTGGTTTTGTTTTGTTCAAGCTCTGTTGGTATTTGTCATCATGACTTCAATAGTTTGTCTTTGTTGGAACTAGTATTGGAGATGTTCTCAGTTCCTGGCATTAAAACAATTAAATTCCCCTCTTAATTTTATTTTACAGTGTCATTTTAAGATGGGGTACATAATGTTGAGCTCCATGGCCACACTCTCTTATCTTTCGTGATGACTGCAGTAAAGGCCTCCTCTGCTCGATTACTTTAATGAGTTCTGGAGCCACCCCACTGGTTGCTATATGGACCAAGGAGTATGCTGTCCACCTCTGGCTTCAGCAAAGCTCTGACCAGGTGCTGCTCAATAACTTTAAGACCACGGTCCCTGAAACAAGAAGGATGTACCTTCTACGTCATAACTAATTTATACTCTCTTTCTACACTGAGCACAATACATCACAAACATTGAGTTCAGAGCGTTAGGCCAACTGTCAGCTTCATCTGAAATACTTTATACCAGTATTTCCCTCCCTAATGGTTACTACGCCTCTGCAATTCCAGCATTATTTCTTTCTAGTCAATCATCTAGGTGTCAGTGTACTGTTTGGCCATTCCATGCAGTTTTACTTTCCTCCGACACCTTCTGTTCAGGCTGGAGCATTATAGGCTTTACATCATGTTTGCTACTGAACTACACATATATACAGACATAAATTATCAATTTACATTCAATTTTCATTAAAAGATATTGAATATTTCAAGCTTACCACAATTCATAGAATAATAAACAGTTTCGTTGACTGGCAATGAATATAGCACAACTCCGATCTGCCGATGTCCCAGGCTTTATTTTATAAAAAATATACACTGGTGCTCAACGCACTGCTTCTTAGTAGGTTTATTACAAGATGTGGCAATGAACAGACGCTCTGAATCGAGTATATTCGCAGCTCTACCCAATGAAACCATGTCTACACATCTTTTCAAAAAAGTACTCCTTTTTCACGTTTCCCCTGACAACACAAGATAGTATTTATAGCCCGACCAATCGTGTTTAGTCTTATATTTGTTGCGCTCCAATCAAATAGGAGTTAACATGGTAGGCTATTTCCGTAACGTAATGTTTTTTTCAAACACGTTATAAAAAAATTTTATGAGCAGAAATGATTTCATGCTGTCAGGCACCCCCACTATTTTATTTTGGTTATAATTTGGTAATTCCTAGAATATTTGCGTAACGTTTTACATATTATTTGTCAGCAAGTCCTAAGGAACCCAAATATACAAATTTAATGGAGCTAAGTGGCTGCGTTCAAAATATGCAATTTCTTCTACCTCCTGTTTCGAAGATGTGCTGTCTGGGTACTGTAATGTTTTCAAACGTAAACCAGCATATTGTCATAATTCCCAATAAGCGTTTTTCAGGATTTTAAAACCTAACTCTCGGATGGGTAGTGTATTTATCACTGTCCGTCTGAAAAAAGTTAGTGCATGTGGCCTTACACGCGTGATGGCAGCAATTGTGTATCGCGCGACGCGTGTTTAGTATTGCATGCTTCCTGCCTTCATTCGCCCCTCTCTCTCTCCTGCTTTATCTGTCTTTTTAGTTACGCCGTGTATGGGATGAATGAAATATTAAATCTAGGTCATTGATCAGCTTGGGTATCTCAAGTTTTTTCCAAGAAATACAGTACACGTTTCATTGAAGAAAGCGTGCAGCGACACAGTAGGCTTTTACTATCAACGTGAAAGCGTTACAATTTGCAGACGAAGTAGAAAACAAGGGGATTTCGAGTACAGTCATTGTGACAGCACTGTTCTTTTACCATTTCTCTTTTCTTTTATTAATTGTATTTGTTAGGCTTTGCATTTACGTTTTAATTTATATATGGGGATTAGAATAATTCACGACACCATGCCAATATTTCTTTAACACACATTGATAATTTATTTACATATATATATTTAATTAACATCTCGCTTACCCTCAATCACAGACAGGCTTTTAATGGTTACACAGTCTGCTCACTCTTCTGCAGATGGCAACGGAGTTGATATAACTGCTTGTGCTCTGTGTCTGTAGTTTGAAATAGGCAGCGAGTGTGTCTGTGTCATGCGTTCTCTCTCCCCTTTTATAATGGCCCTGCGTATGTACGAGGTGACCACTGGACCAAGATACGTTTGCATGCATCTAAAATCGTGTAGGCAAGGCAAGATGTGCTAAGATAGTAAATTCAAAATAATTCTGGAATCCTTATTTCTGCACCGATTTCCTCCATCTTAGGCTTATTTTACTCATATGAATGAGCTCTATCACTATGGATATCCATTTTATCCTATAGTTTATTCGACTATTCACTGGAGCAGCTGAAACAGGGAAAAACACAACATGGTTCATGTTCCACTGTTTTCTATTCATAACTTCGGCTCTACAACACATCCAGTGAATCTATTGCTATCTGCCTAAAGCTAATGATCCCAATTATCGAACTGGGTCCTTCTTTATCTAGGTATTGCATGATTAGTTGCACACTGCCTTCCGAAATGTCCTTAACATCTACACTTGTGTTTCCTCCTTGTCTAGCGATCTTCCGACACTATTTATACCAAGCTGGCTTTTCATTGGTCAGTTACATCCACGGGGTTTGTACGGTGATAATTTTTGAATGATGCCGAGATATGAACCAGACTTCATTACACTTTTACTACTACTATTACTACTACTACTTTTACCTATTACTACTACTACTTTTACTACTATTACTACTACTATTACCACTACCACTTCTATTACTACTACTATTAAAAGTAATACTATTGTTACTACTACTACTACTACTACTACTACTACTACTACTACTACTACTACTACTACTACTACTACTACTACTACTACTACTACTACTACTGTTACTACTACTACTACTATTTGTATCATTACTGTTTTTCCTACTACTAATAATACTACTACTAATATTACTACTACTATTTCTACTACTACTATAATTACTACTACTATTATTACCACTATTACCACTACTACTATTACTAATACTACTGTTACTATTATTACTACTATTTCTAATACTTCTATTAATAATAATAATAATAAATTCTTTAAGCGCCAAACACGGCGCATAAGGCAGAAACCAGTGCTCTCCAGGTTGTTCGTTGTGACGCCACTCCTCTTAGCTCTTGCACATTATTTAGGCCCAACGTTCTTCCTTCTCTTATTATTGTTCTTCTGAGTGTTTCTTTTGGTCTTCCTTTTTTCCGCTTACCCTCAGGAACCCAAGTGAGCGCCTGTAGTGGTATTCTGTTGTTTTACATTCGTAGGACATGACCGATATATTACTACTACTAATATTACTACTATTGCAACACTTTTTACTACTATTACTACTACTATTTTTACTACTATTATTATTACTGTTAGCTTTACTACCACTACTACTACTTTTACTACTATTACTACTACTACTACTACTACTACTACTACTACTACTACTACTACTACTACTACTACTACTACTACTACTACTACTACTACTACTACTACTACTACTACTATTACTACTGTTATTTTCACTACTACTTATACTACTACTACTACTTTTACTACTACTACTTTTACTACTACTACTTTTACTTCTACTATTACTACTACTTTTACTACTACTATTACTTTTACTACTACTACTACTACTACTACTACTACTACTACTACTACTACTACTACTACTACTACTACTACTACTACTACTACTACTACTACTACTACTACTACTACTCCTCCTACTACTACTACTACTACTACTACTACTACTACTACTACTACTTTTACTACCACTACTTTTACTACTACTATTACGTTTACTACTTCTACTACTATTACTAATAGTACTACTATTCCTTTTACTACTATTTATAATATTACTACTATTACTATTACTATTATTTCTTTTACTACTACTGCTTTAACTACTACTTTTACTACTACTATTACTTTTACTACTAATATTACTACTACAATTACTGCTACCATTACTACTACTATTCCTACTACTACTTCTGTTACTACTTTTGCGTTTACTACTACAACTACTTTTACTACTACTAATTTTACTACTACTACTACTACTACTACTACTACTACTACTACTACTACTACTACTACTACTACTACTACTACTACTACACTACTACTACTATTACTATACTAATACTACTACTATTACTTTCACTACTACTTCTATTACTACTACTATTACAACTATTGCTTTTACTACTACTACTACTACTACTACTACTACTACTACTACTACTACTACTACTACTACTACTACTACTTTTACTACCTCTATTACTAGTACTACTGTTACGACTACGATTACTACTACAACTTTTATTACTACTATTACTACTACTACTTTTACTACTATTACTACTACTACATTTACTACTACTACTGCTACTACTATTACTACTACTTTTTGTAACGAGAGGAAAGATATAATGATGGTGATATTATCCTGGACAAATAGGGAGCCGCGCTAGCATAGTGGTTACAACACCGCTCTGGCGACCGGGTGATACAGGATCAAACCCGGGCGACGGCATTTGAGGATTTTTCCTCGACCGGGATTTGGACTGGATTAACTCGAGACCTGGCGAGGAAATTTGAAGGAGTGTCGTCGACCAGGGACTGGCGGCTCCTGAGCCGACCCAGCTGCAATGGGTACCTCCGAAATCGGCGAGTATTTGCCTGAATGGCGAGGGACACCTGTCTCTGTACAAGAAATAAAGGGATACTCACGTAAAATCAATGTCAGGTTAGACATAAATAATAACCTGAGATTTCGCCTCGAGTATTAGCGGGGGTACGAAAAAAAAAAAAAACTACTATTACATTTACCACTATTACTACTACTACTTTTACTACTACTATTACCACTACTATTTCTATTACTACTACTATTAATAGTAATAATAGCCCCTTCAGTCATAACTGACTATGGGAATGCGCCCCTGAGGTGGCAGCCCTCAGCTGCTTATTTTCCTGGTGCTCCTTTCGACGTTTTCCTCTCCAGGGCGCGAGCTTAGGCACAGTTATATGGAGATCAAGCTGTTGCCCATGCAGCATGTTCCCCCTCTCCACACAGCCGGTAGATCCAAAGGAACGGCAGTAGCCGATACAGTTTTCTACCAGCCATGTCGCAGGAGTTGCCAGAATAATGTCGAATCGACATTAGACTGCCTTAGGGACTCCGACTCCGGATTTATCCTCAGGGTTTACTCCCGAAGCCAATTCCACAAATGGATACTCCCGCAAGGCAGCGGTGGTTTGAATTCAGAGTTCCTTCTCTTAGATAAGCTACCAACCAAGGATCACGAGCCCTATCTGCCCGAAGCTGCTGGTTTTAAGGCGCCAGTCGCTCGCCTTTGCCCCTTCTCCCGTCAGTGGAAACAGTTCCGCCGGGCTCAAATTGAGCCACACGTGAAGGCCGGGAGCTGGACTTGGTTGTCAGAGGCTGTTTGAGGCGCGTGCCATAGAAGTATTTTATCTGCAGTGAGAGCTTATCCTCACTACAACTCCCGGCAATAACAACCTTTGGAACCTATTAATAGTAATGCTACTACTATTACTACTACTACTACTATTATTATCATTACTGCTTTTGTTACTACTAATATTACTACTACTATTACAATTATTACTACTACTTTTACTAATACTAATATTACTACTACTTTTATTACTATTACTACAACATTTTCTACTACTATTACTACTACAACTACTACTATTACTACCACTACCTTTCCACTACTATTAGTAATACTATTATTACTATTACTATAACTACTACTACTATTACTACTATTATTACTACTATTACTACTACTATTACTACTACTCATGTTGCCACTACTGTTATGCTGATGCTTTTGCATCCACTGCTAGCACTGCTGATTCCACTATTGCTGATGTCCATGCTGTTACATAAACTGCTACAACGACATCGCTGCTTTTACCAGTCCTACTACCACCACCACCACCACTACTACTACTAATTCTACTACTAACCTTGATGTAATAAATGAAAAAAAAAACATTAGCCACAGACTTTAATATGACAAATGACAATGAACAACTAATTTTGATGTAATAAATGACAGCAATCAAATACTAACTTTGGCACAAGAAATTACAGACGGCAACTACTAATTTTAATGTAATAAAATGACAGAGAATAACACACTCAACCCCCTTCCTTCTCCCCCCCCCCTCCCCACCGCATTAGCGCGACTTTGAATACTAAAGAAATTATTGCACATTGTCCAAGAAAATAATTTCATAATTAACGTGCTAATATATAACCTAATATTGGCGGAGTAGAGGGAAAGACACAAGATTAGTGGCGTTAGCGGAGATCACAAGTCGGTCCCGTAGTGTTTCTCGACCTTCAGAATCTCAGTTTTCAGCCTCTTTAACAGACAACCAAGGCAATCAGCCACGAACTTCAGAAACAGCACGCCCTTCTACGATGGATACTGATACAGGATCTGCCTCTGGTTAGGTCTGTGTTATTGTTCTATAAAATTCATATCATATTTTTTACACTTTTAATGAATCAAATAAGTGTAATGATAACCAAAATAAACTTATTTATTTGAAAGAATTTGTTTTAGCCACTTTTGATATACCGTACATTACCTTGCATGTTTGCATTAATATTAGTAGGCCTATATAAGTAAGACATAAAAAACGCTCTACCCAAGCCTGGAAATTCACCCTTAATTTCCTTTAGATTCATGAGCTCTTTTCACTCGAGTTTCATGTACGCGAGGTTTCATAGAACTGAATCCTCGCGCACATCGGGGGTTGAGTATATCTTACAATTTTGAGGTAACAAATTGCAGGGAACAACATCTTCAAATTTTCACGTAAAAATCTAAATAAATACTGTAGTTGCCGAACCAAACTTACGAATCCTTGCTTTTTGCCTTGTGAATACTCCCCCAAATATCGGGCGTTCCTCGCCAGCTTATTCCGAAATCTGTACACGCCATATCCATCCCTTTTGCCGTACAAATAGTTGCCCTCGTAGATGTCTCTGTTAGGTAAGACGGCCGTACCGTGTCCGTGCCGTTCGTTTCTCTCATTGCGCTCACCTTTGTAAAGAAATATGAGTCCACCAACTTATGTATCCGACAAATTATTAATATCAGATAAAAAGCGCATCTAAAAAACAACGAACATCATCAAGAGTACAGGATGATTATAAAGTCCTTATGCAAATTTTAACTTTAATAATATCACACATTTGAAAAGGCATATAGAAGCATAACTGTTTTATTCCCCCCCCCCCCCCTTTTTCCAATCAAAACCACATTCTCTGGATGAACAAAAGTTAGGATCACTTTTTACCTTCGGTGTAGCTGGCGAATCATTTTCAGGGCTTTATGCTAGCAGATGGATAATGTTGATCCTTTTCAGGACTTGGTATCTATCAATGCTAATCGGACTAGCAGTCCTTTTCGGGGCTTTTTCATGCTAGCTGATAGATACTAGTTGTCCTTTTCAGGGCTTAGAGTTTATCAACACATCGTATCAGTCAACAGAGTTCACTTACTTTTGAATGGCAAATTGCGCTCTGATATAACCAAATGACTTAAGTCTAGGTTGAAAAAAAAAAAAGTGCCTCGCCACAAGAAGGCAAAACCCGCAAAGAAAAAAAAACATAAAAAAGCAGGATCATGAACGCAATTTGAGCAACAACAGGAGAATGTTGTGAATGAGTTGGAGAATATCATCGAACGATGTATTACGAATAATGGCGTTTATGCTGAAGCCTTTAAATTTGAATTGTATTGTGTGCCTAGCTATAATAGTGTCGTATTAAATCTTAAATTCATATTAGATAACTATTAATATATATATTACGAAAACATTATTGGGTTCATTCATTGCTGTTGTTGCTGTTGTGGAATTAACAGCAGTTCCTCTTATCTTCCGACTTTATAGTTTGTTACGTAATGCACGGAAATGAAGGGAGCGCTGGGGATATGATCTGGTGACCAAAGGATCAGTGACCCGAAAAGGTTTTGGAAACACTGATTTAGAAGGTTTTATAACAAAATGGCTTGTAGGGAACGTTGGTTTCCAAGATTGACCCCCCCCCCCACCCCCCGCCTCCCTGATAGTCGCCTCCTTCATAATCCATCCCCTCCCCTCCCTTTTTTGCACCAAAAAAAAAAAAAAAAAAAAATTAACATTCCTACATGTACCATTGAGCCTTTATCAGAGATTACACGGATAAGGAACGTAAATCAAGAATATAATTTCCTTCGTGTGTCCTGAAACGTGGCAAACGCCGAGCAGGAAGACCGACATTAAAATTCTATTAAAGCGAGGGGACACAATTACATCCCTTGAGAGATCGTGTGATGTGAATACTGAAATCCACGTTATTTTCCAAAGTACAGGCTTTTAATCGTCTCTAAGTACAATTTTTTTTCCATTTCCAGTAATGCTTTGTGCTAATTTTATGTCGTGAAAATAACAAGACAGGAATTAGAAAGCACACACCGAAGTTATTTCCCCTGCAATGTTTTGACGGGTTACCTGCGAGTGACAACATAAATACCTTCGTATTCGCCAAGCCACAAGCCCTGTTCCTCATCTTCTGCTAGATCTTCCTCAGACATGTTTCTGTACTGTCAGTATTGTTGAGACCTGGTTCTGCTATACTTCGCCTACATAGAAGAAAAACAACTGGACTGGAGGCCGTCTTGTTGGCCAAAACACGCGGTGTTTCGCTGCAACTAGGATTTTTAAAACAGCCTCAATTTTTGTCGGGCGTTAATAATATTTACAAAGCTAGAAAAAGGGTTGGTGGGAGGATAAGGATAGCCGTTTGACAAAGCTTGAAACAGGTTTGGGGTTACGTTACGATTAGCTGTTTGACAAAACTCGAAACAGGGCTGGTATTAGGTTAAGGCTGGCTTTCGACAATACTCAAAAACAGGGTTGGGGTTATGTTAAGGCTAGCTGTAACGTAAATATGGATAGCCAACATGGCGGACCTTGGCTACTGTCCATTCATAATTAAAAAGTGACAGATAAATAATTTTAAATATGTATTACAATAAACAGCACTGTTCTAGTGTACTGTTCCTTTGTACAGCGAGAATGTGAGTCTCTTGGAGTAACTTCCCTGTCGCGAACAGGTATCGCAGAGTAAGTCGGTCCTACAGATCATAAGTTAGGCAGGCCGTCAGTCCATCAGTCAGTTCCTCGTTCAATCCGTCAGTGAGAAATGAAAGTCAGTTAAATAATAAACCAAAAGCCTCAAGCTTTTACACATTACAAAAAAAATTTGTTTGGTTTTTCATATTTGTTGTGTTTTTTTTTTAAATTAAAATTATTGGATGGACAGGGGATATCGCACATCGGCAATATTTTTCTTCATCAGTTTATAATAATAAGTCCCCGTGTGTTGTGTTCTATCTCAAATAGTGTCACAGTTCCTAACTATTATAACCGACGTATCGCTACTTACACACTACGATACATGTCCGCGAATCATTTAAAGGGAAATTACTCCAAGGGGCCATTCTCTGCGGAACTCTCAGAAACGTTCCCGTTGAGATTATCTATAAAGGTAATTGGCTTTTAATTTGACTGTATTTGCTGAAGAAATATTAATTACATTTTTTTTTTCGTTTGCTGCGGCATGAATGGAAAACATTCACAGAAGCTTCGAGTCTGCAGGAGCTGGTGTGGATCTACTGTCCTGGTCATGCAAGGGTATGCGGTAATGAGAGAGCTGACAGACTAGCATCAAGATCACCCACAGTGGAAACACTGGATATGGATAAAGGAGAGATACTGAGAACAATTAACGATCGCATGCTAGAGAATGACACTGCAATAGATGAATCATCAAAGTTAAGAATGTTGGAATTTGGTATCAAACGTAAAGCTAGCAGAGATGGACGTATGAAAGGATGCATCCGTCGTGTATACAACCAGCGAGCTACAGGAACAGTTAGCATTCACACTCTTCGACATATGCTGATGGAGATTGAACACCTATGGGATTAACTGGAGTGCAATTATGTCGATTCTGAACAAAAATAACAACAGAAACATTTAAAGGGAAATCACTCAAAGAGACTATTCTCTGCTCAGAAACGTTCTCTTGGAGATTATCTGTAAAGGTATCTGCAACACACTTCTGTTTTTTTTTTAATTCGTCTGACTTGCTGAAGAAAGATTAATTACATTGTTTTGATTCGTTTATAAGATGTCTGGAGTGTCTACTGTATAGGATAAAAGCAACCATTTTGTTTTCCCTACCTTTCCAAGATTCGGCAATAGTGAAAAATGCTTGTCAAATCTCCAGTATAGTTCGACAAGTAGAACACTATATACTGTACGCTATATTTAGTTTGATTATTGATTTGGTTGGTTGGGAAATAGTGCACAAGTTTCACAAAGGCGCAAAGCAGTGCTGTGAAAGTTTCGTTTGATATTGGATCGGGAACTTCCGATTATAACTTTTCTTGTAGACGTGCATACATTCTTCTTCAAGTACCATACCTGGTGGCGTTGGCGAGCATGCCTCTTCACAACTTTCTGTCTGTAATGCTGTTTATCAGTTCTGATGATGACCTACAAACAGACCTAGGGAACTGCATTATATAGTCAAACAGTATTTAACTAGAACAAAAGTTAATATATAGTAATTGGGAAGGTGAAGGTCTGATTCTGTTCTTACCATACATATGACTTTTGACAGATGAAAGTCAATTAAATATCTATTAAAGTCAATTATATAACTGGAAACATCAGACCTTTACACCCATCTCCCTTAATATTATTTTTGTTTGGTGTTTTTTGTTTGGTTTTGTTAGGTTTGCTCTCGTTTTTGTTTGGTTTTGTTATGTTTGTTCTCGTTTTTGTTTGGTTTTGTTATGTTTGTTTTTGTTTGGTTTTATTAGGTTTGCTCTCGTTATTGTGTGGTTTTGTTAGGTTTGCTCTTGTTTTTGTTAGGTTTACTCTCGTTTTTGTTTGGTGTTATTATGTTTGTTCTCGTTTTTGTTTGGTTTTATTAGGTTTGCTCTCGTTTTTGTTTGGTTTTGTTAGGTTTGCTCTCGTATTTTGTTTGGTTTTATTAGGTTTGCTCTCGTTTTTGTTTGCTTGGGTTTTTTTAAACATACAAACATAATTGGTAATTGTGGTTTGCCCTATTTACAATGATTTACAGGTGTGATGCCACTTTCCCATTTCGGCAATCGTTCATATTATTTGGAATTAAAAACAATATATATCCTAATTATAACCCATCAGAGATTGAACGGGATATTTTTCATCATTAAATTAAAAAAAAAAAAATTGTTGACTTTTTCCAAGCCATGATGCCAAACTGTCCAGCATCTTCTTTCTTAATCGTCCTCTATCTCTGTTTCCTATCATTCTCTATCTGCTTCCTTCCATTCTCTATCTCTGTTTCCTTCCATTCTCTATCTCTGTTTCCTTCCATTCTCTATCTCTGTTTCCTTTCATTCTCTATCTCTGTTTCTTTCCCTTCTCTATCTGTTTCCTTCCATTCTCTATCTCTGTTTCCTTTCATTCTCTATCTCTGTTTCTTTCCCTTCTCTATCTGTTTCCTTCCATTCTCTATCTCTGTTTCCTTCCATTCTCTATCTCTGTTTCCTTCCATTCTCTATCTCTGTTTCCTTTCATTCTCTATCTCTGTTTCTTTCCCTTCTCTATCTGTTTCCTTCCATTCTCTATCTCTATTTCCTTCCATTCTCTATCTCTGTTTCTTTCCATTCTCTACCTGTTTCCTTCCATTCTCTATCTGTTTCCTTCCATTCTGAATCTCTGTTTCCTTCCATTCTCTATCTCTTTCCTTCCATTCTCTGTTTCCTTCCATTATCTATCTCTGTTTCCTTCATTCTCTATCTCTTTCCTTCCATTCTCTATCTCCGTTTCCTTCCATTCTCTATCTCAGCTTCCTTCCATTCTCTATCTCTGTTTCCTTCCATTCTCTATCTGTTTCCTTCCATTCTCTATATCTGTTTCTTTCCATTCTATATCTCTGTTTCCTTCCATTCTCTATCTCTGTTTCCTTCCATTCTCTATCTCTGTTTCCTTCCATTCTTTATCTCTGTTTCCTTCCATTCTCTATCTCTGTTTCCTTTCATTCTCTATCTCTGGTTCCTTCCATTCTATATCTCTGGTTCCTTCCATTCTCTATCTCTGTTTCCTTCCATTCTCTATCTCTGTTTCCTTCCATTCTCTATATCTGTTTCTTTCCATTCTCTATCTCTGTTTCTTTCCATTCTCTATCTCTGTTTCCTTCCATTCTCTATATCTGTTTCCTTCCATTCTCTATCTCTGTTTCCTTCCATTCTCTATATGTTTCCATCCATTCTCTATCTTTGTTTCCTTCCATTCTCTATCTCTTTCCTTCCATTCTCTATCTCTTTCCTTCCATTCTCTATATGTTTTCTTCCATTCTCTATCTGTTTCCTTCCATTCTCTATCTCTTTCCTTCCATTCTCTATCTGTTTCCTTCCAATCTCTATCTCTGTTTCCTTCCATTCTCTATCTCTGTTTCCTTCCATTCTCTATCTGTGTCCTTCCATTCTCTATCTTTGTTTCCTTCCATTCTCTATCTGTTTCCTTCCATTCTATATCTCTTTTTCCTTCCATTCTCTATCTCGATTTCCTTCCATTCTCTATCTGTTTCCTCCCATTCTCTGTCTCTGTTTCCTTCCATTCTCTATCTGTTTCCTCCCATTCTCTTTCTGTTTCTTTCCATTCTCTATCTGTTTCCTTCCATTCTCTATCTGTTTCCTTCCATTCTCTATCTGTTTCCTTCCATTCTCTATCTGTTTCCTTCCATTCTCTATCTGTTTCCTTCCAATCTCTATCTCTATGTCTTTCCATTCTCTATCTCTGTTTCCTTCCATTCTCTATCTCTGTTTCCTTTTATTATTCCTGTTGTCACGAATATATTCAAGCTTCCTTATTCACATAACATTCCCAAAGAAAGTGAATTGCTTCATGTCACGTGAGGAATAAGCTTCCAGATGCTACCTCCTTCGCGTGAAATTAATCTTTGAGTTAAACAACACCGTTTTAGGTTTACGAACCTAGGATCTACAAGAAAGCTGGTCGTTACTCGATTACATGACTGCTTTGTTTAAAATAAAATACTGGATAGTAACTTAGTTTCGCAGATTACCAACCTCTTCGCATAAAGACATTGGTTAAATCGGCACATCACCTGCACCATCCGACACCCGCCTCTTTCAAGTACAAAACATAATTTATATTCGCAGTTTTCCACCCTTATTTTAATAAAGTATGATCGTACTTGTACAGTTTCGCAGTTTAAAGCACAGTATTATATTACAGCTTTCACATTATTTTAAAATATTTATTATTTAAATATCATCCTCAGCTGCCATCGAAGGTCGGCTGCAATGGATTTCCAATGTATTCTGCCTTTTGTCATGATGGTGCACTCAGATAGACTCTTTCCTGTCTCTTGTCGTGATGGTGCACTCAGATAGACTCTTTCCTGTCTCTTGTCGTGATGGTGCACTCAGATAGACTCTTTCCTGTCTATTGTCTTGATGGTGCACTCAGGTAGACTCTTTCCTGTCTCTTGTCGTGATGGTGCACTCAGATAGACTCTTTCCTGTCTCTTGTCATGATGGTGCACTCAGATAGACTCTTTCCTGTCTCTTGTCGTGATGGTGCACTCAGATAGACTCTTTCCTGTCTCTTGTCGTGATGGTGCACTCAGATAGACTCTTTCCTGTCTCTTGTCATGATGGTGCACTCAGATAGACTTTTTCCTGTCTCTTGTCATGATGGTGCACTCAGATAGACTCTTTCCTGTCTCTTGTCATGATGGTGCACTCAGATAGACTCTTTCCTGTCTCTTGTCATGATGGTGCACTCAGATAGACTCTTTCCTGTCCATTTTTTGATGTTATCTTCCCACTTATAGCTCTGTCTTCCTCTTATAAACATATAAGGAGGGGAAACCCGAGGCCTGTAAACAGTAAATAAATAAACAAACAACACACAAAGGTCACGTGTTATCAGGCACTCAGTGAGAAATAAAGAAGTAGAAGACTAGACAACAGAAAAAAATCAGAAGCGATAGGCTTACCGGGAATCGAACCAAGACTTTCAGAGCGGCACCCACCGCCCAGCCACGGGAGCGAATCGCCACCATCCACTGTCTTCCTCTTGCACGTTTGCCTTCAGCTCTTTCTTCTAAAATGGCCTTCAGTAAGGTTTTGTCTTTTTTCATGACCAAAATATTTTAGCTGTTAAAGTTTAATCTCCTTTATTAATTCTCTTTTCGTTCTTAGGTTTTCTTCTTCTTCTTCTTCGATCCTTAACCACCGACCGTCAAAGCAGTCAGTGGCCATCACGCCTAGTGGCGTCTTGTAGGGCAACAACAAATTGATTCCACTTTGCACGGACGGTGGCCATCCTTCGTACAGTGCCCCAACTCTGGTTCATTCTTTGCATCTCAGCCTCCACAGTCCTCCGCCAAGTTGTTTTTGGTCGGCCTCTCTTTCGCTTTCCTTCGGGGGTCCAAAGCATAGCTGTTCTTGTGATGGCATCGGGGTCTCTTCTGAGGACATGACCAACCCAGCTCCAGCGTCTGCCAGCTATGATGGTGTGCATGTCCTCTTGCTTGCTACGAGTAAGCAGATCTTGGTTGGTGATTGTTGCTGTCATTTTTGACGGAGTCATCTGTCAAGTTATTTGCTTATGTTTTTATCATAAGAATAATTGTGTCTTTACCTGCGATGTCAGGTTGATTAGGGGTTGTCTTCCCTTGTTTATTCATTCATTGTGTTTGACCTTTAGGGTCAAAGGTAGACAGTTCGGGCGTATGCCCATGGGCAGGTTTTTTTAAGCGGGAGTTGAGTTAGACTTCCGGCAAGCCGGGAAGTGTCCTGGTTTCTGAAGGGACGAGAGTCCATTGTGTTTTTCGGGGAGAATCTTCGAAGTGACTGCACTGGCAGTTTTTCCCCAGTGAATCTCTGTGCGTTGGAATGACAGCAGAGTTCCTTGTTAAGTTCTGTGGACTCGGTTACAGGTAATACCGACTTTTTCCATTACTATGCTTTCGGTAGCAGAACATGTTAGAAGATTGCCTAGTCTGTGAACTGCAGCTCACCGGTCCTCCATTACAGAACATATATGTTGTGCTCAAGGTAGCCATCCAAGACTATTAGTCTTTATATTGTCCAGAAATCCAGTGACGAAGATATATTGTGGGAACCGCAGATTGGCGGAATTTATGTCTACAATAAGCATTACTGCAGGGTTGATGGTAACCTGCTTATCAGAAGTACACAGCCGACGTCAGAACGAGGCCTGTGTTTTCGGCTATTATACTACAGCCTGATAATGTGCAATTGGCGGGGAATGCCAAGTTGCACCTATGTGTCAAAGTGATTAAGGAATCTGACGCGTTTAGTCAGTAATCCCAGGGCGACGCCACGAACTGTCCTTAGGGAAGAACATTGTATTGACCATGCACGAATATTCAAATGTTTACCAGCTTGCTGAATGCCTAATGTATACCTATCGATTTCCGGTCAGCATGACCTTGTTTACAATGACTGTTCCTGTTGATACCATGTGTGTTCTCGTCAATAAATGTTTTGAAACGTGTCTGCAGTGTCCAAGCATCCTTGACCACTGCATGTGAGTGTATGGGTTGCAGGGTCTACATACATACGAGCCTAAACACATTCGCGCCTTCATTCGCACCCACACTCAGTTCATCATACGCTCGCACTACACACCTAACAACATGTATACTGTCTTGGGCCAGTGATCACCTCAACAAGAGAAAAAGTACAGTTACAGTGATGGTATTCGGCCAAAAAATGCGGTGAATTTTTCTTAGGCATGTTGTGTGAAAAGAGGACAATTTTGACATTTCCTTCTCTGTGACTCTCCAGCATTCCGCACCATAGAGAAGCACAGAAAGCACGCAGCTCTGGTATAATCTTAATTTTGTGCTTGTGCTGTATTGGGAGGACTTCCAGATGTTATTTAGGCTAAAGAAGGCTGTTCTTGCCTTATTCATTCTGATGTTGATGTCTTTGCCTGCCCCACTACTATGCTTCCTAGGTATGTGAAGGTATCTGTCTGTACCAATTGCTGATTCCTTACTGATATGGGCTCAGGGTTGCTCACATTGAGCGTCATGACCTCAGAATTCTTTAAATTGATGTTCAAGCCCACCTGCTGGCTAAATTTATTAAGTCTATCCGTTTTTTCCTGGATGTGTTGATGTGAATGTGCCAGCAGTGCAATGTCATCTGCATATTCCAGATCTTCCAATGTAGAAAATGTAGTCCATCTTATTCCTCTTGGACTGCCCTCTGTTGTCTGACGCATCACCCAGTCTATGACTGTTAAAAAAAGAGTGGTTGATAAGGGGCATCCCTGTTGTACTCCTGTCTTCACCTCGAAGGTTAGGTTGCTCTGCCCAACACTACACGTAAAGTTGGCATAGAGGCTTTTTATGATTGCCACTATGCAGCTTGGAATTCCATAAGCCCTCAGTATTTTCCATAAACTGTCCCTATGTATGCTGTCAAAAGCCTTTTCAAAATCAACAAAATTTATGTAAAGCTGTCTTTGCCATTCTGAGCACTGCTCTATAATGTTCCTGAGAGTGAATATATGGTCTACACATCTTCTGTTCTTTCTAAATCCTGCTTGTTCTTTCCTCAGTTTGTAGTCTACTGCCTTTGAAATTTTAGGTTTTCTATGACCTCTTAATTTGTTTTCTTCTCTTCCCATGAGACGTGCCCCATTGTTCTATATATCCACATCTCAAAGGCCTCAATTCTTTCTTCTTATTGCTCGTTCATTGTCCATACAGCACAATACAGCGCAATACATCACAATACAGCACAATACAGCACAATACAGCAACGAAGAATATAAATAACATTTGAGGATTCTCAGTTTTAATTTGTGAGATAACTGTTTACATGTAAGTATATGTTTCATGTTGTTGAATGTAGCTTTGGCCATTCCTATTCTCTTCTTGATTGCTATTTCACATCTGCCATCTTCTGTTATTATATGACCAAGATATGAGAAGTTCTCGACTTGTTCCTGGATTTTCCCATTTATTCTTATCTTTAACGTTGGTTTATCGCCTACTTTTCTAATTATCATAGTTTTCGTTTTCTAAATGTTAATGTCCAATCCATATTCATGATTTATGCTGCTGCAGGCGGTTTGGTAGCAGATCGCTTTGTGTGGATTTTTAACAATGGTATAAGCGCCGTACCGTTCAGAAAGCAATGGCAAACTATTGAATGAAAAAATTGCCTAGAAAAATCACAAACAGCCAATAAAAGCTGGGGTTGATTGCCACGTCCTGTAAAGGATAAGCAACTAACTTTAGCCTTAAAATGCGAAACTGTACAAGTACGATCATACTTTATTAAAATAAGGGAAGGAGGGGGGGGGGGGGGGGGGGGGGGGAGGGAAAAAAAAAGTTTGGTTTTTACGTGGGGGGGGGGGGGGGGGGGGGGGGGGGCGGGGGGGGGGGGGCGGGGGGGGGGGGCGGGGGGGGGGGGGGGGGGGGGGGGGTGGTCGGGGGGAGGGAGTGGGGTGGGGGGGGGGGGGGGGGGGGGGGGGGGGGCGGGTCGGGGGGGGGGGGGGGGGTGGGGGGGGCGGGAGGGGCGGGGGGGGGGGGGGGGGGGGGGGGGGGGGAACTGCGAATATAAATTATGTTTTGTACTTGAAAGAGGCGGGTGTCGGATGGTGCAGGTGATGTGCCGATTTAACCAATGTCTTTATGCGAAGAGGTTGGTAATCTGCGAGACTAAGTAACTAGCCAGTATTTTATTTTAAACGAAGCAGTCATGTAATCGAGCTTCACTAGCTCTTGCAACTTCTGTTCACTTTCAGCTAACAAAACTGTATCATCTGCATATCTAAGGTTGTTTATTGATCTTCCATCAATGTTCAGTCCTGGCAGTTTGTAAATCTGTCTGGTAGTGTTCTCTGTGTAGATATATAATAAAGGCAAGGGGGACAATACGCAACCTTGTTTCACACCTCTTTTCATTTATAGAAGGTAGGTAATTCATTCTTGCCACATCTTACTGTCGCAGTTTGTTCCCATCAAAGATTTCTGAGTGTTCTAAATAGGAATCGCTGCTTTAGAGAGAAGTAAATAATTAAACAAAATTAATGTAATTAGTAGTCATTCGTAAGAAAGAATGAAAGAAAGAAAGGCAATAAACAGCAGAAGAGAATGGATGATCCCAATACACGCCAATTATGGCATATTGGGAATATGGTGTTAGGCCCATATTTTCTTGACCATCGGCACACTAGGGGTGATGTGGTCAGCATCACGCAGGCCGCCTTAACCTTCCCAAAAGAAAAGTAACAGAATTGATAGGCACTGGTCGGATTCGAACCTGGGTTTTATGTATTCTTTTAAGGACAGATCTTTGTTTTTTCCCTATTTACAATGATTTGACAAATATGATGCCACTTTCTCATATCGGCAGTTGTTCATATTATTTGGAATTATTGTCTTCTTCTTCCTCGTTCGTCCTGAAAAGGACGTTGGTTGCGTTGAGGTTGAACGGGTTATTTTTTAAAATTAATATTTTTAAAAAATTGCAGAAGTACACACAACTGTACCAGCACAGCACTGGAATAAAGCACACAATAGATTCGCAGTCACTGGCTGAGAGAGTAGGGATCGAAGAGGGAAGGCAAACCTGGTCCCAAAAAATGGCGTGCTGAAGTCAGATGTGTCGCCCGAAAGGCGCAGATATCGCAGCTCCGGTGTAAACAGACACAACGCAACCAACGTCCTTTTCAGGACGAACGAGGACGAAGAAGAAGACTGTGCGTTAGCTCTTGGCGATAGCATATGACAGATTGTAGTGCACCTAAGATATTCTTCGTTAATGTGAAAAAAGAAAGAAGAACGGACTCTTACTAAGATCACGACAGATAACCTCGATAAAGACGGAAACGAGATAAGTTACAATAAAATAAACGATTAGAAAGCAAAATTAGTCAACTGTGATGAAAAAAAAAAAAATATGGAACGCTTCACGAATTTGCGTGTCATCCTTGCGCAGGGGCCATGCTAATCTTCTCTGTATCGTTCCAATTTTAGTATATGTACTGCGTGAACAGTACACCAGCAAATGGCCTCTACTTGTATATATACAAAATGATCTATTTTAAAACCTCATCATGGTTTTCACGGAATCAAAAGATATAAATAAGTCTCAATTCACTTTCACAGCAAATAAAAGAACTTAATGTATTTCTACTATCTTTTAATTGTTTATTTTTAAACAGGAGCGGCTAAGACATGTGTTTTGCTAAAACTTTACATTTTGTATTTTAATTAAAATAATAATAAACATGCGCTGTCTCCCTTCGATTTATAAATTGTTAAGCTCCCTTGTTTATAAGGGGAAACAATTAAGACGTTTAAACAACAGAGAATCTCAATACTATAAAATAGAGTATTTGTAGGCTTCACATTTACCATAAATATAGAAGAGGTACATAAATTTTGTTGATTTTGAAAAGGCTTATGACAGCATACATAGGGACAGTTTATGGAAAATACTGAGGGCTTATGGAATTCCAAGCTGCATAGTGGCAATCATAAAAAGCCTCTATGCCAACTTTACGTGTAGTGTTGGGCAGAGCAACCTAACCTTCGAGGTGAAGACAGGAGTACGACAGGGATGCCCCTTATCAACCACTCTTTTTTTAACAGTCATAGACTGGGTGATGCGCCAGACAACAGAGGGCAGTCCAAGAGGAATAAGATGGACTACATTTTCTACATTGGAAGATCTGGAATGTGCAGATGACATTGCACTGCTGGCACATTCACATCAACACATCCAGGAAAAAACGGATAGACTTAGTAAATTTAGCCAGCAGGTGGGCTTGAACATCAATTTAATGAAGTCTGAGGTCATGACGCTCAATGTGAGCAACCCTGAGCCCATATCAGTAAGGAATCAGCAATTGGTACAGACAGATACCTTCACATACCTAGGAAGCATAGTAACACCAGACGGTGGGGCAGGCAAAGACATCAACATCAGAATGAATAAGGCAAGAACAGCCTTCTTTAGCCTAAATAACATCTGGAAGTCCTCCCAATACAGCACAAGCACAAAATTAAGATTATACCAGAGTTGCGTGCTTTCTGTGCTTCTCACAGAGAAGGAAATGTCAAAATTGTCCTCTTTTCACACAACATGCCTAAGAAAAATTCACCGCATCTTTTGGCCGAATACCATCACCAACCAAGATCTGCTTACTCGTAGCAAGCAAGAGGACATGCACACCATCATAGCTGGCAGACGCTGGAGCTGGGTTGGTCATGTCCTCAGAAAAGACCCCGATGCCATCACAAGAACAGCTATGCTTTGGACCCCTGAAGGAAAGCGAAAGAGAGGCCGACCAAAAACAACTTGGCGGAGGGCTGTGGAGGCTGAGATGCAAAGAATGAACCAAAGTTGGGGCACTGTACGAAGGATGGCCACGGACCGTGCAAAATGGAATCAATTTGTTGTTGCCCTACAAGACGCCACTAGGCGTGATGGCCACTGACTGCTTTGACGGTCGGTGGTTAAGGATCGAAGAAGAAGATAGAAGAGGTGTTAAGATTAGAAATTCCTAGGGAACTACATAATATATTCAAACAGTATTTAACAAGAACAAAAGTTAATGTAGAGTACTTGGGAAGTCGAAGGTCTGATGATGTTCTTATAAAACGTATCTTCTTTCTCGTCTTCTTCCTCGTTCGTCCTGAAAAGGACGTTGGTTGCGTTTTGTCTGTTTACGCCGGAGCTGTGATATCTGCACCTTTCAGTCGACACATCCGACTTCAGCACGGCATTTTTTGGGACCGGGTTTGCATTCCCTCTGCGATCCCTACTCTCTCAGCCAGACTGCAGTGATGCAGCCTGTTTCCAGGACCACCACGTGGAGGTGGAGTAGGGTCTTGGTCAGCTCTGGTTCGCTGACCCTGATGCAAGCAGTCAAGCTATGGGTTGCTGACTGCATTCTCTATTGCTGCATCTGTGGGTCCCTTATAAAACGTATGACTTATAACAAATGAAAGTCAATTAAATATCTAACTAAACGCCCCAGGACTTCCCCCCCCCCCCCCCGTTTTAAAAAAATACCTTTTGTGTGTGGGGGGGGGGGGGGAGGATGGATTTTATTTTATCTCTCTGTTTTGTTTTTGTTTAATCTTTGTTTTTAAGTGCACGCTAAATTGCTAATTTCGATTTGCCATATGTACAATGATTGGACATGCGTTGTATATGCCACTTTCGTGTATCGGCAGTTATTCATAGGCTATTATTTGGAATTGACAAAAATATAGGCATATATCCCAAACATAACAAATCAGAGATCGAACATCATAATTCTGATCATCAATTTTTAAACAAATAGGTCTAATATTCTTACACAAATTAGGGTCATCAAGGCACGTTAATAATATAGGATGGCAGATGCATCACGGAAGTGAACAGCTCAGGCAACGTTCTATAATTTTTTATTTTTTTGAAAAAAGCAATGCCGCTCAACAAATGTTGCTATTGGGACATATTGTGAAGCTATTTCTAGAAAAAAAAATTGTGATTGCCGGTACCTTGTATTAAGGTATCATTTCGCCATTTCTAATTCTATAACATGAAAAGTATTTAATGCAACTATTCTTTATTAAAATGAAAAAGACGACAGTGAAGAAAAAAAAAATATGGAACGCTTCACGAATTTGCGTGTCATCCTTGCGCAGGGGCCATGCTAATCTTCTCTGTATCGTTCCAATTTTAGTATATGTACTGCGTGAACAGTACAATAGTGAAGAGTCTCCATTTGTATATATATATTTTTTTTTTTTTAATTAATGTGTTTGCTACTTCATTTTGTAGCACGCCCCTTTCAACCATCTACCATGTACATGGATTTGTTGGTTATATCAGGACGTGTCTTTGTATATATACTACATGATCTTTTTTTTAAAACCTCATTATGGTTTTTAAGGAAGGAAAAGATATAAATAAATTTATGCTATTTTTAAAGTAAATAATATATTTGTAATAAACTTGTATAGGCGCAAGTAGTTTATTATTATACTGAAGCATTTAAGTCATATCTTGTTTAATAATTGTGAAGAATAAACTTGAGTTCCGTCCCTTTTACAAATTTATTTTTAACTCTCTAATTTATGAGGGGAAATAACTATTTGCAAACGGTCTTATAGTAACTATAGTGCTTTCCCATTTACTTTTTTAGGCTGTGTACTGTAAAGTGATGAATATTGTGATTGTGGTCCGAATAGTTTACACTTTTGTACAATTCTGTATTTGAAGTTTAGTTCGTCAGTGTATAAATGGCGGTAATTGGAACCTACGCAAATTATCAAATATAATTTTGGATGATTCCACCTTGGACACTGCAAAAAAAAAAAAAAAAACAACAACAAAATAATAACAGTATTAAAACAGTGGTCACGAACATTTACAAGGGGATTGACATAAGTCTTGGGCCTGACCATGAAGGAGTCACAGGAGGAAGATGAAACTTGGCACATTTAAAGTTCATCATATTTGCACTGAATGTGTAAAGTACGCGTTTGTTTCTTCAATGGGTTTTCCCGCTACGGTGCACTGCGCAATGTACCCTATTGACCGGATCTGCGGCTCCAAAGATTTGACAAAACTATGGAAAAGAAGGAGGCCAGAGCTGTGATAAAATTTCTGATGTTTCAGGGAAAAACACCTACAGAAATACACAGGGAGATGGAGCCAGTGTTTCGTGATTCTTGTCCTTCATATACTTCGGTAAAAAACTGGTGTCAACAGTTTAAGTGCGGCCGCTCACATGTTGCTGATCTGCCAAGATCTGGGTACACCATTAGACCCCCAACCTGCCAGAGTCTATATTGAAAAGGAATAAACACTATACAAAATTTCAGCTCTCTGTGACATGTCATTCATGGTCAGGCCCAAGACTTATGTCAATCCCCTTATATGTACAAATAGGCCTAAATAAATAAATATTACCCACATTAAGGTATGTCTCAGGCTCTCGTGAGAAATAAAGAAGTAGAAAACTAGACAATAGAAAAAACAACAGAAGTGAGTGGCTTACCGGTGAATCGAACCCAGGACCTACTGAGCGGGATCCCCGCCTAGCTACGAAAGCGAATCACACTATAATGCCTGCCAACTTTGTTTAATTATTGATGTACAAACATGATGTCCCACAAAGTCAATACAGGCGAGGATAATATATGCATTTAGGATTATTTTATTTTTCTTTGTTGGTTTAATTTGAAGGAGAATGGGGCTAAAGCCAGTGGTTTCATCCTGGGAGATCAAGAAACCAGACCAGATAAACTACATTGCAGAAATATTTATGAAAGCAAATAATATAGAAAATATTAAAAACACAGTCCAACAATATATACAACAAATATCAAAGGATAAAATTACTATATACACAGATGTATACCAGGGAGTTAGTTGCTTATCCTTTACAGGACGTGGCAATCAACCCCAGCTTTTATTGGCTGTTTGTGATTTTTCTAGGCAATTTTTTCATTCAGTAGTTTGCCATTGCTTTCTGAACGGTACGGCGCTTATACCATTGTTAAAAATCCACACAAAGCGATCTGCTACCAAACCGCCTGCAGCAGGTTTCGAACCTATACCAGGGAGAAGATGGCAAATTAGGTATAGGAATATACATATTCCACCCGTGTGTTGCCGGGGCCCGAAAGGAGAGCAAAGAATAGTAACACTGCACCCTACCACGCATGTCGTAAAAAGCGACTAAGGAGGGTTGGGCATGGGGCTGTTTACCCCCATCCCGTAAAAACTTCGCACAGTGGGCTGATCACCTGCTTGCTAGTTACTCTGATTACGGAAACAACGATAGATTGTTTGGTCTGTTGTTGTCCCACAAAGACGCCATAGGCGTGGTGGAAACGGCAATAGATTGATCAATTTGTTGTTGCCCTAAGACGCCACTAGGCGTACTGGCCACGGACTGCTTCGTCGGTTGGTGGCTAAGGACGGAAGAAGAAGAAGAATATACATATTCGAATACAGAAAATGGCAAACGAATATAGTGTGGCCGAGGATCGTATTTGAAGGTTCGGACCACTGCCCTTTCAGTAGATAGTATGTAGTAAGGTAAATGTGACAAACTTCCTTCTCTCAGACTGACAAAAATATTTTCTCATACTCTCTGTTGATTCAAACGAATTCACCTGAGTAATAGCAGTGAAGATGTCAAAGGTCGAACTTTATTAACAAGGTTAGCAGTCTTTCATAACAACAGCTTCTTCAGCAACAAAAGTATTCAATATTCAAAACTGAAATTTCTTGTCTTCTTACTACTTGCTTATTTCAGCTATCATAATATCATTTAATTCTTCAGGTAGAAACTTCTTGTCTCTCTTCTGTACTGACCGTTTTTTCTATGTTTTTCTTTTCATATTCTTCTTCTTCTTCTTGCGATCGCATCTTTGATGATTACACCGTCAGACGAGTTCTCATGATGAATTCGACTGTTGTTTGAAGTTCCTCTTTAACTCCATATAGCTTTGAGTTTAGTGTTGAGTCATTGGGCCAGTATATCTTTCTTAACTGGTCATACAGAGGACAGTCCTGTAGAACATGCTCAGCAGTTTGTTCGTTTAATCCACATGTGCACAGTGGTGAAGCAGACAATCGTAGCTTGTGCATGTGTTTATTCAGTTTGTTATGCCCTGTCCTGAGTCGAAAAATAGTTGTCTGTCCCTGCCGGTCGAGAGTGTGATAGTCGTCTTTGGGTTGGTTCTGTTCTCTTCTGATAGTCTGGATAGCTCTCTTTTTCTCAAAGTATGTGACTTCATTATCTTCTTGTTCACATTCTCCTCCCTTTTTTGCAAGTTTATCTGCCTTTTCATTTCCGGGTACACCACAATGAGATGGTACCCACTGAAGTATGGTTCTCTTTTTGGCAGCTACCTTGTTTAGTTCATTTCTCAGATGCGGGAGTTTACCACCCTTGAGAGCTTGCAGGACAGACAGTGCATCTGTGAGGATGACTACCTGGTGGCAGTCAGAGTTGGTGTTATAAATCATATTTGCAGCTTGCTCTAGAGCTTGAACCTCAGCTGTATAGTTGGAACAGAATTTACCAGTGGGAATGTGCCTAGTCTCATAGTGGTTGTCAGGATATGAGATAAAGATACCGGCACCTCCATTCCTAACAGCATTAGTTGCTGATCCATCTGTATAGGCATGTATCCATGATTGATCGGGATAGCTTTCTTGGATCATACTCAATGTAGCAGTTCGTTTTTGCAGATCATTATACTCACATCCACTTGTGAGACCACTGACTGTTGTATTAATTTGGAGGGCACTGCTGGCCTGCTCCCATGGTACAGGGTATAGGGTGGGCTTCAGTGGTGTTGTCTTCATGGATAGGTCTTCTTGATGCTGTCTTATAAGTCTTTTCCCCCGATGCACAAAGCTGCTACGCTTTAGACGTCCCAATGCCAGATCATCTAGTCTTGCCTTCATTGGGTGCATTGGCATACTGTTGTACTTTTCCATCTGGATCATGGTTTTTTGTGTCTCTTCTATGGGACAATGTCTGTAATCCAGCAACCTTCTGCATCTCTGTTATTGGTGTAGTTTTCATGGCTCCTGTAATGAGCCTGAGAGCTTGATTTTGCACCTTGTCCAAAGACTGCAGATGTGAGTTAGCAGCGGATGACCATGCTGCTGAGCTAAACTCTAAGTGTGGTCTTATTACTCCATTATAAATCTTCTTTAGATTTCGTTCATTTCCTCCCCAGTTGGTGCCTGCTAAATTTCTGAGTATGCCTAGTCGTCTTCGGGCCTTTCCTTCTGCATTTTCAATATGCTTATTCCATGTAAGCCTTTGGTCAAATGTCACCCCAAGATAGGTGGGGTAGCTTTCTTCCTTGATCACGGTTTTCCCTAGGTGTATGTTAGCTGCTTTGTCCTTGGGGGCGAGGGAGAACAGTGTTGTGGAGGTTTTGTCTGTGTTTATTGTGATAAGCCATTTCTCTGCCCATGACACTAGCATGTCTGCTGCCCGCTGCATTCTATAATTTGCTGTGGTGACATTTTCATCAGCGCACCAGAGTACTAGGTCATCTGCATATAAGGCAGCTTTAACTCCTGCAGGGAGATCTTTCACCAGGTCATTGATGTAAACAAGGAAGAGTGTTGGGGAAATTACTCCTCCTTGAGGTACCCCCTGATGGAGCAACACTTTTCTGCTCTGCAGACCGTCAAGAGTGACTCTAGTTCTCCTGTTATGCAAGTATGACTGGATCCATTTCATCATGTTGCCTTGGATTCCACTTCTCCTAAGTTTTGCAATGAGGCCATCTTTCCACACCTTGTCAAAGGCCTGCTTGAAGTCGACCCAGATCGTTAGGACCTTTTTCTTCTCCTGGAAGGCATCTTCTATTGCTTGAGACAAGTAAGTAACTTGGTATCTTCTATACTGTAGCATTCTCTAAATCCAGCTTGTTCCGGCACCAGGATCTGCTCAGACTCTAAATACCATTTCAATCTGTGGTTGACTATTCGCTCCATAGTCTTCCCAACACAGCTTGTGAGACTGATTGGCCGGTAACTTGCAGCCTCGGTCTTACATTTCCCTTTCTTTAGTATGGGTATTGTGATGGCTTCTCTCCATACTTGGGGTACCGTTCCTTTCAACCAGCTGTGGTTGAATATCTCAAGCAGTTTTGTCTTTGCTGCTGAGCTCAGATTTACTAGCATTTCGTTGCTGATTTTGTCTGGGCCGGGTGACTTTTGAAACTTAAGCTTGGAAATAGCCTTCTGTAGTTCTCCTAGTGTGATGGGTTCCCTCATTGGGGCAGGAGTATCTGTCTATAGTCTGCCTTGGTGAGGAATGCTCTTCATTTAGAGACTTGACTAATCTCCAAAGTTTCCTGCCGTCTTTCTCAAGGTTCAGCGATGCCGTTTTAGTTCTCCAGCTTTTCCGCTTTTCTTCTAGCTTTGTTCTCTTAAACTCTGCTACAGCCTTTTTCCATTTGTTGTGAGTTTCAAGTGAAGGCTGAGACTCTGCGTCCTTTCTAGCCTTGTCCATAGCTTCCTGACGTTCTTGGAGTGTGCTGGACCAGTATGGTATGTAGTTACGCCGGCATCCTTTGGGAATGGTTTCTTTTGCAGCTTGTAGTATGCATCTGTTGAAGTCTTTTACCACTTCATTAATGTCTCTGTTCTGTACCTTGAGGGTAGACAGCAGCGTGTTCACCTGATGCCTGAATAAACCCCAGTTGGCTTTTTTGTAGTTCCATCTTGTAATGGCTGGGCCTGTACTGAGAGTTGCACTCTGGACAGTAAGAAAGATTGGGCGATGGTCGCTTCCCCCTAGTTGGTCTCCTACTTCTCTACTAATAGATCCAGCTATATCTGGTGTGGAGAAGGCAAGATCTGGTGTTGAGGTTGTGTGCCATCCTCTGGAGTAGAAGGTAGGAGTATCTGTGGCATTATTGACTAGGATTAGGGAGTGATCATCTTGCCAAGTTTCAACCTCTTCACCTCTGTGATCCAGATGGTTATAGCCCCAGCTCTGGGAGTGGCTATTAAAGTCTCCAACTGCTATAAAGTTGGTGGCTGGTACCTGTATAGAGCTGAGACTCAGGGGTTTGTTGTTCGGACAGTAATAGTTCAGGAGTTCTATTTCCATCTTGTCTACCTTTATCTGCAGCAGCTGATATTCTGCTCCATCCATGAAGGTTTTCCTTTCGTGTGCAGGAATGTTATTCCTTACAAGAGTAAGTACTCCTCCTTTTCGTCTATCTTGTCTGTCGGATCTGAAGCATTGATATCCCCTTATTTTAAAGGTTTGATCTGCTTTCAAGTGAGTCTCTTGGATACAGCAAACACTGACTTGCTTCTCATACAAGATGTTTTCCAGCTCTGTCTTTTTGCTGTATCCAGCCTGCTTGCTGTTCACTCCCTCTGCATTCCAGTGCATCATGACAAGTGGCACTCTGGGTTTCTCTTTTTCTGTTTTGTTTTGGTCAGTAGTTCTCCTCCGCCGTCTGTTGACTCCACAAGACGGTCTAGAGGGTCCTCCAGTAGCTGAGGGTGGGCTCTGTCGAGGCTCAGAGCCCGGCACTGCACCTGCCTGGTGGAGCTCCACAGGGCGAGCACCAGAACGAGATTTATTTGACGGTGTACTCTCCATAGAAAAAAAAAAAAAAAAAAGCGAGTTGCATGATACTGTGGTTTCCGGTGCGCCTTCTGGCCCAGTATCTACGACTTTAGCACCTGTTCAACGGGAGAGTGGGCTCATCCCTAATCTGTTTATGTTCCCAGTAGTAGACTATTCGCAAGCAGCCTGGGGGTGTCACTGCTCTGCGCGGACCTTGTTTACCGAGGCGGCGTCCGAGCTCGTATGGTGAAAATATGGTTGCGTTATCTTTAAAATAGCCCTGTCTTTCCCGTGGCTTTTCTGCCATCCTGCAACTTTGAGTTAGGGAGTTCTGAGCTCCAGTCTCTTTCCCAGGCATTTTATCCTGGCCTGGCACGCATACAGAGGACCCCACTTCTGGTTCTAAGTTAGCAGTTGGGGATAGGTGGGGTAGCACACTGTGCATTCCCCGTCATCCAGGGGGCTCTCCAACTATGCAGAGCT
Organism: Oreohelix idahoensis; assembly: GCA_024509875.1. NCBI lineage: Eukaryota > Metazoa > Mollusca > Gastropoda > Stylommatophora > Oreohelicidae > Oreohelix > Oreohelix idahoensis. The sequence goes on from JAMPIV010000917.1 coordinate 497,142, forward strand.
TGCACAATGCTGTGCTCTGGTTCTGGGCTCTCCCAAGGAATCCTCACGTCCTGCACAGAGCCACTTCCCGATACCCACCACCTGCCAACCCTCCATTGTAGAAATCTCCTGCATGCGGCCATCCAGTCAAGAGCCAGTATTAAGTCTGGTGCCCAAGTGATCCCCCCAAGCTCAGTGTGCAATGCTGGGTTCTCATCATGCTGCAACACAGGAGGGATTGTGATGCTCAGCCATCTCTCTCAATTCTGCACCGATAAGTGACATTGGGGACTTAACTTTGCCTCAGTACTGGGAGGCCCCGTTTCCGGGTACACCACACACAGCCAATTGAGGCAACGGTCGCCATGGGCGTGACAGACGACAAACAGTGAAGAATGAGGCAAGAAAGCATTTAACCCATGAAGTGGGGGTGGATTGGTGCAGACCAGAGCATGTACCACTCGCCGGTGGGTTCTGCATCTACACCTATAGGGTTCCACCCACTCCTCAGCCCATTTAGTCTGGCCCCTCACCCAGGACCTGTCCGGCTTGGGTGACCCTGCCAGGAGTAAAACTCCCGCCGGCATAGCTCCCGGGATCATTGAGGCGCTCAAGCTCTCCAACCACGGCAAGGTAGGCTTACATGTGGAGAGTCTTTTCATATGTCTCTTGGTATATCTCACTGAGAGAAAACTGGCCTTACCGCCAGGGCTGTCATTTTGCCAAGATTTCGTCTATTATTCTTCTCTGCTCAGACCTGGTCTGCTGAGCTACACATACTACTGATAGATCAAAAATGTTCAACATACCTTGTTTTTGTTCTCAATCGAAATACACCTTTTCTTTCACAACTATCTTGTCCTCAGAATAAATACTATCACCACAAAATACTGACGTACACAAATTTATGATCAGTAATGTACTGAGCGTTTCTCTATCTCTCTTTTATTCACAGCACATGTTGCTGTTCACCTACGCTGAGTATGTTTTTCTCACACCAAATCTTACGCTGAGCGCGTTTTACAAAATCTAACTTTAACACTTGGGAGAAAACCCTTTTCTCTTCCTACGCCTAGCGCGTCTCAATATCAACTGCCAAATTCCCGTTCTAAACTATCTTCGTCCCCCCCCCCCCCCTAAACTGTGTTCACGCATCTCGACTTTCCCGTGCATACTTTTTCCCTCAACTCACTTAAAATCCGCAAGGGACCCAATCCTACATTATCTCCCTTTGCTGTTTTTAACTGAATACCATACCCTCTTCTTTAAAAGCTTACTACCAAAATCATACATGCTAATTTACTAAACCATAACTGATAACCCACTACATCTGCTTAACCCAAATCTAACACTTTAATCTACCAACCGAAATATGTGGAGTTTCCTCCCTTTTCTCAAAGCATCCCTTCACTCATTTTATCTCCCTTCAACTAAGACAAATAGTCTATATCTACACCCATTCATATTTCCTAAACCATTTCTCTACACTCTTTTACCCTGCTAAAACCAAACCACCGTTCACAATAGTATCCCGGAATGTGCATCCACTTTTACTGCAGAGATGATGGCAATACTAAAAGCACTAGAAATATTCTCTAATAACCCTCCCATAAAACTAACAATTTTAACTGACTCTCTTTCAACAGTTCAAACATTAAGAAACTTACCAGAATGCAGTAGACGTAATATAGCAGAGGAGATATTTCTGGCTACTACATACTTATATTCCATAGAATTTTCAGTCTTAATAGCTTTTTAAATATCTTCACTTGTTGGCAGAGAAGGAAATGAAAAGGCAGGCAAAGTAGCCAAGAAAGGTAGTAGACCCCAGGTCTAATACTTTAGGGATGCCTTTGCTCAGGATAACTGGAGGTACACATGAAAGGAAGAGTAGGCATAGAAAGACGTTGAATGGATGGCACAGTTCAGGAATGCATAGCTTGTAATTGTTGATGAGCTAAGCTCCAATGGAGGTTGAAATGAAGAGAACTGGAAACATACAGGAAGGGGATGAAGAAAACATGGAAAGCTTTTGAGCTGATGGCACAGTGTGACGTACGTCTAGTTCGACAAGTGAATTTTCCCTGATTTGATGGATGATTAAAGGGACTTTAGCTTTTCATAACATTAGAACCCCTGAACATTTGTTGTAACTTTTTGGTTTCGCCAGAGCGAACCGATTCCACCGGGACTCATTTAGTAGGCGGCATGAGATCTAAAGACACTGAGACGATCCCCGAGCAGAGAAGCTAGTTTCTCGCAGGTATTTATCATCTCCGCGCGAACACTAAACCGCTCGCAAGATGGACCAGAGCGGTCAGAAGAAAGACACTGGGGGGAGATCTCAGGAAGGACGGGCGGCATGCTATCAAAGACAGTAGTGGTCCCTGAAACGATTTCGCATCTCGGTGTTAAACACGGAACCGATCGCAGTGGAAGCGAATGGGGAAAGCTGACGCAAGCAGCGAGCGAAGATACGAGAGGCCAGGGGCGGCTTCTCTCTTTGGTCTGATCCCCAAAAGTCTTCTGAGATCTAAAAAGCTGTCAAGTTTCTCATGTCCCACTCATCTTTCATTTCATTCTAGATATATACAGACCACGTAGAAATACACTTTATCACTCGCTGGCCAGAACTTAACAGAAGCACTAGCTATATTTGAAATCTTGCTAGATTATCCCATGGATTTTATACATACTGGCAGTGAATTCTATTCTGTGCAAAGCGGTAATATATATATTGTGTAAAGTGATCAGTGGTCTAGTTCAGCCATTCTATTTCACTGGATTTTGTGTTAATTTAAATCTATTAAATTAAACCATCTCAATAGTTCCAGTTGTAAATGTAATGATATACCTGCTATATTATTTCCAAAAGATAATAGATGTTAAATGCTTAAATTAACTTTTAAAGTCGCGAAGGAATTTATAATTAATAAATTTAGTTAAGCCCTATATTTATAAGAGTGTGTTTTAACTACTAAAACTCGCGCAGTGTTTATTAAATACATAATTAAATACGCGAGCGTATATAAAATAGTCTTAACGGGAAATTCATCGCGCTTTAGAAGATTATTTGTTTTTCGGTATATTACATGTCTTTTTTTCTTTCATACAGAGTGATCGTAACCTGTGCGATCCCAGCATTAAGAAAGCAATAAAGAAATCAATCTAAGCAAAGCAAAGCATAAACAGTGTGTAGAGTTCCCCTGATGCAGAACTTGTTGAGACTGTGTAAATTTTTAATCTTTGAGGCGATTCTATGTTTGGAATTCCACTATCTAACTTATAGCAAAGAAAGCACACCCAAAGACAAATTTAACCCACCATCAAGCCAATTAAGTCGTAACGGGAAGAAGAACACTGGCCCAAGCTTTTGTTAGTTTACTGACACAGAGAAAGAATTCATATTTTCCTGAACAGTGATGTGACTAGTTTTCTCACTGGACTTAAACCATACCTCACGGATAAAGTGTACCAGCACGCGTAAGAATTTTATTATCAGCGGCATAGTCAAATAGACCACACCATCCTCACCCCGGTATCAGAGGCCGTGCCCTCCCATAGAAACTGTTATTAAGAAAAGAGACACAATTACAGATTCATTTTCCAGCGATTACGGGATCCTTTTTATGTGCTGACCGCCTACCCGCTAATCTGGGGCTAGAACTTGAACACTCATATATTTAGTTTGAGGTGTAACTGCTGTTGTGTTATTCTATGGAGTGCAAGATTTTTTCACAATCGGTAAGTGAGAGCAAGATGAGTGAAGGCCTTTACTAGCGCGTGTATGAATGACAGGAAATTAATTCTTTTGTGTAACCATTTTGTTAACTTGCTTACCTGGTAATATATTTCTTTTCTGTATACCCTACATTGTTCCTTTAAGTGGGATAGTTGATAATTTGTTAACTCTGTTTAAAACCCCCTCCTTTTCATTTGCTTAGTAAAGGGAAGAACAATTGGGAAGAACAGGATTTCTTTCTACCACCTATACCTAATTTTGTAACACCTCTTTTCAGAGTAATTAACTTCGGGACGGGCTTAGTCGATACCAATCTTCTTCACCCCCCTCCCTACCTTGTTATTTGCATTTTTCTGTAAATTTTGATAATTCTTGTTGTAAACAATTGATTATTTTAGTGATTGTCTTTTTTAACTTTAATAAACAACATAAACTTAATCGTTACGGTGTTGGACTACCCAAAGCCCATAAAAATTCCCCTATTTGTTTAAGATAGTTGTATCCACGTCATCTGTGTGTTTGAAGCACCAAATCGGTGTGAGCGCAGATGTGTGTCTGGAAAACTGGCAAATAATTGTTTGACCAGGAGAGTGGAAGAGAAGATTGAGAGAAACGATTTGTCGTAAATAAGTCTGTCTTTACTCTCCTCCAGCACTCTGTGGAGCATCATATTTAATCTCTACATTTCTATCACTGAGCTTTTTTTCACCATCATTCTACACTCTAAACCGGACTACTATTTCTAAGACTCTTTCTCTCAAAATAAATTTACGACACACGGGACAGGAAGACAAGGAGCTCAAAGGAAAATGACCGTACAGTGGATTCCTGCCCACTTCAAGATATATGAAAATAGCACACAGAAATGCCAAACAATCAGTCAATACCCATTAGCTCCTCAAGGAGCATAGTCCTTCAACAAACGATGGATGGGTTTGAAAAAGAATCGAAAAAAGGTGATTCGTCATACGAGGACAAAAGACAAAGAAAGTAGTCTACGTTACGGCCACAAGGCCTTCATCAGGAAAAGAAAGAAAGTGAAGGCTAGATAGGAGACATAAGAACTTAAAAGAAAATAAAAATAAAAAAATTAAATAAATAAAACCTAGGTACTTCCCTGAAGGCGAAGCATCTAAATCCTGTATCACGCTTGTTTGAAAAAGGGAAGTGACTCTTGACCCCGGATGTACACAATACATACTAAGAAACTAAAAAGTAAAAACGAAAAAATACCCAAAAGTAATAAAAGTGGGGACTGGAAATAGAAGAGGAAAAAATTATGGAGGATGGCATAAAAATAGAAGAATAGGATAAGAGTGGAAAGAGCCAAAATAGAGCAAGAGAGGAAAGGGTGACCTCAGACAAAGGTGTGGAAAGTGTTGAGACCGGCTGGTTTTAGACACCCCATGCGGTGGATAAGACGGTTCTCAAGCTGTTCTCGGCTGGCAGTGTCAGAGGAGCAGGATCGGATCGCAGTGACCTGGATGTCGATGGGACCATGGTGGTCAGGACCATTGAAGTGTGTGGCAACCGGTGTGGACTTTTGCTGAGAGATGTCATCTCTCCTTCAACAAACACATGGCAAGTCTTCCTCTCACGTGCCATCAGCTCAAGTTCTTTCCACATCATTTTCACTTGTCTCTAGTCCTCTTCTCCATGTGTTGTTTTGGTCTACAAGGACTGTCTTGTAATGCTATCAGCTGGTTTCCTCAATGTGTGTTCTATCCATCGCCAGTGATGTCTTATCTCTTGTTCCACTGGCACTTGTCTAGTTCTTGTCATCAGTTCCACATTGGTGACCTTGTCATACCATTTCAATCCTTCTATTCTACGCAAGCACCCATTTATGAATGTCTGCAGCTTTTTTATTGTTGTTCTCTATGTTTCAGAGCCATACTTGATATTTGAGGTTAAGATTATCATTTTTGTGTTGGACTTCAATTCTACTTATCTTCAGCATTTCATGTGTTAGTTCACTTTTTAAAAGTTGATGTAAAACTCCACCCCAGTGTAGCCTCAGAAAAGACAAAGAACAGGACTACTGTAATCTAGGGCCTTATCGTACAAGGCTATTAACACGAGGCTGCCAACCTCATCATGTAAAACAAATTGCAACAGGAACAACTACATCAGAAATATGTGACAACTTGGTGCAAGTGAATCAGCTGTAGCGGGGGTTCCATAAAGTGCAAAATAAGATAATGATGATATAGATGTCGGTTGCCTTTCTTTCTTTTCTATTATCATCCCCCCCCCCCCCCCCCTTTTTTTTTAACTTCTTATGCAGATGCATATCTGGAGTCATCTTTATATGACCACCAGCTATGCACAATATACATATGTGGAAGTGAACCTCTGTCTGTGAGGCTAATTACACCCTCATTGACTCTTAACATCATCCACACACTTCCAGAGATTTCCCCCTGTGGTGAAACTTGTTGAGAACCCAGCATTGCACGGTAACCTTGGAAAAGTTACTTGAGCCCCAGACGTGATTCTTTGGCTTTGACCTGGTTGACTGCATGCAAGAAGATGGGCCCAGTGATAGGTAGTGGGAGCTGAGAAGTGGCTCTGTGCCGAATGTGACAATTCCTTGGGAGAGCCCAGAACCAGAGCAGTGGCTCTGTGCAGGATGTGACAATTCCTTGGGAGAGCCCAGAACAAGAGCACAGTATTTTAGTTCTGCATAGATGGAGAGCCCCCTTGGATGGCGGGTAATGCAAAGTCTGTGCCAGAACAAACCCCTTGGAGAGAGGAGCCTGGACTACCAGTACACATCCAGACAAAAGTGAAAGGAATATTCGACAGGGATGAACAGAACAGCGTGCAACGTAGGACAGTCACTCTGTTTCCTGGATGATGAATACCCACAGGACCTCTGGGTCCGAGTATACACGGATGGGTCAGCACAGAATGCAGTAAAGAATGGAGGAGCAGGAGTGTACATAGAATACCCAAACAACACTAGGGATACAGTTAGAGTACCAACGGGGAAATTCTGTAACAACTATGATGCAGAAGTCCAGGCAATCAAGGTGGCAACTGAGAAACTATTGAACACCAATCTCGGTCCACAGCCTGTAGTATTCCTGACAGATGCAAGATCAGCACTCCAAGCACTTCAGTCCAGAAAACTGCCAGGTATACAAGTCCTACTTTCTGAACTGTGCAACCAGCGCAGGGTCGCCATGCAGTGGATACCGTCTCATTGTGGAATACCAGGAAACGAGAGAGCTGCTGGCGAGCAACCAGATGTACCAGTTACGTACCATCAGAAGAAAAAGATGATCAAATCAATCAGAAAGCCACCAACACCAACACAGGATGACTACCAAGTTATGAACAGATCAGAACAAATCGTCATTCTGCGCCTCAGAACAGGACACAACAGCCTCCGCAGCCACATGTATACAAAATTCTAGATTGGCAATTCAGCCATGTGTACAGGCACCCCAGACTGCGGAGCACGTACTTCAAGATTGCCCCGAATATGATATATTGAGGCAAACCCACTGGCCCAGAGAAACAACACTGGAAGCAAAACTATACGGACCTCTGTATGAACTACAAAAGACAGTGAAGTTTATACAAGAAACAACATTGCAGATATAGACAATATATTTCAAGCGAACGAAAGAAGAAGCTTCTTACTCCAAGCTTGGGACCAGATGTGACGATCCTTTAAATGCAATCTAAGCTGGAGAAAGTTGCAGAAAAGCCTACATCTACAGTGTAGATAATACCAGAGTCTTCAACTTGGTATTGGCCGCAAAAGAGCGAGAAGCTCAGCAGACCTAGTTACAGGACGCCTGCACCAATGAATTTATGTGCTATTGCAGAGGTAGTTTCAGTGGCAATTTGTTATACACCTGAGCCAGAAGTTGTTGAAAGTGGTACAGCTGAGACAAATAAAGATTCATTCTGAATATGGTTTGCTGTAAAAAATTAAGATTACTTTTGAAAGTGGTACAGCTGAGATAAGTACAAATTCCTTCTGAACGTAGTTAGCTGTTAAATAAAAAAGATTCTTTTTGGAAGTGGTATAGTTATGACACGCAAAGATTTTTGTTAAAAGTGGTACAGATGAGAAAAGTAAAGACATTTTGTTGAAAGTGGTACAGTTGAGACAAGTAAAATGTCTGTTAAAAGTGGTATAGCTGAGACAAGTAAATCGTCTGTTAAAAGTGGTACAGTTGAGATAAGTAAAGATTTTTTTTGAGAAAGTGGTATATATAAGACAAGTAAAGATTTCTTTTCAAATGTGGTATAGATGAGGCAAGTAAAGATTTCTTCTGTCAGTAGTATCAGCATCATCATTCCTTTTTGTTCCCTGTGGAACATAGTTGCTCTCCATCGATTTCTATTCTGGGCTGTCTTTTTCAGCTGTGCCCAAGTCATTCCAATTTCCCTAACCTTCTCTTCAACAGTTCTTCTCCAAGTTCTTTTTGGCCTCCCCACTCTTTTCTCCTGTGGGTTCCAGTCAAGGGCAATTCTGGCTATGCTGTCAGTAGTATAGTTGAGATATTTAACAGAGGTAGGTAAGAAATTCAAAAGAGAGGGAAGGTATCAAAACAATGCAAAGAGAAGAAATCTCACAGAAATATGCCAACGCAGGAAAAATGGACGATCTGTACATATAATACAAACACAAGCAAGTCAATAAACAAAAACAAAAAAAAAGTGCACAAGGAAAGACAAAGATCTGTTGACATTAATCAATCAATAAACTTTATTCCTTGACGCCATATTTTCTCAAGGGGTACAATCGCCTCTTCCTCAGCTCCTTCTTGCTCTTGATCGACAACTCGTAGGGTGTGAGAGCTTGACGCATGGCTCTTGTTTTCTTTGGCCTCAAGTCCTTGGGCTTGTGGGATTTCTTGCGGTAAAATTTACGCAAGTTGTCCTTCTGTGTCTGCTTGATGACTGTGAGGACTCGAGCCACAGACTTCCGCACTGTGTAGCTGCAAAACAAACAGGAGTTCAAGATTTCAGAGACTTAAATAATTTGTTTACATCAAGGCATATTGAATTTTATTGGTGAGAAGACGCTAGTGTTACACAGAAAACACATTGAGGAAACCTGCCGATAGCATTACAAGACAGTCCTTGTTCTGGAACCCCCTGCGTTAGATAGGTAGAGTGAGACTGGAAAACACATGGAGAAGGGAGGTGGTATAGACATAAAAGCGACAACGAAGAGATAAAAAGATCTTGAACGTGATAGGATGGCCTGGCATTTGTTAAAGGCTTATGTTCCTTGGGAGCCGCGGCAGCGCAGTGGTTAGTGCACTGCCTTCCTAGCTCTGTGGTCCATGGTTCGATCCCCAGATGAGGTGGGATTTTTAGACCGCAAATGGCTCCGGGGTCGACCCAGCCTCATGAATTGGGTACCAGAGTAACTCTGGAAAGGTTAAGGTGGCCGGCGTGATGCTGACCACATCACCCCTCGTGTGCCGATGGTCAAGAAAATATGGGCCTAACACCATATTCCCAATATACCTCAATGGGCGTGTAACGGGATCCTTTACCTTGTATGTTCCTTAGGAAGCTGAAGATTAATAACGGCAACCAATTATTTTTCCAACTATAAATAGCATAGTCTAACGCAGTGACCATACTTTCATGCAGTATGAAATCCTTGACAGTGCAGAAGTAATAAAGATGGCCACCTCTATAATCCAAACAACATGACTCATTCCGAACAAAAGCCATTAACGTTACCAGGAGAGACAGCATGAGAAATGATGACGTTACACAAACCATAGGAACTATAATCCTGCATCAAATATACAGGGAGACAGAAAATAAAGTGGTTTGGCCATTGCATGAGAATGGAATCATATCAGTTAGCATTATGCATCTACAACAGCCAGAAGATCTGGTTTCAGATTATGAGGAAGACCAACAGGCAAATCTTCAGCTCCCTAAGAAGCATAGGCCTTCAACAAACTTATGCCAAATCTTCCTGTACTATCAGCTCAAGGCCTTTCTATGTCTTCATCCACTTCATGTTTGCCCCAAAGAAAAAAAAAAAAGTAAAACCGCAACGGGCACTCTTTCGGCTTTCCCTGCATCACATCATTCGCCTCCTTACCAGAAGACCTTCTAAGAGGCAAATGGATAGATAATATTACAAGAGTCCTACCTTTAACATGGGCTGACACCAGCCTATGCGGCTCATCTGACTCATGAACGAAAACCTCATCTCTCCACAACACTTCAGGCAAAAGTGGATTGAAAAACTAAACATTCAGAACAACTACAGTGGTATAAATGAACTGGTTTCAGATCACCCGACAGGACAACATTCAAAAATCAATACTTCTGATCTGCTATTTCATTCTATTACTATACACACTGACAAACTGGCACTTCCATAACTAATAATACGTACATCTTGCCTAATTTTGCTGCAGCACCTCCGGTTACTTTTGCTACTCTCAAGATCTGCAGTTCCTGAGGATTTAAAAAAAAAACGAGACTGCCATTAACAACGGTATCCCAACCTCACTAGAAGTAAAAATAACATCTAATGTACACTCAAAGCATTATACAGTAGCCAGCTGGCTTAAAAACACGTAAACATTTCTGTGCACCTCTGGGGTGAAGACTAGAACAGCCTAGACAAAAGCAGCGTTCCATAAAATGAAAAGTATTTTCATGCAACAACTCTTTGGTAATGGAAGTAAGGAGAGTTCTTTAGCGTTTTTGGTGTAGTTTTGGTTTTAACGACTACCTTCATTGCACACGAACAATGCCACGGTCCAGCTCTGAGGTGGGATGACCAGTTTCCTTCCTTGCCACCTTTGCCATCCATAACTCAAAAACAGAGTTGGGCACCTATTTAAACCTGGGCAGACTGGTGTGTGACGCCACCATGGTTTGAACCCAGCACTTTTGAAGCCAGAGTTCTAACTGCTCTGCCAATCAGCCGCTCGATGGATATGTGGTTCTACTGAATGTTAAAAAATACCACAGGCAGCTAAATAGTAATCAGGATGTCCTGTGTAAAAGCTTATTACTCACAAGAAGGAAGTCTTCTTTGGGCATGTCATGAGAAGGAAGAAAGCTGTAACATTTTATGACAATGGGAAAAAGAGACAGGTTATGAAGAGACCTGACCAACTACACCACCGGGCATGGTACTTGAAGAAGAAACGCATTTCTGAAACCACAGATGTAGCTACACTAACAAGTTATGTTTGGAAAGATGATAAAATTATGAGTCCCACACAAATATGGTACCTCAAATATCATATTCTGTGATTGCAATGTGCACAGATACCTTCAGCACTTGTGTTTTTAGTTTCATCTTCTTCTTTGTACACTCTCAGTCGTCCATTTGAATGTTTTCAAAGAAAGCAATAGTCAGTTTGAGTCTATTTGAATTTCCATAGAGCTTTTCCACGACTGGTACTCGTGTCGGCCATATGCACTTTCTCTGTTCCGCATATGTTGGGCAACTTTGAAGCAAATGTTCAGCAGTCACTTTATCAATGCCACGGTTACACTCATCGGTAGTTCCTATCTTTAGCTTGTTAAACAGATGGTATCTCAATCTGTTGTGGCCAGTGCGGAGTCTGAAGATTACCACTTGTTCTCTTCTGTTGAGCTGGTAGTATGCATCATTTTGTGTCTGTATCATCCTATTTGCTTCTGTATGTGATTCTGATAAAATTCTTTGCCTCCTCAAAAGTTACGCTTGCATCAAGCTGAGGTAGATTTCCACCTTCCTGTGCCAATCTGTCAGCCTCGTCATTGCCGGTGATGTTACAGTGAGATGGGATCCATTGGTTCACAACACTTTTGAATTGTTGACATAGTTTGTAGAGCACTATTCTGAGCTGCTGTAGCACAGTGGTTAGTGCACCGTCTTCCTAGCTCGGTGGTCCATGGTTCGATCCCCAGTTGAGGTGGGAATTTTTATACCACAAACGGCTCTGGGGTCGACCCAGCCTCATGAATTGGGTACCAGAACAACTCTGGGAAGGTTAAGGCGGCCGGCGTGATGCTGACCACATCACCCCATGTGCCGATGGTCAAGAAAATACGGGCCTAACACTATTCCCAATATGCCTCAATAGGCGTGTAACGGGATCCCCTAACCCCATTCTGAGGTCATCCAGGTCTGTTTAAATACTGATCAAAACAATACATATACTAGCATTTCTTTAAAAATCCTATTCTTTAAATTTCAAAAAAAGTTTAAAACATACTTATAAACCTACAAGCAAATAAAGTGTATGTGAGCAAGTCAGTCCTATCGATCCATAATTATGTAAACATCAAATATGTTCAGATTATTACATCATCATCCTTGCTCGGTTCACGTGTACTCTATAATAGCAATAAGTTATACAGGGATTGTAAACAGGTTTCATAGCAAATTTCTTCAAGCATTTTCCAGGCTTTTTCAAGGTTTTTCCAGGTCGCTACGAACCCTGTGTAAAGCATATTAGATTGTGTGGAAGGAGGACAGTTTTGACATTTCCTTCTCCGTTACTCTCCAACATTCCGCACCATAGAGAAGCACAGAAAGTACACAGCTCTCATATAGTCTTAATTTGGTGTTTGTGCTGTACTGGGAAGACTTCCAAATGTTGTTGAGAACAGCAAAGGATGTTCTCGCTTTATTCATTCTGTTGTTAATGTCCTTGCTTGTTCCGCCGTCAGGTGTTACTATGCTTCCTAGGTAAGTAAATGTGTCTGTTCTAACTTCTGGTTCCTTACTGTTATTGGCTCAGGATTGCCCACATTTAGTGTCATGACCTCTGTCTTCTTCAAATTGATGTTCAGGCCAACCTGCTGGCCATACTTATTCAGTCTATCGGTTTTGTCTTGAATGTGTTGATGTGAATGCGCGAGTAGTGCAATGTCATCTGCATATTACAAATCTTCCAGTGTAGAAAATGTTGTCCATCTAATTCCTCTTGGACTGCCCTCTGTTGTCTGGCGCATCACCCAATCTATGGCCTACTCTTTACGATTTCCAACTGCCGTGGGATTTTTAACATGCACAACTTGCACACGAGACATCCTATTTTTTCGCCCTTTTTCGAGAAGGCCAGACATCCGATCTCACTACCCATGAGACCAGGGCGGAGTAAACATGGACCACTGGTTCTGACAAAAATTTTTTCCATAAATTAAATTCCCTCTACTGGGAATCGAACCTGGTACCTCTAGAATTCGAGGTCGGAGGTATGCGATAAATTAACATGATCTACCAATGAGTCCCATGTGATCTACTGGTAGATTGAGCTCGACTAGCTGCCAACCCTTGCAGTAAGCACTAACCTTCTTGAGGTCATCTAGCTGCTTCAACAGTTCTTCCTTCTTCTTGCCTCTCAATTCCTTAGCTTTGACTTTGGCCTGTGAAAATAAAAAATGTATCATGTCCTCATAATAATCTGGAAAACAGAAGACAAATGAACAAAAAATATACTCCAAAATTCTCTTGAACCTCTCCATCTATTGGTTTCCTTAATTACTTACTGAGTCGTTCCTCTTCTACCGTGAGGTGTAGAGGTTTGGAAGAGAGAGTACCATATTATCCTATTGGCTGTCTTCCTCCTGGCCTGGTTCCATTCTAGTCCCCGGTCCTTCAGAGATTGTCTAATGTTCTCTTCTCAGTGGACTCTGGAGGTCTGGATCCCTAGCTCTTAAGTGTCCCATACTTGTCGTGGTAGCCGATCTCCAATTCTGTAGACATGGTCAAACCATCTTACTTGGGACTGTTCTACTTGGGTATGCAGGGGTTGGGTTTTTAGGCCCTGACGTACTGTCTGGTTGCAGACCATGTCTCTTCTTGTTACTTCACCTTCCTCAGATACCTCATTTCTGAGGTTTGGATCTGGCTTTTGAGGGTTGTAGTCATTGCCCCATCACTCGCATCCATATGTCAAGACTGGGACACAGGTGGAGTGGTATACAGCCATCTTCTTTTTTGATGAGGTTTCATTTTGGAGTTAGGCCCTAGTCCTATGCCTCAGAACTTTGCTTCCTTTTTCTGATTTTCATATGGTCTGTGAGGCCCAGTCCTTTGTCGGTCTTGATTGCCCTTTTTTTTTAAAATGTGTAATTTTTCACTTGATTTTGCAATGGACATCGTAACTCTAGCTTGTTACTAGATTACTGTGGGAAAACACAAGCAATGTTTTAAACAAAAATGAGTCAAATGGGCATTGGAAAAAACAAATAGAAAAAATACACGAGACGGATCTATTGCACGCACACATGCCAGCATATGCTCAGGGGTCTCTGAGGAAAGAAAGGAAAAATAGGACAAGTGCTCCTACAGGCATGTCAGGCGACCAATGAGGTTATGCATGTAGCTGGCAATATCATATAAAACAAACTGCTGTGTTGTTGATTAACTAGGGCTGCTGAGCTCGTCACTCTTTAGCAGTCAATGCCAAGCTGAAGAATTTACATGTGTTCTGTAGCTGTTGAGTGGTGCTGTATAGAGTGTTTGTGATTGTTGGGGAGCCCGGCAATAGCTGTCGTCTCTCTGTGGAGAGTCCTGGGCAAGTGAGCAGCACATGCTGAACTGTCTCATACGGATGGGTACAGTTGCGGCAATTAGGCTCATATGTAGGGTTTAGGCTAATTTGTTTAGGCCCTAAGTGTTTGTTGAGTCTGGTGTGCTCTGCTCCTTACATCGAAGGTTATTAATGTTGTCATTTTTGTTGGGATGGGCCATTTCTTTATACACGGCACGTCCAGTAGATCCTTTTGCCCATCGATTCAGCCATTCCTCTTTGAAGTTGTTTTGGAGTAGTAGGCCTATTTGTTTAGCCTAGGTATTTCTTGTGTGTTTAATATTTTCGCTGTCTACAATTGTCTTGCTTTCTCTAGTGTTTGCTTTCACATCTACAGAAATCAGAACAAGACATGTAATTGGAAAAAGTATGGAGTTCAAGATAAATCAAGTCCAACACAAAAATCAGAATCTTCAACTCAGTTGTCAAGCCGGTCCTATTGTATGTCTCTGATGTAAGGAGAACAACAAAATCAAGAAGATAAGATTTTCATAAATGGGTGCTTGCGAATAGGCTAATAAGATTGAAATGATATGAAATTGATGACCAGATCCTGACAAATGCCAGTGGAAAATGAGATAAGAAGAATATGCTGGCGACAAGATATTTTATACGCGAGTCATATCTTTATCTCACAAATACAAATTGTGCATAACACTCGATTTTCACGGCTATCGACAACAGGTAGTATTAAAACTACAGTATTAAAATGACAATTCCATTTCAGAAACTGTAAAATAACTTGGTAAGAGACGACAGTTGCGTCCAGATACAATCCCTGTTACATAAAATATAATTCCTAAGCAAATTAACTGACATATACAGCACGATTACAACAGATTGGCTTGATAACGAATCCGCCCTACCATCTTGATTTTCTTCCAAGCAATGAGGAATCAGTCGTGCTAATAGTCCCAAACGGTTACTTGCAAGGTTGCCACTCAAGTTCTAGAGATAAACCCAGATTTTCTTGAAAATAAAACCCAGAAATACCCTGATTATTTTATACCTCAAATACACGGGATAGACGATGCTTACACAATCTTCTAGTGCAACTTTAGCACAAATAAGCTGTGTGCTACCAATTTTTCTTTATTTCTTCATTTTTATTTTATTTTTTATTACCAAAAATTCACAATTATATAAAAATGATTTTATTAACACCCAAATATATGAACTATTAAAAATGAGATCTTTTAACAGTAACATACATACAGTAGTTACATTAAAAAAATGTTCCTCAAATCAAATATAAAATGTTAGTTGTTATTGTTGAAAATTGTCACTTGTCAGCGACTCGGCATCCATGTTGACAACTTCTCCTTCGTCAAGATCATATGCATGAATTGACAACGTGGAATCTTGATTGTGGAGTTCCAAAATCTTTGCATATCTCTGCCGACAACGTCCTTCACGCACATCTTCAACCACGCTTTTACTAGGATTAAACTTATGACAAACTCCATCTTTGGCAACTGCTTGCTTGGCTAGTATTCGATTGGAAACTGTTTCACATAAAAGCTTGTTGGTTTGTTTAGTTTTAACTAAGTTAACCTTCGAAAACACTCTTTCGATGCATGCTGAGGAGTGAGATGACGTGTGTGTCGTCATGCTGCTACAACTACCAAGTGTACCTTAATCATCGCTCATTTTATAATCTTGTAATAAAATAAAAAAAAATAAAAAAAACAATATGCTGTTTATCTGTTTAAGTCTACAATTTAAAAAAAAGAATACTGCGAATAAAAAATATATAGCAATAACATATCATACATTGTAAAAGCCAATTGTCAGATATACCCAGATTAATGCAGATTTGGAAAAAAAAGTACCCAGATACCCAGACGGAAGCCATAAAACCCAGATCTAGTAAAAAAATACCCAGCTGTGGCAACACTGGTTACTTGTCACTTTGCAAGCAGTTTCCTTGTAACGACCGGGTTACGTTTCATTGACCACCCGCTGTCATAAATAAGAATTTCCTGTCATTATCATTGTATTATTTATTCCTTTTTAATTTTCAAGAGTGATTAACGGGTATATGTATTATTGAATGTGCGGTAACTAAAATTGCTCCAGTTTATTTTTTTTTTTTAAATTAATGAAGATAAACAGAAATCTCGTTCAACCTCTTCTTCTTCTTCGATCCTTAACCACCGACCGTCAAAGCAGTCAGTGGCCATCACGCCTAGTGGCGTCTTGTAGGGCAACAACAAATTGATTCCACTTTGCACGGTCGGTGGCCATCCTTCGTACAGTGCCCCAACTCTGGTTCATTCTTTGCATCTCAGCCTCCACAGTCCTCCGCCAAGTTGTTTTTGGTCGGCCTCTCTTTCGCTTTCCTTCAGGGGTCCAAAGCATAGCTGTTCTTGTGATGGCATCGGGGTCTCTTCTGAGGACATGACCAACCCAGCTCCAGCGTCTGCCAGCTATGAAGGTATGCATGTCCTCTTGCTTGCTACGAGTGAGCAGATCTTGGTTGGTGATGGTATTCGGCCAAATGATTCGGTGAATTTTTCTTAGGCATGTTGTGTGAAAAGAGGACAATTTTGACATTTCCTTCTCTGTGACTCTCCAGCATTCCGCACCGTAGAGAAGCACAGAAAGCACACAACTCTGGTATAATCTTAATTTTGTGCTTGTGCTGTATTGGGAGGACTTCCAGATGTTATTTAGGCTAAAGAAGGCTGTTCTTGCCTTATTCATTCTGATGTTGATGTCTTTGCCTGCCCCACCGTCCACTATGCTTCCTAGGTATGTGAAGGTATCTGTCTGTACCAGTTGCTGATTCCTTACTGATATGGGCTCAGGGTTGCTCACATTGAGCGTCATGACCTCAGACTTCTTTAAATTGATGTTCAAGCCCACCTGCTGGCTAAATTTATTAAGTCTATCCGTTTTTTCCTGGATGTGTTGATGTGAATGTGCCAGCAGTGCAATGTCATCTGCATATTCCAGATCTTCCAATGTTGAAAATGTAGTCCATCTTATTCCTCTTGGACTGCCCTCTGTTGTCTGGCGCATCACCCAGTCTATGACTGTTAAAAATAGAGTGGTTGATAAGGGGCATCCCTGTCGTACTCCTGTCTTCACCTCGAAGGTTAGGTTGCTCTGCCCAACACTACACGTAAAGTTGGCATAGAGACTTTTTATGATTGACACTATGCAGCTTGGAATTCCATAAGCCCTCAGTATTTTCCATAAACTGTCCCTATGTATGCTGTCAAAAGCCTTTTCAAAATCAACAAAATTTATGTAAAGCTGTCTTTGCCATTCTGAGCAGTGCTCTATAATGTTCCTGAGAGTGAATATATGGTCTACACATCTTCTGTTCTTTCTAAATCCTGCTTGTTCTTTCCTCAGTTTGTAGTCTACTGCCTTTGAAATTCTCTGTATAATTATCCTGCCTAGTATTTTGCTGGGAACTGAGAGAAGAGTGATTCCTCTCCAATTATTGCAGTCTGAAAATCTCCCTTCTTGGGCAATTTGACAATTATTCCTTTGTTCCACTCTGATGGTGTTGTCCCCGTTTTCCACACTTGTGCAAATAGTGGTTCTAATAGTTCTGCTGCTAGCTCAGGGTCTGTCTTAAATAGCTCTGCATTTAAGTTATCATGGCCCGCAGCTTTACCGTTCTTTAACCCTTTGATTGCTGTGATGATTTCTTCTTTTCGTGGAATGTCTGTTTTACATCTAGATCGTTTTCAGCCTCAGGAACATTCAATTGTGTCTCTGGTATTTCCTTGTTCAGAGTTTCTCTGAAGTGCTCTGCCCATCTTGTTTCCTGTCCCTCTGCTGTCTTGATGAGATTTCCTCGTTCAACCTCTGATGGGTTATAATTAGGATATATATTGTTTTCAATTCCAAATAATATGAACAACTGCCGACATGAGAAAGTGGCATCACATTTGAAAATAGGGATATTCACAATTGTGCTTAGGCCTATACGTTTATGAGTTTTGTTTGGTTTCGTTGGGGTGTTTGCTTTCCTTTCTGGAGGCGAGGGAACTGAAGGTGAAGGTTTGATGATGTTCTTACAATACGTGCAGTCTTTGATATCTTACAATATTATACATTGGTATACTTGTTATGTTCGCAAATATTTTGTAAACAAAATAGATACTTTTTAGTGCTTAAGGAAAAGTCATTATTGAGTTACTTCCCTTGAAAGTTGTGTCGTCTCTTTCGATCGAACTCCGCGGATGAATCCAGTTTTACTGCGATTTATTCTTTGTTTGGGTAGTAATAGATTGTTCTTGCTTCAGAATATCTATGGCCTGAATTTATGTGTATTGTTTGGCTGAGTAGGACGAGTCTGTCTTATATCTGTATATCTTTACATATCTAAGTCGAACTATATGTTCTTTTGTCTCTAGAGAGGTCAAAGGCTGTTCGGCGGATGTGTCTCTAGAGAGGTGTGTTTTGGCTTCACCCTGATCATGGGGGCTGTGTTTTGCTATGTCGGCTTGTCGCCGGGAAAGTGATCTCTATATTTATGGGGAAAGTGATAGTCGTCTAGACCTATCGTGTATGCTTTACCCCAGTGTTTATTCTTATTGCCAAGGAATGGCAGAATCATATTTCTGATACGCAGGTAATAAAAGATACTCTTTTGAACTCTCGTACGAAGCCACCGTTTTTCGATAGGTATGACTTGTACATCTGAGAGGATGCATTTAACTAGATGGAAAACGACTCTGATTCCTAGCAGCACTATATCCTGTAGAATGCAGTCAATTGTATCATGATAGAATCTACAGAGCAATGAAACATTTAATGAATGACTAACTTTAAGACAGATTCATTATCTGTATCCAAACGTGAGTGACAGCTCACGAGAGAAGCCATCTTGTAAAAACATTTAGTGACTTTCAAGAAGAGAAAAGGGATGCCCGTATTATCGCTTGATTAGTCCAGAGATCACTGCTACACATGAGAACCCATTGCTAGCGGTTCAATTTGATTATATGGAAAAATCTGTGCTGGACATTATGTTAAGGAATCTTCACTAGACGAGATTAGGTCTAGAAGTCATCTTGGATATTGTTTATAATCTGACGTGCTTTGTCAGTAAACTCAGATGATATATATATATATATATATATATGGGCAATACTGAGTGCTTGGCTATTGACAGTCCATTATACTATTATTCTACATGAGTGCCCATGTAACATTGCAAGACCATTTATCCACTGTACCATGATGTATTATGCCAACCTGTGATTTGTCACTATCTGTGCTGTCGAGTGTGTACGTCCAATTAAACTTTAGTAAAGGTACACAGTCGTTGGTGTCGATGACTTCCAGCCATACATGAGTGTGAGAAAAGAACATTTGTCACACCACGAACTCTTCCTATCATTCGCACATTATACACTCCATCTATGTCTACACACCACTGCGTAGGTCAAGTTGACATTCCATACTCGAACCACGAGCAACACAACAACACAGTATTTAACTCTGGTGATGTTCGAGCGAGCTTCAGATTTCTCAGCATGTCTCTTGCTCAGGGCAAGGGTCTTGTATTAAGAGTTTATCAACTGATGATGATGACGTCTGTCTCCCAAAGAAAGATCTTATCAACTGGTGGACCAGCTTTCTGGGTTTGACCTCGCAGAAGTTCAGAAGTCAACAGATTACCGATACCAGACCGTTTCCTGTGGCTAATACGACACACTTGCAGTATTGGTTTGCTCTTTGTCAACACTTCGTCACGTGACCTGTCAAGTGAATGCAGTATGTAGGTCAGCGTTGTTGACATTTGTACATTAGAAATTACAGAGTTTCACAGAACAGTTGGATCAATTCTTGTCAATATTAACAGGAAGACAGTATTATTGAACTAAGAAGTCCTATTTTCATCGATGGATCTTCTTGTTTTCTATATATGAACTTTAATATTTAAGGCCAGAATGTTTAATTGAATAAAGTGGCAGTTTGTTTATTTTCATAAGAATAACTTTGCCATTACTGTAAAACTGAGCCTATTTCGCAACACATACTATCATACACATAATTTATATATTTATGTTTACATGTTATTTATTTGTACAGTATGTTAGTTTATATGTCAGCGGGTTGTGTTTAAGGTTGGGCGGCGTCCTCACAACAGAATATCCCACGTCATAGAGGGTCCGTTGTGGGCGTTTTCTATAGGTGCAATTTTCTTGATTGAAAATTTGCTTGCGACAACTGTTGCTTTTGTGTTAGCTGTGAAGTCTGTAATTATTGTTATTTTTGTAATATTTCTTTGTTCTTTAGTTTTGTTTTGAATTGTTTGTAATTTGTTGGTCTACCCTTTTCTATCTTTCAGTTCTATTCACAATTTATATTCATATACTGTGACGTCATTTGTGTTGTTATCCCTTGCAGATTCAGTGATTATTTTCATTGATTTCCCTATTTGATTTATTTGATTTCTGCAAACGTTTTCGTATTGTCAGTCCTATTTGTACTTTATGTATTCTGTTGGTTGACATATGTTTTATATAGGTATATTTCATAAGACACTATTGCCTGTGCACTGCACTTGGATTATGGTATAAACCAGTACTTGATTATTATTACTGTTATACAAGACCTTATTAAGGCTTGTGACCCACAGATATTGGGATAGTATATGATTAATCAAGTCATTAAGAACTTGTGGTATTATTATTGTTTCAAGTGATTAGTATTATTGTTAGACATCATGTCTACATTAGAATACTTCATTACACAAGGGAAATCCCTTGATAAAACTGGTCAACAATTAGAAGAATGGGCAGTTGCTCAATATGACAAAGCATTAGCTGCAGAAGAGAGAAAAGCTGCTGCAGAAGAGAGAAAAGCTATGGCTGAAGAGAAAAGATTAGAAAGAGAAGCTGAGGCTGCTGCTGAACAAAAGAAATTGCAGATGCAGGTGGAGCAAAGGAGATTTGAAGCTGAACAAAAAAAATTAGAAAGAGAAGCTGCTGCTGAACAAAAAAGATTAGACAGTGATGCTAACAAAAAAGATTAGACAGGGAAGCTGAACAAAAAAGATTAGACAGGGAAGCTGAACAAAAAAGATTAGACAGGGATGCTGAACAAAAAAGATTAGACAGAGAAGCTGAAGAAAAAAAAGCAATAAGAGAACATGAATTTGAGTTAGAGAAATTGAGATTGACAAGTATGAGTAATGTTAATCAGGCATCTAGTGGTAATGGTAAACCTTCTACTTACAAGGTTAAGGTTCCACCGTTCAATCAGTCCAGTGACGATATTACATTCTGGCTGGATAGATTTGAACGTTCTTGTACACATAATGTGGATAAATCACAATACGCTAATCAATTAGCAGAAAACTTGAAAGGTGAATCTTTGACTAGATTATGCCTTGTAGGAGAAGCAGATAAGGATAATTATGATGTCATTAGGGCGGCTTTGATAAAAAAATACCAGCTAAGTGAGGAAGGCTATCGCCTTTTATTTAAGACGATGGTGCCTGAGACAGGTGTAGAATTCTCAGAATTCACTGCAAAGGCACGTCTCACAGTTGATCGTTGGATTGAGCTTTCCAAAACAGAAAAAAACGTATGAAGGACTTATGGATTTGTTGCTCAGAGATAAGATTATGTCATGTGTTAACAAACCATTCCTGGAATTTATACATGAGCGTAAACCCAAATCTCTAAAGGAAATGGAAGAATATTGTTCCCAATATGTCACTGCACACCCCGACGTGACTTTTGGCAACACTAAGATTAAGGAGAGTATGCCAGTTGCTTCAGCAACACCATACAATCCCAATCATTCACACAGATTTCAGGGACCTCAAAACAGATTTGATAAAAAAGGTAACCATAATAGTTATCAAAACCAAGGTAACCAATCATTTCAGGGTTCTTCTTCAAAGAACTGGAGACGAGCTGATAGCTCTCGACACAGGGGTGGTCATAATTATAGGAATTTTCGTAGAGGAAGTAATTATAGAAACTATCCGGGTTATCCGTCTTGGAGTCAACAAGATCATAATTACAGAGATACTCATTATAATGAATATGATAATGGTAACCAAGGGAACTATGACTCAAACCCAAATAGGGGTTACAATAGAGGTAACAATAACTACAGAGGTGATAATAACCGAGGTAGATCTCAAAACAAAAGACATAAACCACATTTTCAGGCAAACTCTGCACAACAAGAGTCCCATGAAGCCTATAAACAGAGTAAAGATAATAATGATGCTAGTAATATGGCATGTGCCGCTTTTGATTTTGGGAGAGCATCTCAGTGCCCCCAATGCAAAACGTTATTTGAGCCAACCACAGTGTCTACTTTAAGCTGTGGCCATCCTCTTCCTGCTCTTCCGGCATCAGTCGCGCATGATGGAAGAGGTTCTCTTGTCTTACATAAGGGTTTAGTAAATAACAATCCAGTCTCTGTGCTATTTGATTCTGGATGCACCACAATTGGTGTTAGGCAGTCACTCGTAGATCCTTCCCGTGCCACTGGACAAGTAGTCAAATGTGTAACATTTGGCGGCACATTAGAGAAATACTCTACTGCTATCATTAGGATTGCTACTCCTTTCTTTACAGGAGATGTACACGCATGTCTTCTCCGAATCCGATCGCTGACCTCATCATCGGTCGCATTCATGGAGTCAAAGAATGCACTCCGCAACAAATTTCCGCGTGGGAAAGGCAAAACATGCAGATTGCTAACGCTGTAGTCACTAGAGCTCAGGCTCTTAATATGCCTCAAACTTCATCTACTGAAGATAATGAAGTGCATAACCAAGGTGATCCCTTGGTAATTTCTCGTGACTCGTTTATAAAACAGCAAGAAGATGATCCCACTCTGAAGAAATTCTTCATTCTTGCAACTAAAGGTGATCCGAATAAAGACACACGTCGTAAATCGTGGATTACAAAGAAGAATGGCGTACTTGTACGTATGGTTCAAGACTCCATTACGTCAAGTCATTCTCAAATCCTGGTTCCCAAGAATTTGAGAGTTAAAATTTTGCAGCACGCTCACGACTCTCAGTGTGCTGGACACATGGGTTTTTCCCGTACTAAGTCAAGAGTCCTTGCGGCTTTCTTTTGGCCATTGGTAAACAAGGACATACGGATTTATTGTCGATCTTGTAAAGTATGTCAGGAAGTTAAATCCAAAGGTCCACGGCATGCTGCACCCGTTCAGGCGGCGGACATTCCTATTCGGCCGTTTCAAAAAATGGCCATAGACATTATTGGTCCATTTAAGATCAAGTCTGCCAGAGGACATCAGTTTATCTTGACGTGTGTTGATATGTGCACACGTTGGCCAGAGGCTATTCCTCTGAAGAGCATTACTACTGCTGATATTGCAGATGCTCTTTGGCTTATATTTTCTCGTTTGGGTTTCCCCGGAGAGATATTGTCAGACCATGGCACCCAACTAATATCAGATACCATGTCTCAAGTAATGTCTACTCTGCAGATAGATAGATCTTTAAGTAGTATCTACCATCCAATGTCTAATGGTATGGTCGAACGCCTTAATAGAACACTTAAAAACTTACTAGGGAAGATAACTGAGGATCATCCTCAAGACTGGGACAGAGTTTTACCTGCGGCCCTCTTCGCTTACAGAGAGGTACCCAATGAACATACAGGATTTTCTCCCTTTGAACTCGTCTTTGGCGCGCGTCCGCGTGGCCCTATGTCGCTGCTTCACGATCTCATAACAGATGACAATATTGACGATGACACAAAGTCATCCTACGAATATGTCATCGCGTTGAGACAAAAGATTATCGAAGCATGCAAATTAGCAACTTCTTCTTCTGAATTTGCGAAACAGAAGGCAAGGCAATTTGCCAATAAGAAGAGATGCTTACGACAACTTTGTCCTGGTGACAAAGCATTTGTATTACTACCTTGTAGGGAAAACAGACTACTTATTTCTTGGAAAGGTCCGTACGATATAATATCGAAAATTTCCGATGTCGACTATATTGTCAATATTGATGGGAAGCATAAAACCTTCCACATCAATATGCTTACTGAATTCCATGAACGTCCGGATTATTTGCAACCCATTTTCCAAGCAACGGACAATTCTCCAGTACAACATGGTCATTACTCATCACTGTCCGTGATACAGGATGAGGAAACAAGTTTTTCAGATGTAAATCTTCCTCTTCCAATGATCCCACTCCATTCTAGTGAATCATGGAAGAACGTTACTGTCTCTCCTGATTTGTCTCTAGGAGAACAGCGACAAGTTTCAACTATGTTGCAAACATTTCAGGATGTACTCACTGACATCCCTGGACAAACGAATGTCATTGAACATGACATTGTTCTAACTGACCATACTCCTATTAGGGTTAGACCTTATCCTATACCTATACATTTCCAAGCACAGGTCGAGAAAGAGTTGGATGAGATGATAGATTTGAAAATAATCGAACCATCCACCTCTGCATATTCTTCGCCGATGGTTATTGTTCGTAAAAAAGACAATAACATACGTCTTTGCGTTGACTATCGAAAATTGAATCAAGTAACGAAGTTCGATGCCGAACCTATGCCTTTACTGGAAGAGCTACTTACTCGACTCTCCAAATCTCATTTTTTCACTAAACTTGATTTGTCTAAAGGATATTGGCAAGTTCCTTTATCTGAACGCGCCAAACCTCTCACGGCTTTTTCAACACCTAGAGGTTTGTTCCAATGGAATTTTTATGCCTTTCGGTCTTATGAACGCACCAGCTACATTCGTACGCATGATGCGCCGAATCCTATCTTATCGGTCAGATGTCATTGCATATCTTGACGACATCTGTCTTTTCAGCGATACTTGGGAAGATCACTATTCAGGGTTAGATGAATTGCTGTCTACTTTGCGCGAGCACAACCTGACAGCGAAACCCTCTAAAGCCTATATTGGTTTTAGCGAAATTTCTTTCCTAGGCCACCGAGTTGGTCATGGTTTCCTAAAGACAGAGGACCATAATACTAGTAAGATACTTAACATCTCAATCCCTAAGACTAAAAAACAGGTGAGAAGTCTGTTAGGTCTTATTCAATTTTATGGCAGATTCATTCAGAATCTATCCTCTATCATGGCACCTCTTTCAACACTTCTAAAGAAAGGTTCGCCTAATATGGTCCACTGGTCTCAGGAATGCCAATGCTCTCTGGATAAGATTAAAACATTGTTTTCAACACCACCTATTTTAGTGCTACCCACTAAAGATAAAACATTCGTTCTTCGTAGTGACGCTTCATCCACTGGGATTGGAGCGGCACTAATGCAAGAGTACTCTGGAACTCTGCATCCTGTAATGTATATTTCCAGAAAACTTAATGCGGCAGAAAGGAATTATTCGGTTTTAGACCGTGAGCTATTAGCTATGGTTTGGTCGATCCTCAAACTACAGAGATTCCTTCTAGGCGCACATTTCATAGTAGAAACCGACCAAAAAGCTCTTACTGCTATACAGAGTAAGAATTTGAAGAGCTCGAGGTCTACTCGATATGCAATTGCTCTTCAACCTTTTCATTTCTCTGTGCGAGCTATTCGTGGATCAGATAATGTGATGGCAGACATTCTGTCAAGATGCCCACATGATTCCACATAACTATTAGGGCTTAGACTTCTTGATATGTCTAGTTCTATAGTAGTTCCTTTTCTATATCATGATAGATACACATTTGTAATTTAATAATATAATGATTGTATCACTACATAGCGGTTCATTGATGTTTATTCACCGCTGTGCTTTGATGATTTTTTCTTCATAAATCATAAATGTAAGATATCTAATACGAAATGATGGTATGAATTTTTTTAGGCATCGTGTAATTGCCAGAATTGTATTATACTTTGATGACACCTTCCTGGAAAAAATATACTTATAGAGAAATAATTTCTCTCAGTTTATGAGACACATTCTCACCAGTCGCTCCATAAGTCGACTTAGTCTCATATTAGGCGTTATATTTATTCCTGATATTTTCATCTACGCATTATTCATGCGTTGTGAGCCTATTGTACGTTGCTCCTAGATGTATTTCAAAAAAAAAAAATTTCCATTTTTTTTTTCCCGGGAGGAAAGGTAAGACTGTTACGTGCAGTCTTTGATATCTTACAAAAACAAAAATTTTTGGTTAAAAGTTCATTTTTTTTTCAAAAAATAGGGATTTTTTTAACTTAATTCAGTGTAATAATTTTTCTCCTGGTACCCCTTACTTACGTTTCACACTTTGATATCAAAACCACAATTTTTTCGTTACTTTCATTTTGTGTCACGTCATTTTGTTTCGTTAAAATGAAATAAGAAATTGACTTGGTTTCAGTAGCTTAAAGACTCTAAAAAAGAAGAAAATCCAGCAAACAGACTCCTATTTCTCTGTGTTGATCTATACTTTGTTTTACGGGTATATTACTTCCCCTTCTTGGATTTGTTTTGTTTCTTTTCGATATTAAACTGGACAATTTGTAGAATATTAATTTTTTTACGTGCAGTCTTTGTTTATCTGCAATATTAATACATTGGTATACTTTTTATTTCGCAATATATTTTGTAAGTCTAAAATAATTTTTTTCTCTTAGTGCTTAAAGGGGGAAGATCATTATTGAGTTACTTCCCTTGAAATTTGTGTCGTCTCTTTCGATCGAACTCCGCGGATGAATCCAGTTTTACTGCGATTTATTCTTTGTTTGGGTAGTAATAGATTGTTCTTGCTTCAGAATATCTATGGCCTGAATTTATGTGTATTGTTTGGCTGAGTAGGACGAGTCTGTCTTATATCTGTATATCTTTACATATCTAAGTCGAACTATATGTTCTTTTGTCTCTAGAGAGGTCAAAGGCTGTTCGGCGGATGTGTCTCTAGAGAGGTGTGTTTTGGCTTCGCCCTGATCATGGGCTGTGTTTTTCTATGTCGGCTTGTCGCCGGGAAAAAGTGATCGCTATATTTATGGGGAAAGTGATAGTCGTCTAGACCTATCGTGTATGCTTTACCCCAGTGTTTATTCTTATTGCCAAGGAATGGCAGAATCATATTTCTGATACCAAGGTAATAAAAGATACTCTTTTGAACTCTCGTACGAAGCCACCGTTTTTTCGATAGGTACGATTTGTATGTCTGAGAGGATATATTTGACTCGATGAAAACGACTTCGATTCCTAGCAGCACTATACCCTGTAGAATGCAGTCAATTGTTCATGACCAAATCTACAGAGCAATGAAAGATTTAATGAATGACTAACTTTAGGACAGATTCATTATCTGTATCCAAACGTGAGTGACAGCTCACGAGTGAAGCCATCTTGTAAAAACATTTAGTGACTTTCAAGAAGAGAAAAGGGATGCCCGTATTATCGCTTGATTAGTCCAGAGATCACTGCTACACATGAGAACCCATTGCTAGCGGTTCAATTTGATTATATGGAAAAATCTGTGCTGGACATTATGTTAAGGAATCTTCACTAGACGAGATTAGGTCTAGAAGTCATCTTGGATATTGTTTATAATCTGACGTGCTTTGTCAGTAAACTCAGATGATATATATATATATATATGGGCAATACTGAGTGCTTGGCTATTGACAGTCCATTATACTATTATTCTACATGAGTGCCCATGTAACATTGCAAGACCATTATCCACTGTACCATGATGTATTATGCCAACCTGTGATTTGTCACTATCTGTGCTGTCGAGTGTGTACGTCCAATTAAACTTTAGTAAAGGTACACAGTCGTTGGTGTCGATGACTTCCAGCCATACATGAGTGTGAGAAAAGAACATTTGTCAACACCACGAACTCTTCCTATCATTCGCACATTATACACTCCATCTATGTCTACACACCACTGCGTAGGTCAAGTTGACATTCCATACTCGAACCACGAGCAACACAACAACACAGTATTTAACTCTGGTGATGTTCGAGCGAGCTTCAGATTTCTCAGCATGTCTCTTGCTCAGGGCAAGGGTCTTGTATTAAGAGTTTATCAACTGATGATGATGACGTCTGTCTCCCAAAGAAAGATCTTATCAATATCCTAATTATAACCTATCATAGGTTGAACGGGATATTTTTCATCATTAAAATAAAAAATAAAATAAAAAACCTTTCAACCTAGACCGAAATTATTCGGTTACAACTAGGCGCAATTACTACTCCAATCCAATAAAAGGAGAGATACACTTACATCTTCTCTCTTTATGGCAGACGTGAGGAAAATGTACTTATTCACACCGAGAAGCTTCTACGAATGCCAAGTCATCCAATGCTTGCCACACTCCATATTTTAACCAAAAAAAAAAAAAAAAAAAAACAGGCTGAAGAGAACCAGCTTCTTAAACATCTCCAAACATTTGCATCGATGTCATGAAGACCTCCTCCCAAAACAACATACGGAGGTGGAAATGTTAATTGACTATGAGGAGCCAAACTACTGCCATGAAAATATATCTATCATCACAGAAGTCCCTGGAAAAAAAAAGAAAGGCCACCAGACCACTCAACAACTAAAAACTTTGGTTCGGGAAATGATTGAAGAAAAGTACAACACGAAGGAATGGACACACGCATACACAGATGGATCTGCAGAGGGGGCAGTAAAGAATGGTGGAGGAGGCATCTTTATAAAATTCTTTACTAAAAACTGGGAAGATCATCCGAAAGGCCATCCCAACCGGAAAGATCTCCTCCAATTTCAGGGCAGGAGCTATGGCACTACGACAAGCTCTGAAAATCCTCACCAGATCAAAACAGCAGTCACCAGCAAAGATAGCAATCTTCACTGACTGTATATCATTACTGGAATCAATACAGAACAGGAGAAATGAAAACATGATGAATGAGATCAGATCTTATTTTAACAATATCCAACGGCCAACAACCATTGCCCTCCAGTGGTTACTCTCCCATTGTGGAATTGCTAGAAATGAGAGAGAAGATGGTCTGTCTAGAAATGGCAGTAAAATGGAGCAATCCAGCTACCCATTGCCCTATCGAGTAGCCAAAACCATCATCCATAACAAATACACAAATCAGTGAAAGGAGGAAAGGGATATATACAACAGAGATGACCCAATCCACCAACTAAACAGACACCAACGGACTACCATTTTCCGCCTGAGAACTGACCACTGCAGATTACTTGGCCATCTCTATCGCCTCAGAATATCTCACACAAATGAATGTCCATGTGGAACTGGAATCCAGAGCCCCGAGCACATTCTCCAAAACTGCCCAACCCACGATAACCCACGACGTATGACGTGGCCAAGGGGTGCTGAGCTCAAGCATAAACTATGGGGCTGCCACACTGACCTAGAAAAGATTTTGGACGTCGTCCTGGCGTCAGGCCTGCAGATTTAGCATGACTACATACTGAACACAGAAGAGGAAGAAGAAGGCGCAATTGCTATTTTTTTTAAAAATGACGTGAACTCTGTCAACTGAAGTAAGTGCGGTGAAGATAAATACTATGCCCCTTCTTCTTCTTCTTCTTGCGATCGCATCTTTGATGATTACACCGTCAGACGAGTTCTCATGATGAATTCGACTGTTGTTTGAAGTTCCTCTTTAACTCCATATAGCTTTGATTTAGTGTTGAGTCATTGGGCCAGTATATCTTTCTTAACTGGTCATACAGAGGACAGTCCTGTAGAACATGCTCAGCAGTTTGTTCGTTTAATCCACATGTGCACAGTGGTGAAGCAGACAATCGTAGCTTGTGCATGTGTTTATTCAGTTTGTTATGCCCTGTCCTGAGTCGAAAAATAGTTGTCTGTCCCTGCCGGTCGAGAGTGTGATAGTCGTCTTTGGGTTGGTTCTGTTCTCTTCTGATAGTCTGGATAGCTCTCTTTTTCTCAAAGTATGTGACTTCATTATCTTCTTGTTCACATTCTCCTCCCTTTTTTGCAAGTTTATCTGCCTTTTCATTTCCGGGTACACCACAATGAGATGGTACCCACTGAAGTATGGTTCTCTTTTTGGCAGCTACCTTGTTTAGTTCATTTCTCAGATGCGGGAGTTTACCACCCTTGAGAGCTTGCAGGACAGACAGTGCATCTGTGAGGATGACTACCTGGTGGCAGTCAGAGTTGGTGTTATAAATCATATTTGCAGCTTGCTCTAGAGCTTGAACCTCAGCTGTATAGTTTGGAACAGAATTTACCAGTGGGAATGTGCCTAGTCTCATAGTGGTTGTCAGGATATGAGATAAAGATACCGGCACCTCCATTCCTAACAGCATTAGTTGCTGATCCATCTGTATAGGCATGTATCCATGATTGATCGGGATAGCTTTCTTGGATCATACTCAATGTAGCAGTTCGTTTTTGCAGATCATTATACTCACATCCACTTGTGAGACCACTGACTGTTGTATTAATTTGGAGGGCACTGCTGGCCTGCTCCCATGGTACAGGGTATAGGGTGGGCTTCAGTGGTGTTGTCTTCATGGATAGGTCTTCTTGATGCTGTCTTATAAGTCTTTTTCCCCGATGCACAAAGCTGCTACGCTTTAGACGTCCCAATGCCAGATCATCTAGTCTTGCCTTCATTGGGTGCATTGGCATACTGTTGTACTTTTCCATCTGGATCATGGTTTTTGTGTCTCTTCTATGGGACAATGTCTGTAATCCAGCAACCTTCTGCATCTCTGTTATTGGTGTAGTTTTCATGGCTCCTGTAAATGAGCCTGAGAGCTTGATTTTGCACCTTGTCCAAAGACTGCAGATGTGAGTTAGCAGCTGATGACCATGCTGCTGAGCTAAACTCTAAGTGTGGTCTTATTACTCCATTATAAATCTTCTTTAGATTTCGTTCATTTGCTCCCCAGTTGGTACCTGCTAATTTTCTGAGTATGCCTAGTCGTCTTCGGGCCTTTCCTTCTGCATTTTCAATATGCTTATTCCATGTAAGCCTTTGGTCAAATGTCACCCCAAGATAGGTGGGTAGCTTTCTTCCTTGATCACGGTTGTCCCTAGGTGTATGTTAGCTGATTTGTCCTTGGGGGCGAGGGAGAACAGTGTTGTGGAGGGTTTGTCTGTGTTTATTGTGATAAGCCATTTCTCTGCCCATGACACTAGCATGTCTGCTGCCCGCTGCATTCTATAATTTGCTGTGGTGACATTTTCATCAGCGCACCAGAGTACTAGGTTCATCTGCATATAAGGCAGCTTTAACTCCTGCAGGGAGATCTTTCACCAGGTCATTGATGTAAACAAGGAAGAGTGTTGGGGAAATTCCCCCCCCCCCCCCACCCCAGTCCAAATACAGTAAATCAAAACTGTAAAATTATGTGAATGTATGTGTGTGTGTGCTCTTCCCTATGCAAAATAAGAACAAACAAACAAACAAAAGAAGAAGAAAATAAAGACAAATTAAAAAGTAAAATCTCTCATAACTGCCTTGTTCTGAAACAAGGTGAAAATGGGCGAGAAAGCCCGGGGTGTCCGCATTATAGTGAAGCCCTGAAACGGACTTTTGGCATTAGCAGAATTGATAAATACTTAGTCCTGAATAGGACTACAAATATATATCAGCTAGCATGCATAAGTCATGATTTGGGCTAATTTTTAAAATAGCTGCTAGCTACGCTAACGCTGCGAAAGAAAGTGTGAATTAAGAAAACTTGCATTTTCCTGTGGATCCTTTGCTGCTGACTGTAATAGCTTGGTAGCATCTTGTAGGGCAGGAACCAACTGCCTCCACTTTGTTAGTTCGGCGGCAATCCTTTGTGCAGTGCCCCAACTTTGGTTTATGCTTTCCATCTTGGTCCCATAGTTCTCCGCCAAGTTGTTTTTGGTCGGCCTCTTTTTCGCCTCCCTTCTGGGCTCCATAGCATAGCAGTTCTTGTGATGGCGTCGGGATCTCTTATGAGGACATGGTCAACATATATTGTTTTCAATTCCAAATAGTATGAATAATTGCTGACACGTGAAAGTGGCATAACATTTACTATTCAATAATTGCAAATAGGGTAAATCAAAATTACCAAATATGTGTGCATGTATAAAAAATAAAATAAAAACTACAACCAAACAAACAAAAACAAAAAAGATAAGATAAAACAAAACAAAACCAAAAATAAAAAGGCAAACAAAAAACATCAAACAAAGGTTTTAAACATGGGGAGGGATGTAGAGTGTGGTGTTCGGCAGAGCAATCTGGCTTTTGAAGTGAAAACAGGAGTACAACAGGGATGCCCCTTATCAACCACTTTATTTTTGACAGTCATTGACAGGGTGATGCGCCAGACAACAGTCTAAGAGGAATAAGACGGACAACGTTTTCTACACTGGAGGATCTTGGGTATGCAGATGACATTGCACATTCACATCAACACATCCGGGGGAAAAAACCGGTTGACTGAATGGGTGTAGCCAACAGGTGGATCTGGACATCAATCTAAAGAAGACAGAGGTCATGACACTCAATGTGGGCAATCCCGAGCCCATGTCAGTGGGGAACCAGGGGCTGGAACGGGCAGACACATTTATATACCTGGGATGGGAGCCGCGCTGGTGTAATGGCTTCGGCGTTGTACTGGCGACCAGGTGTTCATGGTTCAAACCCGGGCGTCGGCGTTTGAAGAAATGTTTACGGCCGGAAATTTGACTGAATAGCCTGAACGGCTCCTGTGATAAACCCTCTGTGGATGGGAAGGAGCGAAGCTCCTGACCGGGTTGGAAGGAAAGTCCTCAGGTTCCCCAGCCTCGCAATGACATGTCATTGGGCCGAGGGCTGAAAGCCCAAGTGCCGCTGGTTAAAAAAAAAAAAAAAAAAAAAAAAAAAAAATATACCTGGGATGCATGGTGATACCAGATGGCGGAACGGGCGAAGACATCAACGGCAGAATGAATAAAGTGAGAACAGCCTTTGTTAGTCTAACCAACATCTGGCGGTCCTCTCAGTGCAGCAGAGACACCAAATTAAGATTGCGTGAGAGCTGTGTGCTTTCTGTGCTTCTCTGTAGTGCGGAGTGCTGGAGAGGGAAATTGTTCTCTTTCCATACAATCTGCCTAAAGAAAATTCTCAGAGTCTTTTGGCCAAGAGGACATGCACATCATCATAGCTGGCAGACGCTGGAGTTGGCCACGTCCTCAGAAGAAACACTGATCTATCACAAGAACAGCTATGCTACGGACCCCTGAAGTAAAGTGAAAGAGAGGCCGCCAAAAACAGCTTGGCGGAGAACTGTGGAGGCCGACATTCAAAGAATGAACCAGAGCCGGTGCACTGCACGAAGGATGGCCTCCGACCTAGCAAGGTGGAAGCAGTTTGTTGCTGCCCTACAAGACGCGACCAGGCGTGATGGCCACTGACTGCTTAATTGACTTTCATTTCTCATACGTCATATGTTTTTAAGAACATCGCCAAACCTTCGCCTTCAATGCCATATACCCATCAATCACTTTTGTTCTTGTTAAATACTGTTGGACTATATTATGCAGTTCCCTAGGTCTGTCTATTCTCAATATCTCTTCACTATTTATGGGTAAATTTGATGCCTGCAAATAATCTAATATTGGGATTCTTGAATTTTAACAAGGATTGTTCTATATTATTGTCTTGAAGACATTCTGCACAGTAAGGTTCTTCTATTCTGAAATAGCCTTTTCCCAGCTATGACTGCGCCGCACTCTTCTTGGTTGCTTCGAGGAAGCAGTTCTAGGTTGGCAATGATATTCGGCCAAACATTTTTTCCTTAGGCAAGCTGTGTGGAAAGAGGGCAATTTCGACATTTCCCTGTCTGTTACTCTCAATCATTCCGCAGTATACAGAAGCACAGTAAGTGTGCAACTCATATAATATTAATTCGGTGTTTGTGTGCTGTGCTGGGAAGACTTGCGAACAAAATTCGACTTTATGCGTCTATTTAAACAACCAGTTTATATTTAGTCAGATGTTTCACTGCTGTGCCAGTTTCGCTTCCGGGGTGGATTGAGAAGGGGGAGCAAACATTTTCAATCAACAGTTACTTACAGTTGATCCCGACAAAGTAACTTAAAAGTTGTGTAAGAAGTTGTTCAATGGCGAAAAATACGGGATCTAGCAAGTTTAGAAAGGTTGATGTAGACCAGTATGATGAAGACAGGTGAGTTGACATGACTTGTAAACTTTTTGAGCACCGGCAATGATGGAGAGGGTTGAAATGAACAATAGTGGGACGTGGTCTTCGATGCCAACGAAATAAATCGCCCATGTCGTTAGGGTTAGATAACGAGGACAGCAGACAGGGTCCACCATGTTGCCAGATTAAGTCCATATTTACGTTACAGCTAGCCTTAACCTAACCAAGTTCTGGGTTGAAGTGAATCACCGTGGGCATTGTCCTCCATTTCATCGAATCGATATCTAACCCGCGGCCAATCAGGTCCTTAGGGGTTAGGATTAGGGTTGGGTTTAGATTTAGAAATGCTAAACCTAACACAAAAACTTTAATCCTATTGAATTTTTGTGTTAGTCTTAGCATTTCTAAAGCAGAACCCATTCCCTGACTCAATTGGCTGCCGAATAGGTAACTGTCCAGGCAAGATTTGCCACATCTCTTTTTCGCCTGCAATCATAACTCACCATGCACTTTTACCATAAGCACCATGTTTCGTGCATGCGCAAAAGTTCTGGGCACGCGTTGTCATCGTACTCACCTACAGAATTGATTTCACCTCACTTATTGTAGTAATCTACACATAGGCCCACTACACTGCGTCACATGTTTTGTTTGTGGTTTCATCATCAACGGTCAGAACACACATAAACAAAGACGTTACCTAACATTAACCTTAACCCTTTCCCACCTTATTTTTTTTTTTTTTTTTTTTTTTTCCTTAACCAGCGGCACTTGGGCTTTCAGCCCTTCGGCCCAATGACATGTCATTGCGAGGCTGGGGAACCTGAGGACTTTCCTTCCAACCCGGTCAGGAGCTTCGCTCCTTCCCATCCACAGAGGGTTTATCACAGGAGCTGTTCAGGCTATTCAGTCAAATTTCCGGCCGTAAACATTTCTTCAAACGCTGACGCCCGGGTTTGAACCATGAACACCTGGTCGCCAGTACAACGCCGAAGCCATTACACCAGCGCGGCTCCCTTCCCACCTTATTGATACATAATAAATCCGAGAAAAAAAATGCACACAAACAAACCACATGACAACATCGTACGCTACGTTATAAATAACGAACAATAAACTTCCAACTTGCCCATCATGAATCCATAATTGAATTCGTAAGAATAGACATCTGGGCTAATTTTGGCTAAAGATGACCACATGACCCACGGTGCTTCATTTCAACCCCAGTCCTGTTTCTAGCTTTGTCAAAATTAATAACGCCTGACTTAACACTTGAAACACCGCGTTTTTGACCAAAATTGCTGTGGCCTCCAGTCTACTGTCCCCAACATGAACTGGGTTAGGATTAGGATTCCTAACCCTTACCCCTTATTACTGCATCTTTAAATATATTTTTTAAAATAGCCATACTGAACACACAGCCCACTGTTCTTCATTTCAACTGGAGAGAATTGAAGTTTTATGTACCGTAAAATCTCGCATATAATACGCACTCGTGTATAATACGCATGCTTGATTTAGCTCAACATTTTCTGGTAAAACGGACATTCGTGTATAATACACACTTCACAACCAAGCTTAATATCAAAACAGATTGAAGACCAAGAGTGCGAAATGTGTTTTGCAACGATGTCTGACACCACAAGAAAACACATGGCACATTCAATTTCGCGCCATTTTCACTGTCAAATTGTGACAAAAACTTGACAGACTTTCCAATGTACGTTACTTTCGATATTGAAAATGACGCATTTTTTAGTACTCGCGTATAATACGCACCCGAGTTTTAGCAGGCAAAAATGAGTAAAAATTGTGTGTATTATACGCGAGATTTTACGGTAGTTTTTCTAGAGCATCATCTCTCAGCAAAGTTACTTGGTTACTGGTTCAAAACCTGGTAATGCCACACTGCAGTCTGTCCAGCTGTAAATGGGCATCTGACTCTGCTTTTGAGTTAAAGACAGCGAGGAAATGAACCGGTCACCTCACCTCATAAAGTTGGACCTAGTATAGCGCAGTCTCTAATCCTTCACTCGCCGGCAGCGTAATGTGCTATGGGATCACCTTTACCTTTATAGTTTTTTCGGTTGAAATGAAGAAAAGTGGGTCGTGTTCTCTGATGTCATGCAAATAACTCGCTGAAGTCATTGAGGTTAAGGTTAAGTTTAGGATTCCCAAACCTAACCCTATCGCTTAATTCCTTATTACTGTGTCTCTTAATTCTGTTGTTCATTTCAACCTTTTTTTCTAAACCGTGTCTTCAATGTCTTCAGTATATTAGTTGAGCCATGTGTTGGCAACAAAAACAAATTTGACTTGACATAACGAAATCATCAGGGAGCAGTGAATACTGGTTCCCAACTCCCAGGTCTGTTCAGTGTAGTTCTGGCTTCTTCCCAACCATGTAGTGGTGTACGGTGTTAGTGCACCAGGTTTGTTATCAAGGTTTGCTCCTCTAGATCCATTGTGTTTAGCTCGAGAATTCACATCCAGGTGACCAAGGCCACCTCGGGGAGGGTGTGGCTCTTCACTACACATAACGATACTTGGGTTTGAGAGGTAATGGATACTTGGGTTTGAGGTAAGGGATACTTGGGTTTGAGAGGTAATGGATACTTGGGTTTGAGAGGTAATGGATACTTGGGTTTGAGAGGTAATGGATACTTGGGTTTGAGAGGTAATGGATACTTGGGTTTGAGAGGTAATGGATACTTGGGTTTGAGAGGTAATGCTAGACCAAGAGGCTGACACCGCAATGGTTACCCTTTGCATGGAAAATAGTTCCCTTGGATTAGGGTGAAGCAAGTAGATGGATCTGTATGGAGGAAACGCATTCAGTTCAAATGATAAGGCAGAGCTACATGTGTCTGTTTGGACGGTGTCCTTGGGCAGGGCAGTAGCAGCGATGGTTGCGCCACTGGTTCAGGTGACGAAAGTCCCCCTCTACAATGACCCCCTTGCAGTGTAGAGGACCATCCTTTTTGTGGGATTGCACACATGCCAATTAGTGGGTCTGGTGTGACCTCCACCAGCTGCGCCCACTGAGTCTGGGAAGTTCTCTGGGGATGTAAGAAAGCCCAAGCAACACCCCCAAATTGCCGCAAGGGTTAAAAGAGTGAATAACTCGAAACCCTGGGGATCGGAAATAACAACAACAAATATGGGGGAAACCCCCTACCCACAACACCGAAACGTCATACGGCCTGTCTGTGATACAGACTTGGACCCAATCTTGATAACATTTATGGCATTCATTCTCATTATCTTTGTCTTCTCCCTGTGTATTTTGAGACCCAGTTGCAGAATTTCTCATACAGTATTTTCTGTTTGGTTTGGTTTGGTTTTGGTTTGTTTTTAAGGACCATCTTCATTGCACACGGACAACTCCTTCAGTGCTTCAATCTCCTCCCTTAGATCACACAAGGAGGATCTCAGCACAATGCACAAACCCTGCAGCACCGGCGAGGATCCCAATGTGTGTACACAGGAATCACACATTCTATAAATATATTTTGTGGTGGGTAGGTTTCCTAAATTTTAAATTTTGCCAGGGCAGCGGCCATATGTCCTACTCTTTACGATTTTCAACTGCCCAGGGATTTTTAACATCTGCAACTTGCACACAGGACCTCCTTTTTTTCACCCATATCCGAGAAGCCAATCTCCCTACCCAGGAGATCAGGGGGAGTATGACATCGTTAAGAACCACTGGTTCTGAAAAAAATTCCATCAATTATATTCCCTGTACTGCAAGCGAACCCAGTACCTTTAGAATTCGAGACGGACGCCTTACCTCTAAGCCACTCTGACCCCAATTTTTTTCTTGCATCTGGTTACAGCTATGGGACAGAAGAGCCAAGTTATCAACAAAAGTCTACTGAATTTCATTTCTAGTGGCTGACGTTGATGTTTTCATAACCCCGTTTATAGCCAGTCAGATGAGAGTTGATGACTAACTTCTTGGTATCTTTTCTCCTTCTGTTGCTTTGTTGACATTTGCAGTGTTTCTTAAAACAACTCATTATGATGTTTTAAAAGTAGCGAAAAGAAACTTAGGAAGATTTTCAGAATATTTCAGTTTTCGGGTGTTCAGATGAAAGGATATACACCTTATCTATACATGGAGGCATATCTGGAGTCATCTTTATATGACCACCAGCTATGCTTAATGCTATAATATACATATGTGGAAGTGAATACTCTGTCTGTGAGGCTAATCACACCTTCATTGACTCTTGAAATCATCCACACACTTCCAGGGATTCCCCCTGTGGGGAAACATTGAGAACCCAGCATTGCACACTAAGCTTGGAGAAGTCACGTGAACCCCAGACATTATTTGTCTTTGACCTGATTGACTACATGCAGGAGCATCTCACCATGGACCCAGTGATAGGTAGGGGGAGCTGAGAAGTGGCTCTGTGCAGGACGTGACAATTCCTTGGGAGAGCCCAGTACCAGAGCACAGTATTTAACTCTGCATAGTTAGAGAGCCCCCTTGGATGGCAGGGAATGCACAGTTTACCGCATGCTTCTTACCCCTAGTTTGGGATCAGATGTGACGATCCTTTAAATGCAAGCCAAGCTGGAGAAACTGGAGCTCATGACTTCAACTCCGCATTTCGGAATGGTCGAAAAGCCACAGGAAAAGCCTAGATCTTCAGTGTAGATAATACCATGGAGTCTTCTACTTGGTATTGGCTGCAAAAAGAGCGAAAAGCTTAGCAGCCCTGGTTAAACAACAACAAAGTAAATTATGTGAAATCATTACGCTTTAGCTCCCAGTGAAGCATAGGCCTTCAACAAACTCCCCAAGCCTTCCTGTCCTCAGTATTAGTAGCCTCCTTCAGTCATAACTAACTATGGGGGATGATGCACCTGTAAAGGGCAATTTTTACTATCTTGCAATATAATATCGAAAGTAACGTACATTGGAAAGTCTGTCAAGTTTTTGTCACAATTTGACAGTGAAAATGGCGCGAAATTGAATGTGCCATGTGTTTTCTTGTGGTGTCAGACATCGTTGCAAAACACATTTCGCACTCTTGGTCTTCAATCTGTTTTGATATTAAGCTTGGTTGTGAAGTGTGTATTATACACGAATGTCCGTTTTACCAGAAAATGTTGAGCTAAATCAAGCATGCGTATTATACACGAGTGCGTATTATATGCGAGATTTTACGGTACATAAAACTTCAATTCTCTCCAGTTGAAATGAAGAACAGTGGGCTGTGTGTTCAGTATGGCTATAATAAAGTGTTATATATATTCTGCATTTCTGTATGGTGCAGAAACATGGACGATGAATAAGCATTTGGAAGAAAGAATTGAGGCTCTTGAAATGTGGATATATAGAAGAATGGGGCGTATCTCATGGAAAGAGATGAAAACAAATAAGGAGGTCCTAGAAAATCTAGGTATGAAAAGAGAACTAATGAGAGAGGTCAAAGTTCGGCAGCTAAAATACTTTGGCCACATAAAAAGGCATAACACCTTGCAGAAGACCATAACAGAAGGGAGAGTTGAAGGTAAACGTGCAAGGGGAAGACAGCGCTATAAGTGGGAAGATAACATCAAGAGATGGACGGGAAAGAGTCTATCAGAGTGTACCACCAAGACAAGAGACAGAAGACGTTGGAGATCCATTACAGCCAACCTCCGTTGTGGAGATGGCAACTGATGATGATGATGATGATGCAATATAATACATTTATATACTTATTATGTTCGCAAATATTTTGGTAAACAAAGTGTTTCCTTTTTAAGTGCTTAAGGAGAAGTCATTTTTGAGTTACTTCCCTTGAAGGCAGTTCCGTCATCTTCGATCGGACTCCGCGGACGAATTTAGGCCTACTGCGATTTATTCTTTGGCTGGGTAGGAATAGATTATTCTTGCTTCAGTATATCTATGGCCTGAATTTATACGTAGTGTTTGTATGAGTAGGACGAGTCTGTCTTATATATGGATATCTTTACATTTCTAAGTCGAACTATGTTGGTTGTCGCTAGAAAAGGTCAAAGGCTATGCAGCGGAAGTATCGCTAGCAAGGGGTGTGATTCATGGCTGTCATCCTGTCTGGATGTAGAATTTTGATGTAGCCGGCCTATCGCCGAAAAAGTGATCTATAAGTAGATGGGGAAAAGTGATAGTCATTTAGACATGTTGTATGTACTTTACCCCAGTGTTTATTCTCTTTTGCCAAGGAATGGCAAAGTTATATTTCGCATAGAAAGGTAAAACCACAATTTATTATGAACTTGGGCTTCGCCATCGTTGTCGATAAACAGATGCACAGTGGTACTTTTGAAAAGAATATTTATTCAAAGGAAGATGACATTCCTATGTATCAGCACTAGATTATATGATATTATTCAATTACCTCTATGACAGAAGTTATGAAGAAATGAGGACATTTAACGAATGACCAATTTTGGTCTGGATCCTATAGTGAGTGAAACTCACGAGAGAAGAACAGCCATGTTGAAATTCATATACTTTGTATTTATCGAGTGAGAAAAAGGGATGCCTGTACTATCGCTCGATGAACCAAGAGATCACTGCTACATGTGAGAACCCATGTCTGGGATTCCTATATCTTTATGGAAAAAAATATATATATTGAACTTTACGTGAAGGGATATTCGCTAGACGAGATTAGGTCTAGGAGCCTTCCTATATATTGGTTATGGTCTGACGTGCCCAGTCAGTAAAGCCAGATGATTTACATGATGGAACTCTGAATGCTTATTTACGAATGCTCCATTATGATATTTGCCAAGCATGAAGGCTAACTTAAGATGATATGCCTGTGATCAACATTATGCTGTCTATGTCGACATTTGTTCCTGTAACCATACACGTACTGTCCAAGTGTGCGTCTCATTAAATGTTATAAAAAGACCACCGTAGTTCCAGTACTTCTTGAATTCGAACAGTGTGAGTATGAGTGATGTACTACCCACTTGTCAACTCTATCGAATCATTCTACCATTCGCGTTCTGACATTCATATACACACTCATTGTCTACACTCACATTCTTGTCGGAGCCTCATCACGTTCCAGGACAAGATGACCTGTATGACCAAAACTGTGCTGGGTTTAATGAGTTGACAATCGTTACACTTTACTACACCAGTCCCAACATCTACATTTATCAACTGGTGGACATTCACGTCATTTAACAAATAAAGCGTGATTCAACAACTAGTAGCCAGTATGAGTTAACAACAACAATACAGAGTTTATCAACTGGTGTGCCAGCTTCCTGGGTCAACCTGCACAGTGACCATATTGAGAAGTAAACTTCTGAGACCAGACGTTCCTTGGGGTCTGTTACGACACACAAATACATCAACAGTACAACTCTACAGTGATGTCAGCGTGACCTGTCCTGTCGAGAGTATGCGGTAACTAGGTCAGCGTTTGTTGACATTTGGTTCGTTGGACATTTGCCATACAACTGACAGTGTTACACAGCAAGCTTGGTTGAAACATAGAACATTACACATCAGGACTGGAGAATATTTGACAGTGTTTGCGAAAGGAAATGTTATTGAACTGAGAAGTCCTACATCGATTGTTATCATTCACATCAACGATGGAACTTCTATTTCTGTGTTGAATTTAAAATAATTAGACCAGAAGTATTTGTTTAATAAAGTACCACAGTACTGTACTATTAGGCAGTGTAACTGAGCCTTCTTTACAACACATTCTTTCTGCAACACTCTATTTACATCATATTGCCATACTATTTATGCATTTATGTATTTATGTTTAAATATTTATATGTGATATTTGTCACACAACAGAGTATCCCATGTAATAGAGGGTCTGATGTGTGCGTTTCTATAGGTGCAATTTTCTTGATTGAAAATTTGCTGCGACAGCTGTTGCTATTAGTGTTAGCTGTGAAGACTGTACTCATTGTTGTTTTTGTAATATTCCTCTGTTCTTTAGTTTGTTTTGATTTGTTTGTAATTTGTTGGTCTACCCTATTCTATCTTTCAGTTCTATTCTCAATTTATATTTATATACTGTGGCGTTATTTGTATTTGTTATCCTCTTGCGGGTTATCTTTTATTGTTTTTTCCCATTTGATTTATGTCATTTCCGCAAATGTTTTCATGTTCTTCTGTATAACTGTTTTGTTTTGTGCCTGATCGACATACACTATTTAAAATATAGTTGATCATATAAATTGATGTACAAGAATCAACTGATAGTTAATTGCTATTACTAAAGGTACACAGTTGATGATATAAAACACTATTTCTGGTGCACTGCAGTTATATTATAAAGTGAACCAGCAACTTATAGCTGTTATTATATAAGGATTTATACAAGACCTTTGTAAGGCTTGTTTCCCACAGTGATTGGGATAGTTAAGTACTATTTTCCACAGGTTAAAAAGTTATCATACAAGGTCTTTGATTAAGACTAAGAAAGTGAATTTATTTACTTTTGCAAATTACTGATCTTATTAGACAACATGTCTACATTAGATTATTTTATCACACAAGGCAGGGCTCTTGATAAGACTGGTCAGCAATTAGAAGAATGGGCAGGTGCTCAATATGACAAAGCATTAGCTGCTGCTGCTGAAGAAAGAAAAGCATTGATTGAAGAAAAGAAATTAGCAGCTGAGGAGAAAGATTAGAAGCTGAGGAAAAAAAATTACAAAGAGAGGATGAACAAAAGAAATTGCAGATACAGACTGATGAAAAAAGATTCCAGATGGAAATGGAAAAAGAGAGAAGAAAAGATGAAGCTGCTGCAGAAGAGAGAAAATTACAAGCTGAAGCTCAAGAGAAAAAAGCAATAAGAGAACATGAACACCAAAAAGAACTTTTAGCATTTGAGTTAGAAAAGTTAAAGTTAACAAACATAAGTGATGGTAATCAAGCATCTGGTGGTAATGGTAAACCCTTTACTTACAAGGTCAAGGTACCAGCGTTCAACCCTTCCAGTGATGACATAACATTCTGGCTAAATAGATTTGAACGCTCGTGTCGAGCCCATAATGTGGACAAATCACAATATGCTAACCAGTTATCAGAAAATCTGAAAGGTGATTCTCTGACTAGTTTAAGTTTGGTTGAAGAGGCTGACAAAGATAACTATGATGTTATTAGGGCAGCCTTATTAAAGAAGTATCAGTTGTCTGAAGAGGGTTATCGGAAGTTGTTTAAGACAATGGTGCCTGAGGCAGGTGTAGAATTCTCAGAATTCATTGCAAGGACACGTCTTACATTTGATCGTTGGATTGAGCTATCCAAAACAGAAAAGACTTATGAAGCCCTTATGGACTTGATACTCAGAGACAAGATTATGTCAAGTATAAATAAACCTTTCCTCGAATTCTTACATGAGCGTAAACCTAAGTCTCTAAAAGAAATGGAACAGTATTGTACCCAATACGTCACTGCACATCCGGACGTAGCTATTAGCAACAGTAAGGTTAAAGAAGGTATGCCAGTTGCTTCTGCAACACCATACAACCCTAATCACTCTCACAAATTCCAAGGACCTCAAAATAGGTTTAATAAAAAAGGTAACTATTACAGTTATCAGAACCAAGGTAACCAATCATTTCAGGGTTCTTCTTCGAATACCTGGAGAAGAGCTGACAGCCCTCGATTCAGGGGTGGTCATAATTACAGGAACTTCCGCAAAGGAAGTCATTCTAGAAACTATCCAAGTTTTCCTTCATGGAGACAACAGGATCATAATTACCGAGATACTCATTATAATGAATATGATGATAGTAACCAAAGGAGCTATGATTCAAACCCGAGTAGGGGTTATAATAGTGGAAACAATGATAAGTACAGAGGCAATAATAACAGAGGTAGAGCACAATTCAAAAAACATAAAGCTCATTACCAGGCGAACTCTGCACAGCAAGAGTCCCACGAAGCCTATAAACAAAATAAAGATAATGATGACTCTAATAATATGGCATGTGCCGCTTTTGATTTTGGGAGAGCATCTCAGTGCCCCCAATGCAAAACATTATTTGAGCCAACCACAGTGTCTACTTTAAGCTGTGGGCATCCTCTTCCCGCTCTTCCTGCGTCAATCGCGCATGATGGGAGAGGTTCTCTTGTCTTACACAAAGGTTTAGTAAATGACAATCCAGTCTCAGTACTTTTTGATTCTGGATGCACAACTATTGGGGTTAGGCAGTCACTCATAGATCCTTCTCATTCTA
The DNA here is from genome assembly GCA_024509875.1 of Oreohelix idahoensis. Classification (NCBI taxonomy): domain Eukaryota; kingdom Metazoa; phylum Mollusca; class Gastropoda; order Stylommatophora; family Oreohelicidae; genus Oreohelix; species Oreohelix idahoensis. The sequence goes on from JAMPIV010000917.1 coordinate 541,687, forward strand.
CAGGCAAAGTAGTCAAATGCGTAACATTTGGCGGCACCATAGAGAAATACTCTACCGCTATAATTAGGATTGCTACTCCTTTCTTCACAGGAGATGTACACGCATGTCTTTTGCCGAATCCGATCGCTGATCTTATCATCGGTCGCATTCACGGAGTCAAAGAATGCACTCCGGAGCAAATTTCCGTTTGGGAAAATCAAAATATGCAATCTGCTAATGCGGTAGTCACTAGAGCTCAAGCTCTCAATATGCCTGAAACTTCATCTGTTGAAGATAATGAAGTGCATAACCAAGATGATCCCTTGGTAATTTCTCGTGACTCGTTTATAAAACAACAAGAAGAAGATCCGACTCTTAAGAAATTCTTCACTCTTGTAACGAAAGGTGATCCGAATAAAGATTCAAATTGTAAATCTTGGATTACAATGAAGAATGGCGTACTTGTACGTATGGTGCAAGACTCCACTAAGTCAAGTCATTCTCAGATTCTTGTACCCAAGAATTTGAGAGTTAAAATCTTACAACATGCACACGACTCTCAGTGTGCTGGTCACATGGGTTTTTCCCGTACAAAGTCAAGAGTTCTTGCGGCTTTCTTTTGGCCTTTTGTGAACAAGGACATACGGATCTATTGTCGATCCTGTAAAGTATGTCAAGAAGTCAAATCCAAAGGTCCTCTCGTCATGCTGCGCCTATTCAGGCTGCAGATATTCCTATTCGTCCATTCCAGAAAATGGCGATAGACATCATTGGTCCATTCAAGATCAAATCTGCTAGAGGACATCAGTTTATCTTAACGTGTGTAGACATGTGCACACGTTGGCCAGAGGCTATCCCTCTAAAGAGCATTACTACCGCTGACATTGCAGATGCTCTTTGGCTTATATTTTCTCGGCTGGGATTCCCCGGAGAAATATTATCAGATCATGGCACCCAACTGATATCGGATACCATGTCTCAAGTAATGTCTACTCTACAGATAGAGAGATCTTTGAGTAGCATCTATCATCCTATGTCCAATGGGATGGTCGAGCGACTAAATAGAACACTTAAGAACTTATTAGGGAAGATAACTGAGGATCATCCTCAAGATTGGGATGGGGTTTTACCCGCGGCCCTCTTCGCGTACAGAGAGGTCCCCAATGAACATACAGGGTTTTCGCCCTTTGAACTTGTCTTTGGCGCGCGACCGCGCGGCCCAATGTCTTTGCTGCATGATCTTATAACAGCTGACAATATTGACGATGACACAAAATCTTCTTACGAGTATGTCATCGCGCTGAGACAGAAGATTATCGAAGCATGCAAATTGGCAACGTCCTCTTCTGAATTTGCTAAGCAGAAGGCAAGACAATTTGCTAATAAGAAGAGAACTTTACGACAACTTTGTCCTGGTGACAAAGCATTTGTTTTGCTACCTTGTCGTGAAAATAGACTCCTTATTAGTTGGAAAGGTCCGTACGATATAATATCGAAAATTTCAGATGTTGACTACATCGTCGATATCAACGGGAAGCATAAAACCTTCCACATCAATATGCTTACGGAGTTCCATGAACGTCCTGACTATCTACAGCCTATTTTCCAGGCAACGGACGATTCTCATGTCAAACGTGGTCATTACTCATCACTGTCTGTAATACAGGATGAGGAAACAAGTTTTTCGGATGTTAATCTTCCGCTTCCAATGATCCCACTTCATTCTAGTGAATCATGGAAAGACGTTACTGTTTCTCCTGATTTGTCTCTAGGAGAACGGCGACAAGTTTCGGTTATGTTACAAACATTTCAGGATGTCCTCACTGACATCCCTGGACAAACTCATGTCATTGAGCATGACATTGTTCTAACTGAACATACTCCAATTAGGGTTAGACCTTATCCTATCCCTATACATTTCCAATAAGAGAAGACTCTAGGCAGAAATATGTCTCCGACTATATAAGGAAAAGACGATGGTCATATATCGGTCATGTCCTACGAATGCAAAACAACAGAATACCACTACAGGCGCTCACTTGGGTTCCTGAGGGTAAGCGGAAAAAAGGAAGACCAAAAGAAACACTCAGAAGAACAATAATAAGAGAAGGAAGAACGTTGGGCCTAAATAATGTGCAAGAGCTAAGAGGAGTGGCGTCACAACGAACAACCTGGAGAGCACTGGTTTCTGCCTTATGCGCCGTGTTTGGCGCTTAAAGAATTTATTATTATTATTATTATACATTTCCAAACACAGGTTGAAAAGGAGTTGGATGAAATGATAGATTTACAAATAATCGAACCATCCACTTCTGCATATTCTTCGCCGATGGTTATTGTTCGAAAAAAAAAAAAAGACAATAACATACGTCTTTGCGTTGACTATCGCAAATTGAATCAAGTTACGAAGTTCGATGCTGAACCTATGCCTTTACTAGAAGAGTTACTTACTCGTCTTTCTAAATCGCATTTTTTCACTAAACTTGATTTGTCTAAAGGATATTGGCAAGTTCCATTATCCGAACGCGCCAAACCTCTTACCGCTTTCTCTACTCCCAGAGGCCTTTTCCAATGGAATTTTATGCCTTTCGGCCTTATGAACGCACCAGCTACATTTGTACGCATGATGCGTCGAATCCTATCGTATCGGTCAGATGTCATTGCTTATCTAGACGACATCTGTCTTTTCAGCGATACTTGGGAAGATCACTATTCAGGGTTAGTTGAATTATTATCAACTCTGCGTGAGTATAACCTGACAGCAAAACCATCTAAAGCTTGTATTGGCTTTAGCGAAATTGCTTTCTTAGGCCATCGAGTAGGTCACGGTTTCTTGAAGACAGAAGACCATAATATCACTAAGATACTTAACATCTCTATCCCTAGGACTAAAAAGCAAGTGCGAAGTCTTTTAGGTCTCATACAATTTTATGGACGTTTCATTCCGAATCTGTCCTCTATCATGGCACCTCTCTCTACACTATTAAAGAAAGGGTCGCCAAACATGGTTCACTGGTCTCATGAATGCCAATCCTCACTAGAGAAGATCAAAACTATGTTTTCATCACCACCTATTTTAGTGTTACCTACAACAGATAAGACATTTGTTCTTCGTAGTGACGCTTCATCCACTGGGATTGGAGCGGCACTAATGCAAGAGTACTCTGGAACTCTGCATCCTGTAATGTATATATCCAGAAAACTTAATGCTGCAGAAAGGAATTACTCGGTTTTAGACCGTGAATTATTGGCAATGGTTTGGTCAATTCTCAAACTCCAAAGATTCCTTCTGGGCGCGCGCATTTCGTAGTGGAAACTGACCAAAAAGCTCTTACGGCTATCCAAAGTAAGAACTTGAAGAGCTCGAGATCAACTCGATACGCAATCGCTCTTCAACCTTTTCATTTTTCGGTACGAGCTATCCGTGGTTCAGAAAATGTGATGGCGGACATTCTGTCCAGATGCCCACATGATGCCACTTAACTGTTAAATATTGGATTTTTTAATATGTATAACTTTACAACAGTTATTTTTTTGTTCTTTACTAAGATACACATTTGTAATTTAATAATAGAATGATGGTATCTCTACTTAGCGGTTTATTGATGTTTATTCACCGCTGTTCTTTGATGATTGTTTCTTCATAAATCATAAATTTAAGATTATAGTGTGAATTTTTGGTATGCATTGTATAATTACCAGAATTGTATTATACGTACATCACACCTTCCTGGAAACATTTATTCGTAGAGAAACAATTTCTCTCAGATTTTGAGATATATTCTCACCGGTCATATTAGGAATTATAGTTATTCCTGATATTTGCATCTGCGCAGTATTCTTGCGTTTTGAGCCTATTGTATGGTGCTCCTAGATGTATTTAAAAAAAAAAAAAAATTTATTTTTTTTTTTTTCCCGGGAGGTGTGGTAAGACTGTAAAGGGCAATTTTTACTATCTTGCAATATAATACATTTATATACTTATTATGTTCGCAAATATTTTGGTAAACAAAGTGTTTCCTTTTTAAGTGCTTAAGGAGAAGTCATTTTTGAGTTACTTCCCTTGAAGGCAGTTCCGTCATCTTCGATCGGACTCCGCGGACGAATTTAGGCCTACTGCGATTTATTCTTTGGCTGGGTAGGAATAGATTATTCTTGCTTCAGTATATCTATGGCCTGAATTTATACGTAGTGTTTGTATGAGTAGGACGAGTCTGTCTTATATATGGATATCTTTACATTTCTAAGTCGAACTATGTTGGTTGTCGCTAGAAAAGGTCAAAGGCTATGCAGCGGAAGTATCGCTAGCAAGGGGTGTGATTCATGGCTGTCATCCTGTCTGGATGTAGAATTTTGATGTAGCCGGCCTATCGCCGAAAAAGTGATCTATAAGTAGATGGGGAAAAGTGATAGTCATTTAGACATGTTGTATGTACTTTACCCCAGTGTTTATTCTCTTTTGCCAAGGAATGGCAAAGTTATATTTCGCATAGAAAGGTAAAACCACAATTTATTATGAACTTGGGCTTCGCCATCGTTGTCGATAAACAGATGCACAGTGGTACTTTTGAAAAGAATATTTATTCAAAGGAAGATGACATTCCTATGTATCAGCACTAGATTATATGATATTATTCAATTACCTCTATGACAGAAGTTATGAAGAAATGAGGACATTTAACGAATGACCAATTTTGGTCTGGATCCTATAGTGAGTGAAACTCACGAGAGAAGAACAGCCATGTTGAAATTCATATACTTTGTATTTATCGAGTGAGAAAAAGGGATGCCTGTACTATCGCTCGATGAACCAAGAGATCACTGCTACATGTGAGAACCCATGTCTGGGATTCCTATATCTTTATGGAAAAAATATATATATTGAACTTTACGTGAAGGGATATTCGCTAGACGAAATTAGGTCTAGGAGCCTTCCTATATATTGGTTATGGTCTGACGTGCCCAGTCAGTAAAGCCAGATGATTTACATGATGGAACTCTGAATGCTTATTTACGAATGCTCCATTATGATATTTGCCAAGCATGAAGGCTAACTTAAGATGATATGCCTGTGATCAACATTATGCTGTCTATGTCGACATTTGTTCCTGTAACCATACACGTACTGTCCAAGTGTGCGTCTCATTAAATGTTATAAAAAGACCACCGTAGTTCCAGTACTTCTTGAATTCGAACAGTGTGAGTATGAGTGATGTACTACCCACTTGTCAACTCTATCGAATCATTCTACCATTCGCGTTCTGACATTCATATACACACTCATTGTCTACACTCACATTCTTGTCGGAGCCTCATCACGTTCCAGGACAAGATGACCTGTATGACCAAAACTGTGCTGGGTTTAATGAGTTGACAATCGTTACACTTTACTACACCAGTCCCAACATCTACATTTATCAACTGGTGGACATTCACGTCATTTAACAAATAAAGCGTGATTCAACAACTAGTAGCCAGTATGAGTTAACAACAACAATACAGAGTTTATCAGCACCCTTGAAGTGATAACCCTCAGCTGCTTTTTTTTTTTTTGACTCGTGTTCCTTTCAGCATGTTTGTTTCTCTTCTGCTTGTTGTAGGAGCTTCTTTTCACTCATTCTGAGATAACACCTTAGGGAGCATCTCCACTTGATGCAATCACAGCTATGTCCTCCCAGGTAGCTGGACTTGTATCCAGTCGTTTCATGTCTCTCTTGCGCACATGTTTTAACTTCAGCTGCAGTTGCACGGCTGTTCATTTGCCAGTTGTCCATAGAAAAATCTTTTGGGATGTGACCATCTTCTGTGCGGCAAACATGGCCACGTCAGTATAATCAGCTTTGTTTAAGCAGAGTATAGATGCTTTGAAGTCCATCGCATGACAGCACCTTGACATTGGTCGGTTTGTCCTTCCATGAAATACCACATATATGTCGTAGACGCTGTAGTTGGAAGGCATTGAGCCTTATTTCTTGCTTAGCATAGGTTGTCCATGTCTTGATGGTGACACAGGCATCATATACCACAACTTTAGACTTTATAGTGAGTATGAAGTTCCCCCAGACATGCATTGTGAGGCGGGTAAAGATTGATTGGTACAGCTTTACCATTGCAGCTGTCTATTTCTGTGCCCAAACAAAGTTTGTTGTTGATGGTGGAATGTGAAGTGGTGCACCACTGCCAATTCATAACTATCAATAGTAATAACTAATTCAACATTCACATCCTGACCTAGCACATTTGTTTTCTTTAAACTTATTGTGAGGCCAAAGTCCTTGCATCACCAGATCTGTGTACTTTCAGTGCTTCTCTATGGTGCGGAATGCTGGAGAGTAACAGAAGGAAATGTCAAAACTTTCCTCTTTCCACACAACGTGCCTAAGGAAAATTCACCAAATCTTTAGGCCGAATACCATCACCAACCAAGAACTACTTGTTTGGAGTATCCAAGAGGACCTGCACACCATCATAGCTGGCATACGCTGGAGTTGGGTTGACCACATCCTCAGAAGGGACCCTGGTGCCATTACAAGAACAGCTATGCTATGGACCCCGAAGGAAAGCGAAAGAGAGGCTGACCAAAAACAACTTGGCGGAGAACTGGATGCTGAGATGCAAAGAATGAACCAGAGTTGGGGCACTGTACGAAGGATGGCTGCCGACCGAACAAGGTGGAAGCAATTTGTTGCTGCCCTACAAGATGCCACCAGGTGTGATGGCCACTGACTGCTTTGACAGTCTGCGGCTAAGTATCAAAGAAGAAGAAAGTCCTTGCATGCTTGAGAGAAACGATTCATCAAGCTCTAGAAGCTCCTGTTGACTTTGGGTGATGATTACTACTCTCGATATATGACTTATTTATTACTCATATAATAAAATTCTTTCCACAGATACGAAGATGAAATCATTGATGCGGTAGAGGAAGGTCCTAATGAACATGAAGTCAACAGTCTCCTGCAGAGATATCCTTTTTGAATGCTTATGGTAACGTTATGTATCCCCAAGTATTATGTATCATGGGCCACCAAGTATTATGTATCATAGGCTCCCAAGTATTACATATCATGCGCCGCCAAGTATTATGTATCATGGGCCCCCAAATAGTTCTTGTGGGGTCTCAGAGAAGATGAAAATAGAGTAAGACTACTGCTTTCTGAGAAATCTCACAAGAAGTGGCTAATATAAGATTGCGTATGAGGCTGGCAACCTCATCATATAAACCAGAGTGCTACAGAAACGACTTCTGCACTCTCTGATGAATGATTTGTTGCAGGTTGTCTGAAAGGAGGGGGTGAGAAGATTCTCCTTGGGGGAAGGCATGAAAGGGTAAAGGACGATAGTGCATCGTGAAGTTACAGGAGGTTCCTGCTTGCCATCACATTATACTTATGTCATCTCCCCCAAAGATCACAGGCCTTCAACAAACTTATGCCAAGTCTTCCTGTCCCGTAACCCCAGCTGAAGGTCTGTCCATGTGTTCTTCATGCCCTTCACGTCTGTCTCCAGTTCTCTTCTCCGTATGTTCATTGGTCTCCCTCTACCTCTCTTACCCTGGGGATTGCAGAAAAGAGACTGCGTGGTGGTGCTATCAGGTTTCCAAAATGTGTGTTATATCCATCTCCAGCGTCTTCCTCTCATCTTTTGTTGCACTGGCACATGTCTGGTTCTTGTCATCATTTCCACATTAGTGATCTTGTCATACCAGTTTAATCCTTCTATTCTATCAATCAATACCTTTTTGCTCCCCTTCAACCAACACATGCCAAGTCCTCCTGTCACGTGTCATCCGCTCAAGTTCTTTCCATGTTTTCATCATCAATTTCACTTCAGTTCTCTCCTCCATGTGTTTTTTGGTCTACCTTGACCTTTGTTTCCCTGCGGATTCCAGAACAAAGTCTGCCTTCTAATGGTAATACTATCAACAGGTTTCCTCAGTGTGTGACCTATCCATCTCCAGCGTCTTCCTCTCATCTCTTGTTCCACTGGCGCTTGTCTGATTCTTGTCATAATTTCTGCATTAATGATCTTGTCATACCACTTCAATCCTTCTGTTCTACGCAAGCATCCATTTATGAAAGTCTGTAGCTTTGTGGTTGTTGTTTTTGTTGTTCTTCTTCCTTCTAACGTGAGTAATAAGCTTCCTCTGCATACCAACTCCTTTCAGAAAATTCTTATTACCTTCTTTTTTAAGCTGTGCATGGCTTATTCATACTCAGAAAATGATGATACAGTTTAATGTGTTTGTATATTGCCATGCTGAAGAGAAAGTTCAGAAAAATGCTTAACCAGCAGCACAGATAAATACCAAGAAGCACTACTGCATGTTTTACAGAATGCACCAGTGGGATCTAAAAACCAGTCGGTGAAAGTAAGTTTTGTGTTTGATCTTTGCACAGTTAGTATCACTCTAAACCAAATGTTCTCGGTGGTACTTACTCATTCCTCTTCTTCCGTGAAGTGTAGAGGTTTGGAAGAGAGAGCGCCATATCGGCTGTCTTCCTATAGGCCTGGTTCCATTCTAGTCCTTGGTCCTTCAGAGATTGTCTAATGTTGTCCTCCCAGTGAACTCTGGGTTGTCCTGGAGGTCTGGATCCCTGGCTCTTAGCCTCCCATACCGATCTTTTCCCATTCTGCAGACATGGCCATGTTCTTGGTGGTGCCAGTGACTTCTTCTTCTTCTTTGGTCCTTGGTCACTGTCTGACAAACCAATCAGTGACCATCACGCCTAGTGGCATCTTGTAGGGCAGCAACAAACTGTCTCCACTTTGCTCGATCGACAGTCATCCTTCGTGTGGTGCCCGAGCTCTGGTTCACACTTAGCATTTCCGCCTCCACTGTTCTTCGACAAGTGGCTTTTGGCCATCCTTGCTTTCTCTCTTCTTCTGAATTCCTTAGCATGGCAGTTCTGGTGGTGGTGTCAGGGTCTCTTCTGAAGATGTGATGAACCCAATGCCAGCGTCTATCCGCTATGATGGTGCGCATGTCCTCTTGGTGGCTCCGAGTTAGCAGTTCTCGGTTGGTGATGGCGTTTGGCCAGAACATTTGAAGAATTTTCCTTAGGCAGGTTGTGTGGAAAGAGGATAATTTGGACATTTCCTTTTCTGTTGCTCTCCAGCATTCTGCACCGTACAGAAGTCTAAAAATTACGCAGCTCTCATGTATTTTTAGTTTAGTGTTTGTACTATCCTGGGAGGATTTCCAGATGTTGTTTAGTTTGGCGAAGGAGTGCCGGTGACTGGATGATGACAACAGATCTCCTGGAGCAAGAAATGTAACACTTGAATCCTTAGAAAGTCTTGAAGATGACCAGATATAGTGCTACACTCCTCGGTGTCGCTGCAGATTATAATTATTGATATGACAGTGCCATAAGTCAGCAGCATGCTTTCAGAATGACCAAATAGAATTATCTAGTAACAGAATTGAGATATTAGGGGTTCACCTCAAAAGTCATAGCTGTAGAAGAATGTGCAAGAGGTTCTGCGGCTGCATCAGTGTATAATCGACTTAAACAGTTAGATCCGAAGGGGCAGTCAAGAACAAGGTTACTTAAAAGGCTTGGCGAAACTGCAGAAAAGGCGTCATGCAGGCTTTGAAGTAACGTGCGACACGCTATGGAATTCAGGACAATAATTGATATACAACATAATTGTACTTGGAAAAATACACAGTACAAACTGAATCATCATCATCATTTGCCTTTGCGCTCCTTACAGAGCAAGGAGCCACCACTGTAGCTCATCTCCTTGCAGGAAGCCTACATCAAATATTCACGTGCTGTTGCAGCACTGGTGTTCTTTCTTTGTCTTGTCAGAAACCCCCAAGAAGATCACTAGGTGCTAACTGAAGGATATCAGAAAGTCTTCTTCTGTGATTGATACCACCAGAACTTAAAGAAAAAAGGATGTTAACAGTGGAAACAAACTAAGATCACGTCCTGTTCCTTAGGATAGCTCTCTTTCTGTCAAGTTCGGTTCCTTCTTTACTATTCCCATCAGTCTATTTTTCACAGAAGAGTCTAGTTGTCAGTTTGTAGTGTTTTCCATTTCTGCTGCCACATATGTGATTCTTCCTTGCTCATTTAGACAGATCTTTATATACAACAGAAATGACCAAATCCACCAGCTCAATAGACCATCATTTTCTGCTGCCACATATGTGATTCTTCCTTGCTCATTTAGACAGATCTTTATATACAAGTATAACACATATGACCCAGTCCACGAGCTCAATAGACCATCATTTTCCGCCTGAGAACTAGGCCACCATCACCTCAGGATATCTCATATGAATGAATGTCCATGTTGAACCAGAATCCAGACTCCTGAACACATTCTACAAAAATTCCCAACCCATGATGACCCACGACCCCTGACCTGCCAGAGGGCACTGAGCTCAGGCAGAAGCTATGGGGCTGCCGCACTGACCTAGGAAAGATGGTGGACTCTGTCCTGCTGATTTAGCATTACTGTGGACAGATCTAAAAGATACATCTGGATGGAGATGGAGAGAGAGAAAGAAAAATATGTCATCATCATTACCCCTCGGCTAAATTCAATCAATCAGTACCCTTTAGCTCCCCAAGGAGCAAAGGCAAACAAACACATGCCAATTCCTTCTGTAACATGCCATCACTTCAAGTTCTTTCCAAGTTTTCCTCATCACTTTCACCTCTGTCTCCAGTTCTCTTCTCCGTGTGTTTTTTGGTCTACCTCTGCCTCTCTTTCCATGGGGTTTCCAGAACAAGGACAGCCTTTTAATGCTTTCAACAGGTTTCCTCAATGTGTGTCCTATCCATCGCTAGCATCTTCTTCTCATGTTTCACTGGCATTTGTCTGGTTCTTGTCATCAGTTCCACATTTGTGACTTTGTCATACCATTTCAATCCTTCTATTCTTTACAAGCACTCATTTATTATCAGCTAAATTACAGAAGAATAATGTTACTATCAGTGCCAGGAAAATATTAAACAGGACCATCCTCGAGAGATTAAAAGAGTCCATAAACAAAGAACTGAGGGGATGAACAAGCAGGTTTTAGGCAAAACAGATCCTGTACAGATCAGATAGCCACATTGAGAATAGCAGTGGAACAAAGTCTAGAATGGAACTCGTCTCTACATTGGATTTGTGGACTATGAAAAGGCAGTTGACAGTGTAGACAGAGAATCACTTTGGAAATTGATGAGGCATTATGGAATCCCCCTAAAGATCATTAAAGCACATATGGCCGTCACGAGTACCATTTTCTGAAAAAACTCTGGAGAAGCAGATAGCCTGAAGTTGACCACTGTTTTCTTTGAAAATATTAAAGTAGACGTCTGAGAGTGTACGTAGAAGAAGGACATGTGATGAGAAGAAGAAAGGTGGAAGATAGAGGGTGACACAGAGAAAAGATGCTGGACAGTTTCACATCATGGCATGGAAAGAAATCAGCATTGCTAGATAGCACTGGAAGTTGTGGACAGACATGATCGCCTACACCGCCAGGCATGGTACTTCAATCAATCAATCAGTACCCTTTAGCTCTCCAAGGAGCATAGGCCTTCAACAAACACATGCCAAGTCCTCCTGTCACGTGCCATCATCTCAAGTTCTTTCCATGTTTTCCTCATCATTTTCACCTCTGTTTCCAGCTCTCTTCTCCATGTGCTTCTTGGTCTACCTCTGCCTCTCTTGCCCTGGGGGTTCCAGAACAAGGACTGCCTTGTAATGCTATCAACAGGTTTCCTCAGTGTGTGTCCTATCCATCTCCATCGTCTTTGTCTCATCTCTTGTTCCACTGGCACTTGTCTAGTTCTTGTCATCAGTTCCATGTTGGTAACCTTGTCATACCATTTTAATCCCTCTATTCTACGCAAGCACCCATTTATGAAAGTCTGTAGCTTTTTGGTAGTTGTCTTTGTTGTTCTCCATGTCTCAGAGCCATACAATAGGACTGACTTCACATTTGAGTTGAAGATTCTTATTTTCGTGTTGGATCCGATTTCTCTTGATCTCCATATATTTTCCAATGCAATGAAAGCTCCTCTTGCTTTTTGTATTCTTATTTTGATATCACTGTCTGTCCCTCCAACTTTGTCTATATTGCTACCAAGATATGTGTACGATTCTACATCTTGTATTGGTGTATCTTCAAGTTCAACCCTGTTATCATTACCTGCATTTATTCTCATTATCTTTGTCTTTTCCCTGTGTATTTTCAGACCCAATTGCTGTGACCTCTCATCGAGTGTTTTCAATTTGTCCTGCATCTGATTACGGTTATGGGACAGCAGAGCTAAGTCATCAGCAAAATCCAGATCATCCAGCTGCTTAGTCAGAGTCCACTGGATTCCATTTCTGTTGTGTGTTGTCGATGTTCTCGTAACCCAGTCTATTGCTAGTAAGAAAAGAAATGGAGACAAGAGGCATCCCTGTCGCACTCCTGTTCTTATCCCAAACGGTTCTGTAAGCTGTCCTTCATGAAGAACTCTGCATGTCATGTCTTCATATGTTTTCTTTATTAAATTAATGATCTTCAGGGGAACTCCATAATGCCTCATCAATTTCCAAAGTGATTCTCTGTCTACACTGTCAAATGCCTTTTCGTAGTCCACAAATCCGATGTATAGTGGTGAATTCCATTCCAGACTTTGTTCAACTATTATTCTCAAAGTGGCTATCTGGTCTGTACAGGATCTGTTTTGTCGAAAACCTGCTTGTTCATCTCTCAGTTTCTTGTCTATGGACTCTTTTAATCTTTCAAGGATAATCCTGTTTAATACTTTTCCTGGCACTGAAAGTAACATTATTCCTCTATAATTTGTGCACTCTTGTAAATTTCCCTTCTTAGGCAACTTAACCAGATATCCTTCCTTCCATTCTGCTGGTATCTCTTCCTTTTCCCAGACTTTACCAAGTAATTTATATAACATCTCTCTAGCCGTGTCGATATCTGCTTTGATGGCCTCTGCTGGAATGCCATGAGGTCCAGACGCTTTTCCATCTCTTATTTATTATCTTGAAAGTATTTTATTATTGAAAGGATTGTATAAGCTTTATATATACGAGTGACGATCTTAAAGATCACCATCAGTGTGAAAGCCTGAGTGATTATCATTAATCCTGGTTGTGTATTGCCTGACCACATCAATGGGTCTACTGTGAAGTTCTTCATGTGTATTAAAATGTATCAACCGTCAATTGGCAGTTATTACTTTCTTTAAAGAAAGAGATGTGTGAACGAAAGAATCCTAATATTTATCTGCAAGGCACGTAAAGAAAGAACCCTGGACGTTAACTCTGGACATGAATATTGGATACTTATAAAATAAGCTTGCAAAAGCTACACTACAAGCAAAAATAATCACGAAGCAGCACCTTTGAAGTAGATGTTCAGTAGTCATAATATTGGTGCCACGGTTAACTCGTCAGTCATTCCTAACTTTAACTTGTTTTGAATAGATGGTATCCCAATCTGTTGTGGCCTGTGTTTTTTTTTTTTTTCAGTTCGCTTGCTAATACTCGAGGCGAAATCTCAGGTTATTATTTTATGTCTAACCTGACATTGATTTTACGTGAGTATCCCTTTATTTCTTGTACAGAGACAGGTGTCCCTCGCCATTCAGGCAAATACTCGCCGATTTTGGAGGTACCCATTGCAGCTGGGTCGGCTCAGGAGCCGCCAGTCCCTGTTCGACGACACTCCTTCAAATGTCCTCGCCAGGTCTCGAGTTAATCCAGTCCAAATCCCGGTTGACGAAAAATCCTCAAATGCCGTCGCCCGGGTTTGATCCTGTATCACCCGGTCGCCAGAGCGGTGTTGTAACCACTACGCTAGCGCGGCTCCCGTGGCCTGTGTGAAGTCTGAAGATTACCACTCATTCACTTTTGCTTAGCTGGTAATGCACATCATTGTGTTAGTGGCCTGATGCTCTGCTTCCCACTTGCTTCTGTATCTGCTGGTGATAAAACTCTTGGCCTCTTCATAAGTTATGCTTGGGTCAAGTTGAGATAGCTGTCCACCTTCCTTTGCCAATCTGTCAGCCTCTTCATTTCTGTGGATGTTGCAGTGAGATAGGATCCACTGTATAACAACTCTTTTGAACTGGCATAGTTTGTGGAGTGTTACTCTCAGGTCATCCATCTGTGTATGCATGGATAGGTGTTGCTTGTGTAATGTTTCTTTTATGTTTTGTGGTTAGGATTGACCATGTCCCCCCCATTATTCCTACGTGGAACGTAATACCATGTATCGAGGTATCTATGAACTTCACTGATTAGATAACACTGGTATACACACATTTTGGTGCCTTAAATTTTATAGCTGTTCTTGGGTAATTTTGGGTTGCTGATTCCAAAAATGTAATCAGATTTTTTCTATCAGCTCTAGTTTTTGAGATAACTAAGAATGACCATATTAGTAGGGCAATTGTTATGTACAATCCTAGAGTTAGGTGCTATCAGTGGCATTTTGACTTTAGTCTGCATTCATATTATATGTAATTACTGTGCATATATTACCAAAGATGTAATAAAACTTTATCACTAGCACTTGTTTAGTCAACACGCAAAAAGGATCTTTTCGAGGACTTCCTGGAATGTGATATGCCCGGACAGTCACGCTTAAGGGTCCAACAGTAATCTGCCATCATGTGGGCATCCCAAAGTACCTGTTATCTCTCTTCCATTGTTTTTATATCTTGGTGAAATCTTTCACCTTGCTCCTCACTAAAGTCGCCAAGATTCTCCGGAAATAAATGTAAATGGTTATGGAGGTAGTGCAATTTTATGCTCATGTTGCATCCAAGTTCACAAAAACTCGACAGCATGTTTCCAACTAATTCAGAATAATTGTCTGCTTTAAAGTTACCCAGAAAGTTTTGCACAACTAAAACAAATGATGACCAGGCTGTGGACTCTGTTTTGTTCATGGAATCAATAAAATTTGGATCGTTTATTAACTTTCTAATTTGAGGTCCATCAAAAATTCCAGCTTTAAGTTTGTCTATGCTCAATTCTGGAAACTTTCTGCATAAGTAATTAAAACAGGTACCATCTTTGTTCAGTGCCTTAACAAATTGCTTCATCAAGCCAAGCTTTATATGTAATGGTGGCAGTAGAATTCTTTTTCGATCAGTGAGAGGCTTATTGACAATATTTTTTTCTCCAACTTTAAATTCATCCCTCAATGGCCACTGTTTCTTTGTCCAGTGCATATCTTTTGCCCTGCTATCCCACAAACATATAAAGCATGGATATTTGGTGAATCCCATTTGCTGGCCAAGCAAGAAGTTCATCATTTTAAGATCTACACAAACCATCCAGTTATGTTCTAAATACTTCAATTTTTCCAGAACTGTGCTTATTGTAGCATACTCCTCCTTCATTGTAGTAGAATGAGCAATTGGAATTGAGCCATATTTGTTACCATTGTGTAAGAGAACACTTACACCCATTTTGTTAACAAGACCTCCTACATTAGTACAAAACACAAGGTTGTTTTCTTTACAAAAGAATGGAATAAAACCTTGCTCTCTGCTGCGATAAAATGTAACCTTTGTTTCAGCAGTCAGTAATTTTTTTTCTTTCAATCTTGAAGCCAAAAGTTCTGAAGATTCCTTGGAGAGATATAGATCTCGGATTAGATCATTTAGTTCAAGCTGGTCGAAGCGTTGAGCATCTGAAAAATCATCTCCGAAATCACTATTACTGTCACTTGTCGTTCCACATGCCACTGCTGTCTCATCTTCTAGCAGGGAATCCGAAATCTGACTGAAAGTTGGAATTGGTATGTCATCTCTGTGTGGAACAGGTCGCCTAGCAGAATCTAAATCTGGATATTTCCACTTTTTGTGATTTATTTCCATTAATTCCCTTAATATTCACAACACAGAAATAACAGTCATCATAGTGGTTCTTGGGCTCTCTCCAAACCATTGGAATTCCAAATTTTAAACATTTTCTTATCCCACAAGTCCACTGTCGCAGGTGTTCAACACATGTTTTGCAAACAATATGAGGAGCCCAAGACTTGTCCTGGTCACCTAGTTTTACTTTAAAGTAAGCAAAGTATGCCTTTTTCACAAAAACAGTAATATGCTTCCTATGTTCTTCTTTGAAAGTGTACTCTCCACAAATATAACAAAATAAATGCGGTGAAAGAAAACATGCTCTTCTTGAAGATGATGCCATTCTCTGTTAGAAGTGTAATAAAATAAGTAGCATACTAACATGCATGCAGTGGCTTAAAATCTAAAAAAGTCAATTCTGGGAAGATTCTTGGAAAACTGAAACTGAGAGTAAACAAGCAGTTTTCTTTTGTAAAGGGCTAGACAGCAATAGTTTTTTTTACATAGCCTTATGTAGAAAATATTGTAATAATACAAAAATGTCTGTATCTCAAAAACTAGAGGTGCTACAGACAAGTAAATGTGATATTTGGATTGAGCAAGCCTCATTTATGTACAATCAAGAGTAAAATGTTTGGCCCCAAAAAATTTTTTTTTTTTGTAGGGCTGTGTAATAACCATACTCCATCTAATTCTCTATACTTTACATTTCAGGACAGGGCAGCTAACCTTGTAGTGAGGGTCTTACTATCCTTCAAGGGAGACATAGACCAGTGTATCCAGTCCCTCGACGGCAAGAATGTAGACACGCTGATGAAGTACATCTACAAAGGGTTCGAAACCCCCTCAGAAAACAGCAGTGCCGTTCTTCTTACGTGGCATCAAAAAGTAAGTGTTTTACAGCACTGCAAATATGTAGATGGCTCTTGTAGTTCTTGGGGGGGGGGGGGGGCGGGGCGGGGGTGTGTGTGTGTCAGAGGAGAATTGAACTATGCTCCCAAAGGCATGTCATAAGAGGCAACTAATGTGAATGTGTACATAACATTGGCATTTAACAACATGAAACAAATACTGACATTAAACACTTTGCTGACCAAATTCGATGATAGTCGAATTTCCAGTTGAAACCCTTGCTGACCAGATTCGACGAAAGTCGAATTAGTAACTCTACCAACGCAACAGACAGCCGTATCGATTGTTTTACGAAACAAGCCTCATCCGGGTATTTTTAACATTCCAAAATGGCTGCGCCCATGAATGATATCGTGAAGCGCTGTTTCTAGCGGAGTTTTGATTAAAATTTCATTATTTTTAGTACAAGAGCCCGTTCTTTGTTTTCATCATGTGTGATGATGAAAACCAGACTTATAACAGAGATGATTCTGACTCTGGCAGCGAATCTGGGGCCGAAAGTGATATCTCATGGCTAAGTAGAGATGTATCACTCAATCGTAATGCAACTGATAGCAGCGACAACGAATTTGGATTAGATGAAGGTGATGTAGGTACATCTGAAGCAGGAGATGGGCATGGCACAAGAGGCCACAGCAAGACTGCACATCAAAATAATCTGTGGAGATGGAGAAAGCTTGCTCAAAACGAACTTGTTGAGCTTGACATGCTTCCTCCATATGAAGAACAACAAGGTGTCACGGCAGACACAACTGAATATATGTCAATTGATTTTTTCAAACTTTTTTTCCCCGACACTGCCATAGATCTGATCACTGACGAAGTGAATAGGTACGGAGAAAATCACCTCTCTCAGTACACAGGAAATGCTAAGTACAAGAAACGTACTTGGGATAAAACTGATGCAGTTGAAATTTCTGCATTCATAGGCCTTCAGATTGGTATGGGAATGTGTTGCAAACCAGCAGTCTCAGACTACTGGTGTAAGAACTTTTGGTTGAATGATACACCATATTCGAGGGTCATGAGTCGGAACAGGTACCAACAGCTCCACAGAAATCTCCATTTTAATAATAATGATAACAGAATTGAAAGGGGGCAGCCTGGGTATGACCCCCTCTTCAAGCTCAGACCCATACTGGATATTATTTTGCCTACATATAAGCAACACTACACACCTGGGCAGGAGTTGTCAATAGATGAATCGATGGTGAGGTTCAAGGGTAGAATATATTTCAAGCAATACCTGCCAGCAAAACCCACAAAGTGGGGATTCAAAGTATTTGTACTCACTGATGCTAAAACACAATACTGCCTGAAATTGAAAATTTATACTGGTAAGGCAAATGATGAAGGTTCTGTTGGGGCAACTTCCAGGGTTGTGAAAGATCTTCTCGATGGATATGGCAACAAAGGACATATTCTCTGCTGCGACAGCTTTTATTCAGCCCCAGCTTTATTTCAAGAGCTGAAAGAAATTCAGATTGGTGCATGTGGAACAGTAGCTGAGAATATGAAGCATTTTCCTGTAGCACTGAAGAAAAAGCAACTCAAATTGAAAAAGGCAGATCATCCTGTGTTTTGTGCCACAGAAGATAAAGGCATGTTGGCAGTTACCTGGCATGACACGAAAAGAGTTAACCTTTTATCTACTGTTCACTCCAATGATGTTATGGACAAGACAGTTAGAAAACGAGGAATACCTGAGGGCAGAACAATTCAGAAGCCAGTGCTAGCAGAAAAATACAACAAAAGTATGGGAGGTGTCGACCACTTCGGCCAACTGGGTGCAAGCTACCCCTACCCACACAGATCCTATAAATGGTACCTTCCATTATATCATTTCTTAGTTGAAACTGCCCTGGTTAATGGGCACATAACCTACAACACTGCCAACTCTACAAAAAAGATCACAGCAAAGAAGTTCAGGCAGGATGTCAGTCTCGCTCTGATTGAACCTGCTATTCTTTGACGCAATGTGACACCTTCAAAACCACAAGTCACAACAACACGACTTACTGAGCGCCACTTCATTGATAAATATGAAAGGGCAAGGTACAAACCAGACTGTAAAGTGTGTAAGGCTGCAGGGAAAAGAAGCCAGACTGTCATGTACTGCCCAGATTGCAATGTACCTCTATGCACGATACCCTGTTTCAAGTTGTACCACACAGTCGAGGATTATCAACGATCCAGACAAAGACTCTTGCAGAGACCTACAGCTACAACTTCAACCCCAGTTAATGAAGGAAGCAGCTCAGACTCCAACTAGAGGTAAGTAACCACTCAAAACATTCACAAACACTCATTGTCAGATGCCGCAGACACAGAATACACTCAAAAAAGACAAATACAAAAATTAAATTTTCTTTGCGATTTATTCACAATTTTTGTTAGCCTTTTATGTTGAAATACATGGTTATCGTTAAATCAGTACATCAATCAAGATTATTTTCTTCATTGCCATCAATGTCCCTAACATTTTATTGCACTGACATCAAACAAATTCACTAAACACTGGAAAAATATCATGGTTTTAAAACATCTCCTGAAATTTCTATAAATAACCACACAAATTCAAGATGGCCGCCATGATCATGTGACCAATTTGCATAAAATATATTTATTCAGATGTAGCAACCATTCATAACGGCGCTCTGAAAATTTCAAAACCCTATGTCTGTTTTTCAATTTTTTATGAATTTAAAACAAAACCAGTTATTTTTAAAGAAATCGGCAAACAAACTTGGTAATGGGAGACATTAATGCACTGGATTGCTGGTTAATCGTTAAATCAGTACGTCAATCAAGCTTATTTTGTTCATTGCCATCAACGTCCCTTACATTTTATTGCACTGACATCGAACAAATTCACTAAACACTGGGAAAAATATCATGGTTTTAAAACATCTCCTGAAATTTCTATAAATAGCCACACAAATTCAAGATGGCCGCCATGATCATGTGACCAATTTGCATAAAATATATTTTTTCAAATGTAGCAACCATTCATAGTGGCGCTCTGAAAATTTCAAAACCCTATGTCTGTTTTTCAATTTTTTATGAATTTAAAAAAAAAAAAAAAAACAGTTATTTTTAAAGAAATCTGCAAACACCCTTGGTAATGGGAGACATTAATGCTCCGGATCGCTGGTCAGCAAAGTGTTAAACAATAATCATCAAGTGTTATATGTATTACGTATGGTGTAGAAACATGGACGTTGAACAAGCAATTAGAAGAAAGAATTGAGGCGCTTGAGATGTGGATATAAACAAGAATGGGGCACGTCTCATGGAAATAGAAGAACACAAGTAAAGAGGTCCGAGAAAACCTAGGAATGAAAAGAGAATTAATGAAGGAGATCAAAATTAGACAGCTAAAATACTTTGGCCATATAAAAAGACATAACACTTTGCAGAAGACCGTAATCGAAGACAGAGTTGAAGGCAATCGTGCAAGAGAAATGCAATGCTATTAATGGGATGTTAACGTCAAGAGATGAACAGGATTCTCAACATTAAATGCACACCAGTATAGACACTACCATTTATCTGAACAATAAAACAATATGAACTAAAACTTTTCTAAGTCCGCAATATACAGAGTTTTTCGATGTGTTGGTGAAAGGACGGTGGCTCTACAGGTAACCCGCGGTGTATTATATGAGGTGTCGGGATTTCAGTTGCCAGCTCATAATGGCTTCACGCTTTGTTAGCTTTACGCGCAACAACCGCAATAATTTGTCTTCACTTTGTTACTTTCACAATTGCCTCCAGCTGGCAGAATTGTGGATTTTAAAGCTGCAACCAAGGTGGAATGGGTTCATTTGCTACACAAGACAACAGGAGGCTGAGACATTTGGGAGTCATGACCCAGGTGGGCCTGCTCCTTCCCCCCCCCCCCCCCCCCTTCCCCCGAGTGTAAAGGAGAAAATACTTGTAAAGGGCTGAAACACTTGATCGATGGGGGGGACTGCTTCTAATGATCAGATTGCCTCCTGTTGTATCGCTCTGTATAGAGTTTCCTATCATATAACTAAAAGGTAAAAACACCTACGAGAGAACTAATATAATAGAGAATTATATAGAGCATAAAATAAATTTTTGTTTAAATTTACATTTAATGAAACGCGTCCTGATATAACCAACAGCTCCATGTATATGGTAGATGGTTGAAAGGAGCACGCTACAAAGAAAAGTAGTAAACACTTTAAGAAAAAAAGAGATGGACAGAAAAGAGTCTGTCAGCGTGCACCATCAAGACAAGAGGCTGATGATATATATTGCAGCCGATCTGGAGATGGCACCTGATGATGATGATGAACACACAGGCATCAGAAAATGAAAGTACTTGGAGAATAATAGAGAGGTGTGCCCTGGACTAATTTTGCTGGGGTGCTAGAATCACCTCTATGGAAAACAATAAAAAGGGGGGACAAATGGAGAAAGAGACAAGCATTTAACGTAAAGTCTATTATACAGTGTGGGCCAAAAGTCATGCCCCAAATGGAATTTATTATATGAATTAAATGTTTGAATGGCTGCCATTTCTTTCTAAACGCCTTCTTACTTGGAATACACAGCCTTTGAACATTCCTAAGTAAAGTAACATTTTCTGTGATATTCGCAAATTCTGATATGATGGGCCTCCTGTAGATCATCTAGTGTTCAGGGATGGCTGACGTAAACAACTGATTTGAGGTGGCCCTGTAAGAAATAATCCATAGGACTTAGGTCTGGAGACCCAGGTGGCCATTCAATGGGCCCACACCGTCCAATCCATTCTTTTTTCTTTAGTTAATTTATGAGCCATGGTAAATATCGAACTGGAACATATAATAAATTGCGTATGGGGCATAACTTTTGGCACACCTTGTTTATTTAGTTAATTATTTTTCTTTCTTCTTCAGACATTTGCCGTCGGTGGTCTAGGATGCATAATGAGAGTAATGACGGATCGGAAGAGAGTTTAGCGGAAATATTTACTATCTATCTGCCGTTATTATCTTTGGTGATGTTTTTATTTGATAAGAAGAATTGTTGAAGAATTAACGTTTGATTGGTAAGAGTTGTTGCATGGACAAATTTTTGCATTACATTATTAGCATCAGCGTTCGATTGGATTAGTTTGGTTTGGTTTGGTTTGGTTTGGTTTTAAGGACCATCGTTATTGCACACAGACAACTCCATCAGTGCTCTGTTCTCCTCCCTTAGATCACACAAGGAGGATCTCAGCACAGTGCATGAACTCCGTAACACCGACAAGAATCCCAGTGTGTGTATATGGGAATCACACATTCTATAAATATTTTTGTGGTGGGTAGGTTTCCTAATTTTTGTAAATTTTGCCAGGGCATTGGCCGTACGGCCTGCTCTTTTCATTTGCAACTGCCGTGGGATTTTTAACATGCGAAACTTGCACATGGGACCTCCTATTTTTTCTTCCGTATCCGAGAAGGCTAGGCATCCGATCTCACTGCCCAGGAGCCCAGAGGGGAAAGAATGACATTATTAGGAACCACCAGTTCTGAAAAAAATTCATTTGATTAACAGTTTAGAAACAGCTAGTTGTAGCATGTAGCTTATGTTTATACATTTTTTTTTTCAGTGGTTGTAACAAAAAGTATAAATACAAAATATAATACAAAGTCTGTACCTTCAAGACTGAAGCACATAAGATACACATACACATACATGATTTTGAAGTACTGGACAGTCGGCAGTATCGGACCACCCACTTTCCCTATTCATCCATTCGTAAGAGGTTTTAACAGTATATGAGAATCAAAAGAATTCAAGTCCAACACAAAAATCAGAATCTTCAATTCAAATGTCAAGTCGGTCCTATTTGTACAGTTCATGGAGAAAAGATGGTGTACAAAGAAGGTACAGACTTTCATATATGGGTGCTTGCTTAGAGTGAAAGGAATGATACCCACAGCCTCCACCAACCTACTTGATGGACGAGTATCATAGAGACAAGATATACCTGAGACATATCTTATAATAATATATAATAGCCCTTCAGTCAAAACTGACTATGAGAATGCACCCCTGAGGTGACAGCACTCAGCTGCTTATTTTCCTGGTGTTTCTTTTGATGTTTTTTCCTATCTTCTGCTTGCTGTAAGAGCTTCTTTTCGCCCAATCTGAGGTGGTGCCGTAGATAGCATCACCACTTGGTGCGATCTGCAGCTTCATCTGCCCAGGTTGTTGGATTTATGTCCAATGCCCTCATGTCTCTACTTGCACACATCTTTGGATCTCAGCTGCGGTCGCCCAAATGTTCTTTTGCCATCTGCCAGTTGTCCATAGAAGATATATTTTGGGATACGACCATCTTCCATGCGATGGAGATAGCCAAGCCTGCATAGTCTGCACTAAGCAGTGTATACATGCTTTGAAGGCCATCACATCAGAACACCTCGACAATTTGTCACTTTGTCTTTCTACGAAATACAAGGATGTGGCGCAGACACCATAGATGGAAGGTACCAATTGGGCAGAATGCTTATAATGGGGTAACTGCTACTTCCCGTGTTTTGCCGACACCTATAGGGTGAAGCTGGAGTGTTCTCTCCAGGGCGCAAGCATGGGCAGTTATATGGAGATCAAGCTGGTTCCCATGCAGCATGTTCCCCCTCTTCAAGCAGACATATCTTATGAGAGAAATAAATGTGGTTATATAAGAGTGATGGAAGAAGAATAAGAACAGAATAAAAAAATTATACTAAATGTGTTTGACAGTGCTGACCTAATTCTGAGATTCATCATCGTCATTTAATATTTTTGTTCCTTTTGAAGCATGTAGCCGCCTTTGCAGCTGGTTCCCATAACAAGAAACTTGCACCAAAGCATTCACATGTTCCTATTGAAACAAAAACCTTGCAAATAGGATATGTTACTGAAGTGGTGGTTTCTGCAGCAGTTTATTTTACACATTGAGATTGTTGGCTCCACGCACAGCCTCATTTTAGTCATGTCATATGACATGCCCGAGGGAGCAGGAGTCTTATTTTGTCATTATCAACTCGGCGACACCAATTGTGAATTATAGTGCAATTATGGTAGTTATAATTGTGAATTATATATTTTTCCCCCACACAGCTTTACAATCTTACATACTCACTTCAGAGAAGCATAAACAATGATACTCATTGGACTGTCTCAGTTAATATTTTGTTTCTTTGTTTGTGCAATCTTTGTTTTTTTTTTATTTTTTGAGTGTATCCCAGTTCATAAAATGCTAAAATAAACCTGATGATAATATGGTTGTGTGCACTAATGTGGACATGTCTTTAAATGCAGTGTAGTGCTTGCCCCTTGCTACAAAGTTACTTTGTTCTGGTATCAAAACCTGGTTGCATTGTGCTTCAGTCTTCCCATGCTGTAACTGGGTGCTTGACTCTGCTCTTAAGTTAGGGAAGAAATGAACAAACTTTATTTTCAAAAGGTTGAGAATTGGGGAGCAGGCTGTCTAACATTGAACCCATCCTTTGTGTCATCTTTTATACTGTATCCATTCATTCTTGCATGTACTGTAGGCAGGGCCGGATTAAGCTAGTGCGGGGCCTGTAGCATATGTTAAGAAAGGGGCCCTATATTTAAAAAAAAAAAACAATAAAACAACACAAATATATTTGAACACATACATTTTTAATTTGCATAGTAATTATCATTATCAATTAATTTGTGCATGTAATCCTATAAACTTGCCACTCGTGTTGCTGGCATTGTCATAACTTTGACCACGGCAGTCTTTAATATCAATGTCATTTGCCTTTAAAAAATTAAGTAGACTTTTAGTAAGCTGTTCAGCACTATGACCTTCCATATCCCAAAATGTCACAAATCTTTCAACTGGTCCAGATGGCAAAACATAGCGCAGAGTCAAAGTCAACTGGTCCATATTAGATATATCTGGAGTAGAATCCAATGAAACGGAATAATACTTGTATTTCTTCACTTCACAGAGAATGTGATCCAGTATGATGGATCCATTCAGATTGATGAATTCCTCACACGTTGTTTTAGATAGATATGATGTATGTCCAAATCCTTTGTTTGCATGAGTACTTATATGCTCTGCCAGAAAAGGGTCAAACTTGGCCAGTAATTCCCGTTATAAGGGGACCCAACAATTTCATCACTGCCACGAAATGAAAGGCCTCGTTCTGCTAAAATCTTCACAACTTCAATTATTCGCTCTAGAAGTTTGTGCCAATACTTTTCTTGAATGTCCATTTGTTTCACAAGTTGAGAATCGACATGTTCACCTTTGTTTTACGCATCAACAGTGAAATTAAAGCTTGTCTATGTGAGGAGCTTTCTTCATGTCGACGCAATAGATTGCTTGCATTTTTCCAGTTATTAAACCCTTCCACAGTAAACTTTGATTAACATTCTGAACTCATAAGCTTGCATGGGAAACAGAATAGGCACCCTTTACTTTCTGAATAGCATAACCATTTTCTTGCATGTTGCTTGTCTGTAAGTTTATGAATATGTGTAAAATAAGACTTCTGACAGTATCAAGTTTTCTTTTCAGTGTCATACAATCGCACGGATGAAAAAAGGCACTATCAACATGTTGACATTTTTCACTTCCCTTGGATATCCAATATTCACGCTCACAGTCATCTATATTGTTCGGCCAATAACCAATATCATTAGAGTACTTCTTCGTTTCACTTATTCTTTCACATTCAGACTCAGTGTATACTGGGTTTTGCTGTATGTTTTCTGCTGCACAGCCTGCAGTAGTACTAGTTGTTCCTGTACTTCCAGCTTCAGCGGTTAGAGCACCATCACCATGAAAATCAAAATATTCTGTCAGCTTACGTGTTTTTGATATCACAAGTTGATCTCTTCTTTCTTTTTCTTCTTTCGCTTTACGTTTTTCACTTCCAGAAGCATAATTACGTCCAATATCTCTGTGTCTACTGCTAATTTTTTGAGTTTTCTAACCTTACAAATCAAGACATTTTAATCAAGATCGAAAGAGAGTGCGAGCACGCCGTATACCTCAATTAAAACAGGAAGTTTCCGTTTCCTAAATTCTAGTTTTTATTGTTAATGCAAATTCATTTCACAAAGAACGAAACAAAATTAAAGGGGCAGTCGCCTAGAGCCAAAAAAGTGGCTTCCGTCCAAACGTGACCAAATTTTCTACGCCACTTAAATGGCTTCCGTCCGCAATTAGTTAAGATAAAAATAATGAAGAGTCACACTAAGTCACCGTCTTATGCTCTTTCTCTCACAATTTCGTGACACCAAATGAAAAGGCGCTAAAGATGGCATAAATCACAAGATCATTGGTTTAATTATCGTATTAGATGACCAAAAAATTATGTACATATTTATTGGCGCGGGGCCCCTAAAAGCGCGGGGCCCGTAGCATATGCTACTTGTGCTACTACGTTAATCCGGCTCTGACTGTAGGTTAAAAAGGCATGCAACATTATTATGGTAATACAAAAGCAAACATTTACCATGTCCAGTCATAATCAAGAAATAAAGTATGTTAAAAAGCAAAAACAAACAACAAAACAAAAATCAAACCCTCCTTGAAACATCAGATTAAGGAAAGCAGAAGCAGCAAGGAAAGGAACTGTCCACCCTGTGGTAGTATCTGCTATGAGACTACCCTTTACCTTTTTACATAACAATTCTTCAAGTAGTTTTTCAATTGCTTATTATTTAAATTTGAAGTGGAATAACTTGATCTGTTGTTGACAGATTGTTCTCATTTCAACATGAAAATTTAATTTGTAGAGCAGCAAACTTTAGTTAAATAAAAGTTTTCTGCATAATGATTATAAAATTGAATTTTCAGTATCATGTTGGAAAGTGCGATATTCAATATGAAAAAATGTGTGCCAGCTTTAATAGACCTTTTACAAATTTTATGCCACAGGACAGTTCAGATTTTACATTACAGTGCACATTGAAAGTTGTTTCATCACAGCACACTTCACAATTTTACACTACAGTGCACATTGAAAGTTGTTTCACCACAGCACACACATTTTACACGACAGTGCACATTGAAAGTTGCTTTACCACAGCACACTTCACACATTTTACAGTGCACATTGAAAGTTGTTTCACCTCAGTAAACTTCACAATTTTACACTACAGTGCACATTGAAAGTTGTTTCACCACAGCACACTTCACACATTTTACAGTGCACATTGAAAGTTGTTTCACCTCAGTAAACTTCACAATTTTACACTACAGTGCACATTGAAAGTTGTTTCACCACAGCACACATTTTACACTACAGTGCACATTGAAAGTTGTTTCACCACAGTAAACTTCACAATTTTACACTACAGTGCACATTGAAAGTTGTTTCACTACACCACACTTCACACATTTTACACTACGGTACACAATAAAAGTTGTTTCACCACAGCACACTTCACATATTTTACACTACAGTACACATTGAAAGTTGT
Organism: Oreohelix idahoensis; assembly: GCA_024509875.1. Lineage (NCBI taxonomy): Eukaryota > Metazoa > Mollusca > Gastropoda > Stylommatophora > Oreohelicidae > Oreohelix > Oreohelix idahoensis. Next base: position 568,872 of record JAMPIV010000917.1, read on the forward strand.
TTCACCACAGCACACTTCACACATTTTACACTACAGTGCACATTGAAAGTTGTTTCACCACAGCACACTTTACACATTTTACACTACATGACACATATACTTTACATGGCATATGTACATGTTTCACAGTATGACATATTAGCTTATTTTATGATTTAGAACATTCACATATTTTACATTGTACATTATTACATGACATATTTGCATATTTTACACTGAAACATTTGCTTATTTCACTGTAAAACCCATTCACAGATTTTATACTGCAGGACACATTTGTGTATTTTACACTGCAGGAACATCTTTTACAATATTTGACATATTACGCTACTTCACACATATTTTAAACTACAAGACTTTCTCAAATATTTTACTATTCAGGAGAGTTTCACACATACATTACACGACAGAACTGTTTCATACATTTTACGCTACAGAACTATTTCACATATGTTTTTACTCTACAGGATTGTTTCACATATTTTGTTACACTACAAAATGTTCACATATTTTTTTACACTACAGAACTGTTTCACATATTTTTAACACCACAGAACTGTTTCACATATTTTTTACACTACAGAAATGTTTCACATATTTTGTACACCCTAGAACTGTTTCACATATTTTTATTTTTAAAACACTACAGAACTGTTTCACGTATTTTTTTTACACTACAGAACTGTTTCACATATATATATTTTACAGTACAGAACTGTTTCACATATTTTTTTTTACACTACAGAACTGTTTCACATTATTTCTTCTCTTCTCTCCCCCCCCCCCCACCACCACCACCACCACCACCACCACCACTACAAGACTGTTTTACATATTTCTTTACACATTAGGACTGTTTCACACATATTTTACACTGCCTGACTGTTTTACGCATATTTTACACTACAGAACTGTTTTACATATGTTTTCACTACAGAACTGTTTCACATATGTTTTACACTTCATGATTGCTTCACATATTTTACACAACAGAACTGTTTCACATATTTTTAACACTACAGGACTGTTTCACATATTTTTAACACTACAGGACTGTTTCATACATATTTTTAACACTACAGAACTGTTTCATACATATTTTTAACACTACAGAACTGTTTCATATATTTTTAACACTACAGAACTGGTTCACATTTTTTTTTAAGACTACAGAACTGTTTCACATATCATCATTCCCCCACAACTGTTTCACTTTTTTTTTTTAAATACTACAGAAATGTTTCACATTTTTTTTTAAATACTACAGAAATGTTTCACGTATTTTTTTTTTTTTTACACTACAGGACTGTTTTACACATATTTTACAGTACAGAACTGTTTCACATATTTTTTACACTTCATGACAGTTTCACACATATTTTACACTACAGAACTGTTTCACATGTACTTTATACTACAGGACCATTTCACACATACACTAATGAGCACATTCACATCTTTTACACTACAAGACACATTTACATATATTACACTAAGAGACACTTCACACATTTTACACTAATGAGCACATTCACATATTTTACACTTCAAGATACATTCACATACCTTGCACTAAGACACACTTCACTCATTTTACACTCAAGAACACATTCACATAATTTATGCTACACATTGTTGTGTGATCACATATCCCCATAAAACTGGAACATAACTTTGTTTTAGGTATGATATTTTATTTCATGATTGTTAAAGACATGTCTTGCTTTCTAGCCGACCCCATGTCCAGCCCTCGTTTAATCGTCTTCTAAAATATGCCTTGTAGGATAGTGTTCTTTGCACCCCATTTGGGTCCCTGGTGACACATGGTCGTGTTGGTGAAAGAAGGGTTGAGGAAGATATGCTGACTTTGTATAAAATAAAGGTCAAGGTAGTTCCGTAGCAGATACTGCTGTAGGGGAGTGAAGTGTTAGAGACTTCACTATACTAGGTCCAGCATCGAGAGGTGAGGTGACCAGTTCCCTTCTTTGCTGCCTTTTCCTTCCCTTACTCAAAAGCAACATCAGGTACCCATTTACAGCTGGGTGGACTGAGCGTGTCGACACCGTGAATCGACCCTGGTACCTATGCCGAGAGAGACCAGGGCTCTAACAACTCTGTAAATCGGAAGCTCTGACGTTGTATAGGACACGTATTTAGGAAACCTACTGATAGCATAACACGACAGTCATTGCTGTTGAGTCCCCAGAGTAGGAGAAAAAGAGGATGACTGAAAGCCACAGGGAGACGGATATTGAAGACAGACATGACAGGGACAAAGAACACTTGGAAAAAATCTCAAACTGATGGCGCTTTTTTAAAAAATTTTATTTTTTTGCGCACACCTGCTATTACTCGAGGCGAAATCTCAGGTTAGTATGTCTAACCTGAGACTGATTTTTACGTGAGTATCCCTTTTTTTCTTGTACAGAGACAGGTGTCTCTCGCCATTCAGGCAGATACTCGCAGATTTCGGAGGTACCCATTAGAGCTGGGTCGGCTCAGGAGCCGCCAGTTCCTTGTCGACGACACTGTGACAGAAGTATGTAAATATATTACATGATATCTACACGTTTTTGCTTCCACCTGTTTTCCACCTTTTCTTCCTTATTAGTTATGCACGTTTTGTTAACGTAAAACCCTCCTACACTTAGATATCTGTCTCTTTCTTAATTTAGCCACGCCTATATTTTTTTTTGGTCTTTCTCTACTGTCTTATAAGCACTAGGAACGTTTACAATCAGACCGTTGTAATAGTGACAGGTAGACGGAACGCGTAGAGAGGGGACGGGGTGGTAGATTTGTAGAGAACCAAGGGCGACTATTCAAAAAGTCGTACTTTTGGCACGGGGGGAGATAAGCTAATGAAGTTAAGACGTATTTTCGGTAGACATTGGTCAGGGGGAATTAATCTGAGAAAAAGGGAAGAGAATCACATTTAACCCCCTCCTTACCTCCGTTTGTTCGGAACGTGAGTAGATACGGTGAGAGTCGCCAGATCAAAAGACCGTTCGCTCGTTGCCAGAGTCTGCAGGCGGGGAAAAGGTGGCAATTTTAGCTTTGATTCGCAGATCGGCCGAAGAAAATCCCCGAAATCTGAGCAAAGGCTTCAAAATTAGCAAGTGCTAGTGAATTTCTACCAATTTAATATATATATATACCGCATCCTTTAAAATCCATTGTATTCAGTACCCACAGAATTATTCAGAACCAGCTAGCTTCGATTTCTAGACCATTGTTAAAGTGGATTTCTTAGTATTTTTGATTGGAGAAGTTCAATTTCTATGTTTGCGGTAAATATTATACTAGAAGTTTGAGTGATTTAATTGTTAAGTCCATCATTATATTTCACTAAAATTTTTCTGTGTAGTGTGATTTACTGGTTAAGGTCCGTCAATTATATTTCACTAGGATTTTTTTGTGTGTAAATTGACTAGCAGAATTAAAATAATCTATAGCAAAATTGTTCCGGCTGTAGCGTTAATCTAACTAACTGATATTAACCAGTAAGAGATATTTTGATCGACTAGTAAATGCACTATTCATTATGAGTCCTGACGAAATATATATTTATTTCAAATTCACGATGATTAATTTTGTAAATGACTAGAATTTATTTCACGGTGGTTTTATACGATAATATAAGCTCTAAGCTTGTAGTTTCTAATTAAAGTTAAACAACCAAAGTGGATAATAATATTATATTTTACGCGGGTTAGGATAGGATTGGGAATACTATATGGTGGTTAAGTATTTTGTATTTTTTCTTCCTATATCTAGTACTGGATCACATACCCAAAACCTACCAGCGGCTTTCATATAAATCTGAGAAAAAACGGGTCTAAGTCTACGTCTAACAGACGCAATACAAACATTCTTTAGCTAAGAGCGGGTCATTAAGTTGACCTGTACGGCCTCTTGGGTTTACTCAGAAAGAGAGTGAGTACCAACAAAAGACACTAAGAATAACGTGTAACTGGACCTTAGATATCCAGATTTCCTTTTTTTCCATTTTTTATATACAGTCAGCCCGCAGTGGCGAAAAATATTAAACACTAACATTTCCTGACTACCAACCACTTGTGTTGTGGCGAAGATTTATCCAGAACCGATTTACATACCTGACATTCCGTTAAGTATTGAAAAATTTCAAGCAAATGACACCGTGAACACTAGAACGCTTGAATATTTACCTATCTGGACAAATTGAGGTGAAATGAACAGATTCAATAAAAATAGTAACAAAGCAAGCGTTTCCCCAAATCAGAGGATTAAATCAGTAAATTTGGGAAAACTGGGGCCTGTTTTGCCAAATAAAACCAACACTTTATCTGTGGCGCTTACTCAGGAGTTCTGTTCCAGACATGTTAATCAACAAATTGGGTAAGCACGATTGAAAGGTGGCCACTTGTCTGTCAGAGAGAAAGGAAGAAGGAATGAATAATTCATATATTGTATAACCATTTTACTCACTTTGTTTATGCCTTTCCTTTTTTCGTTTGCTAATACTGTTCATTTCAGAATAGAATAACGTAGAAACTCTGTTCTTTACAGTATAGTCAAATTCTATACCATAGTGCTAATCTTTTGACCTTTTGGGGGTTAATTAACTTCTCTTTGTGGGATCTTGTCTCAACAGGGGGAGATAGTACTTATGGGTCTATTTCTTAATTATTTCTGTAACCTATGATTTTTTTTGTGAAGTTTTCATTTATGGTAAAATAAAATTTACATAAAACTTAATTTACCGGTGTTGGTCAGCTCGTCCCAATATCCCTATTCCATTACTATAGTTTTCACGTTTGTGCGTCTAATTGTCGTCACTTATCTGTGTGTGTGTATGTGAGTGGTTGATATATATATATATATATATATATATATATATATATATATATATATATATATATATATATATATATATATATATATATATATATATTAATATATATATATAGGGAACTATCTGAACTACAAATTTTAGTCGCAACCGGTAGGCTGGACTAGAGTAGCTTCTAAAATTTAGGGACAGACTCTACCCTTCACCAACTCACTAGTCAAAATCTATCTGTTTACCTTATCTCACACTGATTCATCACCTTTGTCAGTTCTATTCAGATGGGACCTAACATTGTTCTTAATCACCTATCGGAAATTTATGACAGACACTACTTCAAATGTCCTCGCCAGGGCTCGAGTTAATCCGGTCCAAATCCCGGTCGGTGAAAAACCTTCAAATGTCCTCGCCCGAGTTTGATCCTGGGTCACCCGGTCGCCAGTGCAGTTTGGTAACCACTACACCAGCGTGGCTCCCACTGATGGCACTAGACAGGAAGACTTCTAGAGTCCATATCATGAAATTTCTAACGAGAGTTTCAGGGTTTCTGCTGAGAATATGGCCAACCCAATTCCAGCATCTATCCGCCATGGTGCTGTGCATATCTTCTTGAATGCTCTGAATAAGCAGTTCTTGGTTGTTGCTAATTTTTGATATGTGGCCAAGTAAAATGATCTGGTCACAGACTTGAGACGTGACGGGTTCACTGGAAGGGTCTTGGCTGTTGAGGTAGATGCAAGAGGTCTAGTGGCTGCCTCAGTGTATGATCTGAAACTGTTGGGTTTGAAAAGACAGTCAAGAACAAGGGTACTTAAGAGACTCAGTAGAACTGCGGAAAGGGCATCGTGCTGGCTGTTGAACAACTACAACATCCTATGGAGTCCAGGACAGTAATTTATTTTCAACATAAGGGTTACCTTCACAATTGCCTGCAGCTGGCAGAAAACATGAGTGAAGTTGAAAGCTGCAACCAAAGTGGAGTGGGTTAAAATCTCTGCACAAGGCAACTGGCGGCTGACACTTGGGAGTTATGACGTAAGTGGACCCGTCCCCTTGGAGTGTAAAGGAGATGAAGGGGCCGAAACACTTAATCGATTGGGGGTGGGGGGGGGACTTCTGATGATCAGATTGCCTCCTATTGTATTGCTGTGTGTAGAGTTTCCTATCATGTATTTATTTGACTTACCCGAGCGTGGACACTTTGTTTATTTATTTTATTGATCCAGTCAGTCCTGTCTTCTCCACATTCTCTTCGTCTTCTTCATTTGTTTACACTCGAGAACAGGAAAAGAAGAAAAACAACAAACAAAAAGATACTGCTGTAGGGGAGTGAAGTGTTGGAGACTTCACTATACTAGGTACAGCATCAAGAGGTGGGGTGATCAGTTATAAATGGGTGCTTGCGCTTAACAGGATTGAAATGGAATGACAAGATCACTAGTATGGAACTAATGTCAAGAACCAGACAAGTGCCAGTTGAACAAGAGATGAGAAGAAGATGCTGGCGATGGATAGGACACACACTGAGAAAACCTGTTGATAGTATTACCAGGCAGTCCTTGTTCTGGAATCTCTATGGGTAAGACAGGTAGAGGAAGACTAAAAAACACTTGGAGAAGATAACTGGAGACAGACGTGGAAAGACTGAGCAGATGGCACAGGACGGTAAGACTTGGTATAAGTTTGTTGAAAGCCTATGCTCCTTGAGGAGTTAAAGGATGATGATGATTTGAGGGTATGTGTCAGAATGATGATGATGATTTGAGGGTATATGTCAGGATGATGGTGATGATGATTTGAGGGTATATGTCAGGATGATGATGATGATTTGAGGGTATATGTCAGGATGATGATGATGATTTGAGGGTATATGTCAGGATGATGATGATTTGAGGGTATGTGTTAGGATGATGATGATTTGAGGGTATGTGTCAGAATGATGGTGATGATTTGAGGGTATATGTCAGGATGATGCTGATGATTTGAAGGTATATGTCATGATGATGATTTGAGGGTATATGTCAGGATGTTGATGATGATTTGAGGGTATGCGTCAGAATGATGGTGATGATGATGATGATTTGAGGGTATATGTCAGGATGTTAATGATGATTTGAGGGTATATGTCAGGATGTTCATGATGATTTGAGGGTATGTGTCAGGATGGTGATAATGATTTGAGGGTATGTCAGGATGATGATTTGAAGGTATATGTCAGGATGATGGTGATTTGAGGGTATGTGTCAGGATGATGGTGATGATTTGAAGGTATATGTCAGGATGATGTTGATGATTTGAGGGTATATGTCAGGATGATGATGATTTGAGGGTATATGTCAGGATGATGATGATTTGAGGTTATATGTCAGGATGTTTGTTTATTTATATGTCAGGATGTTTATTTATTTATATGTCAAGATGTTTGTTTATTTATATGTCAGGATGTTTGTTTATTTATATGTCAGGATGTTTGTTTATTTATATGTCAGGATGTTTGTTTATTTATATGTCAGGATGTTTATTTATATGTCAGGATGTTTGTTTATTTATATGTAAGGATGTTTGTTTATTTATATGTCAGGATGTTTGTTTATTTATATGTCAAGATGTTTGTTTATTTATATGTCAGGATGTTTGTTTATTTATATGTCAGGATGTTTGTTTATTTATATGTCAGGATGTGGTTTATTTATATGTCAGGATGTTTGTTTATTTATATGTCAGGATGTTTATTTATATGTCAGGATGTTTGTTTATTTATATGTCAGGTTGTTTGTTTATTTATATGTCAAGATGTTTGTTTATTTATATGTCAGGGTGTTTGTTTATTTATATGTCAGGATGTTTGTTTATATGTCAGGTTGTTTGTTTATTTAAATGTCAGTTTGTTTGTTTATTTATGTGTCAGGTTTTTTATTTTTATTTATATGTCAATATGTTTGTTTATTTATGTGTCAGGTTGTTTATTTATTTATATGTCAGGATGTTTGTTTATTTATATGTCAGGTTGTTTGTTTATTTATATGTCAGGTTGTTTGTTTATTTATATGTCAGGATGTTTGTTTATTTATATGTCAGGATGTTTGTTTATTTGTATGTCAGGTTGTTTGTTTATTTATATGTCAGTTTGTTTGTTTATTTATATGTCAGTTTGTTTGTTTATTTATGTGTCAGGTTGTTATTTTTTATTTATCTGTCAAAATGTTTATTTATATATATGTCAGGTTGTTTGTTTATTTATATGTCAGGTTGTTTGTTTATTTATATGTCAGGTTGTTTGTTTATTTATATGTCAGGTTGTTTGTTTATTTATATGTCAGGATGTTTGTTCATTTATATGTGTGGTGGGTTTTGATGTTAAGAAAAATGGTGTGCGTATAGTTGTACTTGAGTGAGATCAACTGTGAAGGTCTCTGAGGTAAACAATGAACAACTGTATTACAGAGTACCTTTCTTGTTACCACCTTACGATCTCACTCGAAGTTATATTCTTTTTGACTAGCGTGACTGAAAGCTACATAAAGTGTCTAGGGTATTGTAAGAGTGTTGTAAAAGAATCTCAATACAAAAACATATACAAACATATACTAAGTACTATGATAAACTCAACTAACTCCAGCTGTTAAATTTTATATTTAAAATATTTTTTGTTAAACTTTATTGGTCCTGAGCCTAAAGTTGTTTTGGTCAGGACTACAGTTCAATGAGAATCAATTTAGATGGATAGATATATTTACAAATATATATATAAAGATATTTACATGCAACAGACAATATGTCCATAGTACATTGTTACAAATGTTCACTTTGATGTTGTTTACTCTATTTAAATACTGGGAATGGGAAGCAGGTTGGGGATTGTCATCATTCCAATGTCTTTTGTTTCACTATGATTGTTCCTTCTATTCTTTAGGAGAATTGTTTTTGTAAGCACAGGAGATTATTCTTTAATAGTGATAATTTGTCCCAGGCCAGATATAGCACTTATCTGGTTCCTGGAATAAGCCGCAGTTGTAGTCGGTTTGGCCAAACACTTCAGTCTCCTCTGGTCTTGACTTCTTTAATACAAGTAGGTGCCAGAGACTCTTTGAAATCTTGCAGACTTCTTCACTGATCGAGTACTAGCACCAGACAAGTGCCAGCAGGAACCCCTGTCAATGCAAGTTATGGTTCTGTCTTAATATCAAACTAATTCCTCCTAATTTACCTGTAAACATATGGTCAATACAAAGAACATGGTCAGCTCTCTATGACAACCCTGCTTCTCCACTTTAGTTTGATGGAACAAATTTTACCAGTTTTCTTTTCTCTTCCCTAATGGATGCTACGCCTCTGTCATTCCTGCAATAATCTTTTCCATGCAATAAGATAGGTGTAATGTTCCTGTATGACCATCATATATATAGTCCTGTAGTTTTAAACTTCTAGATAGTCCCTTATATGATGGATCAACATCTAGGCCATGCCTAAGTCTGTTATGGAACCATTTAATTACAATCTTTTTTTATGGCCTTTTCTTACACACAACCCTTTGTTAATTAAAAAGTCAATAAAATCAATCTTACCACAATCAAGGAAATATAAACAAGTAACGATGAATTAGGCAATAGAATATAGCACACTTTCATCACTGCCTCTGTTCAGACTGCTTTCAGATGGTAGTATTATTAATAAAAAAACACAAGTCTGTTCATCGCTGCTTGCTCCTCTGAATATTTTGAAAAAAAAGGCAGCGAGCATCCTACTATTCCTATCATGTAAAAAGCTTTGGCCAATGAGACCAAGCATCTCTTTTTTTGAATGAATTCTTTAAAAAAAAATATCAAACCACTATGCGTTACTACTACCAACTAGATTTGTATATTAGGTCAGCCAATAATATTACGGCTTTCTTCAAATTTCATCCAATCCCTTTCATCGTACTATCTTAGCCTTTCTCTCACCTAATTTTTTTCCCAAAAAAATATGCTATCCAATCTAAGCAGACATGACTTGACCTGACAGTATCTCCGATTCTCTATGTATTATCCCCAATATTTGATTATCCAATGGACTATTTATGTAATTGATAACATATTCTTAGTCAGCAAGGCCACAGGTACACGAATATATGATTTTTATGGGGCTTGGTTCAATATTCCATATTTTTTTTCCATGTTGTTTATTTTTAAACTACCTCCTGTTCAATTCTTTTCCCATGTACTTTCAAGCTAATTACGAGAGTCTCTCGTAATACACGAGAATTTACGTCATTCGCAATAAGGGCTAAGCGTATTTTCATGACCGTAGTGTCCACTTTTTTCTCACGTTTACATCGTAATTTGAAACCGCCTAAGGGCAATACTAGCAAGTTAGTTTTATTTTAGAAACAATGTGAGACGTGATTTGCGTTGGTTATCTATCCGTTCCCCTCCCTTCTACAATGTATTTAGGCAAATACTTAGTTGACCTAGGAAAGTGTTACGTTTGTCTCAAGGACGAATTTGAAAAATTGGGTACCCTTTTTGGTTCGGCTAAGGCGTTATCAATTAATAAGCTGAAGGCGTAGGCGACGCCAACAATGAAAATTTGTAGTACTATCCTATCTTTGACTTTACGCACTATACTGTTATATTCTGATTTAGATATTGTATTTAGAAGGTCACCACAATATGTCAGGTTGTTTGTTTATTTATATGTCAGGATGTTTGTTTATTTATGTGTCAGGATGTTTGTTTATTTATATATCGGGATGTTTGTTTATTTATATGTCAGGATGCTATGTTGTAAATTCTTCACGTGAGCATGAGCTACCTCCATGTCTCTTCTTTTATTTTCTCAAACATATGTTATCATATTTATTCTTTGTATTTATTTTCTCATGTCTCTCACATTCTTTCCATTCCCCCGATGAAGGCTTTATGTCCGCAACGTAGGAAATTTTCCTTGCCTTTGGTCGTAGTAAGATACAATACATTTTTTCAAATTTTTTCAAAGTAAACCCACCCTAACATATAAATCACCCCCCCCCCCCCCCCCCCCCCCCCCCCCCCCCCCCCCCCCCCCCCCCCCCCCCCCCCCCCCCCCCCCCCCCCCCCCCCCCCCCCCCCCGGCAACATCACAAGAACTGCTATGCAATGGAACCCAGAAGGAAAGCGAAAGAGAGGCAGATCAAAGACAACAGGGCGGAGAACTGTGGAGATCTAGATGCAAAACATGAACCAGAGTTAGGGCACTACACGACCAAGCAAAATGGGGACAGTTTGTTGCTGCCTTACAAGACACCTCTAGGCGTGATGGCTACTGTCTCCTTAGTCAGTCAGTAGCTAAGGATACAAGAAGAAGAAGAACAAATATGGCTTGTGTTTGTTGAAGTCCTATGCTTCTTAGGGAACTGAAAGGTAATTCTGCTATGCTATAGGGGCTTGATATGAACTAATTGAAGGTCTACACTCTACGAGGGGGCGCTGAAACATAAAGAGATTCAGGGAGGGTGCTAGGATCTATGAAGTGTGTATTGGAATCCGTGGTATGAGTATAACAATTCTTACTTCATACATTGATGTCTTGTTTAAAAAGAGTTTGTAATGCATGCGAGCAGAGTCGACCCTAAAGATTTTTTAAGGGTGGTGCAAGGTCACGTGATGCCCTTTTTCCCGGGGAGGGGGGGGGGGGGTCGCACAGTAGTGTACTCTTACGGACTCATTGTCATGCTATTGCATTGAATCGCGCTGTAATTTTTGTAAGCAGAATCTGATCATTACCAACACAAAGTTCCCCCATAAGCGCATACATGCATACACTAATTGTGAACCAACAAAGAATGAGAAGTCAGTGATCGATTATGCCATTGTTAGGAGGAGCTCATTCAAATATGTCCGGGATGCTAGAGTCTGGAGGGGGCCAGAGAATGGAAGTGATCACTACCTGCTTACAATCAAAAGAACAACTGACAGAGTTGCTCAGCATAAGAACTGCCCAGCATCACGCAAGAAACCAAGTAATCGAACGGAAGAAATGAGCATTAAGACCTACAAGCGGAGAGAGCCAGAAATTAAGACCATATATCAGGGGCTTATTGCTACAGCGGTGAGAAACACAGAAGAACAACCTGATGACTTGGAAACCCTGTGGCTTAAATTCAAGGACATCATAAAGGCAGCTGCTGTAGAAGCATGTGGTGAAGTCCGACTTGGGAACAAGAGAAAGAGGACACCTTGGTGGACAGAGGAAGTCAAAGAGAAAATAAGAGAGAAGAAAAAGGCATGGAAACAATACTTAGGAGCTAAAAACACAGCAGGACAAATAGAGAAATATAGAGAATATGTGACACTCAGAACAGAAGCAAAGAACAAGGTGCTAGCAGCAAAACAGAAGTCCTGGGAAGAATTTGGAGAAAAGCTAGAAAAAGATGCACAAGAAAACCAGAAATTGTTCTATAAGACCCTAAAGAACATGAGGAAGTAAAAACAATTCCCTCTCAAATTTATAAAGGACAAGCAAGGCAAATTGCTTACTGCTCCGAAAGAAGTAATGGAAAGATGGAAAGAATATTTCTCAGAACTCCTTGATGGTGAGCAAGGTCAAGCATCAGAAATGATAACCACTAGCACAGAAGATGAAACCAATGGTGGTGAAGATGACATAAAGATGGAAGAACTGAAGGCAGCACTGGAGAAAATCAAGATGGGCAAAGCAGCAGGGCATGATGGTATAACACCAGAAATGGTTAAGTACATGGGAGCATCAGGCGACCTTTTACTCTTAAGGGTCCTACAGGCAGCATGGTACAACAAGACCATACCAAAGGATTGGGAGATTGCCATCATAACACCAATTTTCAAAAAGGGTGACAATCGACAATGTGGAAACCATTGAGGCATATCCCTTCTCAGTTTCACTGGTAAAATCTACTCTAGAATCCTACAGCAGAGACTCCGACGCCTAGCTTAGCCACAATTGGATGAGGTCCAGTGCGGATTCCGAGCAAACCGAAGTACTCAAGACCTAATCTTCCCAACCAAACAGCTGAGTGAAAAGGCCCTTGAGTATAAGAGTGAGATCCATCTTTGTTTCATAGATCTGTAAAAGGCGTTTGATAGGGTCCCCTGGAGCAAACTTTGAAACTGTTTGGCAAGGAAGAACATTCCAGCACCTCTGATTCATGCTATACAGAGTTTCTACAAGTCTTGCAGGAATTAGGTGAAGACAGCAAACCATAAGTCAGAAGAGTTCAAGACCACCACTGGTGCAAGACAAGGTGATATCCTGTCACCTTATCTTTTCATACTCCTCATGGGCGATGTTATCAAGTCATGTAAGGAGAGAACAAGAAAGTATTCAGTGGGGTACTGGAAGATGAGACAGGTATGTATTTCAGTGATGGGATTTGCTGATGATGTTGCCCTGATTGCTAAATCAGAGGCACATCTCCAATCCAACCTGCAAGTCTGGAAGGAAGAGCTGGAGAAGAGAGGAATGGTCATAAATAGCTCTAAAACAAAATCCACGGTGATATCACGAGAAGAAAGAAGACATCAGATTAAGCTGGGAGAACAGGTCCTGGAGCAGTTCGACCACTTTAAATATCTCGGAGCTATTATAGACCGAAAGGGAGGCACCAAAGAAGAGTTGGCCACTCGAAAAGCAGCAGCTGGGAGACTTTTTTTCAGGCCATAAATCGAGGATTCCTCAGCAAGAGAGAGGTTGGTAAGAAAACGAAGATGGCTGTATACCGCTCCACCTATGTCCCAGTCTTGACATATGGATGCGAGTCATGGGCAATGACTACAACCCACAAAAGCCAGATCCAAACCTCAGAAATGAGGTATCTGAGGAAGGTGGTTCAAGTAACAAGAAGAGACATGGTTCGCAACCAGACGATACGTTGTAACAGTATGTTATTGAACCATAGGCCACACTGGCCCTCACTGTAGCAGTCTGCAATGTTGGAGTTTCCACCACTGTAGAAATCTTATTAGACAGTGTAGATGTACGTCCTTATTATTTGTAGCAGTGTGGGTGGTGATGTAGTACAATACACCGTTCGTACCACATATAGGAGTCAGTAAAGTTGGAACAGCTGGTACGGTTCTAACGATTTATTACAATCACATCACATCGACATCAAAACGAACGTACTGTCGTGAATTATTCTAATCCCCATATATAAATTAAAACGTAAATGCAAAGCCTAACAAATAAATTTAATAAAAGGAAAGAAGAATGGTAAAGAACAGTGCTGTAACAATGCCTGTACTCGAAATCCCCCTTGTTTTCGACTTCGTCGGCAAATTGTAACGCTTTCACGTTGATAGTAAAAGCCTACTGTGTCGCTGCACGCTTTCTTCAATGAAACGTGTACTGTATTTCTTGGAAAAACCTTGAGATACGCAAGCTGATCAATGACCTAAATTTAATAGTTCATTCATTCCATTTTATACACGGCGTAACTAAAAGACAGATGGACTAAAGGATAGCGAGAAGGGAGAGGCAGAAAGCAGGGACACGTGCAACACTAAACACGCGTCGCGCGATACACAATTGCTGCCATCAAGCGTGTAAGGCCACATGCACTAACTTTATTTCAAATCGACAGTGATAAAATTCACTACCCATACCAGAGTTAGGTTTTAAAATCCTGAAAAACGCTTATTGGGAATTATGACATTATACCGGTTTACGTTTGAAAACATGACAGCACGACTATCCTAGAAGAAAATGCATATTGGCTCCATTAAATTCGTATATTTGGGTTCCTTAGGGTTTGCTGACAAAGAATATGTAAAACGTTACGCAAATAGTCTAGGAATTACCAAGTTATGGCCAAAATAAAATAGTGGGGGTGCCTGACAGCATGAAATCATTTCTGCTCATAAAATTTTTTTATAACGTGTTTGAAAAAAAATTACGTTACGGAAATAGCCTACCATGTTAACTCCTATGTGATTGGAGCGCAACAAATGAAAGACTAAACACGATTGGTCGGACTATAAATACTATCTTGTGTTGTCAGGGGAAACGTGAGAAAGGGGTACTTTTTTGAAAAGATGTGTAGACGTGGTGTGATTGGGTAGAGCTGCGAATATACACAATTCAGAGCGTCTGTTCATTGCCACATCTTGTAATAAACCTACTAAGAAGCAGTGCGTTGAGCACCAGTGTATATTTTTTATAAAATAAAGCCTGGGACATCGGCAGATCGGAGTTGTGCTA
Organism: Oreohelix idahoensis; assembly: GCA_024509875.1. Classification (NCBI taxonomy): domain Eukaryota; kingdom Metazoa; phylum Mollusca; class Gastropoda; order Stylommatophora; family Oreohelicidae; genus Oreohelix; species Oreohelix idahoensis. The sequence goes on from JAMPIV010000917.1 coordinate 583,897, forward strand.
TATTCATTGCCAGTCAACGAAACTGTTTATTATTATTTCCATGAATTGTGGTAAGCTTGAAATATTCAATATTTTTAAATGAAAATTGAATGTAAATTGATAATTTATGTCTGTATATATGTGTGGTTCAGTAGCGAACATGATGTAAAGCCTATAGTGCTCCAGCCTGAACAGAAGGTGTCGGAGGAAAGTAAAACTGCATGGAATGGCCAAACAGTACACTGACACCTAGATTATTAACTAGAAAGAAATAATGCTGGAATTGCAGAGGCGTAGTAACCATTAGGGAGGGAAATACTGGTATAAAGTATTTCAGATGAAGCTGACAGTTGGCCTAACGCTCTGAACTCAATGTTTGTGATGTATTGTGCTCAGTGTAGAAATGGAGTATAAATTAGTTCTGACGTAGAAGGTACAACCTTCTTGTTTCAGGGACCGTGGTCTTAAAGTTATTGAGCAGCACCTGGTCAGAGCTTTGCTGAAGCCAGAGGTGGACAGCATACTCCTTGGTCCATATAGCAACCAGTGGGGTGACTCCAGAACTCATTTAAATAATCGAGCAGAGGAGTCTTTTACTGCAGTCATCACGCAAGATAAGAGAGTGTGGCCATGGAGCTCAACATTATGTACCCCCATCTTAAAATGACATTATAAACTAAAATTAAGAGGGGAATTTAATTGTTTTAATACCAGGAACTGAGAACATCTCCAATACTAGTTCCAATAGAAACAAACTATTGAAGTCATGATGACAAATACCAACAGAGCTTGAACAAAACAAAACCAGTATTACCTCATATTACCACTACACAACTGACACACATAGGATACCATTAATAATATATGTCACTACAAGAATCATATTAATAAATTCTGTACATATAACTTGTAATTAAAATTGATTGTGATTCCTGGTTCCCTTTGTATTTGAATCAGGACACATATACATTCATGACAGCACTGAATACATATTGTTATTTGAAAAGTTATCAGTGACTCCTTTAAGATATCCTCTTAGAGTGTTATATGTATGTGAGTGTCACAGTGTTGTCAAGTGTGGTGGAATAAATTAAATTGTTTATCTGTCTGTTGTTGTTATGACTTACACTTCATCATACACATACCCTAGACATATAACGTAGTCATCACACTATTCCAGAATAATTCTGACTGAGGTATACATATGTGGCAGTAAGTAAGGTTATCTATAATACACTACTCTTATTAGATATAGATACCTTCACAGCTGATCTCAGTCAGTACAATAAGTCCCCTATAAATATTTATAACATCCCACTTTACCACATATATTGGGGTCTCGCTCTCGGGATTTTGAATCTTTCCCTATTACAAATATTGGGGGTAACTCACTTCAGGGAATAATAAGAATTAAAAGGTATCCTTGGGTGAAAATAAATAAGGTTGAGCTCACAGTGCCTGTGTTGTCTTGAGTTAATTAGTCATAGATAAAATTGTTTAGACATTTATCTGTTAGACAATGGCCGACCTGGCAAAAATTTCGATCTGCTGCTGTACAGACTGCGAAAGAGTTAGGAATGGACGGGCAAATTATGATTTCTTATGTCACTGCTGAATGTGACAAATATATTGAACGGGAAGAAAGAAGATTAGAAAAAGAGGCCGAAAGAAATTAGAGGCTGAGACTAAGAGGTTGCAGATTGAGGCTGAGGCTAAGAGGTTGCAGATTGAGGCTGACAAAGAGGCTAAAGCATTGGAAGCAGAAAGAGAAGACAAAAGATTAGCTGCAGAAAGGGAAGCCGAGGAAAGAAGACAGGTTGCAGAAAGGGAAGACAAGCGATTAGCTGCAGAGAGGGAAGCAGAAAAGGAGGAGAAGAGATTACAAAGGGAACATGAGTTACGACTAAGGGAGTATGAGTTTCAAGGCCATGCTCCTGAAAATGGTGCCAGTCCCTTTACCTCTGATGCCACTGCTAGCCAAGGAGCCTCAACCTCAGCTATGAATTTTCATTTAGATCATTTTGTTGAGAAAGACGATGATATAGAGAGCTATCTAAATAGGTACGAACTATTAGCTACCACGTATGGGTTAGAGAGAGAAAGGTGGAGCTTAAAGTTATCTCAGGGACTTCGTGGGGCAGCTTATGAAGTTTTTGCTAAAATGAGCAGAAGTGATCAGGAAAATTATGACATGCTAAAGCAGGCTCTTTTGTTAAGATATGAAAAGAATGCAGAATTTTATAGGAAAAAATTTAGGAATGCTAAACTACTGTCAGGTGAAACCTATCACCAGTTCTCTGCACGAATAGAGACATACTTGGAGAAATGGACTTCTCTGGGGAAAACCCAAGATCTTAAGGAAATGGTCCTTATAGAGCAATTAAGAGAGTCCATGGCTCCAGACCTGAGAAAGTTTCTCATGGAACAAGGTGCAGAGAGGCTGGGTGAGTTGCTAAATGTTGCTGAAAGGTATCAAGCAGCTCAAGCAGAGGTAACAGGTAATAAAAAGAAACAAGTGGATAACTTTAGGGCACCACAGAACTTTAATAAATTTGATCCTAGGGATCAAAACAAAGGTAAGCACCAGTTTGATAGGCCACGGTATGAAAATAAAAATAAAACCCCACAATTCGATGAAAGGAAATATGATGAAAGAAAATCTTTCAACCAAGGAAAAAGGTGGTGTAAGAATTGTAAGATGAACAATCATGACACTGACCATTGCAGAAGGAAACCTGTGTATATGGCCACCCTTCAGGTCAGGTCGACCTCAAGAAAGGAGGAGGATATTATGTTAGATACCACTCCAGAAGAGATGAGGAAGGCACAGGCTGGGGATAAAACACTCAAGCCTTGTTTCAGGAAATTGTCAACTTGTCATACAACTCCAGGCAAGGGAGATTTTTACATGAAAAACAAGTTGATGTATAGGAAGACTGGAGCTAGATCCAAAGGTCACGGACAGCTGGTTCTTCCAAAGAGATATAGGACAGACTTAATAAGGAGCCTACATGTGAAACCAGATGGGGACCATGAGAAAATAGGTACCATCATTCAAAAGGTGGCTCACAATTATTATTGGCCCAAAGCAAGATGGGACATTGAGAATTTTGTAGAAAGGTGTAGCATAGCACATGAGGGAACACCCACAAGTGGGAACATTGATCAGGACCTGGACACGCCAAGGGGCAAAAGTAGGCCTGAAAATAAAAAGAGATATAAATTTGATAAAGTGGACCAAATGGAATGGGAAGCCCCTTTTCACGGACAAGCTTCACTTAACTGTTTTACAATGGCCACTATGCGGAGAGTGCAAAAGGATGTCTTACCCCAGGATAAGCCGAAAATCCCTCAATCGGACTTAAACAAACTGGAGGAAGAGGATGGAGAGAGGAAATCTCTCATCAAGAATTTTAAGTGGGGAGAAAGCCCCAAAAGAAAAATTGGTAGCGGTCGTTTTGTGCATGATAATTCTGGGAAGAAAAATCATCACTATAGAGCTTCGAGTGGAAGAGACCATACCGGTGCATGGACAAATAGGTCCACACAATTAAAGGTCCATATGTAGCTTTGTTAAGAACGTGGACTGATGAAAAGGCAGAGGAAAACATTACATCTTCATACCAATATGTGAATGAGCTGACCACTCGTTTAAAAACTGGCTGGAAACTTGCCAATGAAAATTTGAAACAAGCCAGGAAGAAACATGCTGCCTATTATAACAGGAAGGCGAAAGACAGAGATTTGGCTGTGGGAGAGAAGGTACTGCTTCTTCTCCCCGGGAGTCAGAATAAGTTACAGATTGGATGGCAAGGTCCATATACAGTTTTAGAGAAGGTGTCTAGAACAAATTATAAGATAGATAAGAAGGGGAAAGAAAAAATCTATCATGTGAATCTCCTGAAGAAATATTTGGAAAGAGAACATCAGGAAGAGACACACTTGTTGACCTTGTCCATCGCCATGGAGATGAAAAAGGAACCACTTTCATCATTTGAATATCCATTACACCCCTGTGAGACAGCAGCACAGGTGAAAATCAGTACACATTTAACAAAAAACTCAGAAAGAGAGAGTGCAACAGGTTCTAAATAATCATGCAGAGGTGTTAACAGACTGACCAGGGCATACAAACCTATTGGAATATGATATGAAACTGATAGACCCCACACCTGTCTGTATGAAACCATATTCGATTCCGTTTGCTAAGGAGAAAGCTTTGAAGGAAGAGATAGACTATCTATTGAAGGAAGGAATTATTTCACACAGTGAATCCTCATATAGTTCCGGTGTTGTATTCTTAAGGAAGCCCTCTGGAGAACATAGACTCTGTATAGATTACAGGAGACTGAATGCTATTACAGAAGGACAGGTGGATCCATTGCCGGATACAAATCAGCTGTTTGCCAGACTAAATAAAGCTAAATATTTCTCAAAAGTGGATCTGAGTAAAGGATACTATCAGATTCCAGTAAAGCCTGAGGTTAGACCATACCTAGCTTTTAGTACCTCAGAAGGACACTACGAGTTTAATAGATTGCCATTTGGATTGGATGGATGATTATCCTTATAGCAACAGAAACATTTGAGGAACACATTGACTCTCTGAACATGCTGTTTGATCGACTTAGGGAGGCAAATTTAACAGCCCGACCAACCAAATGTTGCGTTGGATGTAAAGAATTGGAATTTTTTGGGACACACAGTTTATCAGGGAAACATGACCCCTGACCCAAAGAATTTAGAGAAACTAAAGAAAGCCCCGAGACCACAAACCAAGAAGGACGTGAGATCCTTTGTCTCATTATGTGGTTTCTACCAGAAGTATATCAAAAACTTTAATTCCATATGTGCACCTTTAACGGAATTGACACGTAAAGGACATCCAGATCGCATTACATGGACACCACAATGTGAAATGACTTACCAAGAATTGAAGGAAAAGCTCACAAGTAAACCCATTTTGAAATTACCTGACTTAAGTCAAGAATTCATAGTAAGGACGGATGCCAGTTATATTGGGTTAGGTGCAACTCTACTACAGAAATCAGATGCATTGGATGGGGAATTAAGCCCAGTGGCATATGCTAGCAGAAAGTTGAATAAAGCTGAAATCAACTACTCAACTAGCGAAAAAAGAATGTCTTGCAGTAATATGGGCAATAAAGAAATTCAATATTTATCTGTATGGGAAGGCATTTAAGTTGCAAACGGATCACAAACCTTTATCGTTTCTAGCCCAGGCTAGGCATGAGAACCCTAGTTTACTCCGATGGTCCTTGCCTAATTTGGCTCCCTATAATTTTAGCAATTGGAGTTAATAGTAATCTGGAAAAACATAATTTGGGAGCGGATTTTTTAAGCCGCCATCCGTGTGATGAGAATCAAACCGTTAAACCCCAGAAATAATAAATAAATTACTTCTCTATTGTGTATATAGAATAAAGGACTGACATATAATGTCTGTTTTAAGAGGGGAGATGTCGTGAATTATTCTAATCCCCAAATTTCATATAATAAAACGTAAATTGCAAAGCCTATAACAAATAAATTTTAATAAAAGGAAAGAAGAATGGTAAAAAGAACAGTGCTGTCACAATGCCTCTGTTGTACTCGAAATCCCCCTTGTTCTGTTTTCGACTTCGTCGGCAAACTTTGTAACGCTTTCCACGTTTTGATTGTCTTCTTCTTCTTGCGATCGCATCTTTGATGATTACACCGTCAGACGAGTTCTCATGATGAATTCGACTGTTGTTTGAAGTTCCTCTTTAACTCCATATAGCTTTGAGTTTAGTGTTGAGTCATTGGGCCAGTATATCTTTCTTAACTGGTCATACAGAGGACAGTCCTGAAGAACATGTTCAGCAGTTTGTTCGTTTAATCCACATGTGCACAGTGGTGAAGCAGACAATCGTAGCTTGTGCATGTGTTTATTCAGTTTGTTATGCCCTGTCCTGAGTCGAAAAATAGTTGTCTGTCCCTGCCGGTCGAGAGTGTGATAGTCGTCTTTGGGTTGGTTCTGTTCTCTTCTGATAGTCTGGATAGCTCTCTTTTTTCTCAAAGTATGTGACTTCATTATCTTCTTGTTCACATTCTCCTCCCTTTTGTGCAAGTTTATCTGCCTTTTCATTTCCGGGTACACCACAATGAGATGGTACCCACTGAAGTATGGTTCTCTTTTTGGCAGCTACCTTGTTTAGTTCATTTCTCAGATGCGGGAGTTTACCACCCTTGAGAGCTTGCAGGACAGACAGTGCATCTGTGAGGATGACTACCTGGTGGCAGTCAGAGTTGGTGTTATAAATCATATTTGCAGCTTGCTCTAGAGCTTGAACCTCAGCTGTATAGTTGGAACAGAATTTACCAGTGGGAATGTGCCTAGTCTCATAGTGGTTGTCAGGATATGAGATAAAGATACCGGCACCTCCATTCCTAACAGCATTAGTTGCTGATCCATCTGTATAGGCATGTATCCATGATTGATCGGGATAGCTTTCTTGGATCATACTCAATGTAGCAGTTCGTTTTTGCAGATCATTATACTCACCTCCACTTGTGAGGCCACTGACTGATGTATCACTTTGGAGGGCACTGCTGGCCTGCTCCCATGGTACAGGGTATAGGGTGGGCTTCAGTGGTGTTGTCTTCATGGATAGGTCTTCTCGCTGCTGTCTTATAAGTCTTTTCCCCCGACGCACAACGCTGCTACGCTTTAGACGTCCCAATGCCAGATCATCTAGTCTTCCCTTCATTGGGTGCATTGGCATACTGTTGTACTTTTCCATCTGGATCATGGTTTTTGTGTCTCTTCTATGGGACAATGTCTGTAATCCAGCAACCTTCTGCATCTCTGTTATTGGTGTAGTTTTCATGGCTCCTGTAATGAGCCTGAGAGCTTGATTTTGCACCTTGTCCAAAGACTGCAGATGTGAGTTAGCAGCTGATGACCATGCTGCTGAGCTAAACTCTAAGTGTGGTCTTATTACTCCATTATAAATCTTCTTTAGATTTCGTTCATTTGCTCCCCAGTTGGTACCTGCTAATTTTCTGAGTATGCCTAGTCGTCTTCGGGCCTTTCCTTCTGCATTTTCAATATGCTTATTCCATGTAAGCCTTTGGTCAAATGTCACCCCAAGATAGGTGGGGTAGCTTTCTTCCTTGATCACGGTTGTCCCTAGGTGTATGTTAGCTGATTTGTCCTTGGGGGCGAGGGAGAACAGTGTTGTGTGGAGGTTTTGTCTGTGTTTATTGTGATAAGCCATTTCTCTGCCCATGACACTAGCATGTCTGCTGCCCGCTGCATTCTATAATTTGCTGTGGTGACATTTTCATCAGCGCACCAGAGTACTAGGTCATCTGCATATAAGGCAGCTTTAACTCCTGCAGGGAGATCTTTCACCAGGTCATTGATGTAAACAAGGAAGAGTGTTGGGGAAATTACTCCTCCTTGAGGTACCCCCTGATGGAGCAACACTTTTCTGCTCTGCAGACCGTCAAGAGTGACTCTAGTTCTCCTGTTATGCAAGTATGACTGGATCCATTTCATCATGTTGCCTTGGATTCCACTTCTCCTAAGTTTTGCAATGAGGCCATCTTTCCACACCTTGTCAAAGGCCTGCTTGAAGTCGACCCAGATCGTTAGGACCTTTTTCTTCTCCTGGAAGGCATCTTCTATTGCTTGAGACAAGTAAGTAACTTGGTCTTCTATACTGTAGCATTCTCTAAATCCAGCTTGTTCCGGCACCAGGATCTGCTCAGACTCTAAATACCATTTCAATCTGTGGTTGACTATTCGCTCCATAGTCTTCCCAACACAGCTTGTGAGACTGATTGGCCGGTAACTTGCAGCCTCGGTCTTACATTTCCCTTTCTTTAGTATGGGTATTGTGATGGCTTCTCTCCATACTTGGGGTACCGTTCCTTTCAACAGCTGTGGTTGAATATCTCTCAAGCAGTTTTGTCTTTGCTGCTGAGCTCAGATTTACTAGCATTTCGTTGCTGATTTTGTCTGGGCCGGGTGACTTTTGAAACTTAAGCTTGGAAATAGCCTTCTGTAGTTCTCCTAGTGTGATGGGTTCCCTCATTGGGGCAGGAGTATCTGTCTGTCCCATGGTTGCCAGTATTTCTTTTCTTATCTCTCTCTGATGGTCTATGTTAATGGGTAAGTTGCTTTCTGAACTGTATCTTCTAGCAAACAAGTCTGCAGCTTGTTTTCCTCTGAAAAGTTTGCCACCTTCATCCAATGTGATAGTCTGCCTTGGTGAGGAATGCTCTTCATTTAGAGACTTGACTAATCTCCAAAGTTTCCTGCCGTCTTTCTCAAGGTTCAGCGATGCCGTTTTAGTTCTCCAGCTTTTCCGTTTTTCTTCTAGCTTTGTTCTCTGAAACTCTGCTACAGCCTTTTTTCCATTTGTTGTGAGTTTCAAGTGAAGGCTGAGACTCTGCGTCCTTTCTAGCCTTGTCCATAGCTTCCTGACGTTCTTGGAGTGTGCTGGACCAGTATGGTATGTAGTTACGCCGGCATCCTTTGGGAATGGTTTCTTTTGCAGCTTGTAGTATGCATCTGTTGAAGTCTTTTACCACTTCATTAATGTCTCTGTTCTGTACCTTGAGGGTAGACAGCAGCGTGTTCACCTGATGCCTGAATAAACCCCAGTTGGCTTTTTTGTAGTTCCATCTTGTAATGGCTGGGCCTGTACTGAGCGTTGCACTCTGGACAGTAAGAAAGATTGGGCGATGGTCGCTTCCCCCTAGTTGGTCTCCTACTTCTCTACTAATAGATCCAGCTATATCTGGTGTGGAGAAGGCAAGATCTGGTGTTGAGTTGTGTGCCATCCTCTGGAGTAGAAGGTAGGAGTATCTGTGGCATTATTGACTAGGATTAGGGAGTGATCATCTTGCCAAGTTTCAACCTCTTCACCTCTGTGATCCAGATGGTTATAGCCCCAGCTCTGGGAGTGGCTATTAAAGTCTCCAACTGCTATAAAGTTGGTGGCTGGTACCTGTATAGAGCTGAGACTCAGGGGTCTGTTGTTCGGACAGTAATAGTTCAGGAGTTCTATTTCCATCTTGTCTACCTTTATCTGCAGCAGCTGATATTCTGCTCCATCCATGAAGGTTTTCCTTTCGTGTGCAGGAATGTTATTCCTTACAAGAGTAAGTAAGTACTCCTCCTTTTCGTCTATCTTGTCTGTCGGATCTGAAGCATTGATATCCCCTTATTTTAAAGGTTTGATCTGCTTTCAAGTGAGTCTCTTGGATACAGCAAACACTGACTTGCTTCTCATACAAGATGTTTTCCAGCTCTGTCTTTTGCTGTATCCAGCCTGCTTGCTGTTCACTCCCTCTGCATTCCAGTGCATCATGACAAGTGGCACTCTGGGTTTCTCTTTTTCTGTTTTGTTTTGGTCAGTAGTTCTCCTCCGCCGTCTGTTGACTCCACAAGACGGTCTAGAGGGTCCTCCAGTAGCTGAGGGTGGGCTCTGTCGAGGCTCAGAGCCCGGCACTGCACCTGCCTGGTGGAGCTCCACAGGGCGAGCACCAGAACGAGATTTATTTGACGGTGTACTCTCCATAGAAAAAAAAAAAGCGAGTTGCATGATACTGTGGTTTCCGGTGCGCGCCTTCTGGCCCAGTATCTACGACTTTAGCACCTGTTCAACGGGAGAGTGGGCTCATCCCTAATCTGTTTATGTTCCCAGTAGTAGACTATTTGCAAGCAGCCTGGGGGTGTCACTGCTCTGCGCGGACCTTGTTTACCGAGGCGGCGTCCGAGCTCGTATGGTGAAAATATGGTTGCGTTATCTTCAAAATAGCCCTGTCTTTCCCGTGGCTTTTCTGCCATCCTGCAACTTTGAGTTAGGGAGTTCTGAGCTCCAGTCTCTTTCCCAGGCATTTTATCCTGGCCTGGCACGCATACAGAGGACCCCCACTTCTGGTTCTAAGTTAGCAGTTGGGGATAGGTGGGGTAGCACACTGTGCATTCCCCGTCATCCAGGGGGCTCTCCAACTATGCAGAGCTTGCACAATGCTGTGCTCTGGTTCTGGGCTCTCCCAAGGAATCCTCACGTCCTGCACAGAGCCACTTCCCGATACCCACCACCTGCCAACCCTCCATTGTAGAAATCTCCTGCATGCGGCCATCCAGTCAAGAGCCAGTATTAAGTCTGGTGCCCAAGTGATCCCCCCAAGCTCAGTGTGCAATGCTGGGTTCTCATCATGCTGCAACACAGGAGGGATTGTGATGCTCAGCCATCTCTCTCAATTCTGCACCGATAAGTGACATCGGGGACTTAACTTTGCCTCAGTACTGGGAGGCCCCGTTTCCGGGTACACCACACACAGCCAATTGAGGCAACGGTCGCCATGGGCGTGATAGACGACAAACAGTGAAGAATGAGGCAAGAAAGCATTTAACCCATGAAGTGGGGGGTGGATTGGTGCAGACCAGAGCATGTACCACTCGCCGGTGGGTTCTGCATCTACACCTATAGGGTTCCACCCACTCCTCAGCCCATTTAGTCTGGCCCCTCACCCAGGACCTGTCCGGCTTGGGTACGTGTACTGTATTTCTTGGAAAAACCTTGAGATACGCAAGCTGATCAATGACCTAAATTTAATAGTTCATTCATTCCATTTTATACACGGCGTAACTAAAAGACAGATGGACTAAAGGATAGCGAGAAGGGAGATGCAGAAAGCAGGGACACGTGCAACACTAAACACGCGTCGCGCGATACACAATTGCTGCCATCAAGCGTGTAAGGCCACATGCACTAACTTTATTTCAAATCGACAGTGATAAAATTCACTACCCATACCAGAGTTAGGTTTTAAAATCCTGAAAAACGCTTATTGGGAATTATGACATTATACCGGTTTACGTTTGAAAACATGACAGCACGACTATCCTAGAAGAAAATGCATATTGACTCCATTAAATTCGTATATTTGGGTTCCTTAGGGTTTGCTGACAAAGAATATGTAAAACGTTACGCAAATAGTCTAGGAATTACCAAGTTATGGCCAAAATAAAATAGTGGGGGTGCCTGACAGCATGAAATCATTTCTGCTCATAAAATTTTTTTATAACGTGTTTGAAAAAACATTACGTTACGGAAATAGCCTACCATGTTAACTCCTATGTGATTGGAGCGCAACAAATGAAAGACTAAACACGATTGGTCGGACTATAAATACTATCTTGTGTTGTCAGGGGAAACGTGAAAAAGGGGTACTTTTTTGAAAAGATGTGTAGACGTGGTGTGATTGGGTAGAGCTGCGAATATACACAATTCAGAGCGTCTGTTCATTGCCACATCTTGTAATAAACCTACTAAGAAGCAGTGCGTTGAGCACCAGTGTATATTTCTTATAAAATAAAGCCTGGGACATCGGCAGATCGGAGTTGTGCTATATTCATTGCCAGTCAACGAAACTGTTTATTATTATTTCCATGAATTGTGGTAAGCTTGAAATATTCAATATTTTTAAATGAAAATTGAATGTAAATTGATAATTTATGTCTGTATATATGTGTGGTTCAGTAGCGAACATGATGTAAAGCCTATAGTGCTCCAGCCTGAAACAGAAGGTGTCGGAGGAAAGTAAAACTGCATGGAATGGCCAAACAGTACACTGACACCTAGATTATTAACTAGAAAGAAATAATGCTGGAATTGCAGAGGCGTAGTAACCATTAGGGAGGGAAATACTGGTATAAAGTATTTCAGATGAAGCTGACAGTTGGCCTAACGCTCTGAACTCAATGTTTGTGATGTATTGTGCTCAGTGTAGAAATGGAGTATAAATTAGTTCTGACGTAGAAGGTACAACCTTCTTGTTTCAGGGACCGTGGTCTTAAAGTTATTGAGCAGCACCTGGTCAGAGCTTTGCTGTAGCCACAGTTGGACTGTATACTCCTTGGTCCATATAGCAACCAGTGGGGTTACTCCAGAACTCATTAAATAATCGAGCAGAGGAGTATTCGTTTTTTACTGCAGTCATCACGCAAGATAAGAGAGTGTGGCCATGGAGCTCAACATTATGTACCCCCATCTTAAAATGACATTGTAAAATAAAATTAAGAGGGGAATTTAATTGTTTTAATACCAGGAACTGAGAACATCTCCAATACTAGNTCCGATANAAACAAAAATTGAAGTATTGAAGTCATGATGACAAATACCAACAGAGCTTGAACAAAACAAAACCAGTATTTACCTCATATTACCACTACACAACTGACACACATAGGATATTTAATAATATATGTCACTACAAGAATCATATTAATAAATTCTGTACATATAACTTGTAATTAAAATTGATTGTGATTCCTGGTTCCCTTTGTATTTGAATCAGGACACATATACATTCATGACAGCACTGAATACATATTGTTATTTGAAAAGTTATCAGTGACTCCTTTAAGATATCCTCTTAGAGTGTTATATGTATGTGAGTGTCACAGTGTTGTCAAGTGTGGTGGAATAAATTAAATTGTTTATCTGTCTGTTGTTGTTATGACTTACACTTCATCATACACATACCCTAGACATATAACGTAGTCATCACACTATTCCAGAATAATTCTGACTGAGGTATACATATGTGGCAGTAAGTAAGGTTATCTATAATACACTACTCTTATTAGATATAGATACCTTCACAGCTGATCTCAGTCAGTACAATAAGTCCCCTATAAATATTTATAACATCCCACTTTACCACACGTACTGTCATTAGGACAAGGCTCAATCATATTCAACATCACGTAGATAGCATTAGTTCATAGTATCCAACACTTCAGAGACTCTTGCAAAATCAAGCCGCATAAGGTGCGGGCTTCCAAGTACTCAATGTTAATCTATATATCTTCTGACACAGCAAGTCAGGTACATCTTTAGCAAAACATGCCGCATAAGGAGCGGGCTTCCTTATATAAATAAAGTTAATCTTATGCATCACATCTGACCAAACTAGTCAGGTATATCTCTGGCAAAAATAGGCTGCATAAATGGCGGGCTTCCTTATATAAATAACGTCAATCTTATGCATCACATCTGACCAAACTAGTCAGGTATATCTCTGGCAAAAATAGGCCGCATAGATGGCGGGCTTCCTTATATAAATAAGGTAAGTCAATCTTATGCATCTCATCTGACCAAACTAGTCAGGTATATCTCTGGCAAAAATAAGCCGCATAGATGGCGGGCTCCCTTATACAAATAATGTCAATCTTCTGCATCTCTACTTCCCGCACCGGGAGTAAGTCACCTCAAAATGTAAAGTTCGTAGTTACTACAAATAGTTTCAAAAGTATTGTTACCTGCTCTGCACTCCAGGAAACAAACACACAAGAAACACTGGCCATTTCCTAGGCTTTACCGAACTATGCCAGAATCACAATCAAGGGGAATCTTAAACATAATTAATACACAAGGAACTCTGATCCCCTTTTACACTGCCAGGAAAACATGGTGGGACACCCTCTCCGCTCAAATCGCCCAGCCAGACTGACCTAAACGAAGCCGTCTTCCGGACCCGCCAAAACCTTGGCGCATGCGCGAATCATCGCGTGACTTGAGTTTAGTTCACAACCTGGAACGTACTGGGACTGTTCTAAGAAAATCTACGAACAGAACCTTATATGGGCATATAGCTAGACAATAGCAAGCCCAAGGGAGATAACAACTAAATCTAACTTATTCCAGAAAATATTACAACTGGTTGACTCCCTTAGACCACAAAAATAAAAAAGAAATATAACAAAGGTCACATTCCTAACTTACAACAAACTGACTCTTAACAGTTTACCGTACCCTCCGGGAAAAAAAAATGATGACATCATTGTTTTTTGGAAAAAATACATCGAACTAATGAGGGCAGTAGCATACAAATATCTACCTATAAGTATAGTCTATATAAAGGCATAAACACAAGAGTAATAAGAGAAAACAAAAGGGATGTAGCTAGAACGACAAGATATCAGAAGAAAATTGAAGAGTGAACAAATACAGAATGGGGTACGAAAGAAAAGATTAAAGATGAAGGGAAGCAATGCCCTAAGAAAGAAAAACAACAAAATGACATAGTAATCAAATGCATGGCGTAAGTGAATATTGTGAAAATATAGCAACCTACAAGACAGACTAAATTTACATAGTTTCTCAAAATTCAAACATTATATAAAAGAGGCGTTACCACCATCGCACAATAAAGTGCTGGGTATAGACGCAACATTACAATGCTAGAAAAAATTTCATACACATATCCCAACAAAAAATACAATACCGACATGTCTCGCAATGATAAGTTACAACAAAGTTGTGCACTTAGGGCACTGAGATGCATTAGAGACGCTCTTATTATTATTCCCTTGATTACCAACAACCTGGGGCTCCCGTTGAGCAAAGCCAACATGCCAACGCGATCTATTATTTGATCTAACGTCATATCGCGATCCATCATAACCATCATCTCCATTGGGAGCGTTGTTATGTTTTGAACCCCAATTAGCATAGTTGCGATTGTCATTTCTCCTTTGATCAAAATATCTATTTGATGGGTTTGTTGTCTCTGAGAAAAATTATCATAAGGTTGATAACCTCTATTGAAGTTACCTCTTCCAAAGTTCCAATAATTATTAGAACCAAAATGTTGAGGACTGTTAAACTGTCTCCAATTTCTTGAAGAAGGAAAATCACCACGTGATGAACGCCCTTGGCGCTGTCCAAAATCACGATTATCTCTCCTAGCAAAACTGATTTTATTTTTGCCTGTGGTAATGTGCTTAACAGGTACGTCATACTGACTGTGCTGAGTATGCTGGGTACTAATAGTTTTGTCCTCTGTTAACAATTTATCAGAAATTTGTAAAGTCGATGCACGGTTTGTCTGAGGAGTCTTGTCATGACATTTATCAAAGTCCTCACCGTGATCCCAAAGACTGACACTTGGATTACTTTTGTTGGTCTGACGCCAAGAATCACTCCTGTTAGAGGCAGTATTGTTATTACGTGGGAAATTATATTTGCCACGAAAGGATTTGTTTACACATTGTTTAATGTTACTGAGTGCATGTGGCTGGCTCTTTGAATTTGTAACATATTGACCATCAGCTTTATGTCTAAATCTATCCACCTTGGTAGTAGACAACATCTTGTTGTTCAAAACAATATCCAACAATCCATCAATTCTGTTACGAAGTTTTGCAATTTCTCCTTCTGCAACAGCTTTCTCTCTAGCAACAGCTTTATGAATTCTCTCGTTGACTTTAACCTGAAGCCTGTTATAATCTATCTTTAAGTCGTTTAACTGAGAAGTATTTTCCAATTTAAGGTTCTTAATTTCCTGTTGGTGAGTTTGGATATTCTCTAAAGTCTTAGCTCTCTCCTGAACAAGTTCAAGTTTAAGTGCTTCCATAGCACTATGATGACTAGTCATAAGTTCATTAATCTTTTCAGGAACAACCATATCCTTCTCATTCACTATCTTTATTTTTATCAGCTCCATAGACGACATCTTTTCCTCATGCAGTCTCATATTTTCTTCAACTAGTATCCGCATATGAACATTTCTTTCTTCAGCCTCTAATTTCTGTTTTTCACTTTCTAATTTCAAATCTACATAATCTGACTTTAGCTTTTCATGCTCTAATTTTAAATTTCGAATCAAACTCTCAAATGCATCATCATATTTCAGCAACTCAATCTTCGATTTCTCATTGTCCATTTTGACTTGTTCTAGCTCACTAATAAGAGCCTGTTCCTTACATAGATATTTATCTTTAATTGAGCTCATCTCATCTTCCAGCTCCCTTTTCTCCTTCGTAAATAACAACCTTTCCTCATGCAGTCTCCAATTTTCATTAAATTCCAGGTTCTGTTTTTCCATCTCCACCATCTGCATTTGCATTGTTTTATCTTCAAATTTTAATTGAAATTCCCTCATTTCAGACTCTCTTTCTAATTTTTTATTTTCCGCTTCGGCTTCTAATTTCCTCTCTTCAGCCTCCTGAGCCTTGTAATATTCAGCAAGAGCAAATTCTTTTAATTTATCTCGTTTCGCCAAGGGCTTTCCCTTGCTCAATAAAGTAATCCAATGTAGACATTATGTCTAATTATGAGATCAATACCCTGTGCAATAATTATTATCTGAGAAACTCACTTTATCCCAACTCAGTGGGTGACAAGTCTTTGCCCAAGAAGTTGTATCAATACCTTAGTTATCAATAATATAATTAATCACTTATATACCTATTGTGCATACCAGTATTGACAGTGTATAACAACAATGAATAATATCAACTAGAAAGACAAAGACAAAGTATCAAGGACAAACGACAACGTTCGCAGAAATCAAATAAACACTAAAACAAAACTAAAGTAGAATCTTACAAAGCATGTAACGACAGCTGCGAATCACCAACAAAACAATCGACTACACAGTGTATAAACAAAAAGGTGTAAAGAAATAAACGATAGGAAGGGGAGGCAGACAACTACAAACAAATTAATCAAATCTAAAGAACAGCGAAAAATATTACAAAAACAACATAGGACATCTCGACACAACTAAACAAATATATCACAAATAACCAACACAGTGGACAAAAAACGACAGCAACAGAAAGTCGCTGGCAATTTCCACTGCGGGAAATTCGCAATAGTCCCTAAAGAACGCTGTCGTAGACCCTCGGTAAAGTGGGATATTCTACGACGGTCACCGCCCAACCAAACCCGCTGAAATATAAAGACTTATATGACATATAAACAAAGAAACATGTAACATAAAATAGGGAATATAAATAGTATGTGCAGAGAGGAAGGCTTAACCACCACATATATAGAGGCACAGTTTACAAAACATATAGCCACTTATCTTAACTGGCGAAAAAAATCCTGGCCTCGAGAATAACAGCAATGATGTACAATAACACCCAGTCCAACGATAGGATGATCCACCGCTGAGAGGTACAGCAACCCAATGCTGCAAGGTTTAGATAATCGAATGCTCAGCTTCTTGGCATGTTGACCTTGCACGTGGAAAATCGTGACTGAGAATGTTGAAAAAAATCTTGACTGCACATTAATTTCCGAACAGGAAACACGGGCTGGATTCCACTGTTGTGATGACAATATACTTCCGAGCAACGCCGGGTACTTTCAGGTAATAACGACAGTTGCACTGTAGAACAACAGAGAGCTGGCTAACCGCTGTTACAATAGGGATGTAAATGGTGGTTCAGGAAAATAGACAATGTTACTGTCCATACGCTGCAGATCTTGTAACGCGAATGACATGGGTAACAGACCCATAAAGCTGGCGACCACTATAACAGTACGTTATTGATCCATAGGCCACACTGGCCCTCACTGTAGCAGTCTGCAATGTTGGAGTTTCCACCACTGTAGAAATCTTATTAGACAGCGTAGATGTACGTCCTTTATTATTTGTAGCAGTGTGGGTGGTGAGGTTGTAGTACAATACACCGTTCGTACCACATATAGGAGTCAGTAAAGTTGGAACAGCTGGTACGGTTCTAATGATTTATTACAATCACATCACATCGACATCAAAACGAACGTACTGTCATTAGGACAAGGCTCAATCATATTCAACATGACGTAGATAGCATTAGTTCATAGTATCCAACACTACAGAGACTCTTGCAAAATCAAGCCGCATAAGGAGCGGGCTTCCAAGTACTCAATGTTAATCTATATATCTTCTGACACAGCAAGTCAGGTACATCTTTAGCAAAACATGCCGCATAAGGAGCGGGCTTCTTTATATAAATAAAGTTAATCTTATGCGTCACATCTGACAAAACTAGTCAGGTATAACTCTTGCAAAAATAGGCCGCACAGATGGCGGGCTTCCTTATATAAATAACGTCAATCTTATGCATCACATCTGACCAAACTAGTCAGGTATATCTCTGGCAAAAATAGACCGCATAGATGGCGGGCTCCCTTATATAAATAATGTCAATCTTCTGCATCTCTACTTCCCGCACCGGGAGTAAGTCACCTCAAAATGTAAAGTTCGTAGTTACTACAAATAGTTTCAAAAGTATTGTTACCTGCTCTGCATTCCAGGAAAGAAACACACAAGAAACACTGGCCATTTCCTAGGCTTTACCGAACTATGCCAGAATCACAATCAAGGGGAATCTTAAACATAATTAATACACAAGGAACTCTGATCCCCTTTTACACTGCCAGGAAAACATGGCGGGACACCCTCTCCGCTCAAATCGCCCAGCCAGACTCACTCAAACCAAGCCGTCTTCCGGACCCGCCAAAACCTTGGCGCATACGCGAATCATCGCGTGACTTGAGTTTAGTTCACAACCTGGAACGTACTGGGACTGTTCTAAGAAAATCCACGAACAGAACCTTATATGGGCATATAGCTAGACAATAGCAAGCCCAAGGGAGATAACAACTAAATCTAACATATTCCACAAAATATTACAACTGGTTGACTCCCGTAGACCACAAATATAAAAAAGAAATATAACAAAGGTCACATTCCTAACTTACAACAAACTGACTCTTAACATACGTCAAGGCCTAAAATGCCACCCCATGCAGACCCAAGTAGAACAGTCCCAACTAAGATGGTTTGGCCATGTCTGCAGAATGGGAGAAGACCGGCTACCACGACAAGCGTGGGAAACAAAGAGCCAGGGATCCAGACCCCCAGGACGACCCAGAGTCCGCTGGGAGGACAACATTAGACAATCTTTGAAGGACCGAGGACTAGAATGGAACCAGGCCAGGAGGAAGACAGCCGATAGGATAGTCTGGCGCTCTCTCTTCCAAACCTCTACACCTCACGGTAGAAGGGGAACGACTAAGTAAGTAAGATATTGTTTAAACAGTAAACAAAAATTTACCGTGATAGCGGTTTCGGATTCGACGTAAGAATTTATGGCTTGGCTATAACGTTACACAGTGAAAGCGAATTGGACGGCTTATCAACGGAAGCGTACGGTTACGTGTGATTCAACGACTGCGGATTATAACACCTTTGTTTTTATCTATGTTTCAGAGCCATACATTGAGACTAAATGTGTGAGTTAAGAGATTGTTATATTTGGAGTTAAGAGATTGTTATATTTGTGTTGGACTCGGTATATTGTAATGTCCATACATGCCACTATGCAATATGAAATCTCCTTGTGTTACATCAAATATTAATATGTGGTGAATGCGGTTCTGTGGGGACTTATGGTCGTGATTGAGCTCACAAGGGGACTTGACAAACACATCATCACAACTTTAGTTTAGGCAGCACTATGTGCCGGTCAAAAATACAGATTCGAGGTCTTAATGTTAATTCTTCATTAAAAGAAATTTTGTGTTAAACATATTTACAGACGTGGATTTAGCCTAGTGTACATTAATTTATCCCTTGCGAAATATAAATGCAAGTTTCTATAACAATAACAATTCCCAAAAATATTCTCTATGGAATTTGAAATTCTTTATATTTTCTGTTTTTGTTACAAACAGTTTTGGACATATTTTTAATCTGTAACTACTTAATGCTTTGAATGTTATCACCTTTTTTCCCATACAAATTGCGTCCCTTGATAATAAAAATTACGTCCCTTACATTACACTCATAATTGTTTCTTAACGTAACAGTATGAGGGGGGAAATATATGATGGTGGTGGAAAATTGATATGAGTCGCCAGCGTCAAGGTCAGGCTGTGTAGAGAATACAGAAAGTTAGATAAAAGTCAGCGACTTTACCTGCTTGTTGTACATGAGTAGTAAGAAAGTGCTAAATAGCATTTAACAGGATTACATTTAATGTTGATCGAAAGATTGCGCCCTTGTCAAAACAAAAAGGCAACCCCAGCTGAAGTTTGAAGATGTGCGCAAGAGATACGTGAACAGTAAAGTCCAGGATTATGGGAGGACGGAGATGTCGATTTGCTCCCTAAGTTTATGCGAAAAGATGTTCTTACAACATCAAATGGAAATAGCCATGATATTGATGCCCCTTAACGAAATGGGTTCAGTTCGAATCGGAGGCCGAATAGTCAAGAGAATGATGCCACATGAGAGCCATGACCCAAGCGGGACTCATCTCATCTCATAATCAGAACCTCTTCTACCCCAGTAAAACGAAGTGTAGAGGTGACCCAACGAGCACAAGGCTCCTGGGCAAAACATGTAATCAAAGTGTTTGACAAACAGGTGATTAGCCCATTGTGTCCTCCCAAGCGGGACTGCCGCCATAAAATGTCAAGGATGATCAGATGATCAGTGTAAGATATAATATTTCTGCAGAGTGACTGACAAGTGAATCTCTTCTTTTTTCAAATGTTTTTTTTTTCAGCACTTAAACTTACTTAATAAACATGAGACATATATCAAAACAAGGAAAAATTAAGGCAATTTGGCATTTGACAAATACGTTGTAATTTTTTATTTTTTTTTACCAAATAAACTAAATTCTAAAATGGCTAATAAAGTCAACATAACAAGAGAGACTAAAAATTATTGTCCGCTTTGACGTAACGTGCCTGATTTCCCCCCTACGCTGTAGTTTTACAATATTATTTACAATAAATCAAAAATTAAATAAGATATCAAAAATCAGATCATACATCAACATGTGACACATCATTTGATGTAATAAAATAACAGATAAGTCTCTGTATTGTGACGTTTGGTTCGTATAAAGAAAGTGGATAAATGAAGAAATACAAGTGCAAGTAACTTTTCAGTCTTACTTACTTAATAGGACAAAATGGTTACGCAAATGTGTAGGCACATCAAACAGTCATTATCACAGCAACATTCAATACAGCAATAAACGGTAGACAGCATTACAATGATGAGTCAGATGCATGTTATATTTCAAAGTGCTGTAAATGTAGTCAGGTGAAAACTCCATCCTTTTCTATAACAGCCAGGAGATAACCAGATGTATGAGATCAGTTCACTCTCCTTAGTTTGACTTCAGCAAGACAGACACGTCTGCCGAAGTATAAATAATGTCCTCAAAAATATCCTCTAGATAATAAAGGTTTTCTAAACCTAGTTCATTTAACAAAGTAGCAAGTAATGGTCCTTGGTACCTGCATCAACCGATGCAGTACAATGCAGCGACATGTGAGCTGGGAAAAAAACATCTCGTGACGACGACTTTCGCAGACAGGCTATGAATCGAAATCGCTCACGACCCAAAATCAATAGAGTTAATGAAAATGTTAATTTACCTTGCTTTCAAGAAATACAGAAATATCACGCCTCCCGGCATGTGCAAATACACTAGAGGTATTATCCCGAATAAACGAAATATCCATAAGAGGACTACACATCCCTGACAGAACAAAAAAATAGCGGAGATCCCCTCTTCAACGAGGCATCTCTTTCGCCATTCCAAATCGCTCACTCCCACTAGTGGTGGGCGGAAACCGATCGACCAAACAACAAGACAAGTCATGCGCAGTCCAGCGCAAAAATGACCACAGCTCAAAAGTTAACTGCATTCGATACTAACGCGAGAAGACAAATGCTTACCGAGAAAAGTGACTATAGATTTCAAGCAGTTGTTGCCCTTGCGTTATAAAACAGATATTGAAATAAAACGATGTTGCGAGAATTTATCACGCAACATATCACCACCTCCTCCCGATAAAAAAAAAATGTGGAACATATTATTTTTTCAATATCAAAGAGCAAGCGATAAGCGGCTCAAAACGCACGAATTATGCGCTGATAATTAATTAAATTGCCAAACAATAGGCTAATTATAGAGTGTCTGGTGAGGATATACCTCAACAGAAAAATAAATATGTCTCAAAAAATATTCACATCGGGGAGGTGTCACCAACACACATCACGTTAGCATGTAAACACAATATACGTATGCAAGTTACTATAATCATCATTAAACAGCATACTCTAATATTGTCTTTAAAAATGGATGTACAAATCTGATAGGAAAATTTAAATAGTACATTCTTTGACATGTAATGACATAAGTACATAGTAAAGTTAAACTACATGACGATCCAGGACATATGCTCTGGTATTCCGAGGGTAAGTACACAATCTAGAACTCGTAAGGTAAGTCCTCAGCTCAACAATGACATTCTGAGAAAGTACAAGCAATATAATGCTAATTAATAACTAATATGCTTCATAAGGTACAATACATTATTAATAATTGTGGCTGTTTAGTAAACTAACGGCCCTTATATTAACTACTCAGTCCTCCTCTATCATTTAAAAAACGAACAGAAGAAGATGACAACAAAGCACGATAGTGTGTACATATAAAGTAAGTACAGATGTGCTAATCTATTGTAGAAATATAGGTGTGTTATGACTCTGTAATATATAGAAATATAGGACAGAAGTATTAGTTGGAGTCATGTGGGCATCTAGACAAAATGTCAGCCATCACATTATCCGCACCACGGATAGCTCGTACCGTGAAGTGAAAAGGTTGAAGAGCTATAGCATATCGAGTGGATCTCGAACTCTTCAAATTCTTAGTCTGAATAGCTGTAAGAGCTTTCTGATCAGTCTCTAGAATGAAATGTGCGCCCAGGAGGAATCTTTGTAGCTTTAGAATTGACCAAACCATCGCTAACAACTCACGGTCTAAAACCGAGTAGTTCCTCTCTGCCGCATTTAGTTTTCTAGAAATGTACATAACAGGATGCAGAGTATTTGCATATTCTTGCATCAGTGCTGCTCCAATCCCAGTGGATGAAGCATCACTCCGAAGAACAAAAGTCCTATCAAGAGTAGGTAATCTTAAGATGGGAGGAGAAGAAAATATATTCTTGATTTGGTCTAGTGAAGATTGGCATTCTTCAGACCAACGGACCAGATTAGGCGAACCTTTCTTCAACAATGTTGAGAGAGGTGCCATGATCGAAGATAAATTTGGAATAAATCTCCCATAAAATTGAATTAAACCTAAGAGACTCCTAACTTGTTTCTTCGTTTTAGGAACAGAGATGTTCAGTATTTTGGAAGTATTGTGGTCTTCTGTCTTCAAGAGACCATGACCAACACGATGACCCAGGAAAGAGATTTCACCAAAACCAACAAAAGCTTTAGAAGGTTTTGCTGTCAAATTATTCTCACGTAGAGTGGACAGTAAGTCATATAACCCTAAATAGTGATCTTCCCAGGTATCACTGAAGAGACAGATGTCATCTAAGTATGCGATGACATCCGAACGATGTGACAGAATTCGACGCATCATGCGAACGAAAGTGGCAGGGGCGTTCATGAGACCAAAAGGCATAACATTCCATTGAAATAGACCCCTAGGTGTAGAAAAAGCAGTAAGAGGTTTGGCATGCTCTGCTAAAGGCACTTGCCAATAACCTTTAGACAAGTCAAGTTTAGTGAAGAATCTAGAATTAGAAAGTCTAATCAGTAGATCTTCTAACAAAGGCATCGGTTCAGCGTCGAACTTTGTGACCTGATTCAATTTGCGATAATCAACGCAAATTCGTATGTTCTTATCCTTCTTCCGGACAATAACCATGGAAGAAGAATATGGTGAAGTCGATGGTTCAATTATATTTAATTGAATCATTTCATCCAATTCCTTTTCCACTTGCGACTGAAAGTGTATAGGAATAGGATACGGCCTAACCCTAATTGGATTATTGTCGGTAAGAATTATGTCATGTTCTATGACATCTGTGTGTCCAGGAATGTCAGTGAGAACATCCTGAAATGTTTGTAACATCGACGAGACTTGTCGATGTTCGTCACCAGAAAGATTAGGAGAAACAGAAACGTTTTTCCAAGATTCCGTAGAATGTAATGGAACCACTGGAAGGGGAAGGTTGACATCAGAGAAGGTAGCTTCCTCATCCTGAATGAC
Source organism: Oreohelix idahoensis (assembly GCA_024509875.1). Classification (NCBI taxonomy): domain Eukaryota; kingdom Metazoa; phylum Mollusca; class Gastropoda; order Stylommatophora; family Oreohelicidae; genus Oreohelix; species Oreohelix idahoensis. Next base: position 607,763 of record JAMPIV010000917.1, read on the forward strand.
AGACAGGGATGAATAATGACCGTGAGGTGCAGGAGCATCATCCGTTGCCTGGAAAATAGGCAGCAAATAGTCCGGACGTTCGTGAAATTCCGAAAGCATGTTTATGTGGAAAGTTTTATGCTTTCCATCAATATCGACCACATAGTCAACATCGGAAATCCGAGAGACTATTGCATACGGACCTTTCCATGCAATAAGAAGTCTATTTTCCCTACTGGGGAGTAGGACGAATGCTTTGTCACCTGGACAAAGTTGTCGTAGACATCTATTCTTGTTAGCAAACTGCCTTGCCTTCTCTTTAGCAATTTCTGATGAAGCAGTTGCTAGCTTACATGCCTCAATGATCTTTTGTCTAAGAGCAATGACATACTCATATGAGGATTGAGTTTCATCGCTAATATCATCGGCAGTGATGAGATCGTGTAATAAAGACATAGGGCCGCGTGGACGCGCGCCAAAGACAAGTTCGAAGGGAGAAAATCCTGTGTGTTCATTAGGGACTTCTCTATAGGCAAAGAGAGCCGCGGGTAAAACCCTGTCCCAATCTTGAGGATGATCTTCAGTTATCTTACCAAGCAAAGTCTTGAGCGTTCTATTCAGACGCTCAACTAACCCATTAGACATAGGATGGTAGATACTACTGAGAGATCGTTCAATATGTAAGGTAGACATTACCTGTGACATAGTGTCAGATATGAGTTGAGTGCCATGGTCTGATATTTCTCTGGGGAACCCCAAGCGAGAAAATATCAACCAAAGAGCATCTGCGATATCTGTAGTAGATATGCTCTTAAGAGGAATAGCCTCTGGCCAACGTGTGCACATATCGACACATGTAAGGATAAACTGATGTCCTCTGGCCGACTTGACCTTAAAAGGGCCAATAATATCTATGGCCATTTTCTGAAACGGCCGAATAGGAATGTCAGCAGCCTGGATAGGCGCAGCATGCCGTGGTCCTCTAGATTTGACCTCCTGACATACCTTGCATGATCGGCAGTAAATACGAATGTCCTTATTGACAAAAGGCCAAAAGAAAGCCGCAAGGACTCTCGACTTCGTACGGGCAAAACCCATATGTCCAGCACATTGCGAGTCATGAGCATGTTGTAATATTTGGACTCTCATGCTCTTGGGAACAAGAATTTGCGAATGTGCCGACGTAGTCGAATCTTGTACCATACGTACAAGTACGCCGTTTCTCATTGCAATCCAAGATTTTCTATTTGTATCCTGATTCGGATCACCTTTCTTCGCAAGAACGAAGAATTTTTTTAAAGAAGGATCTTCTTCTTGCAATTTTATGAAAGAGTCACGAGTAATTACTAAGTGACTATCTTGGCTATCAACTTCATTATCACTATTCAGTGAAGTTTCGGGTGTTTGTAGAGCTTGTGCTCTTGTAACTACTGCATTTGTAGCTTGCATGTTATTATCTTCCCAAGCAGCAATCTGCTGTGGGGTACACTCCCTAACTCCGTGAATACGACCAATAATAAGGTCCGCAATAGGATTAGGTAAGAGACAAGCATGCACATCTCCAGTAAAGAAAGGAGTGGCAATGCGAATTACAGCAGTAGGATATTTTTCTAGAGTGCCGCCAAATGTGACACATTTAATAACCCTTCCTGTAGCACAAGATGGATCTACAAGCGATTGTCTAACACCAATAGTGGTGCATCCGGAATCGAAAAGTAGTGAGACCGGAGTATCATTAACAAGACCCTTATGTAGAATTAAAGAACCCCTCCCGTCATGCGCAACAGCAGCAGGAAGAGCGGGAAGTGGGTGACCACAACTCAAAGTAGTTATGGTACCCGGTTCGAATAAAGTACTGCATTGGGGGCATTTGTTTGCTCTCTCAAAGTCAAAAGCAGAACTAGTGACAGCGTCAAAGTTTTTACTATCAACAACATGATTACAGGCTCCCTCAGTTTCCTGTTGTACAGCATTAGCCTGCTGATATCTCTTTTTTTTGTGTTGAGATCTACCCCGACTATTATTACCTCTGAAGTTATCAGAGTTATTATTATCTCTGCAGTTATTATTGTCTCTATTGTAATTGTTATACTGGTTCGAATTCCAGTTTCCACGATTACTATCATGTTCACATTGATGCGAACATCTATTTGTTTGGTTCTGAGGTCTTCGGCAGGAATAACCTCTATTACCATATCCTCTTTTGAAATGCTTATAATTATTAGGGTGATAGTAACGACCACTATCAGGTTGTCTCCAATTCTTCGAAGAAGAATCACCATGAAATTGGTTTCCATGATTTTGACAGAAATTACCGCTGCCCTTTCTATCAAAATTTTGTTGGGATCTACGAGCAAAGTTTTGACCATACGGAGCTGCCGAAGCAACTGGTAAACCTTCTTTCACCTTAGAGTTACCCATGGTTATGTGTGGGTGCGCAGTTACGTATTGGCAACAGAAATCTTCCATTTCTTTTATTGTTTTAGGTTTACGTTCATGAAGAAAAGCAAGGAAAGACTCATTGACAGACGACATGACTTTGTCTCTAAGTATTAAGTCCATAAGTCCTTCATAAGTTTTTTCCGTCTTAGATAGTTCAACCCATCGTGAGAAAGTAATGCGTATTCTTGCAATAAACTCGGAGAATTCAACTCCATTTTCAGGTAACATGTTTTTTAAATTGTAGACGATAGCCGTCTTCGTTAAGCTGATATTTCTTTAACAAAGCGGCCCTGACAACCTCATAATTGCTCTTGTCAGGTTCATCCACCATATTTAATATACTTAGAGCTTTACCTGTCAGTATCCCTGATAACTGATAAACATATTTTGCTTTGTCTATGTTATGAGCTGTACATGCTTGTTCAAATCTGTCCAGATAGAACATTATGTCATCACTGGAAGGACTAAATGTTGGTAACTTAATCTTAAAAGTATCATTATTAGCCTTCCCAGAAGATGAACCCTTGTTTGAATCATTACCATTACTCATGCTCGTCAATTTCAATTTCTCCAACTCTAAAGCTAAGAGTTTTTCTTCATGTTCCATTTTTGCTTTCCTCTCATCAGACTCTCTTTGTAACTTCCTTTCTTCAGCTTGAGCCTGCATTTGAAGTCTTTCATTTTCAGCTTCTTTTTCAGTCTTTTATTTTCAGCTTCTTTTTCAAGTCTTTTATTTTCAGCTTCTTTTTCAAGTCTTTTATTTTCAGCTTCTTTTTCAAGTCTTTTATTCTCAGCTTCTTTTTCAAGTCTTTTATTCTCAGCCTCTAGCTGTAGCTTTCTTTCCTCAGCTTCTGATTCCCTTTTTTGTTTTTCCATTTCCATTTGGAATCTCTTTTCATCCACCTGCATCTGCAGTTTCTTTTGTTCAGCTTCCATATGCAGTTTCTTTTGTTCAGCTTCCATTGCTTTATCATATCGAGCAGTTGCAAATTCTTCTAACTTATCACCAGTCTTCCCAAGCAATTTACCCTGCTCAATAAAGTGCTCAAATGTAGACATGTTGTCTAACATATGAGTCCAAAACCTGAAATAATTAACTAATTTATTTCAAACCTAAGTGTAACAAGTCTTAATTAAGCACTTGTATATTCACATCACATTATATTATCCCAGTCTCTGTGGGAAACAAGTCTCCAATCAAAGAACTTGTATATGAAATATCAGCACTCAAATCTTGATCATAAGTGCACTTCTCATTCAATAGTGCACGACACTATTCATCATTCATTTATCATCAGTATAGTAGTAACAGTGCATTAGCATAGCCCATTAACTAATTACTATAACTGTAAACAATGACTATGTAAACACATGCAGAATGTAAACATTGAAAATGTAAACAATACAAACAATGTAAACAATAACAATGTAAACAATAACAAAGATCAGCAACAATACAAAAACTTTCGCAGAAATCAACTAAAAATAAAGCAGAAATTAATGAAATATCACAAAAAATGTGACGATATCTGCGATAGAATTAAACAAAATACATGACACCACAGTGTATAAACAAAAATGTTGTATGAAACTAAATTATAGACAAGAGTAGGCTAACAAATACAAACAAATCACAACAAAACTAAAGAATGTGAAATAATAACGAAAACAATATTAAAACATGTCATCACAGCTAACATAAATAGCAACAGAAGTCGCTTAGCAAATTCCAGTATCGGAAATTTGCAAACCCTACAGAAAACGCTCACAATAGACGACCTCTATGACGTGGCATAATCTAACGGAGACACCACCCAACCGAGAACCCGCTGAAATATAAACATATAAATATACAAATAACATATAGACATATAATATATAGAATGAGATGATACACAGAAGACTCAGCAGAAGTATAAGGGCACAGTTTACATACAAACAGGCCACTTAACTTAAAGGCTTCCAATCGTAGAACAGCAGAAAAACGGATGTCAATCAACGTCCTAAAGAGCGAAGCTCCAACGATGATGGCACATCTGAACTGCTTCCACTGCTAACACGATGGTACAAGAGCTTCTGAAATACTGTGTGTTGAGTTGTTTCGGCACTTGACCTTCTAATCCAAAAGTAAGTTGATGGAAATCGGTACTTGGCCTTCTTCAGAAAACAACCCGTTTCAACCGGCACTTGACCTTCTCAAAAAACGACAGCACTGGAACCTTGACAGCAGCAACTTGCTTGACTTGCGTAAAAGATAACAGCAGTCCGAGTTATCCGGCAACATGTAACAACGCCGGGTACTGTCAAATTCTTGTTTCCGTCAAAAAGTTGAAATTTTGACTTTTACCGGGCAACGCCGAGTACTTTGAAAATTTTGAAGATGTTGACTGTATTGAAGAATGTTAATTTCTTGAAGGATGCTGATGAATTCTTGTTGAAAATGAAGTGGGTAAGGGACCCCGTGTTTGCTAGTACCAGAATCAAACCAGCTTATGGCCACCAAATGATGCGTGATGCCATATGATGATGGATGGCATCCGCATGTCTGGTTTTGTGTAGTGTGTAGATGTGTTCAGTCAAAACAATGTTCATGCAACAATAACAGGGCAATCCACATAGGACGTCAGTAAACTCACGACGTATAAAGTCAATGAGTCTTGAAACAGCCGTTGACGTTTTTCTTCATTATTTATTGTGGACGCCACAGTGACAAAATGGTTACGCAAATGTGTAGGCACATCAAACAGTCATTATCACAGCAACATTCAATACAGCAATAAACGGTAGACAGCATTACAATGATGAGTCAGATGCATGTTATATTTCAAAGTGCTGTAAATGTAGTCAGGTGAACACTCCATCCTTTTCTATAACAGCCAGGAGATAACCAGATGTATGAGATCAGTTCACTCTCCTTAGTTTGACTTCAGCAAGACAGACACGTCTGCCGAAGTATAAATAATGTCCTCAAAAATATCCTCTAGATAATAAAGGTTTTCTAAACCTAGTTCATTTAACAAAGTAGCAAGTAATGGTCCTTGGTACCTGCATCAACCGATGCAGTACAATGCAGCGACATGTGAGCTGGGAAAAAACATCTCGTGACGACGACTTTCGCAGACAGGCTATGAATCGAAATCGCTCACGACCCAAAATCAATAGAGTTAATGAAAATGTTAATTTACCTTGCTTTCAAGAAATACAGAAATATCACGCCTCCCGGCATGTGCAAATACACTAGAGGTATTATCCCGAATAAACGAAATATCCATAAGAGGACTACACATCCCTGACAGAACAAAAAAAAGCGGAGATCCCCTCTTCAACGAGGCATCTCTTTCGCCATTCCAAATCGCTCACTCCCACTAGTGGTGGGCGGAAACCGATCGACCAAACAACAAGACAAGTCATGCGCAGTCCAGCGCAAAAATGACCACAGCTCAAAAGTTAACTGCACTCGATACTAACGCGAGAAGACAAATGCTTACCGAGAAAAGTGACTATAGATTTCAAGCAGTTGTTGCCCTTGCGTTATAAAACAGATATTGAAATAAAACGATGTTGCGAGAATTTATCACGCAACATATACATATAGACGATATTACAACATTTAGACATATATTTAGATATATAATACAGACAGGTAGACATATATTTACAACAGTTACCTATATATGTATTTACAAAGAGGTGTTAGCTGGTCTATGGGTGCTGTAGGGTGATGTCTAACCTCACTATTACGATCGCGTCGGCCATACGGCTACAATGTATAAGCGGTGTGGTGTGGGTGGTATTGCTTTTGGTTTGCTTGGTGTTGTGTGTTGGTGTGTTTGTTTATACATATATACATACAATATATAAAAAAAAAAATAAAAAAAAATAATATATATATATATATATATATATATATATATATATATATATATATATATATATATATATATATATATATATATATATATATATATATATATATATATATATAAAAGTCGATAATGCCGGAAAATGTTTTTAAAAAAAAATCGTTAATGTTGGTTTACTAAGGGGGTCTTTGAAGCGAGTGGAGGTTTTTTTATGTTGGCGTTGGTGACGACGCATGGATGTAATGTAGCGGGCGGGGTTAGGTTAGGGGGATTTTTGTGTGATGTTGGGTGTGTTTGTTTAAACATATATACATATATACATACATATATACATATATATATATATATATATATATATATATATATATATATATATATATATATATATATATATATATATATATATATATATATATATATATATATATATATATATATATATATACAAAATTTTTTAAAAATCGATAATGACGGAAAATATAAAAATTCGATAATGGTGGGTTACTAAGAGGGGTTTTTGAAGCGAGGGGAGTGTTTTTGTGGCGGCATGGTTGACGATGCATGGGTGTAATGTAGCGGGTGGGGTTAGGTTAGGGGGGTTTTTGTGTGATGTTGGGTGTGTTTGTTTAGACATATATAAATACATATATACATATATACATAAAAATATAAAAAATCGATAATGACGGAAAAGATAAAAAATCAATAATGTTGGGTTAGTAGGTTACTAAGAGGGGTTTTTGAAGCGAGTGGAGGTTTTTTTTGGTGCTGGCGTGGGGGACGATGCATGGATGTGTTGGGGTGTAGTGAAGTGTTAGAGACCTGACTATACTAGGACCAGCGACTAGAGGTGGGAGTGAAGTGTTAGAGATCTGAATATACTAGGGCTAACATCTAGAGGTGGGAGTGAAGATGGATGTGTGTGTGGTTGTGTTGGCGCGCGTCTGTGGTTGTGTGTGTGTTTGCGTGTATGTGCTTGTGTGTGTGTGTGCTTGTGTGCGTGCGTGTGTGTGTTTGCGTGTGCGCGTGTGGTTGTGTGTGTGTGTTGGAGGCGGGTGTGCCACCATCGAGAGGTGGGAGTGAAGTGTTAGAGACCTGACTATACTAGGACCAGCGACTAGAGGTGGGAGTGAAGTGTTAGAGACCTGACTATACTAGGACCAGCGACTAGAGGTGGGAGTGAAGTGTTAGAGATCTGACTATACTAGGGCTAACATCTAGAGGTGGGAGTGAAGATGGATGTGTGTGTGGTTGTGTTGGCGCGCGTCTGTGGTTGTGTATGTGTGTGTGCGGTTGTGTTGGCGCGCGTCTGTGGTGGTGTGTGCGCGCGTCTGTGGTTGTGTGTGTGTGCGTCGGTGTGTGTGTGTGCGTTTGGGGTTGTGTTTGTGTGTGTTGGAGGTGTAGCAGGTGGGTGTGCCACCATCGAGAGGTGGGAGTGAAGTGTTAGAGACCTGACTATACTAGGGCTAACATCTAGAGGTGGGAGTGAAGATGGGTGTGTGTGTGTGGTTTTGTTGACGCGCGTCTGTGGTGGTGTGTGCGTGCGTCTGTGGTTGTATGTGTGTGTGTAAGTGCGTGTGTGTGTGCACGTGTGTGCGTGAGTGTGTGTGCGCGTGTGATGGTGTGGTTGTGTGTGTGTTTGTGTGTTTTGAGACGTATCCAGACTTGTACTAGTCAGATCTTGATTACTCGAAAAACTAATCGATAGTTAACGCGTTGGCGATGTGACCTGACTTGTGTTAGCCAGGGCTTGATTACGCGAAAAAACTAATCGCTAGTTGACGCGTTGTCGACGTGAAAATTTTTTTGCGTGTGCTGGCATTGAAAGTGTATGACTCATGAACGTATTGACGTGAGGAAAAAATAACAGCAAATATCCGATAAAATGGCGGGCAAGTTTTTAACACAAAACTTACACTGCCATTTCTTACTGTTGGTATCAGTTTTCATATTTCCACTTCATAATTTTTGTATCGGTTTTCATATTTCCATTTCATAATTTTTGGTATCAGCTTTCATATTTCCATCTCTTACCTTTGGTACCACTGTTGTCATATTTCCACTCCATACTTAACATCACAATTTTCATATAGACATTTCATACTTCTGTACTATAATTGTCATATCTCGCAATTTTCTTAGCATAATTTTGAATCACTCTTTAGTTGTTTTATATTTTTCCATTGTACAAATGCATAATTTTTACATTTGGAATTCAAAAATAACAATTAAAAAAATAATAAAACATTACTGATACGGGAAAAAGTCGGTTTCCAACTTGTTAAGTTCATAGTTGTGTCATTACTAGAGGGCGAGTTTCCACATATTTACTCGCTACACAGACGCAAGCTAATCCTACGAAGTCTAAGGTTTTGTCTTTGGTCTCTTTCTACCTTTATATATCTAACTAAAATATCACCCATCTCTTATACAATATTACTGATCATTTTTTACAATAAACCGGCACACAGTTAAGTTCTTAATATACATATATTGCACAGACGTGAGCGTGGTTCTTTTTGTGACAAACAGAGAGAATAATATTGTCTGTTTTATTAAATTACACTCATACACAGTTATTTTATTCAACGTGAGAACCCCTGTTTTCAACAACGGGAGACCCACTTTCTTCGTTACTCACTCAGTGTAAACCCAACAGTGCGAGAATCACTGCCCCAGTGCTACCCTTTTTTTGGCTGGCGGGGTGACGAATCTTGGGAGTGTTGGGTGTGTGTGCCCGCGTGCGCGCGCGCGCGCGCGCGCGTGTGTGTGGTATATATTTTGGTTTGTCTGGTGTTGTGTATTATGATTCTTCACTGTCACTTTTAAAGAGGTCACACCGCAGATTTGTGTAGATTGACCAATTATTGTGGGGGTAGTGTATTTTTAAGCAATAACAGGAGATTTTTATGTATTTCGTGAAAGTTTAGGTATAGGTACACTATTCAAAAGTGAACTCATCAGAGCGTTGTTATCTATGTGGATGTGTTGTAGTCTTGTTACAAACAACATCAAGCTGATTTAGACGTAGCTTTAACATTTTTTTATTGGAAGAAGTTGTGCTTTTACCCTTTTACATGTATATAACAACCGCTTTGTTCCAAAACCTTCAGGCAACTCTGTTGCTACCTGACTTGAGAAGAAGGAATTTTTATAAGCACTCACTTAGTGAATTCCCCTTTTCCTGCCCGCTATAGAATAAAGAGGAAAATATAAAAAGTAATACATGTTATAGAGGAAGATGACTAAGGAGTGGTGGGGATGATTTTGGTTTTTGTGTTGTATTGGCGTGTAGGTATTGAGAATATAAGACGATGAGAGGTGCCGTTTGTAATTGTCGGAAGCAACTATTCTTGTGATGTAAAATATGACAGGGAATTACCCGTTGCTGGGTGATTGTAACTACATATTAAGACGGGCGCTGGGTCACGTGGTAGTTTTCTTTAGTATTTATAGTATATCATGAGTAATAAATCTACTCACCCATCTAGTGGTATGTAAGTGACTCGCATACAGCCGTATTCGCCAACATAAAAAAAAATAATGTCAAACGCTGAACAAGGCCAAATAGACAGTTTTATTGAACACAAGTATAGAGATACGTCACAGGCAGACTAGCTTATGGGGCCAACTAGATACGCCTTAGTGTTGTAGTCTGTATCTGGAACAATACCGAGGCCAGTTTCATTCATTTTTAATAAAGCCCAACACGCATGTGCTTTTACCCTCCCTTGTTTCGGAACTAGATCGATGGCCCGCGCAAAACATCTAGCATAAATTTCTGTTTACGTCACAAGTTCAAAACACTATCGAGCAATAGTAGAAATTTATAAAAGAAAAATTCCTTCGTTCTTGTGTTCGAATCCCCGCGACTTAAGTTTTCACTTTTTTCATACGGGCGACATCTGGTGATAGGTTTTATATTGTCTCCCAATCGGTTCAAACATTCGGCGACCACGGAAATGTAGTACATTAAATAAATGTAACTAAGTATTTGTTCCAGTTATCAAACGGGAATCTATGTTTTGTCCTGCAATTTTCAAACTTTAGTAAAAGCTTTTCTTCCAAGCAGCAAAGAGGGTCCCAAAATTTTCTCCCAGGCCTGCGCAAAGGATCCTACCTGTTGTTAAATAGATAATCTGGCAAATACTTTTTTAAATATTTCTTACCGGTGTCAAAATATTTCTTACCGTTAGGTTTTTTTAGTCTATTTTCCATTTCATAATTTTTGTGGCATGACATTCACACTGCCATTTCTTACTTTTGGTATCACAGTTTTCGTATTTCCATTTCTTAATTTTTGGTATCACAATTTTCATATTTCCATTTCTTAAGTTTGGTTCCATGTCTTAATTTTGGTCTCACAGTTTTCATATTTCAATTTCTTAATTTGGTATCACAGTTTTCATATTTCCATTTCTTAATTTTGGTATCACAATTTTCGTATTTCCATTTCTTAAGTTTGGTCTCACAATTTTCATAGAAAGGTGCCCGTGAGGTGATATAAATGTACCCATGAGGTGATAGAAATATGCCAGTGAGATGATAGAAATATGCCTGTGAGACGATAGAAATGTACCCGTGAGGTGATAGAAAACTTTAGATATGACTCACCAAAGTATTTTCGCACGTGTAACAAAGGCTGACCTAGGTAAAAACTTACAGTTGCGGTCTTCAACCCGCTCTCCAACGGTTTAAGCATTTCATCACTTTTTGTCATGTACACCCAGTTGGTGGGAACAATGGAAACCACCTTCAACGAGGTATGAGCGCTAGTGTCTGTCGTTACCACACCACCTTTTCAGTAAAATATGACCATGAGTGTCTGGGTGTGTGGGTGTATGTGTGTGTGTGTGGGCGCTCGAGTGCGTGGTTATGTGTCTGTGTGTTGATGTGCGCATGTGGGGGTATGGTTGTGTGTGTATGTTGGGTTGTAACAGGCGGGTGTACCCCCATCGAGAGGTGAGAGTGAAGTGTTAGAGACTTGCCTATACTAGGTCTAGCATGAAGAGGTGGAGTGAAGTGTTGGAGACGTCACTATACTAGGGCCAGTATTGAGAGGTGGAGTGAAGTGTTAGAGACGTGCCTATACTAGGACTAACATCTAGAGGTGGGACTGAAAGAGACGTGTCACTATACTAGGTCTAGCATGAAGAGGTGGAGTGAAATGTTAGAGACGTCACTATACTAGGACCAGCAACTAGAGGTGGAAGGGGTGTGTTAGAAACTATACTAGGTCTACCATCGAGAGGTGGGAGTGAAGTGTTTGGGACATGACTAGAGCCAACAGCGAGAAGTGGGAATGAACTGTTAGAGACTTGAATAGGTCTAGCATCGAGTAATAAAATCTACTCACCCCAATGTCGATCTAGTGTTATGTAAATGACCCGTACACAGTCGAGGTTTCCAACATAAAAAATAATATCAAAGGCCAGGTTGGACAAGGCCAAATAGACAGTTTTACTGAACACAACCGTAGAGATATATGTCACAGGCAGACTAGCTTACGGCGCCAACTAGATACTCCTTAGTGTTACAGGTTACAATCGGGACAATGTCGAGGCCAGTTTCAACCATTTTAAGAAAACCAACACGCACGTGTTTTTTACCACTGTAATCGATGAATGAGTCATACTGTTTGAAGTCAGTTAGGGTGGGTGACGTCAGCGCTAAATATAGACTATTGGAAACAAGTTTATGTTCTTTTGAACATGTATTATTATTTTATTATACATAAACTATCGATTAGTTTTTCGAGTAATCAAGATCTGACTAGTACAAGTCTGGATACGTTTCAAAATAGGCAAGTCTCTAACCATTCACTCCCACCTCTCAATGGTTGTACACCGGCCTGCTACACCCCAACACACACACGCACAAACACACACAACTACACCACCACACGCGCACACACACACTCACGCACACACGTGCACACACACACGCACTTACACACAAACATACAACCACAGACGCACGCACACACCACCACAGACGCGCGTCAACAAAACCACACACACACACACACACCCATCTTCACTCCCACCTCTAGATGTTAGCCCTAGTATAGTCAGATCTCTAACACTTCACTCCCACCTCTAGTCGCTGGTCCTAGTATAGTCAGGTCTTTAACACTTCACTCCCACCTCTCGATATTGGCACACTCGCCTGCTACAACTCCAACACACACAACCACATGCGCACACACATACACACCGACGCACACACACAGACACACACCACCACAGACGCGCGCCAACACAACCTCACACACACACAACCACAGACGCGCGCCAACACAACCACACAAACATCCATCTTCACTCCCACCTCTAGATGTTAGCCCTAGTATAGTCAGATCTCTAACACTTCACTCCCACCTCTAGTCGCTGGTCTTAGTATAGTCAGGTCTCTAACACTTCACTCCCACCTCTAGTCGCTGGTCCTAGTATAGTCAGGTCTCTAACACTTCACTCCCACCTCTCGATGGTGGCACACCCGCCTGCTACACCTTCAACACACACACACACAACCACACACGCGCATGCAAACACACATACGCACGCACATACGCGCACACTCACACGCACACACACGCACACACACAACCACAGACGCGCGCCAACACAACCACACACACATCCATCTTCACTCCCACCTCTAGATGTTAGCCCTAGTATAGTCAAATCTCTTACACTTCACTCCCACCTCTAGTCGGTGGTCCTAGTATAGTCAGGTCTCTAACACTTCACTACACCCCAACACATCCATTCATCGTCCCCCACGCCAGCACAAAAAAAACCTCTACTCGCTTCAAAAACCGCTCTTAGTAACCTACTAACCCAACATTATTGATATTTTATCTTTTCCGTCATTATCGATTTTTTATATTTTTTGTATATATGTATACATGTATGTATATATGTCTAAACAAACACACCCAACATCACACAAAAACCCCCCTAACCTAACCCCACCCGCTACATTACACCCATGCATCGTCAACCATGCCGCCACAAAAACACTCCCTCGCTTCAAAATCCCCTCTTAGTAACCCACCATTATCGAATTTTTATATTTTCCGTCATTATCGATTTTTTAAAAATTGTATATATATATATATATATATATATATATATATATATATATATATATATATATATATATATATATATATATATACATATACATATATATACATATATATATATATATATATATATGTATATATATGTATATGTATATATGTTTAAACAAACACACCCAACATCACACAAAAATCCCCCTAACCTAACCCCGCCCGCTACATTACACCCGTGCATCGTCACCCACGCCAACACAAAAACCTCCACTCGCTTCAAAGACCCCCTTAGTAAACCAACATTATCGATTTTAAAAAAAAATATTTTCTGGCATCATCGATTTATATATATATACCAGAAAAGATGACTTCTATGAAGCACTTCTAAGTACCATCAACACAATACCCAAGCATGACATAATAGCAGTCATGGGTGATTTTAACGCCAAAGTAGGTGACAACAACGATGGAGTACAAAGATATCTCGGTACTCATGGAATAGGCTGTATGAATCAAAATGGCGAAAGACTTCTAGAACTTTGTGAAATATCAAACCTCGTTGTGGCAGACACCATCTTTCCACATAAGAATATCCACAAGATAACATGGAATTCACCTGATGGCAGAACTAAGAACCAGATAGATCACTTCTGCATAAGCGCTAAATTTCGCTCATCAGTTCAAGACGTCAGAGCATACAGAGGTGCAGAGATCGGAAGCGATCATAACCTCTGCATAGCTAAACTGAGAATTAAACTGAAGAAGTTATACCAACAGAATAAAAATAGAAGAATAGATGTACACAGACTGCAATCAAATGATATAAAGGAGGAATATAATGTCAAAATGAACAACTATTTCGATGCTTTAGGCAAAATTGACAACGATATCACCACCAAGACAATCGATACTAAATGGGAACAACTGAGAACAGCAATGACAGAAGCAGCAGTAGCGACCACCGGATACCTAGTACATAAAAAGAAAAAATGGATGAGAGAAGATACTTGGGATAAAATACAAGAAAGGAAAACAGCAAAACTTAAACTACTAGCGGCAAGTACACATAATGCAGTTGAATCTTGCAAACTATCTTATAACTTGTTAAATAAAGAAGTGAAGACAAAAACTCGAAGAGATAAAAGACATTTCATCAATGAACTGGCCGTAGAAGCTGAAAATGCTGCAAGAACTGGTAATAGTAGGTGCCTTTATCAAATTACAAAACAACTATGTCACCAGCCTACTGCTATGGAAACACCTGTTAAAGGTAAATTAGGGAATTCAATACCAACAGAAAAAGAACAAATGAAGAGATGGGCTGAGCACTTCATGGAGGTGCTAAACAGACCACCACCAACAGTAACACCTGATTTTAATAATGAAAAACATCACAACCACCTTGCCAATAACTTGCGATGAATTCACGCTGGACGAGATCAAACAAGCCGTTAAAAGATTTAAAAAATTTTAAAGCTGCTGGAGTTGACGAAATTTCAGGGGAAATGATTAAAGCAGTTAATGACAACAACCTCTTGAGAATTTTAGATATTATAAATGAAGTATGGAGAGAAGAACAACCACCACAACAATGGAAAGACAGTATTATTGTAAAGTTACCGAAGAAAGGTGATCTATCAGACTGTAATAACTGGCGTGGTATATCTCTATTATCAGTACCTGGAAAATTATTATGTTGCATGATGTTAGAAAGACTTAAATTGCATGCTGACGAAAAGATCAGAGAAGAACAAGCGGGTTTCAGGCCGAAACGATCATGTATTGATCAAATATTCACACTAAGAACAATTATAGAAGAATCAGTGGAAAGGCAATCGCCACTTATTATCACCTTCGTCGATTTTCAAAAAGCCTTTGATAGTCTACACCGCCCATCATTGTGGAAGATACTTACAATCTATGGTTTTCCAACAAAATATGTGAATATAATCAAAGCGCTATATGACAATGCAAGATGTTGTGTTAGAACAAATAAAGGGAATACAGAATGGTTTACAGTAGAAACAGGGGTGAAACAAGGCTGTATTATGTCACCACTACTTTTTGGAATAGCTATTGATTGGGTTATGAGAAAACTATACCCACAATGAACAATTGGGTATAAAATGGACAAATGGAAAATTCCTGGGGGACCTGGATTTCGCAGATGATGTAGCATTCTTAAGTTCAACACCAAGACAATCCCAAGAAGCAATAAATAATTTGTGTCATCTCTCAGTTAAAATAGGTCTCCAAATAAATGCCTCTAAAACTAAAGCTATGAACTTTTCTAACGAGACCTTTGATATCATCTTGAACGGGGAAAAAACTACAGAAAGTTGAAAGTTTCAATTATTTAGGCAGTAAAATGACTCAGGATGGTGACACAACAAGAGAAATCCATACTAGAATTGCTTTGGCAGCTAGCGCCTTCAATAGATTATCTAACATTTGGAAATTACGATCATTGAATATACATACCAAGCTTCGTCTGTTTAATTCAAATGTTATTCAGTGTTAACATACGGCTGTGAGAGTTGGAAAATAACAAAATCATTGGAGAACAAGCTGAATACATTCGAGAACAAATGTCTTAGAAAACTCATGAACATCAGTTGGAAAGAATTCAAGACTAATCGACAAATAAGAGAAGACTCTAGGCAGAAATATGTCTCCGACTATATAAGGAAAAGACGATGGTCATATATCGGTCATGTCCTACGAATGCAAAACAACAGAATACCACTACAGGCGCTCACTTGGGTTCCTGAGGGTAAGAGGAAAAAAGGAAGACCAAAAGAAACACTCAGAAGAACAATAATAAGAGAAGGAAGAACGTTGGGCCTAAATAATGTGCAAGAGCTAAGAGGAGTGGCGTCACAACGAACAACCTGGAGAGCACTGGTTTCTGCCTTATGCGCCGTGTTTGGTGCTTAAAGAATTTATTATTATTATATATATATATATATATATATATATATATATATATATATATATATATATATATATATATATATATATATATATATATATATATATATATATATATATATATATATATATATATATATATATATAGTATGTATAAATGTATAAACAAACACAGCAACACACAACACCAAGCAAACCAAAAGCAATACCACCCACACCCCACCGCTTATACATTGTAGCCGTGAATCAGAGGTGCTGGAATGTTCTTCCTTGCCAAACAGTCCCAAAGTTTGCTCCAGGGGACCCTGTCAAACGCCTTTTCCAGATCTATGAAACAAAGATGTATCTCACTCTTATACTCAAGGGCCTTTTCACTCAGCTGTCTGAGTGTGAAGATTAGGTCTTGAGTACTTCGGTTCGCTCGGAATCCGCCCTGGACCTCATCCAATTGTGGCTCAGCTAGGCGTCGGAGTCTCTGCTCTATGATTCTAGAGTAGATTTTAAAAGGGACACTGAGAAGGGATATGCCTCTATGGTTTCCACACTGTCGATTGTCACCCTTTTTGAAAATTGGTGTTATGATGGCAATCTCCCAATCCATTGGAATGGTCTTGTTGCACCACGCTGCCCGTAGAACCGTTAAAAATAGCACGTAACTTTTCAGTCACCGTGTATAATCACGTGTCTAATAATCTAGGTCACATGTCGTATAGTTCCTGGGGGTCTTTGAAGAGACCAAGAAAGAAATAAGACAACTGTACATTCAGCCATGTCGTTCAATGCGCCTAATACAAGGTCATGAATGGAGATGGTAAACACCTCATATAAAACATCTTACTACATAAACCGCTGCTATGAGAGCATGTAACTGCCTCGTGCAGGCTTCCAGTGGGACTAACTGCAGTGGTGACTTGGTGCAGGCTTCCTGTGGGACTAACTACAGTGGTGACTTGGTGCAGGCTTCCTGTGGGACTAAGTACAGTGGTGACTTGGTGCAGGCTTCCTGCAGGACTAATTACAGTGGTGACTTGGTGCAGGCTTCCTGCAGGACTAAGTACAGTGGTGACTTGGTGCAGGCTTCCTGCGGAACTAACTACAATGGTGACTTGGTGCAGGCTTCCTGTGGGACTTACTACAGTGGTGACTTGGTGCAGGCTTCCTGCGGGACTAAATACAGTGGTGACTTGGTGTAAGCTTCCTGCGGGACTAACTACTGTTCTACCTTTGCACAAGATTACTTTTGGCAGAGATGTAGATAGAAGGGTAATGACGATTCTGTCTCAAGGTAGTGTCCATACGATAATTCAGAAGTCAAGAACAATGCTGCTTAGGGTTGAGCAATTGTTAACTTATATCTGTCCGCTGCCTTTTGTGAAGAATTAAGCAATGGTTTTAGCCCGTTCAAGCCCCCAGCTTGAGTAAATCCAGCGAAATTCCCTTTGACAAGTAGAAGCTCTATTGGTGTAAATATGTATACATATATATAAAATAAGAGACTTGCTCATTTTTTTTCTTAACCAGCGGCAGTTGGACTTTCTTTCAGTCCTTCGGCCCAATAACATGTCATTGCAAGGCTGGGGAACCTGTGGACTTTCCTTCCAACCCGGTCAGGAGCTTCGCTCCTTCCCATCCACAGAGCCGTTCAGGTTATTCAGTCTAAATCCAAGTCGGTGATACTCCTTCAAATGCCGATGCATTTGAACCTTAAACACCTGATCGCCAATGCAACGTGGTAACCATTACATCAGCGCGGCTTCTAGTCTTGCTCATACGTTGCTTTCACGTTGTGCACCTACCAATGTTAATCTCTCAGAAGAATCAAATTCCTGAGTACACAGCGTAGCTCAGGGAAGATGATTAAAAATCACCAATATTCTTCTGGCTATTAAACTAGGAAAATATGTGCTTGGACATCGCGAATAATGATTTGCATGGGTTACAATTAATAAGGTACATATATGTCACAAAATGATATAATAAACTTGATGCAAACGTGATGTAATCATCACTCATCACTTCTCCAGTCGGAGACTGGGGTCACCTCTGCTGTTTGTTTTCTGTACGACTAACAAGAAACAATCGCCAGTGCTCGCTGTAGTGGTTTATGAATATACTATTTTCATATGTTGAGGTTGCCGCCCTCATGTAACAACTTAGCAAGAAAAATATACCAAATTCATATTTGTAAAATAAATGTTTACACTGACTCCAAAGTAACTTTTGGGAACACAATCTCCTCGCACAGTTTAGAATGGACACATCAATTTATTAGATGCTTCGAATCACTTGGTCTTGGAAATTGTAGTAATCCTCTTATGACGGGTGTTCTGCAAATCACTTGTTCTGAGAAATGTTAGTAGTCCTCTTATGACGGGTGATCTCCGAATCACTTGTTCTGGGAAACGTTAGTAATCCTCTTATGACGGGTGTTCTGCGAATCCCTTGGTCTGAAAAATGTTGTATTCCTCTTATGACGGGTGATCTGATTCCTTAGGTATCCAGACTTCGTATTTAAAAGGCAAGTTTACTTTTTTATTTTAAAGTTGCCCAAATACTTTGTCTGGGTCCTTTCAAGTCTACAGTCTTTGTATTTAAAATATGTGGGTTTACTTGTAAGTTTAAAGTTACCCAAATACTTCCGATCTGTCACTTTTAATATAGGAATTCTTAATCCGATCCTTAACTCTCTGGCTCTAGGGATTTGCTGGCTTGACGTGGCGATGCGGTGTGATCCGAGGCCAAGATTTTGCCATATTACATTTCCCTTCCTCTGTTCACATCCCAGATTGTGCTTCCGACGAATTTCCTATGAAATCCATTGTTTATACCGTTTCTCAAATCACTCCAATCGAAAGCTCTGGACTATGTGGTTAGGGGAGTTTAATTTATTTCTCCCTCCGCGTGTTTTAAAATATTACATTTTAAAATTCCATCGCGTGACCTCTGTCAATATGTCTGAAATGCTTCCTTCCGCCAAACTCACAAACCCAAATATGAACTTATTTGCCTATGTCCAATGCTACCTTCCAATATTGCCGCTCCCAGACAGATATGTAATTATTTGATATAGGACCATAATCCCGGAAGCTATAATCATATATTGCCGGGGTCATCGCCAACTCTCAGACAGCTTCCACCAGACAGACAATATGGTAATTCTATTGAATTGATAAACCCGTGGAACGACCAGCTTGGTATAGAAATCGACTCTGTCCAAAGGAGCAAGACATACTCTAAAGAGAGATTAAATATTTACGTCTGAACATGTTTGTAAAAATTAATAGTAAAATTACCATATGAAACAAATTAAAGGTATGTTATCAGGCACTCGCAGGAAATAAAGAAGTAGAACACCAGACAACAGAAAAACAACAGACATGAGTGGCTTACCCAGGATTTGAACACTGGACCTTCCGTGCGACAACCCCGCCTAGCCATGCAAGCGAATCACAATATCCGCTCTGCCATCTACGCATCATCAAAAAATGATGTTTCAATGGCAGGTCAATAGTGCGAACCACAATACACGACACCAGAAGTCCTCCATGGGCAGTTCAGCCTATTAATGACGCAATCACTTCTGTTGTATTTCTATCAAGCAGTATAGGCCGAATCCAACAAGACCCTTTAGGACCTTAATACTGTGTCCAGTAAACTTGTTGGATTCGGCCTATACTGCTTGATAGAAATACAACAGAAGTGATTGCGTCATTAATAGGCTGAACTGCCCATGGAGGACTTCTGGTGTCGTGTATTGTGGTTCGCACTATTGACCTGCCATTGAACATCATTTTTTGATGATGCGTAGATGGCAGAGCGGATAGTGTGATTCGCTTGCATGGCTAGGCGGGGTTGTCGCACGGAAGGTCCAGTGTTCAAATCCTGGGTAAGCCACTCATGTCTGTTGTTTTTTCTGTTGTCTGGTGTTCTACTTCTTTATTTCCTGCGAGTGCCTGATAACATACCTTTATATTTGTTTCATATTAATTTACTGTTTACAGGCCTCAGGTTTCCCTCCCTTATTTGTAATAAACCGGTGTAATTAACCTCGATAATACCACAGTTCACCTGGCGGAACGTAACTACGTCTGGGAGTGGTCACAGCAAAAAGAATGAAGGGCAAAAATTTGTCAAATAATATGACGATGAAGAAAACGAAGAAGTGAAACTGCCGGAGTGGATGAATGGATGAGATAGAGGGGCACAAATGTACATGCACAATGACGTTTTGTCACACTTGGTGCAGGCTTCATGCGGGACTAGCTACAGTGGTGAATTGGTGTAGGCTTCCTGCGGGACTTACTACAGTGGTGACTTGGGGCAGGCTTCCTGCAGGACTAACTACAGTGGTGACTTGGGGCAGGCTTCCTGCGGGACTAACTACAGTGGAGACTTCATGCTCCATAAGGAACACAAATAAAAATAACGATAATAATGTCGAGTATATAACGTTTATTTAATCTGGAGTAGACGATGTCAGTGTTTTTATTAAAACCAAGTTGTATTTTCCACAGGTTGAATTAAGTACGTCTGTATGTTTTTACAATCTGTATATTTAGATGGTCGACACATCAAAAACAGAAACTATAATGTTTAGTAGATCGCCCGGTCCACTTAACCGTGTGTCAAGTGACCTCCTTTACATATTTCTATCTCGTAGTTATAATAAATTTTTTTAAAATAAATAATTATACTTACTTACTTAATCGTTCCCCTTCTACCGTCAGGTGTAGAAGTTAAATAATTATGTATTTCTTTAAAATTAGGTTGAAACCTAAATGACTATTAAATCTGTATTTTGTAAATATACAAATTTAACATCAATTTAGTCATTTTGAATGTACTGCATGTTTGTCTCAGTCAATTGACTAAATACACTCTAAACAAAGCTATACGATAATAATAATTCCCCTGAGTAAATCAGGGTGGGGGCTTGAACGAGCTGAATTTAATAACTGCTTAATTCTTCATAAAAGGCGGCGGACCGATATAAGTTAACAATTGCCCTGCCAATGCAGCATTGTTCTTGACTTCGGAAATATCTTGTGGCTAATCCCTTGAGATAAAAGGATTATTATTCTTCTATCTACGACTCTGCCAAGAGTAATCTTGAGCGAAGGTAGACACCCCTGAAGACCCATATTAGATACTCTTGAGTTTGGGTCCACTGTTGGACCAATACTGCAAAGCAGGGGAGGCAAAACCGAGACAACATTACGCGTTTGTAGTGCTCTTTAGTATATTTCTTTAACCTGTCTATATTTCTTGTCCTTGTTGCCAATTTGTAACTGTGGCTGACGAAGGGTGAAACCCGAAACGTCCCTTGTGTCATGTGAACTGTTAATTTGTAAAACTGAACTGATATATATATTAATTATGTATATAAATTATATATTCAATACCGTATTTATTTGTATTGATATTATATATATATATATATATATATATATATATTATATATTATATATATATATATATAATATATATATATATATATATATATACTGAAGCACATTAAAAACGCACCACTATTATATATACTGATGCCGAGAAGCTGGAAAAAAACAAGTGTGGGAATGGATTTTCCCCGTGTTTGTCATGGGGTAGAGAGCGAATGGCTGCTGGAATGGAAAGTGCATGATTCAACCCACGTGTTTGTGTACAGACTACATGAAAACAATGAAAGTTACACGTGCAACATGATTCCCAACAGCTATGACCCTGAAAATGTGTACGCGTTGTGGCAGTATACTCGGTATAAAAAGGCCGTTGAGACAAAACACCCAGTACATGTGCTTGAAATGCCACGACTATCTGAAAACGACCGCCAACGAGCCATTGGTATGTTGGAGACCGGAATGAGCTCATGGGCCATTGCCAGAAGGATGAATTGCCACCACAGCACTATTGTACGTCTCAATGAACGTTACGGAACCACTGGCAGTGCCCGGGATAGACTTCGGAGTGGCCAACCACGAGTTACTACCCCTGCGCAAGATCGTCATTTTGTGCTGAGTCACCTAAGGAATCGTTCTCTCCCGGCAAGTCAAACAGCAAGAGTAATAGTGGGTAGACGTGGGCAAGTCTCTCGAATGACAGTCATACGACGACTCAGAGATACAGGCCTTACTGCAAGACGACCTTATGTTGGGCCAAACTTAACTCACAGACATCGTCAGCAGCGCCTGCAATGGGCAGAGCAACATGTCAGATGGACTAGACTGCAGTGGAATGCTGTCCTATTCACAGACGAGAGCAGATTAAACATATCCTTTGCTGATCGACGTATGCGGATTTGGCGACGGTGGGGAGAGCGCTTTGCTGATTGCTGTGTTCGTCAGCACAACCGATTTGGAGGTGGCAGTATTCACATTTGGGGAGGATTCAGTTTTCACCATCACTTGCCTCTTCACGTCTTCCGTGGAAATGTTAATGCTGTGACATATCGAGATGAGGTTCTGGATGCATTGGTTGCTCCTGCGTTCACAAATTATCCAGACTTGCAGCTTCTCCAGCAGGATAACGCACGTGCGCACACCGCATGCATTACGCAGCAATATCTACAGCAGTAGAATATTGTAACGATTGATTGGCCTGCCCTGTCACCAGACATGTCCCCTATAGAACATCTGTGGGACGAGCTTGGACGCAGAGTCTACAGGCAAGGTTCTCCAGCTAATCTGCAACAGCTCGAAGCTGCTCTTACACGTGAATGGGACTTGATTCCCCGGAATTTCCTTCAGAGACTTGTGCGTTCCATGCGGAGCCGCTGCCAAGCTTGTTTGCAAGCACACGGAGGACATACCAGATACTGAGGATAGTGTGAATGAATTTTTTTATTGGTTGCATTTTTGGTTTTCTCTCTTGCCTGCACAGAATGCAGTGAATTTCATAACAATCAAATGTACAAATTAATGACCAGCATGGATTCAAAGGAAAATGAATAAAGATTCCAAATATGTAAACTTGTAAACACTTATATTTACATTTCACACTCTGTTCCTGGATTATACAGGTGGTGCGTTTTTAATGTGCTTCAGTATATATATATATATATATATATACTATATATATATATATATATATATATATATATATATATATATATATATATATATATATATATATATATATATATATATAATCTATATATTATATATATATATATATATATATATATATATATATATATATATATATATATATATATATATATCTGCATGGCTGCCAAGAGTAATCTTGTGCGAAGGTAGACACCTTTGAAGACCCTTATTAGATACTCTAGGTTTTGTTCCTTGTTGGACCAACACTGCAGAGCAAGGGGAGGCAACCCGTAAAACAGTTGTCGTTTACTTCCCATATTTATGTTCAGATGTTTGATTAAGTGGTGACAGTTGGCAAGTCACTGCCCCGGCTTTTTAACATCTTGTTTCAATTTCTCAGTTACTTATTCCCTTGTCATTAAAAAAGCTTCATAGTTATTTGAACTCTGGAACCTGCTTCAGCCTGATATTATTGACATGTATGTTAAGTAGACCGGGCGATCTGCTAAACTTTATAATTTCTGTTTTTGACGTGTCGATCTTATCTAAACATACAGATTGTAAAAACATACAGACGTACTTAACTCAACCTCTGGAAAATACAGGGTGTCCTAAAAGTTACTGTGCAGTAAAGTACCTCGTACAACGTTGCAGTACCACGCAGCAGTTTCTTCTGCAGCAGATGTTGCAGATGTCCACCATGGGCCTCAAGACATGTCTGAACACGCTTCTTCATATTGCTCTCGTCTGTTGTCTAGGTCACGTCTAGGGTAGAACGGACAACTCTCACATCAAAACCGCTACTCTAGTCTGCCGTATATTCAAGTGCACAGTAACTTTTCGGACACCCTGTACAACTTGGTTTTAAGAATAACACTGACCCCCGTCTACTCCAGATTACATAAACGTTATATACTCCAGATTAAATTAACGTTATATACTCCAGATTAAATAAACGTTATATACTCCAGATTAAATAAACGTTATATACTCCAGATTAAATTAACGTTGTATACTCCAGATTAAATAAACTTTATATACTCCAGATTAAATAAACGTTATATACTCCGGATTAAATAAACGTTATATACTCCAGATTAAAGTAGCGTTATATACTCGACATGATTATCGTTATTTTTATTTGTGCTCCGTATGAAGCATTGTGACGGTATTGCCTCCTCTGCTTTGCAGTAGTGGTCCAACAGTGGCCAAAACTTAAGAGTATCTAATATGGGCTTCAAATGTGTCTACCTTCGCACAAGATTACTATTGGCAGATATGTAGATAGAAGGATAATGACGCTTCTACCACAAAGAATTATTTACAAGCTATTCAAATAAGCGAAAACAATGCTGCAGTATGGCTGAGCACGTTTATTCTAGAATCTGACGAAAACTTTTGTGAAGGATTAAGCAATGGTTATGTTAGCTCGTTTAAGCCCCCACCCCTGATTACTCAGTGGAATTCTTATTATTCTGGTATAGCTCAGTTTAGAGTATGTGTAGTAAATTTGAATGAGACAAACATGCAGTAACTTTAAAATGATTAAATCGAAGTTAAATTTGTAAATTTACAAATAACACAATTTAATAATCACTTAAGTTTTAACTGTTTGAAAATAATTTGAATAGTTATGAAGAAAAGTCTCATCATTGATTGGTAATAGAGATGATGAAAAAAAGTTCACTTTGGCAGCGTGTATTTTTCATTTAGCTGCCAATAGTAGTTTCTGCTCCCGCAGATGGGTTCTGTTTACACTGCTCTCACTCGGTGCTGGTCAAGATTGTAGCGTGTAGCTCGTTTCCCAGAAATGTCAAGGAGAGTCTACAAAGTTGGTCCCTCGTCTTAAAGCTTAGACCACTGTTCCCTTCTTGTTCCAGAGATAGTACTTTCTGCTGGTACCACCAATAACTATGATAAAGAATAGAAACGAAACGCTCTCCTCAGTATTTCGTTTCCCGACACATATTTATGTGCCCCCCCTCTTCTATTCTACCATCCCATTTATCTCAGAATTTACCCTCGATGAGAATTAAATTTAATCCCTCGGGATAAAACTTTCTTTACATTTAAATTGAATAGCTTTAGCTTTACATTACATTTAAATGAAAAGGTTAATAGCTCAGATAGAATATGTTTACATTTACATTTCCACTGATTGAAAAGTGTTCACAATATAAATTGAATATGTTTTCATTTATGTTTACATTGATTAGAAAAGTTTGAAACTTCCATTAATTTTAAAGTGCATATGTTAACACCGACATTTACACTGGTTTGAAACTGTAAGTATTATAATTAGAATGTACATCATTTCTTCACCTTTCCATCCCTGCTCCGTATGGAACTTGAGATTACCTTTTGCTTTTAGTTCTCTTTAAGAAACTAGCAATAAAGCAATCACCAGCCCGTGCAGTTATGGTTCATGAATCATCATTCTATACGCTGTGGTTGCCAGTCTCAACTGACTGGGACATCCACTAGCGATTTTCAAATATTAAATTAACATGGCAATATACGTATATATGTTAGTTCACATGTTAGTAATGAGAAATATAGAATGTAAAATCACAACTTACGCCAATCCTGGCTCACAAACTTTTTTCTCAGATGAATAAAAGAGACTTGAATCGGCCTTTTACATGCGTCTGGGGTGTCGTTAATTTAATAAGTTCCCTCTGACTTTGTGTATTTCCTTCAGTTTCCTCAGACAGCGCCTTTCCTTATTAAAAATGATAGATTTCCTGGGCTATTTATGTAGGTACTGATAAATACTCAAATAAAAGGTGTCCGGTCTGGTAAAATGGGATTCTGAATTCTAAGCTTCACTCTAGCAAGGTTTGATGTCTTGGCAAGTGATCTTCACAGTAGGTTTGACTGACTAAAGCGTCAGGTTCTATTCACTGCCTTCCCACGCATCTGTTTGTTATGGGGTCTAACCAAAAGCTTCAATCATTTTCAAACAGGCGGGTTAGGGTGTAGTACTTTCAAAATATTCCACGTGAAATAAGGTGCGTAAAGCAAAAGGTCACGTATTACCATATATGGCAATAAGACATACGATGCCTTGCGTACAGACTCGCGAACATGTCGTTAACCTCATTTGACAACGTGTGTCACATGTAACACTTATTACTTTCGATAAAGTAATGTCTTATCTTTTGCTTGAGCATGTACAAAATCCGCCTCTTTACAATTTTGGCGGAGACGGACCCGTGCACTATCAGTGATTAAGCAGATTGTGCTGTTTCGATGTACGTGTTAATCTGTGTACTGATATCTGCCGCCCCTGCGATTAACCAACTTGGTTGTCGATAATGTTCTCTCAGTTGCTCCTGCAAATGGTTAGTATTGTCATCCACAAGGAGTGTCAGATAAACAGACAAGACACAATATACTGAACGTAGAGAAAGAATGTAGATACAAATTATCTGCTACTTAGCAGAGAAAGAAAGAAAGTGCGACAATTCAAAGCACGCAATAAAATATGTACCACTGTTAAGGAATATAGTTAATAAGTCATGGTATATTGCCACACGCAAGCATATAGCCATTGTTATTTGAGGAGATATGTCTATTTGTGGTAATGCATGTTTTGCACGATCTTTAACTTGTATTGAAGGCCTTATACTTTGATACATCACCGGTTGTCAATGACGTAACGTGGTGCCACTAATTTTTTTCTAATGGCTAATATTCTGGGCCTTTCGTATACTTCATTCATCCAAGCTAGAAGTATTTTTCGAGCTCCCGGAGTTGTGGAGGAATTTGGTACCTTTATGTGACATTAACATTTTTTCGAAGGCCGCCACTTGTTTTTTTCAACAATCGTTAAGATGGTCCCGAGCTTATGAAGAAGTTCCGCACCTTATATAGAAGTATTTTATTCAAGAAAATATAAATTCACGTTTCGGGTTTGCATTACTTGGGTGTCCGTGGTTGATACGCACCTACTAGTACAACGGCCAGAACTAAATAGATGAGACGAATATATTTATGATATATCAACATGCATGCTTACATACTTATGGACTGACCATGCATTTTATTTGAAGAGATAGATGTTCAAGATTCTCCATTTTACTTTGCTTGAAATTTGTGAAGAATTAAATAAAAATTGTACCACGTGTATCGTGGACCCATTATCAGGCAACTTATATGCTTCTGCCAGTTTTCATGTCCTGTGGTGACAATGCTCTTATGCATTCGTGTTGTCAGTATGATGTACTCAAATTAGAAGACCCACTACAAACAGAAACCAACAACAGTCGTTACAACCACAAATGTACCGATTACTGCCGTAGTAAATAAGAGATTAGGAAGAAGAAGGGGTCGCCCCCAATCCATTTTGTGACAAGCATGGAGTCAATACTGTAGTTAGTCCTGCAGGAAGCGTACACCAAGTAACCACTGTAGTTAGTCCCGCAGGAAGCCTACACCAAGTCACCACTATATTTAGTCCTGCAGGAAGCCTGCAACAAGTCACCACTGTAGTTAGTCACGCAGGAAGCTTACACCAAGTCACCACTGTATTTAGTCCTGCAGGAAGCCGGCAACAAGTTACCACTGTAGTTAGTCCTGCAGGAAGCCTGCAACAAGTCACCACTGTAGTTAGTCCTGCAGGAAGCCTACACCAAGTCACTACTGTAGTTAGTCCTGCAGGAAGCATACATCAAGTCACCACTGAAGTTAGTCCTGCAGGAAGCCTACACCAAGTTACCACTGTAGTTAGTCCTGCAGGAAGCCTGCAACAAGTCACCACTGTAGTTAGTCCTGCAGGAAGCCTGCAACAAGTCACCACTGTAGTTAGTCCTGCAGGAAGCCTACACCAAGTCACCACTGTAGTTAGTCCTGCAGGAAGGCTGCAACAAGTCACCACTGTAGTTAGTCCTGCAGGAAGCCTGTTTCGTACGTCTAAGTATGACAAATGAATTTCCCTGACTCGATGGATGATAACAGAATATTGGCCTCTCATAACTTTAGAACCCCTGATCATCTGTTGTAACTTTTACCGGCATGCAGCATTTCCACGAGGACCTTACAATCTGGATCATTAATATGTAGCCTGCTATCTTATGTGAACGTTTGAGATCGCATGGCCTTTGATGGGAGGTTAAATCCCGCCCACAACCATTTCTGAGAACGATTTATAGCAATCTTTTCCTTAACGCCGGCCCAAAAGAGGACGGGCCACAGACTCACTCCTGTTTCTAGAGCAATAAACAGCAGATCATTTTCTTACCTGGCTGTCACCCCGCCTGGTGGGAGTTGCCAAAGCTATCAGAACAGCGGTACCATCAAAGAACAGGCTGATCTTCAGAATTCAACGTGGAGCGGCCGCGATCTAAAGAATCAGGGAACTTTCAGCTCACAGAGTTAGCTTCTCGGAAAATTTTCGCACTCTCATGCTAGAAGCCTGAGACGGAAGAAAATCGGTAGACCGGGGAAAACGAAGGAATCGCAGCGGTTAACACATCGGCGAGGTACCCCGGATTTTGCTCAAGTTCAAGAAAGGTGCGAAAATTTAACACGCCCTATTCAAGTTACATTCGATAAGTATAAATAGAGTACTCCGAAAAACTGCATTTTATCGTTCGCTCTGACAGAATCCTAGTTGCACTAGCATAGTCGGATTCCTGCTGGATTTCATCTACCTTCGTGACTATTGGAGTGTATTCTTTCTGTGCAGACGGTAACTTATACATTAGCTTCGAGTGATCAGTGGTCGAGTTATTTCAATTGATTTCAATGGATTGTGGTGTAAATTTAACCTTATTAAATAAACCCATTTTCAAAGTTCTAGTGCAAACTAATGTTACAGCTAAAAGTATTTCCTAATACAATTGACGCGTAAATTTATTTTGCAGACGTTAAAGAGAATTATAACTTTAATACAGTTTAGTTCTGTATAGATAGATGTGCTTTTAATTGTTTTAACTCACGGGAAGTTTTCCTGATTTGTTAATTGACGACGCTAATAAGTAAATAGGCTAACTGTAATTTATCGCGTCAGATTATAATATGATTTGTAATGCATTTCTTGTTTTGATTATCTTTCATTCAGAACGATCATTCAACCTGCATCCCAGCAATTATTAATTATATACAGAGTTCTGCCAAACTCAATTCGATAACTCCAGTAACATATGAACTTTTTTTAAAGCTAAACTTGTGGCGACCTGTAATGGGCCCCGCTCCTCTGAACGTAACTGAGAAAAAAGCCATTCAAGAAACACTTTAAAAATACTAGTTCATATAGAGTCCTTAAAGAAACTGGAAGCAGAACATATTTTATTCACTGCCCCTATGTGTGAAGAAAGAAAAACCGATCTACCTGAACACTGTCTGTCACGTATATTCAGTGGATTTTAACCCCGCCCCCCGCCCCCCCCGCCACACCCCCCCCCCCCCCCCCCCCCTCCGTTCCCCCCCCCCCCCCCCCCCCCCCCCCCCCCCCCCCCCCCGAAGAAGAACTTACCTCAGTGTTTTTCTTAACTTGTGACATTACGGAAAAAGGAAGTTATCTCCACCAGCTGTGCCAATTTTAGGAACCACACCATACCTCACGCCTAGCCAAGTGCCTGTGACATTCTTTAGGAACTTTATCTAATAAATAAACAGTACCGTTAAACTTCAACGTCCAGCGATTTCGGGACACTTTGTTAACTTCAACAAACCCCAAATCTGGGGCTGTACACGGAAGAAAAATACTTTTACCTAAGCCAAGGTTTAGTGCTGTTTTTTGATGTATTTCCTATGAAGTGCCAGAATTCACCTTTCGGTAAGTCTGCGTGTGTGTTTGTGGGGATGGCCAGCCCTAATGTGTTTTTTTGAATGAAAGGAGAGTTATCTTTTCTTTACCCTTTTAATTAGTTCGACCTTGTATTAAGGTGCATTATATTCCTTGTACGGGATCTCTCCTAGCGGGATTGGGTAATTGTGTTCATTCCCCCTCCCGTAAAATTTGTTGATTTAAAGGGAGAAAATTGAGAACCCTAGCTTTTCCTCTACACCCCCCCCTTTTTTTCTGTAACCCCTTGCCTCAGAGTAATAACTTTACCAGTGGGTTAAATTGCCTATCTCTGATCACCCCCCCCCCCCCTTTTCTTGTCTTTGGGACCGGGTTTTGTCTGTTAGTAAATATAAACGGGAAACGGTGGATGGGATATTTCTCCTCAAAAACCCCTCTTCCCTTGTTATATTTGTATTCTGTAACCTTTGATTTTTGACTGTAAATGTACAATTATGTGTGAGTCCTTTATGATAATAAAGGTATTAATCATTAATTGTGTTGGTTGTCGGTTGGCCTAAAACTCCAAACATTTCCATCTGTGTAGGCTGTATTCATGTACGTTGAGCGACAGAATCACCAAATCGGTGAGCGCGTTGAGCGACTGGAACTGACAAACAATTGTTTGTGCAGAAGAGAGATAGGAGTAGTCTGTGAGAAAACAGATATTGTCGTAATAAGAGACTGTCCTTGCTCCTTCCCAGCGCTTGTGAATCTACTACTACCTCATTCTCCCAAATCCTTATTCTCACAGAGCCTTCAATATCACTTTACACTCTAAAGGGACCAATATTCATCAGCACCCTCTCAGATAAAAATTACGACAATATATGGTTAGCTCGTTCGAGATTCTGAACTTAGTTAAAATAGAGTGTGGTTGATTGTCTTTGTGAAGTAGGGTATAATCTTTAAAAGTATTACTTCCCCTAGACCAAGCCGTTCAGTATTTTGGGCCAACCACACAATAATTAAGACAGGTTTGTTTTTCCACAGGAACAGGCAGTTAGTGATAATAAAAGATTGTCACATTTGTATTCTCTGGCAGAGGGAATTGAAAATTTTGGTTATATAATTGCTGGGACTGCGTGATTGTTTTACAATCACTAAAGGTTATGAAGCGTTTGAGTTGAGCTAAGCTAAAGACGGATTGTTCTGATTTTTTAAAATTAAGTTAACTACGTCTCATCTCAAAAATTGTCTTCAGGGACGGAGTTTGTTGTTAGAGAATTAACATTTTCTGGGAAAATTTTTTTTTTTTTCCTTTTAAATTGTTTAATATAAATTTTTCTCTACTGTTAGTAAGAGTAGATTCTTTTCTAGTGTAACTTACCATTTAATTGGCATAGTTGCTTGCGTTACGAGTCTTAAGTGACAATAATAGCGGCGATAAGTTAACACACGAGGTCATTCAGTAAATTTTTTACTTTGTTTTTCTCGTAGCGGCTTTGAGTTTTTCCCCTTCTTGTTCCATCTTACT
This sequence comes from Oreohelix idahoensis, assembly GCA_024509875.1. Lineage (NCBI taxonomy): Eukaryota > Metazoa > Mollusca > Gastropoda > Stylommatophora > Oreohelicidae > Oreohelix > Oreohelix idahoensis. Next base: position 639,369 of record JAMPIV010000917.1, read on the forward strand.
ATTCTCTAGTCTTAGAAGCATCCAGTTCTTTGACAATGGCTGAGAGAATTAGGATAAGATCCATTTTGAGACAGGAAGCGAAAGACTCAGGATTAGACACAGAAGCCGCGAATCTGTTTATCACCCAGGAACTGCAAATATATGACGCGGAGCAACAAAGAGCAGAAGCAGAGAGGAAGGAAGAGAAACAAAGGGCAGAAGCTGAGAGGAAGGAAGAAAAAGAGAGAGAAGAGAGGGCAGAAGCTAGGAAGAAGGAAGCGGACGATCGTCAATTGGAACAGAAGAAAATTGAGGCAGAAATGGAAGCCCGCAGAGAGAGAGAGAAAGAGAGAGGGAAAGACAACATGAATTAGCGCTCAAGGCTTTAGAGAGTCGGAGTGCCTCTACTTCAAATAATGGAGAGCCGTCTTCGCCCCAGTCTCAAACAATGGATCTCTCCAGCACTCAGTCTGCCCAATTAACTGCGATGTCTTTTGCTTTAGAGTCTTTTCCTAGCCCTAACGAAAAAATTGACAGCTACCTAGAAAAATTCGAAAGGCTCGCAAATCTGTATGGGTTAGAGAGTTCCCGCTGGGCACTGAAACTCTCAACGTCACTAAAAGCGAATGCTTATGACGTATACACAAAGCTGGGACCGAACCAACATGATTACGACATGCTTAAGAAGGCCTTGCTAGAGCGGTTCGAAATGACCGCCCGAAAATTTCTGCAAATGTTCAGAAACAGCCGAAAGAGAGCACGGAAACATTCCCACAATTCTCTTCACGTCTCACGGGCTATTTGACAAAGTGCATTGAATTATCTGACCTACCTCTTACATATGAGGGACTACTTGAACTTGTTCTTGTGGAACAGATAAAGGCAACTCTGTCAAACGAAACCCGTAGATTTTTTGGCTGAACAGGGCGCAGTCAGGCTTGAGGACATACTCAATAAGGCCGAACGCTATACCAATGCAATGGCCGAACTTCCCAGCACTAAACGTAAACCCACAGATGAGCCATCTCGTAAACAAAATCTAGAGCAGTCATCCTATTCCTCTAATTCCTCTCAGAATTATAACCAACGAGAAAATAATACCCAGAGACCTCCCCAGGAAAAATCGAAATTCTACAAAACCCGATACCCCCCCAACAACAATTCTGATCAACCCACCAAGCCTACGTGGCAGCGCGGCCACCAAGGTCAAGGAAAAGGAAAGACCCCTACACCAGGAACGTCTGATCAGGGCAAACAAACCGGTCCAAACCGCGTTGGATGTTTGCATACAGCCTCGAAAGGTAGAGTCAATGTCAGTGATTCTCAACCTGAGGGGGACCGACCCTCAACTCGAGGAACTGTAATTTTGAATGGTACCTCAACCACTTGTCTCTTTGACACTGGATTAAGTTTTAGTTGTATTGTTGCTAGACACCTAGTCAAACCAGGTCAGGAGACAGAGGAAACCGTCAAACTTAGTGGAGTGTTTAAGAGTGATGCGCCCAGGACGCTGCCTATCGCACTGGTAGAAATACACTCTGACTTTGTCAGAGGAGTTATAAAAGCGGCCATTATGGATGATCCTATCTACCCAGTTATCCTGGGATGTAGATATGTGTTTATTGGGAGACCAAAGGAGCCGATTGTGGCAGCGGTAACCACAAGAGGGCAAGCCAAGAAGGAGAGGGAGCCTGCGCCAAATTTGTTGCCGAACGAACTGAAGGAGGCGCAACAAAAGGACCCTACTCTGGAGCTCTGCTTTAAAAAACTGCCCATGGCTAAGGACCCCAGACACAACGGAGACATCTTTTCTAAGGATGGCGTATTGTATCGTAGAACGGGCAACCCGGACACGGGGAATAACCAGCTCCTAGTACCGACGCAGTACCGAAGCCAGATCTTAGAGATGGGGCACTCTCTTCCCTTTAGCGGACATATGGGGCAAAACGCCACTATTCAGCGAATAAAAACCCACTATTGGTGGCCAGGAATGAACTCTGACATTATCAGGTATGTGAAATCCTGCGCCCAGTGCCAACGGGTAGCACCCAAGCACTTGACACCCCCAGTACCCATGGGGCAAATGCCAATAGTAGGGACTCCATTTGAACGGGTTGCTGTCGACATCATTGGACCCCTGGAAAGGACCAAAAGAAAGCACAGGTTCATCCTGACTTTAGTCGACACTTGCACAATGTGGGCCGAAGCTGTACCGCTAACATGCATAGATTCCAAGCATGTTGCAGAAGCCCTCGTGCAAATCTTTACACGGTTGGGATTCCCTCAACAAGTTTTGACGGACAATGGATCCCAATTCCGTAGCCTGTTAATGGAGGAGATCTTTAAGATCTTGAGGGCCAAACATATCCACACAAGTCCCTACCATCCGGCCGGAAATGGGCTCGTGGAACGTTTTAATGGCAGCCTCACCACCATGTTACGTAAGCTGGGTCAGGAGAAACCGGAAGACTGGGACCTATATATATATCGGCTGCCTTATTCGCCTACCGAGAGGTTCCCCAAGCGTCTACGGGATTCCCGCCTGCTACACTTTTATTTGGCAGACCTATAAAGGGGCCATTAGAAGCCTTACTTCGGTCCCTGACAGACCAAAAGGCTGACGAGACAGTCGTCTCTGCAAGCAAGTATGTATCTGAGCTCAAGGAAAGGCTAAAGCTAGGATGGGATCTAGCTACAACCAACCTTACGAAAGCCCGCGCTAAACACGCTAAAAGATACAACAAAGCTGCAAAAAAGAGAGAGAGCTCCAACCAGGGGAGAAAGTTTTGTTGCTACTCCCAACCGGAAGCAATAAACTTCGCATCGGATGGCAGGGGCCGTTTACCGTCCTTAAAAAGATCTCACGTACCAATTACAAGATCTCCATCAAAGGAAAGGAGAAGGTCTTCCACATAAATCTGCTAAAGAAATATTTGGAAAGACCGGTGCCATCCTCCGAGCATCTCCTGGCTGTCGCCATAGCAACGGAAGACGAGGAAGATGATGATGGTTGCATGGAGTATCCACTGCAACCCACAGAATCCTTTAAAGATGTCAAGTTCGGCGACAATCTCTCACCAGAACAACAAACAGAAACCAGGGCTCTACTAAAACAGTACAGTGCAGTCTTAACGGATGTACCTGGTCGAACAAATCTCATTGAATTTGATATGAAATTAACAAACGAGACCCCTGTTCAAACCAGAGTTTACCCCATCCCGTACGCTAAAGCGGATGCACTTCGCGGAGAAATAGACAAGCTGCGTCAGGCAGGAATTATCAGTGAGTCTACATCTCCTTACAGCTCGAGTGTAGTGCTGTTGCAGAAGCCCAATAAGGAAGTTCGGCTGTGCATTGATTACAGGTTGCTAAACGCTGTAACGGAATTCCAGCCCGAACCTCTCCAAACTGTTTCTGAGTTGTTCACCAAGCTCAGCAAAGCAAAGATCTTCTCCAAGATTGACCTCAGTAAAGGTTATTATCAAATACCAGTCAAGGAGGAAATTAAACCTTTGTTAGCTTTCAGCACTAGCGAAGGACATTACACATTTAATGTGATGCCGTTCGGTTTGCATAACGCACCAGGAGTGTTCACCAGGATGATGAGGAAGCTTCTAGAGCCTTTGCAAAGTCCCCATATCCATAATTTCATGGATGACATATTAATTGCATCGGAAACCTATGAAGAACATATTGCTACGGTTGCTATGCTCCTCAGGAGACTACAGGAAACGGGTCTCACAGCCAGACCTAGCAAATGTCTCATCGGGTTTGAACAGTTAGACTTCCTGGGGCATACTATTTCTCACGGATGCAGTTGGCCTATTAAGAAGAACGCGGAGAAAATAGTGGCAGCAAAAATACCCCGAACGAAGAAAGACGTACGTTCCTTCATATCGCTATGTGCATACTATCAGAAGTACATCCAGAACTTCAACGGACTGACGGCACCTCTGACTGACCTCACAAAGAAAGGTTGTCCTGATAAGGTCATATGGGATCAAAAGTGCGAACATGCATACAGCACTTTGAAAGGACAGTTGTCGGCATACCCCATCCTAAGGTTACCTGACCTTAAGAAACCTTTCATACTGAGAGTTGATGCGTCAGGTCAGGGCATCGGGTCAACATTGCTGCAAGCCGATGACAGTGACCTGAACATGCTATTCCCAGTAGCCTATGGCAGTCGGAAACTGAATAAAGCGGAACGCAACTACAGTGTCGTTGAAAGAGAATGTCTCGCTCTGATTCATGGCATCAGACGCCATCATGAGTTTCTGTATGGTACTTCCTTCTTTCACGGTGCAAACAGACCATGCTCCACTAGCTTTTCCTGGGGGCCAAGAAGGAATTCAAAACGCAAGGATAATGCGTTGGGCCTTGCTATTGAGTGTTTATATTCCTTCAAAGTGGAATATATTCCAGGAAAACAGAATGTCGGAGCTGACTTCTTGAGTAGAAACTGGACCACGGAGGAAGAGGAGAAAAGTCGACGATGCCAATCATCCTAAAAGCTATAACCGATCAGGGCAGCTTTTCATTGTCATAAATGAAACATGAAAAACGAGTTTTCCATGTCTCAAAAGTGGGGACGATTGTGACGTACGTCTAAGTATGACAAATGAAATTTCCCTGACTCGATGGATGATAACAGGAATATTGGCCTCTCATAACTTTTAGAACCCCTGATCATCTGTTGTAACTTTTACCGGCATGCAGCATTTCCACGAGGACCTTACACGCTGGATCATTAATATGTAGCCTGCTATCTTATGTGTGAACGTTTTGAGATCGCATGGCCTTTGATGGGAGGTTAAATCCCGTCCCCCACAACCATTTTCTGAGAACGATTTATAGCAATCATTTTCCTTAACCCGGCCCAAAAAGAGGACGGGGCCACAGACTTCACTTCCTGTTTCTAAAGCAATAAACAGCAGATCATTTTTCTTACCCTGGCCTCCCCCCAACCCCGCCCTGGTGTAAACCCACCCCAAAGCTATCGAGAAACAGCGGTACCATCAAAGAACAAGGCTGATCTTCCTCAGAATTCAACGTCGGGCGGCGCGGAGAGCCAGGGAGCGCGGCCGCGATCTAAACTTGAATCTAAAAACTTTCAGCTCACAGAGTTAGGCTTCCTCGGAAAATTTTCCACCTCATACATGCTAAAATAACCATGACAAAACGGAAGAAAATCGAAGGAACCCCACCAGCACCAGCTTTTTTAAAAACCAGAACTACTTTTGCGTCGGTTAACATCCAAATCCTATTTCCCACCAGCCGATAACCCGCCCATCGCAATCCCCACCACAACCTCCCGGGGATCCAAACCACACCACCACCCACCCCGGAGTTTTCTTTTCAAGAAAGGTGCTGAAAATTTTCAACTAGCATACTTCATTTACATTGGAACGGTAAACCAGAAACGTTTTTCCCGTGTATTATATTCTAGCGCAGATAGACGGTAAAATTACACATTTTACCACCTATTCAATCCTAGGTGGACATTTCTACAACCAGTATCCCCCCCCCCCCCACCAGTGGAGGTCCGAAAATTTACTGCAATTATTATCGTTTTCTCCGCCCCTTGAGAAGAATCCTAGTCCACAACACACTAGCATAGCCCAAAGGGATTCCTGCATGGTATTTTCATCAAAACCTTCAAAAAACATTGGAGGTTGTATTCTTTTCCTGTCCAACGGTAACACCCACACACATACACTTCGAGCGCACCCCCCCTGAGTGATCACCCCCCCGAAGTTACAAAACAACCCCCCCAAAACGAAATTTCAATGGATTGTGGGTAAATTATAAAAAAATAACCTTATTAAATAAACCAGAAAAAATTAAAACCATTTAGAAAAATTTCTAGTGCAAACTATAAAATAAATAAAAATGTTAAAAACCACATTTTTTTTTTACAATTTTTTACCAAAACCCCCACTCGAAACCCCTATCCCAATTATTCATTAGAAACCACCCCAGACCCCGACCCCACCACCTCCCACAAGAAACCCCACCAAACAAAACCACACCCCCAAACCTAACACAGTCCCCCCCCCCGCAAAACCTGTATAACCACCCCCCCAACCAGACAACCACAACCAAAAACCCCCAATCCCAAACAACCCCCCCCCACCCCCAACCCACCATACCCCCCAACCACCCACCCCCCACCCCCTCCCCCTACCCCCCCCACCCACCCCCTGATTTGTTTAATTGACGTACGCTAATAAAGTAAAACCCCCTAACTGCTAAATTTATAACCCGTCAGATTTATAATATGATTATGTAACCCATTTCTTGTTTTGAAAATCCATTCAGACGATCATCTCAACACTGCATCCCCCCCCAGCAATTACTTTTAATTAACAGACAGGTCTGCCAAACTCAATTCGTCTTAACCCCCAGTAAATATGAACTTTTTAAAAGCTAATAACTTGTGGCGAACCCTGTAACCCCCCCCCCCCTCCTCTGAACGTAACTGAAAAAAAAGCCATTCAATGAAACACTTTAAAAAATACTAGTTCATATAGAGTCCTTTAAAGAAATCTGGAAGCAGAACATATTTTTGTACACTGCCCCTATTTTGAAGAAAAAAAAACATCAACCCTCCTAAGTCTTACTTCTCCCTGATTAACACTAAACCCCCCCCTGTCCCCCCCCCCGTAAATTCACCCCCCCCCCCCAAATTGTGGATTTAAAACCCCCTCCCCCCCCCCCCCCCCAAATCAAAACCCCCCCCCCCCGAATAAAACTTACCTCATTAAACCATTTTTTTTAACTTTTGACATTACGGAACACCCTAACCCTTTCATTCAAAGTGTTACCCCCCCCCCCCCCCCCCCCATTTTTTAGGAACCCCCCCCCCCCCCCACCCCCCCTACCCCCCCACTAGTGACAAAAAAAAAAAACCAAAACCCACCCCCCCCTGAATTTTAATAAATCCCAATTTTAAACTTCAAACCCCCAGCAAATTTCGGGACACTATTAATTAATACAAAAACTCCCCAAAAGAAAAAAACCCCCATATTTAAACCCCCCCAACCCCCCCCCCCCTCCCACTACAACAAAAGAAAAAAAAACAACCCCAAAACCAATTTAAAAAAAGCCAACTTCAACTTGTTTTTTTGAAAAATCCACCCCCCCCCCCCCCCCCGCCCACCCCCTCCCCACCCCCCCCCCCCCCCCTTTCACCCACCCCCACCCCCCCCCACCCCCCCCCCCCACAGAACAACCCACCCCCCCTCCCCACCCCCCTCAATGTTTCTAATTTTACCCCCCCCCACCCTTAACTTAGTGTCGACCTTGTAAAAAGGTGCACAATACTATATTCGTTTTTTGGTTGGTCGGGATTCTACCATCCTGACCCCACACCCCCCCCCATTCCCCTCCCGTAAAACAGCAACACCCCACCCCCCCCCGGAAAAACCAACCTCCCCCCCCCAAAAAACAAACCCCCCCCTCCACACCCCAACCCACCCCCCCCCCGCCCCCCTGTTAACCCCCCCCCCCCCCACTAATAACTACCAGTGGTTTAAATTGCCTATAAAATTCTTGACCCCCCCCCCCCCCCCCCAACCTAAAACCCCCCCACCACCCCCCCCATCCCCCCACAATGTCCGTTCACTCAAATAAACACTCCCAACCCCTTTCACCTCCTACCCCCCACCCCCACCACCCCCCCAAAAGTCCCACCCCACGCCTTACCCCCGACTCCCCCCCCCCCACCATATCCACCCTCGCCCCCACCCCCCCCCCCCAGTGACCCCCTCCCCACCCCACCACACCCCCCCACCCTACCTTCACCCCAACCCCCTTCACAACCCACCCCCCCCCACCCCCCCAAACAAAACCCCAACAACCACCCGAACAAATTCTCAAAAAAAAACCAAACCCCAAATCTGGGGGCTGTATCACAACGAAAAACACCACCTCCTCCATTTTTTACCTAGGAACACACACCCACACAATACCACCAGTACCTGTGCCATATTGAACTGTTTTAAGACTCGTCATAGTACGGTCATCGTCTGAATTACATGAGCATATCCCAATTAACATACCAGAATTCATCACTCCCTCAACACTAAACAATATCCAGACAATTCACACGGTCTGTGACTGTGAAGTGATGTAAAGTGATGGGCACCAATTCACAGCCCTAGAATATGTGCCTGGTGAGGTGTGTGTTTGATATGCCAATCGCTATTTTTTTCAGATGGAAAGGAGAGTTTATCTTTTTTAAACATTCTTTTTTAGTTCGCCATTATTACGCTAGGTGCATTATATTCCTTGTACGGGACGACTCCTCCCAAGCGGGATTGGGTAATCATTGACACCTGTTTAATCATAGTTCGAGTTCTATGAGGATGGAAAATTGAGAAGTCGACGCGACCTTGGTAGTCCTGTAACCCTCTCCCTCAACATTGTAAATGACTGGTGAGGTTATATCTTTCTATATTTGTATTCTGTAACCTTTGATTTTTGACTGTAAATGTACAATTATGTGTGAGTCCTTTATGATAATAAAGGTATTAATCATTAATTGTGTTGGTTGTCGGTTGGCCTAAAACTCCAAACATTTCCATCTGTGTAGGCTGTATTCATGTACGTTGAGCGACAGAATCACCAAATCGGTGAATGCGCCTGAGCGACTGGAACTGACAAACAATTGTTTGTGCAGAAGAGAGATAGGAGTAGTCTGTGAGAAAACAGATATTGTCGTAATAAGAGACTGTCCTTGCTCCTTCCCAGCGCTTGTGAATCTACTACCTCATTCTCCCAAATCCTTATTCTCACAGAGCCTTCAATATCACTTTACACTCTAAAGGGACCAATATTCATCAGCACCCTCTCAGATAAAAATTACGACAAAGCCTACACCAAGTCACCACTGTAGTTAGTCCTGCAGGAAGCCTGCAACAAGTCACCACTGTAGTTAGTCCTGCAGGAAGCCTGCACCATGTCACCACTGTAGTTAGTCCTGCAGGAAGCCTGCACCAAGTTACCACTGTAGTTAGTCCCGCAGGAAGCCTGCACCACGTTACCACTGCAGTTAGTCCCACAGGAAGCCTGCACGAGGCAGTTACATGTTCTCGCAGCAGCGGTTTATGTAGTAAGATGTTTTATATGAGGAGTTTGCCATCTCCATTCATGACCTTGTATTTGGCGCATTGAACTACATGGCTGAATGTGCAATAATTCTATTTCTTTCGTGGTCTCTTCAAAGGCCCCCAGGAACTATACGACATGTGACCTAGATAATTAGACACGTGATTATGCAGGGTAACTGAAAAGTCACTTGCTGTTTGGAAATTTGTATTTCTTCATTTACCCACTTACGTACTTTATACGAAACAAATGTCACAATACAGAGAATTATCTGTTATTTTATTACATCAAATGATGTGTCACATGTTGAAGTCTGATCTGATTTTTGATATCTGATTTAATTTTTGATTTATTGTAAATAATATTGTAAAACTATAGCGCAAGGAGGGGGGGGGGGAAATCACGCACGTGACGTCATAGCGGGCAATAATTGGTAGTCTCTCTTGTTACTTGACTTTATTAGCCATTTTAGAATTTAGTTTATTTTGTTTTGTGTCTGGTAAAAAAAAAAAAAAAAAAAATTTGAACGTATTTATCAAATGTCAAATTGCCTTAATTGCTACTTGTTTTGATATACGTCTCATGTTTATTAAGTAAGTTTAAGTGCTGACAATAACATTTGGAAAAGAAGAGATTCACTTGTCAGTCACTCTGTAGAAATATTATATCTTATACGGATCATCTGATCGTCCTTGACATTTTATGGCAGCAGTCCCGCTTGGGTCATGGCTCTCAAGTGGTATCCTTCTCTTGACTATTAGGCCTCCGATTCGAACTATACCCATTTCGTTAGGGGGCATCAATATCATGGCTATTTCCACCTGATGTTGTAAGAACATCTATTCGCATAAACTTAGGGAACAACCCGACATCTCCGTCCTCCCATAATCCTGGACTTTACTTGTCGCGTATCTCTTGCGCATATCTTCAAACTTCAGCTGGGGTTGCCTTTTTGTTTTGGCAAGGGCGCAGTCTTGGGATCAACATTAAATAAATCCTGTTGAGTGATATATAGCACTTTCTTACAACTCATGTACAACAAGCAGGTAAGGTCAATGACTTTTATCTAACTTTCTGGATTTCATAGACAGCCAGACCTTGACGCCTGGGAACTCATATCAATTTTCCACCACCATCACATTTTCCGCCTCATACTGTTTCGTTAAGAAACAATTATTAGTGTAATGTAAGGGACCTAATTTTTATTATCAAGGGACGCAATGTATGTAGATGAAAATTCCTAACATTCAAAACATTAAGTAGTTATTCTTCTTCTTCTTCTTCTGTCCTTAGCCACCGACCGTCAAAGCAGTCAGTGGCCATTACGCCTAGTGGCGTCTTAGGGCAACAGCAGATAGGTTTTCTTTGCCATTGTTTCCCATCACGCCTAGTGGCGTCTTTAGGGCAATGGCAAATCAACCCATTTGCCGTTGTTTCCGTAATCGAAGTGTCTGGCAAACGGGTGATCAGCCCGTTGGTAAGTAGTTATTAGTTCAAAATATTTCCATAAACGTTTGCAACAAAGACGGTAATGACATAGCATTTTAAATTCCATAGAGAATATTTCTGGCAATTGTTTTTATTATAGACATTTGCATCTATATGTTTCAAGGGATAAATAAATGTACACTAGGCTCAAATCCGCGTCTGTAAATATGTATAACACAAAGTTTCTTTTACTTCAGAATGTAACGTCTAGATTTTTAAATATTTTTGACCGGCTGTCGTAGATTTTCGATAGGAGAATTAAGACTAGGTTTGGTCCCTTCTGAATAGGATTGAATAGGTGATAGACTCAGTGAGAGTTAGTGAAAGGTAATAGAATTTCCACACACGTGAGATGATAGATTTTGATATAGTGGCTGTCTCTGAAAGCGAAAAGAATTCTTCTCTCTCTCACCTATCTTCTACAACAGTTGTTACAGCGTCAGACAGACTACACCAATATACATATTACGTATATTTCTATCACTCACAGGCACGCACATACACGTGACGACAGGTAAACACACAGACGTGGGAAAACTATAACAATGATATATATATTATCGAGAACGAGCTGACCAAACACTATTATTAAGTTCAAGAGCGATTTTAATATCAGGAAAAAATCGGCTCACAACATCAAAGAAAGTACATCAAGGAAAATACATATACACATAGTCATAAAAATTCAAGGAAATGTTGCAAGGATGATAGCCCCCTTATAGTGTTAACTCTAGGTTTAGCCCGGCCCCGTTAAGAGAACAGATGATGGCGCCCGAGTCACAGATACATAGGGTTTGAGTCTAAGAGTTTTTCTTTGTTTTATCTCGTAATTATATGCACAGAGTTTGAAAAAAAAATCTGATTTAACCTAAGACAAAAACACAAGAACTCTAGCCTTAGCAACAAATTATGCAGATTGAGAAAAAAAAAATAGGACAACAACAGGGTGTCAAAGATATAATAGTGAAAATATCACTCAAACCAGCGTACACTCATTCATTCCGCCATGGCCTCTCATACATGTACTCACGACTTTGCTCGCTGCCTCTTGGAACACACTGATTTTAGATTTTCACACAGACTAAAAAAAATGCAGTCTTCTGCCAAGAAGTCCCCAGTTCCAAAAGACGTATTTAACTCGGAGTCTCCGGGAACGACTACTTGGGTGTGCAAATTTGTTCAAATGTCTGATTAAGTCACCTAACAATTATTCCAGGCGCGGGAGTTAGCAGAGCACAGTGTCAATAGCGTAGGTTTCTAGAAATGATGAATGTCAGGTCGGTGCCTTCCCTCAATATAGGATTCACTTTAGTCACACCACAGATTTGTCCACAAAAAATATATATATCTAGTCGGGAAATGTTAGTTAATACTAGAAGTATTTCGCGCCACCAGGCAGAAAGATTACGTAGAGTTTTTTTTCTAGAAGAAATTAAGATCTGGCTCCAAGGTCCAGTATTTATCATTACAGTCTTTGAAAACCCGTTATTGGGATATGGTATTTCTGGCTAACTCGGGTTGCATAGGCACTGTTAGACCAGTGGTACTTAAGAAACCCACGTGGTTCAAAATAAGGACTGTCTATTTCTTCACAAGTATGGAAACTACTACTAGGTGCTGGTAAAGTTAGGGTCACCCCAAAACTTTCACTGTGTGGAGGAAAAATAACACATATAATATAATAAACAGAATCTGTACTGGTTATAACTTACATTTAAACTTGCAAGCAGAGAGCTTTGCTTATCATTTAAACTTCCCGTGACGTAAGTTATATTTAAAAATCAGCAATTCTCATGAATTAGGAACACGTGCGTATTCCGTCACCATTCATGAGGCTCGATTCTAGAGTTTATACGTTAGTTTAGAAAAATACACTCGACTGAGTATTAGCGGTTAAATTAAATTTCTAAATAGCTACACTTGCCGTTATAAGCTAGAAATTATAATTTTATTCTGCTTTCCACTGAATGCTTCCCTAGAAAATATAATAGCCTACCACTTTATTTCTCTTCTGCGCTAAAGAAATAGATTAAAATGAATTAAGCGATTAAACACCTTAACACTCACAAAATCTATATATCTATCATATTAATTACCTCAACCACAGAATTTCAGGTAGTCGCACAACTTAAGAATAAAAATGCTGAAATTATTTCTGGAAGTCTAGAAGTTCGACAAATTGCCGAAACAAACTGAGATCTTCGCTAACAGCTATTCTGTTTACGAGCAACCTATCTACTGTGAGTCTATGAGCGAGAATGAAATTAAAGTTTCAAACTTGGCCAATATCTTTAAAATCGGACACAGGATCCTAATCTTATTTCGCCAAGCGAAATAGTCTCCCCTGTCCGTATAACACCTTCGTCCGCTTATCGCGTGAAGTAACAGCCATCAGTGGCCGAGGGCTTGCATGAGTTGCAAATCTCAGACCACCGTCTGCAGTGCGGAGTGGATTTTCACGCTAAGCCGGGTTTTTTTCCTGACGAAAAACCTCATGCGTTTACTGAAATGCAGACTCTCTGTCTACTTTCCATGTCCCTCGGGTGAATTTTCACGCCCCAGGCCAGAGACCCTCAGACGAATGTCTAGCGAATGCTGTAAATTCACGCCTATCGTCCGACCAGCGCCACTGACATGTACGCAATACCACCCAGGTGCGATTCTCAGTTTTAGAGAAAGGAAAACAGGTAAAGTTTGCGAATTATATGAAAATAATATTCGCAAAAAACGAATGGATGAAAAATATACAGGAAAAAGGAAATACAGAGATAATAAAAGAGAGAATTCGGGTGAAAGAATAGGAAGAAGATGTAGGAAATTAAATGAATATAAACCCTACGTGACAGAGCCTCCCCCCTTTAAGATATGGAAGCACTCCATGTCTACGTTATGGAGTTTAATTTCCTATAACCGTAGCTTCGGGGTGTCTGTCTTCTTCCCTCTCCTCTTCCCCCTCCATCTCTGTCCAATTCCTACTCATGTCCACTCCTCAAAGTTTCCTTCCCCTGGAATGTCTCATATGCGCGCTTGAAAGAGCGTCGCCGCTTCTGACATTTTTGAAAGATTTCCTGTGATAGCGGTGGAATATCCCTGCCACTATCGTCATCTTCGTCAGTTTTGGCGATCGTCAGGAGATGGTCGGAGGTTGGCACTGGTTTTTTTTCCAAGTATCTCTTTAAGAGATTTAAATGGAAAACCTTCTCCTTTCCTTCAATAGAGATCTGGTAGTTAGCCTTAGAAATCTTTTTCAGGACGGTAAACGGCCCTTGCCATCCGATCTTCAGTTGGTTGTTCTCGGTAGGGAGCAACACCAAAACTTTCTCTCCTGCTTCCAGTTCTCTCTCTTCCGCGACTTTCCTGTATCGGTTAGCGTGCTTGGTGCGTGCTCGCTTAAAGTTAGTCGTTGCTAGGTCCCACCCTAGTTTCAACCGTTCCTTTAAAACCGACACATATCTGCTTGCTGAGACAACTGTCTCATCCGCCTTCTCGTCTGTCAGAGACTGAAGTAAGGCTTCAAGCGGGCCCTTAATGGGTCTGCCGAATAAGAGTGTAGCTGGCGGAAATCCTGTGGAAGTATGAGGAGATTCTCTGTAGCCAAATAATGCTGCAGGAATACAGAGATCCCAATCTTCAGGTTTCACTTGTGCCAGCTTACTTAGCATCATGGTGAGGTTTCCATTAGCACGTTCCACGAGCCCATTTCCGGCCGGAGTATATGGCTTAATGTGGATGTGCTGGGTCCTCAAGATCTTAACGATCTCATCCATCAACAGGTTTCGGTATGGAGATCCATTATCCGTCAACACTTGCTGAGGGAATCCCAACCGAGTGAAAATCTGCACGAGGGCTTCTGCGACATGCTTGGCGTCTGCGCATGTTAGCGGGATAGCTTCTGCCCATAAAGTGCATGTATCGACTAAGGTCAGGATGAACCTGTTCCTTCTTTTAGTCCTTTCGAAAGGCCCTAAAATGTCGATCACAACCCGTTCGAATGGTGTTCCCATTATTGGCATTTCACCCATGTGGACTGGGGGGTGTCCGTTGCTTGGGTGGTACACGTTGGCACTGGGCACAGGATTTGACGTACCTGATAATATCAGTATTCACTCCTGGCCACCAATAATGAGTGGTTATACGTTGGTTTGTGGCGTTCTGTCCCATATGTCCGCTAAAGGGAAGAGAGTGCCCCATTTCTAGGATTTGGCTTCTGTACTGTTTCGGTACTAGGAGCTGGTTGTAACCTTGGTCAGGCTTGCCCGTTCTCCGATAAAGTACGCCATCCTCAGAAAAAATGTCCCCGTGCTGTTTTGGTTCCTTCGCCATGGGCAGTTTCCTAAAGCAGGGTGCCAAGGTAGGGTCCTTGTATTGCGCTTCTTTAAGTTCCATAGGTAACAAATTTGGCGCAGGCTCCCGTTCCTTCTTGGTTTGCCCTCTTATAGTTACTGCTGCCACAATCGGCTCTTCCGGTTTCCCAATACACACGTATCTCCCGCCAAGTATGACTGGGTAGATGGGATCATCCATAACAGCCGCTTTGATCACACCTCTGACAAAGTCAGAGTGTATCTCCACCAATGCGATGGGAAGCGCTGTAGGTGCATCACTCTTACGAACTCCACAAAGTTTGACGGTCTCTCCTGTCTCTTGACCGGGTTTAACCAGGTTTCTGGCAACAATGCAATCGTAAGAAAGCCCCGTGTCAAATAAGCAAGAAGATTGAGAACCGTTCAAAATAATAATACCTCGCGTTGAGGGTCTATCCCCAACAGGTTGGGAATCACTGTCAATAATTCCGCCTTGCGAGACTGTCAATAAGCATCCGATGCGTTTTGGCTCGGTGTGCTCGGTCTGATCATATGTCCCGTGCTCGGGGGTTCTCCCTTTGCCACCTTGTCCTTTCTGGCTACGCTGCCATGTAGGGCGGTCGGGTTGATCGGACTGTTTGGGGTGGTTGGGGTACTTGTTCTTGTAGAACTTGGATTTTTCAGGAGGGGGGTTTTGAGGTCCAGTTTCTCTGTGGTTGAACTGATTAGAAGCCTGAGAAGATTGCTCTAGGTTATGTTTTCGAAAATGCTCCTCTGTCGGTTTCCGCTTTGTGGCCGGTAGTTCAGCCAGCGCATTGTGATAACGCTCAGACTTTTCCAAAATGTCTTCAAGTTTTTCTGCCCCCTGCTCAGCGAGAAATCTCCGGGTATCAGCAGACAATGTGTTCTTTATTTGTTCTGTTAAAACAAATTCCTCAAGACCTTCATAGGTAGAGGGGAGCTGTGAGAGCTCTAGGCACTTTGTCAGATAACCCTTCAAACGAGACGAGAACTGCTGAAAAGTTTCAGAATTCTCTTTCCGGCTGTTGCGAAACAGTTGCAAAAATTTGCGAGCGTTCATTTCAAAGCGCTCCAGTAACGCTTTCTTCAACAGATCATAGTTGTCTTGTTGGCTGCTTTCCAGTTTGGCGTAAACATCATACGCAGAACTTTTCAAAGCCTGGGAAAGCTTCATGTTCCAACGCGACCTCTCTAAACCGTACAGAGTTGCAATTTTCTCAAATTTTTTCTAGCCAAGTGTCAATCTTCTCATTTGGACAAGGGAAAGATTCTAGCGGAAAAGACATAGCAGTGAGGTGAAGAGATTGAGAGTTAGAAGGATCAGTTAAGGAAAAATGAGGAGACGACTCTCCATTGCTGGAGGTAGAGGCGGCACCACGACTTTGGAATTCCAGAGTTTTAAGAGCTAACTCATGCTGTCTTTCTTTCTCTCTTTCCTCATGCTGTCTCTCCTTCTCTCGTTCGTTTGCCCTGCGAATTTCCATTTCTTCATCCATCTTCTTCTGCTGTAAAAGACGGTCTTCCCTTTCCCTCTCTCTAGCTTCTGCTTCTTTCCTCTTGAGTTCTTCTTTTTTCCTCTTTAGCTTCAGCTGCTTTCCTCTCCGCATCATATCTCTCAAGTTCGTCTCTGACAAAAGCTTTCGCTTCCTCTCCTTCCAGTCCCTCCTCTCTCGCTTCGTCCCTGAGGAGTTGTCTAAGCTTTGCCCTCTCGGCCATATTATGTCAGTGACTGAGACTGTTGGAGAAAGAAAATAGGAAAAAGAATAACCTGGTTCCTACCACTTACGAGAAAAAAAAATTACAAAAAAAAATCAAAAGATGATATATTTAACCCTGGGATACCTCCTCCAAAATAAAATCTAACTATCGCTGCTATTATCGGCAATAAAGCACTTAATGCAAAACACGACTACGCCAACTAAATGGTAGTTAAGATTACAACTGAAAAATAAGTTGCTACAGTGGAAAAGCAAAAGAATATTGCAAAAATTAAAGAGAAAAATAATCCCTTAATTTTTAAAAATCCACTATAAGTTCGCCCCTGAAGTCAGATCGGGTAAGGGAGGGAATTAATCTGGACAAAAAGTCCGAAACACACTCCTTAACTTAGTTCAAACGCCGTTCTGCCTCAGTACCCAGTGAATGTTATACACTCACCACTTTACCAGCATTTAGTATTACAATCAGCAGTTAACATATATCCCGACAAAATCAACCTGTAACCAAAATGTATATTATTCAAAGATGCTGTGGAAAAAAAAACTTATTAGTTTGTGTGGTCAGCACGCCCGTAAACAGATCGCTAGTCTAGGGGGTAATTATTTTTTTAAAAGATACACAGTCACAAGACATCACACTCTTACTCTATATCAGAATACAGAATCTTAAGTTCAAAATCCAGATAGACGAGTCCACATTTGTCGTACTCGTCTTCCTATTCTAAGTTCAAAAATCCTACGGACGAGAACCCATTTGTCGTAGATTTTCGATAGGAGAATTAAGACTAGGTTTGGTCCCTTCTGAATAGGATTGAATAGGTGATAGACTCAGTGAGAGTTAGTGAAAGGTAATAGAATTTCCACACACGTGAGATGATAGATTTTGATATAGTGGCTGTCTCTGAAAGCGAAAAGAATTCTTCTCTCTCTCACCTATCTTCTACAACAGTTGTTACAGCGTCAGACAGACTACACCAATATACATATTACGTATATTTCTATCACTCACAGGCACGCACATACACGTGACGACAGGTAAACACACAGACGTGGGAAAACTATAACAATGATATATATATTATCGAGAACGAGCTGACCAAACACTATTATTAAGTTCAAGAGCGATTTTAATATCAGGAAAAAATCGGTTCACAACATCAAAGAAAGTACATCAAGGAAAATACATATACACATAGTCATAAAAATTCAAGGAAATGTTGCAAGGATGATAGCCCCCTTATAGTGTTAACTCTAGGTTTAGCCCGGCCCCGTTAAGAGAACAGATGATGGCGCCCGAGTCACAGATACATAGGGTTTGAGTCTAAGAGTTTTTCTTTGTTTTATCTCGTAATTATATGCACAGAGTTTGAAAAAAAATCTGATTTAACCTAAGACAAAAACACAAGAACTCTAGCCTTAGCAACAAATTATGCAGATTGAGAAAAAAAAATAGGACAACAACAGGGTGTCAAAGATATAATAGTGAAAATATCACTCAAACCAGCGTACACTCATTCATTCCGCCATGGCCTCTCATACATGTACTCACGACTTTGCTCGCTGCCTCTTGGAACACACTGATTTTAGATTTTCACACAGACTCAAAAAAATGCAGTCTTCTGCCAAGAAGTCCCCAGTTCCAAAAGACGTATTTAACTCGGAGTCTCCGGGAACGACTACTTGGGTGTGCAAATTTGTTCAAATGTCTGATTAAGTCACCTAACTATTATTCCAGGCGCGGGAGTTAGCAGAGCACAGTGTCAATAGCGTAGGTTTCTAGAAATGATGAATGTCAGGTCGGTGCCTTCCCTCAGTATAGGATTCACTTTAGTCACACCACAGATTTGTCCACAAAAAAATATATATATCTAGTCGGGAAATGTTAGTTAATACTAGAAGTATTTCGCGCCACCAGGCAGAAAGATTACGTAGAGTTTTTTTTCTAGAAGAAATTAAGATCTGGCTTCAAGGTCCAGTATTTATCATTACAGTCTTTGAAAACCCGTTATTGGGATATGGTATTTCTGGCTAACTCGGGTTGCATAGGCACTGTTAGACCAGTGGTACTTAAGAAACCCACGTGGTTCAAAATAAGGACTGTCTATTTCTTCACAAGTATGGAAACTACTACTAGGTGCTGGTAAAGTTAGGGTCACCCCAAAACTTTCACTGTGTGGAGGAAAAATAACACATATAATATAATAAACAGAATCTGTACTGGTTATAACTTACATTTAAACTTGCAAGCAGAGAGCTTTGCTTATCATTTAAACTTCCCGTGACGTAAGTTATATTTAAAAATCAGCAATTCTCATGAATTAGGAACACGTGCGTATTCCGTCACCATTCATGAGGCTCGATTCTAGAGTTTATACGTTAGTTTAGAAAAATACACTCGACTGAGTATTAGCGGTTAAATTAAATTTCTAAATAGCTACACTTGCCGTTATAAGCTAGAAATTATAATTTTATTCTGCTTTCCACTGAATGCTTCCCTAGAAAATATAATAGCCTACCACTTTATTTCTCTTCTGCGCTAAAGAAATAGATTAAAATGAATTAAGCGATTAAACACCTTAACACTCACAAAATCTATATATCTATCATATTAATTACCTCAACCACAGAATTTCAGGTAGTCGCACAACTTAAGAATAAAAATGCTGAAATTATTTCTGGAAGTCTAGAAGTTCGACAAATTGCCGAAACAAACTGAGATCTTCGCTAACAGCTATTCTGTTTACGAGCAACCTATCTACTGTGAGTCTATGAGCGAGAATGAAATTAAAGTTTCAAACTTGGCCAATATCTTTAAAATCGGACACAGGATCCTAATCTTATTTCGCCAAGCGAAATAGTCTCCCCTGTCCGTATAACACCTTCGTCCGCTTATCGCGTGACGTAACAGCCATCAGTGGCCGAGGGCTTGCATGAGTTGCAAATCTCAGACCACCGTCTGCAGTGCGGAGTGGATTTTCACGCTAAGCCGGGTTTTTCCTGACGAAAAACCTCATGCGTTTACTGAAATGCAGACTCTCTGTCTACTTTCCATGTCCCTCGGGTGAATTTTCACGCCCCAGGCCAGAGACCCTCAGACGAATGTCTAGCGAATGCTGTAAATTCACGCCTATCGTCCGACCAGCGCGACTGACATGTACGCAATACCACCCAGGTGCGATTCTCAGTTTAAGAGAAAGGAAAACAGGTAAAGTTTGCGAATTATATGAAAATAATATTCGCAAACGAATGGATGAAAAATATACAGGAAAAAGGAAATACAGAGATAATAAAAGAGAGAATTCGGGTGAAAGAATAGGAAGAAGATGTAGGAAATTAAATGAATATAAACCCTACGTGACACCGGCACATAGTGCTGCTTAAACTAAAGTTGTGATGATGTGTTTGACAAGTCCCCTTGTGAGCTCAATCACAACCATAACTCCCTACCCACCGCCTCCACCACACATTAATATGTGATGTAACAAAAGGAGATTTCATTTTGCATACTGGCATGAATGGGCATTACCATACATCGAGTCCAACACAAATATAACAATCTCTCAACTCACACATTTAGTCTCATTGTATGGCTCTGAGACATAAATAACAACAAAGGCTTTAAAATCCGCAGTTGTATAGATAAGCCGTCCGATTCGCTTTCACTGTGTCACGTTATAGCCAAACCATAAATTCTTACGTTGAATCCCTAACTGTTATCACGGTAAATTTGTGTTTACTATTTAAACAATATCAGTTCTGATAATACTCTTCAGCTTTACAAGGACAGCGAGTGACTTGAGAGACTTGAGCCCTGGAAACAAGTTAATAGTATTACAAAGTACTTCGTTTATGAAATTATCTTGCGTAAAGCAAATATTATATTATCTTTTCTGTTGTCTAGCGTCATCCTTTATGTCGAACGAGGACTGAAAATCAGCATACCGTTACGCCAAATTAAAAAGAACCAATATCATCTTTACCTATTAGCTCCCCAATGTGCATAGGCGTTCAGCAAATTTATGCCAAGCCTTCTTGTCCAGTGAAATCCCTTCAAGGTCATTTCATTTCTTCTTTATTCATTTCATATATGTCTCCAGTTCTCTTCTCCGTAAGATTTTTGGGTCTTCCTTTAACTTTGTGCTCCCTCATAAGTGAACAGCTACACTCAAGGATCCATCGGGAGCGAACGGTAACATGATGTTGTTGAGGATGCACGATTACTGGCAAACTCATCAATTAAAACCAATTACTGCATAAACTAATACTGTAAGGGCCATGGCTCCTTTGGCGCAGGTTTCCTGGGGAATAGCTGCAGTGTTGGCTCTATGCACCATTGTGAGCAAAAAGGGACATAATGACGATGATATACCGTCATAACACGGGCAAGGCACGCTGGGATTGCCACGTAAACTAGTGTCTTTATGATAAATAATAAATTGCACAACATAAATTCTGCTATAAATTTATGGTTAATGCCCTGAACAGGATATTTCTTTTGGGATTTAAACTACAACTACAAATACATGTAATTATAGTAGTGGGAAACCATTATCATCTTTGGTATTTGACGAGGAAAGTATGATTTTGTCGGTAAATTCGCACAACAGCATTGAAATCCCACGAACGTTTACCAGAATAAAAGTTAACTCAGTCACGGACCGCTGAGAAAGCAAGAGTTAGACCTGAAATTAAGTATATAAGACCGGCCTCAGACCCAGTTCCTTACTTCTTGAAATCACTTCAAGATCTGACAGAGCTGAGAAGATATCCAGAGGGCCGACTGTTATAGTTAGAAGCCTTAACCAATAACACAACAAGATAACTGAGAAGGAGCCACAACTTTACGTTATTGTGAGCGATTTGTAAGATCGAAGCTTCCAACAGACGCAGACTTCTAAGTACAGCTGTGTCTTGAGGGTATGTCTATAAGCTTACAACGTGTTTTAGTGAATAAATATACATTTAAAATTAATGAATATTTAAAATTAATGTTATGCTTAACATAAACCCTTCTGAAGAAAGATGGCTTCCATCACTATATAACCTCAATTTTGGACAGCATTGGCACAGCTAGAAGTCCTTGTTAGGAATGACAAACGCTAGCAATAAAAGCTTACAGTTCCTTTTAGGGTCGTGCTTTTGTGTGCTGTGTTCAAAGAGTTCGCCATCTCTTTGTATTTCTTATCTTTTATTCTGGTACATTTTGTCGATGTATTATAAAGAAAACAATTTTGCTAACTTTGGCAAAACGCTTAGCCAAAGGGAAGTAGTCACAGCTGGGTTTAGAAAATGTCTTTGATGTCAAAACTCTTAAATGTGTTGCACGGTTTTACGCCGTACACCCTTTTAGACTGATTTAACCACATCTTCAAGACAGTATTGTAGAAATGATGGGTAAGATCAACAGTGGCCAGTCAGCATCAGAGGAGCGTCTTGGTTATAAATCACAGGTGCAATAACCTGGTCATATTTTGCAGGTTCAGCTAGTGGTGAAAAACGTGAAACAATTTTGGACATTTTGAACTGTTTAACAGTGGACCAACAGTGTTCCTGACATAAGCATAGCATCTTCAGTGTCCAGATGTTTTAACGACCTAAGAAAGTCAGATACTGCAACGTGTCAAGCAAGTACTTATCGTGAAAACATAAACCAAGGCACCCAAGCCAATAACATGATGAAAATTGTTAAACAGTGACAATATACGTTTTGTAAATTGTGTAAAATCTTGTAAGATATTGATATACCAAGGTGCTAATTTGTTACTGTACATTATTAATCAATAAAGTGCACTCATTTGTTTATAACTGCAGGTTTTGAATTATTTAAATTTCCAGTTATAATTTTGTTGTGTGGTCAAAGAAATATTAATAATTTAAAATTGGTAGGGAATAAATACGAGCTCCACTCACACGTTTATATAACACCAATGGAGCATATAATATGCCTAGCGAGAAGGCAACTTACCTATTAGTTCTCTTCTACAACTATCATCGAGAACTGTGCAGTTAACTACCTGACTTGTCGTGTGCCTTCTCTACCTCTGGTTCGCTAGCTTTCTTTTCCACTTCCGGAAAATACTTTCTAATTTTCTATCCAATATCCATTTCGCCACATATACGAGTATACCGTGGGTTCTCAACCTATTTTTGCTTATGGCACCCTCTCTCATTTGCCTCTGTAATCCTCCCTCGCCCCCGCCCCCCCTCCCCCCGCCCCCCCCCCCCCCCCCCCCCCCCCCCCCCTATAGTCGCTGTTAGCTGGAAAAAAGGTACCTTACCATCAGCACTTTTTATTAAATGGTTACTTTGACAATTGCCTCCAGCTAACAGCATGGATAAAATCAGGAGTGAAGTTAAAAGTTGCAACCAAGGTGGAGTGGGTTCCATTCGCAGCTCCGGCGGGAAAGACAACAGGAGGCATACACTTGGGTGTCATGACCAGAGTGTAAAGAAGATAAAGGACCGACACACTTGCAACGTACTTCGATTAATGATGATATTTTTATTTCTCACGAGCACCTGCAACATACACGTTTATTTTTATTATCTGCTTCTTCTGCTAAACACATGAATATTTTTTCTAACAATACATTCGCAATATTTTTACAGTTCAGTATACAAGCTGCCTGTTGAATACGCTAGTAAGAATGCCACAGTCTTTGACATGGTCAACCAACTAAACTGGACAAAGAGCGACGTCAGAGACACTTTCAAGGAGATGATTGCCAGTTGTGGTGGGTTTTGATGTTATGAATTGTTGTTATGTATTATTATTGTTTTAAATGAGATCAGCTATGAAGGTCCCTGAATTTAACAAATAGTATTTTAACTTTCCAGAGTACCTTTTCGCTACCACCTTTTTGATCTCATTCAAAATTAATCTATATTATTATTATTAAAATGACTTCGTGTAGTGTCTAGGGTTATGAAGGTAGGGTGTAATGTGCAATAACCAACAAACATACAAACAAATAGTTTATTATTCACAACCATCAACAGTGCTACAACAATAACATACAAACGACACTTTAGAAAGCTATCTTAATTAAGACAGTGGGTGAAATTTGTGTAAATATAATTTTGTACAATGTATTATCCTGATTCTAATTTATTTTGAACCAGGACTGACAATCAAAAGTGAAATCAAAAGAATCATTTACAACATTCTAATAACACAGTGGATCTTCTGTCCATACATACAATATTATTCTAATATAAGTGTGTAGTTGTATTCTTCTACTATGAGGTAATACTGGTAGTAAACCATAGATTGTTGGTTAAAATCCCTCCCTTTAAGTTATGTCTCTTTTCGTTTGTCACTTGTGGAAATATTAATGCTAGGCACAGTTTTCTTTACTTGCACTTTCTAATTCTTTTAAGTTCTTTCAAGTTGTTTTAAGTTCTTTTTAAGTTGAGCTGCCAGGTGCCGAACAAGAACTTATCTTGGCAGGAGAATACAGGTAGAACGTTTCCTCTGCTCGCTTGAAAATCTTTTCCACCTTTTTGATAGGCAATGGCCACTAGCATGGGCTCGAAGTACACAGATAGAGTCCTGAATTGAGCAGTTCTCAGGCGTTTGGTACTACATTAACGTCAGTACCCAGGACCCTGAAATGTGAAGGTTATGCATCCTTCTTTATACCTAGTATACTATACTATTCCACATTAAGTACAGGTACATTACAAACAAACGAAAAGGGTCATAGCCTTTTACCAACCTATGCCACCATTATCTTTTGATGTGACAATGTACACCAGTATTCCTCTCCCCTAATCGTTACAACGCCACTGCAATTCCAGCTGTCATCTTTTCCATATAATAGGATAGGTGTTATGCTCCTTGATGACAATCATACATATTTTCTTGTAGTTTTACACCTCTCTGACAGTCTACCACATGGTGGATCATCTCTAGGCTTTGCCTACTGGTTGCTACAGACCCACTCACTTACAGACATATATTATTATTTCACATTCAATTTTTATTTAGATACATGTTAATAAAGTCAATCTTACCACATTTATTCAATGAAATACACAGTGAACGATGACTGGCACACTTTCGATCTGCCTTCTGTTCAGGCTTTTGAGAAATATGGGTTTCACTGCACAAGCCTGCTCTCATCGCTATGTGTCAAAGTTTTGTTAGAAAATGGCGTCCCCAACTAATGCTTTTCCCCCAATATCAACTACCGTGGCCAATGATTACCCTTATTTCATTTGTAAACAAAGTCATTCAAAAATACAATTCAATTTTCTACTACGTTACTCGGGTGATATATGTTTAGTACGAGGTCGGCCAATAATATTTCGTCTCACTTCAAATTCCACCCAATCCCTGTTGCGTAGCAAATGTTTTGTTGTTGCGTGGTATTTACGTTGTTGGATAAATGTTCCGTGGATTATTATTTGCCACACAAGGTTGAGGGTGTCATATTTCTTCTACTTGCCAAAGGTAAGGTAATGCTGGCACTTGAAGCGTGGTGTATCACCCTCAGACACCAGGGATGATAACGGCGTAATGATATGGTGTCTTTAGTCTGGTATGTATGAATGATGTGAGTGTGGAGTTCAACAGCTACAGTTTCAAACAGGGACGTCACATCGACTTATAACGTAAAAAGTCAAGGAATCTTTAAACAGCAAGTGACGTTTTCATAATGTATTGTGGACGCCACAATGACGAGGTGCATAGACATTAATATGCAGATACATTACGTGTACGGTAGAACAGTCATCATTACATTGACATAGTCAGCACAACACTGGATAGCAGACAGCATCATAATAATGGTGAATCATATGAATATCAGTACATCATAACCAGCTGTACATGTAGTCAGGGGAAACCTCCATCCCTTTCCATAATAGCCGGAAGATATCCGTAGGAGATCAAATCCACTCTCCTTTATCTGACCTCAGCAAGACAAGCATATCTTCTGAAGTACATAACAATGTCCTCAAAGTTCCTTTAGTCAACAAAGGTATCAAACCTAGATCGAGCAGCAGAGTTCAACAAGTAAATAGTCCTTAGGACATGCATCAACCCGATGCATAACAATGTACGTGATTCGTGAGCTGAGAAACCTCTCATAACGTAGACTCTTCAATAAGCAGGCTACAAACAATGTCAATCTCGAAAGATGGCGATAATGTTATTCAAAATGTCATTACCTTTTCTTCAGGATATAAACCACATAACTCACACGCCCCCAGGCGCTTCGAATCACAAAAGAGATATCATCTCAAAGGAACAAACAATATATAGAGGACTCCATTTCCTGATAGAATAAGCACAGACGCTGGCAAAACAGGCGTCTTGCTCTCGAACGAATCTGCCACAGACTGCGGGCGGAAATCCCGTTCAGACAACAACCAAAAACTTAGACATGCGCAGAAACGCGCGATTCGAATACAGTTCAGATAATATACGAAGATAGTACCTTCTCGATCTAGCCTTAAAAGGATAGGAATCCGAACCATTGCAAGTTGCCAAATGTTATCAAGAAAAGTGGGCCCGAGCGCTCTATACATGGACATGACTTAAGATCGCTCCATATATGGACATGACTTAAGATCGCTCAAACAAACTTATCGGCAACCGAACGCCAACAAGAAACCAAAACTGTTGTAAGTAAAAGTGACATACAATTACACGAGTTATTTCCCTTTGCATAAGAAGAATATAAAGTACACAGAATACGTTGCGACATTCTTGCACAACATATTACCGCAACCTCCCGATTAAAAAAAAAATGTGCAACTTTTTTTTTAAAAATATCCAAGAGCAAATCGAAAACGGCTCAACAATGCACGAATTATTCGCGGATAAATAATTAAACTGCTAAACCTGAGGCTAAATTGACACATAGAGTGTCTGGTGAGAATATATCTCAACAGAAAAAATATACATATCGGTGAGGTGCCACCAACACACACTACGTTAGCATGTAAGTACAATATACATATGCACGTGTAATACAATCATTATCAAATAGCGGTGTCATATTCTAATACCGCTTTAAAATGGATGTACACATCTGATAGAAAATATTAAATAGTACATGTAATATTATCAGTACATAATGAAATTACAATACATGAAGATCCAGGACACATCTCCTGTCGTTCCAAAGGTAAGTCCACAATTTAGAACTCTTCATGCTTGACAACAGTACGGTAACTTCTCAGATCATCAATGACATACTGAGAAAATACAAACAATATAATTCTATGTAACAACTATTATGTTTCATAATACACAATACATTATTATTAATAATAACTGTGGCCGAGTGAATTTTCGGCCCTTATATTGTCTACTCAGCCTTCCTTTGTTATTAAAGAATATAACAGAAAAAGATGAAAACAAAGCACAATATTATGTGTTCACATAAAGTGAGGACAGATGTGCTAATGTATTGTAGCAATATAGGTGTGTTATGACTCTGTAGTATATCTAGAAATATAGGACAGAAGTATTAGTTGGAATCATGTGGGCATCTAGACAGAATGTCAGCCATCACATTATCCGAACCACGGATAGCTCGTACCGTGAAGTGAAAAGGTTGAAGAGCAATAGCATATCGAGTGGATCTCGAACTCTTCAAGTTCTTAGTCTGAATAGCTGTAAGAGCTTTTTGATCAGTTTCTAGAATGAAATGTGCGCCCAGGAGGAATCTTTGTAGTTTGAGAATTGACCAAACCATAGCCAACAATTCACGGTCTAAAACCGAGTAGTTCCTCTCTGCCGCATTTAGTTTTCTAGAAATGTACATAACAGGATGCAGAGTTTCTGAATATTCCTGCATAAGTGCTGCTCCGATCCCAGTGGATGAAGCATCACTTCGAAGAAGAAAAGTCCTATCAAGAGTAGGTAATCTTAGGATGGGAGGAGATGAAAATATATTCTTAATCTGGTCTAAGGAAGATTGACATTCTTGAGACCAACGAACCAGATTAGGCGATCCTTTCTTCAACAACGTTGAGAGAGGTGCCATGATCGAAGATAGATTCGGAATGAATCTCCCATAAAATTGAATTAAACCCAAGAGACTACGGACTTGTTTCTTCGTCTTAGGTACAGAGATGTTCAATATTTTCGAAGTATTGTGGTCTTCTGTCTTCAAGAGACCATGACCAACACGATGACCCAGTAAAGAGATTTCACCAAAACCAATATAGGCTTTAGAGTGTTTTGCTGTCAAAATATACTCACGTAGAGTGGACAGTAAGTCATATAAACCCAAATAGTGATCTTCCCAGGTATCACTGAAGAGACCGATATCATCTAAGTATGCGATGACATCTGAACGATGAGAAAGAATTCGACGCATCATGCGAACGAAAGTAGCAGGGGCGTTCATAAGACCGAAAGGCATAACATTCCATTGAAATAGACCCCTAGGTGTTGAGAAAGCAGTAAGAGGTTTGGCATGCTCTGCTAAAGGCACTTGCCAATAACCTTTAGACAAGTCAAGTTTAGTGAAGAATCTACAATTAGAAAGTCTAATCAGTAGATCTTCTAACAAAGGCATCGGTTCAGCGTCGAACTTTGTGACCTGATTCAATTTGCGATAATCAACGCAAATTCGTATGTTCTTGTCTTTCTTCCGGACAATAACCATGGAAGAAGAATATGGTGAAGTCGATGGCTCAATTATGTTCAATTGAATCATTTCATCCAATTCCCTTTCCACTTGTGACTGGAAGTGTATAGGGATAGGATAAGGTCTAACCCTAATTGGATTATTGTCGGCAAGAATTATGTCATGTTCTATGACATCTGTGTGTCCAGGAATGTCAGTGAGAACATCCTGAAATGTTTGTAACATCGACGAGACTTGTCGATGTTCGTCACCAGAAAGATTAGGAGAAATGGAAACTTTTTTCCAAGATTCCATGGAATGAAGTGGAACCACCGGAAGAGGAAGATTGACATCAGAAAAAACAGATTCATCATCCTGTATGACAGACAGGGATGAGTAATGACCATGAGGTACAGAAGAATCGTCCGTTGCCTGGAAAATAGGCAGCAAATAGTCTGGGTGCTCATGAAATTCCGTCAGCATGTTGATATGGAAAGTTTTATGCTTTCCATCAATATCGACCACATAGTCAACATCGGAAATTCGTGAGACTATTGCATATGGACCTTTCCATGCAATAAGAAGTCTATTTTCCCTACTGGGGAGTAGGACGAATGCTTTGTCACCTGGACAAAGTTGTCGTAGACATCTATTCTTATTAGCAAACTGCCTTGCCTTTTCTTTAGCAATTTCTGATGAAGCAGTTGCCAGTTTGCATGCCTCAATGATCGTTTGTCTAAGAGCAATGACATACTCATATGAGGATTGAGTGTCATCGCTAATATCATCGGCAGTGATGAGATCGTGTAGTAAAGACATAGGGCCGCGCGGACGCGTGCCAAAGACAAGTTCAAAGGGAGAAAATCATGTGTGTTCGTTTGGGACCTCTCTGTAAGCAAAGAGAGCCGCGGGTGAAACTCTGTCCCAATCTTGAGGATGATCTTCAGTTATCTTACCAAGCAAAGTCTTGAGTGTTCTATTCAAACGCTCAACTAACCCATTAGACATTGGGTGATAGATACTACTGAGAGATCTTTTAATATGTAAGGTAGACATCACTTGTGACATATTGTCAGATATGAGTTGAGTGCCATGGTCTGACAATATTTCTCTGGGGAACCCCAAGCGAGAAAATATCAGCCAAAGAGCATCTGCGATATCGGTGGTAGATATGCTCTTAAGAGGGATAACCTCTGGCCAACGTGTGCACATATCGACACATGTAAGGATAAACTGATGTCCTCTGGCCGACTTGATCTTAAAAGGGCCAATAATATCTATGGCCATTTTCTGAAACGGCCGAATAGGGATGTCAGCAGCCTGGATAGGCGCAGCATGTCGTGGTCCTCTAGATTTGACCTCCTGACATACCTTACATGATTGGCAGTAGATATGAATGTCCTTGTTAACAAAAGGCCAAAAGAAAGCCGCAAGGACTCTCGACTTTGTACGGGAAAATCCCATATGTCCAGCACATTGTGAGTCATGAGCATGTTGCAATATTTGTACTCTCAAACTCTTGGGAACAAGAATTTGCGAATGTGCCGACGTAGTCGAGTCTTGTACTATACGTACAAGTACGCCGTTTCTCATTGCAATCCAAGATTTTTTTTGTGTATTCTGATTTGGATCACCTTTCTTCGCAAGAATGAAGAATTTTTTTAGAGAAGGATCTTCTTCTTGTAATTTTATGAAAGATTCCCGGGTAATAACCAAGTGACTATCTTGGCTATGAACTCCATTATTACCATTCAATGAAGTTCGGGGTGGTTGTAGAGCTTGTGCTCTTGTAACCACTGCATTGGTAGCTTGCATATTATGTTCTTCCCAAGCAGCAATCTGCTGTGGGGTACATTCCCTAACTCCGTAAATACGACCAATAATAAGGTCCGCAATAGGATTAGGTAAGAGACAGTCGTGCACATCTCCCGTAAAGAAAGGAGTGGCAATGTGAATTAAAGCAGCAGGATATATCTCTAGAGTGCCGCCAAATGTGACACATTTGATAACCTTTCCTGTAGCACAGGATGGATCTACAAGCGATTGTCTAACACCAATAGTGGTGCATCCGGAATCGAAAAGTAGTGAGACCGGAGTATTATTAACAAGACCCTTATGAAGGATTAGAGAACCTCTCCCGTCATGCGCAACTGCAGCAGGCAGAGCGGGAAGAGGGTGACCACAACTCAAAGTAGTTATGGTAGTCGGTTCGAACAAAGTACTGCATTGGGGGCATTTGTTTGCTCTTCCAAAGTCAAAAACAGAACAAGTGACAGCGTCAGAGTTTTTATTATCAACAACCTGATTACCGGCTCCCTGAGATTCTTGTTGTACAGAGTTAGCCTGCTGATATCTCTTTTTTTGTGTTGAGATCTACCGCGACTATTATTACCTCTGAAGCCATCAGAGTTATTATTATCTCTGAAGTTATTAGTGTCTCTATTATAACTGTTATCCTGTTTTGAACCACAGTTTCCATGA
Source organism: Oreohelix idahoensis (assembly GCA_024509875.1). NCBI lineage: Eukaryota > Metazoa > Mollusca > Gastropoda > Stylommatophora > Oreohelicidae > Oreohelix > Oreohelix idahoensis. The sequence goes on from JAMPIV010000917.1 coordinate 670,059, forward strand.
TTACTATCATGTCCACATTGAAGCGAACATCTATTTGTTTGGTTTTGAGGTCTTCGCGAGGAATAGCCTCTGTTACCATATCCTCTTCTAAAATGCCTAAAATTATTAGGTTGGAAGTAACGAGGACTGTCAGCTTGTCTCCAATTCTGTGAAGAAGAATCACCTTGAAATTGATTGCCATAATTCTGAGCATAATTACGGTTAGTCTTCTTATTAAAATTTTGTTGGAATTTACGATCAAAGTTTTGACCATATGGTGCTGCCGAAGCAACTGGCAGACCTTCTTTTACTTTAGAGTTGCCAATGGTTACGTGAGGATGCGCAGTAACATACTGACAACAGTATTCTTCCATTTCTTTTATGTTTTTAGGCTTACGCTCATGAAGAAAAGAAAGAAAAGATTCATTGACAGAAGACATAACCTTATCTCTAAGTAGTAAGTCCATCAGTGCTTCAAATGTATGCTCTGTCTTAGACAGTTCAACCCAACGTGTAAAAGTAAGACGTATCTTTGAAATGAATTCAGAGAATTCCACTCAAGTTTCTGGCAACATATTTTTAAATTGAAGACGATAGCCGTCTTCGTTAAGTTGGTATTTCTTTAACAAGATAGCCCTGACAACCTCATAGTTGTTCTTGTCAGGCACATCTACCATGCCCAACATAATCAAAGCATCACCCCTAAGTATTTTGGACAAATGATAAACATAGAGTGATTTATCTATGTTATGCACCTTACATGCACTTTCAAATCTGTCTAGATAAAACGTTATATCATCAATGGAAGCATTGAATGCTGGGAGATGAAGCTTGAAATTATTAGCATTAGTCTTATCTGACACCTTATTTGCATCATTAGCATTACCCATGTTCATCATTTTTAACTTCTCTAACTCCAAAGCTAAGAGTTTTTCTTCATGCTCCGTTTTTGCTTTTTCAGCCTCTGTTTCTCTTTCAAGTTTTTTATTCTCTATTTCAAGTCTTTTATTTTCAGCCTCAATCTGTAGTCTTTTCTCTTCAGATTCTCTTTCAAGTTTTTTATTTTCAGCCTCAATCTGTAGTCTTTTCTCTTCAGATTCTCTTTCAAGTTTTTTATTTTCAGCCTCTCTTTCAAGTCTTTTCTCTTCAGCTTTTGCTTCTGCTTCTCTTTTTTGTTTTTCCATTTCCATTTGGAATCTCTTTTCCTCCACCTGCATCTGCAGTTTTAAATTCTCAGCATCTATTTTCTTTTGTTCAGTTTGTTCTTTCATTTTCTTTTCTTCCGACTTCAATGCCTTGGCATATTGAACAGTCGCAAATTCTTCTAATTTATCACCAGTCTTTCCAAGGGATTTACCCTGCTCAATAAAGTACTCAAATGTAGACATGTTGTCTAAAATATGAGTCCAAAACCTGAAATAATTAATTACCTTATTTCAAACTTAATAATAACAAGTCTTAAATCAAGCACTTGCTTAATCACATCACATTATATTATCCCAATCTCTGTGGGAAACAACTCTTTGCCAAAGAACTTGTGTATGAACCTTCTTGAAATATCATCAATCAATTCTTGATCATAGGTGCTATTCATCATTTATTTATCATCAGTGTAGTAGTAATAATGCATCAGCATAATCCACTAATTAATTACCCTAAGTGTAACCAATGACTATGTAAACACAATCACGATGTAAACATTAACAATGTAAACAATAACAATGTAAACATTAACAATGTAAACAATAACAATGTAAACAATAACGAAAACACTCGCAGTATTCAACTAAAAATAAAGCGAAAAGTAAAGGAATATCACAAAAAATGTGATGATATCTGCGAGAAGATGATACAAAATACAAGACACCACAGTGTATAAATATAAATTGTGTATAAAAATAAACAATAGAAAAGAGGAGATCTACAAGTACAAACAAATCAAAACAAAGCTAAAGAATGCGAAAAAATAACGAAAACAACATGTAACACATGTCATCACAACTAACAGGAATAGCAACAAAAGTCGCTTAGCAAATTTCACTATAGGAAATTTGCATACCCTACAGAACATTCTCAATAGAAAACCTCTGTCACGTGGTATGATCTATAGGAGTCACCACCCATCCAGACCCGCAGAAAAGTAAACATATAAATATACAAATAACATATAAACATATAAACATATAACATGTAACAAAAGAATTAGAAATACAGAAGACTCAGTAGAAGTATAAGGGCACAGTTCACGAACAAACAGGCCACTTAACTTATGGTCATCCAACCGTCAGCAGAGCCAAGAACATGTGAAGATCAACATTCTATGGAGAGAAGATCTAACGTTGATCGAGCATGTTGATCTTGCGTGGTAACTGCCAAGACGATGGTAGAACTTGAGTTTCTGATCAGTACAGGTAGTGTAGTTACGGAACTTGGCCTTCTTATGTAACAGTAAATTGCTTCAATCGGTACTTGGCCTTCTCAGTAAAGAACCCGTAGCAACCGGAACTTGGCCTTCTCAATGCAAGAACACGTAAGCAAAAAATGCCGCAACGCCGGGTAGTGTCATTTTCTTGCATTAGGCTTAGCAAAAAATTCTATGTTGCAAAAATACCGGGCAACGCCGAGTACTTCCAGGATTCCGTATGACGATGTCTTGGAGAATGCTGTATGTTGATTTCTTGTAAAATGTAGCGGGTAAGGGACGCCGTGTATGCTGGCACCAGACCAAACCAGCTTATGGCCACCAAATGTTGCGTAGCAAATGTTTTGTTGTTGCATGGCATTTACGTTGTTGGATAAATGTTCCGTGGATTATTATTTGCCACACAAGGTTGAGGGTGTCATATTTCTTCTACTTGCCAAATGTAAGGTAATGCTGGCACTTGAAGCGTGGTGTATCACCCTCAGACACCAGGGATGATAATGGCGTAATGATATGGTGTCTTTAGTCTGGTATGTATGAATGATGTGAGTGTGGAGTTCAACAGCTACAGTTTCAAACAGGGACGTCACATCGACTTATAACGTAAAAAGTCAAGGAATCTTTAAACAGCAAGTGACGTTTTCATAATGTATTGTGGACGCCACAATGACGAGGTGTATAGACATTAATATGCAGATACATTACGTGTACGGTAGAACAGTCATCATTACATTGACATAGTCAGCACAACACTGGATAGCAGACAGCATCATAATAATGGTGAATCATATGAATATCAGTACATCATAACCAGCTGTACATGTAGTCAGGGGAAACCTCCATCCCTTTCCATAATAGCCGGAAGATATCCGTAGGAGATCAAATCCACTCTCCTTTATCTGACCTCAGCAAGACAAGCATATCTTCTGAAGTACATAACAATGTCCTCAAAGTTCCTTTAGTCAACAAAGGTATCAAACCTAGATCGAGCAGCAGAGTTCAACAAGTAAATAGTCCTTAGGACATGCATCAACCCGATGCATAACAATGTACGTGATTCGTGAGCTGAGAAACCTCTCATAACGTAGACTCTTCAATAAGCAGGCTACAAACAATGTCAATCTCGAAAGATGGCGATAATGTTATTCAAAATGTCATTACCTTTTCTTCAGGAAATAAACCACATAACTCACACGCCCCCAGGCGCTTCGAATCACAAAATAGATATCATCTCAAAGGAACAAACAATATATAGAGGACTCCATTTCCTGATAGAATAAGCACAGACGCTGGCAAAACAGGCGTCTTGCTCTCGAACGAATCTGCCACAGAGTGCGGGCGGAAATCCCGTTCAGACAACAACCAAAAACTTAGACATGCGCAGAAACGTGCGATTCGAATACAGTTCAGATAATATACGAAGATAGTACCTTCTCGATCTAGCCTTAAAAGGATAGGAATCCGAACCATTGCAAGTTGCCAAATGTTATCAAGAAAAGTGGGCCCGAGCGCTCCATACATGGACATGACTTAAGATCGCTCCATATATGGACATGACTTAAGATCGCTCAAACAAACTTATCGGCAACCGAACGCCAACAAGAAACCAAAACTGTTGTAAGTAAAAGTGACATACAATTACACGAGTTATTTCCCTTTGCATAAGAAGAATATAAAGTACACAGAATACGTTGCGACATTCTTGCGCAACACCCCTTCCTCGTACCATCTTAGCCTAGCTTTCACCTAATTTTTTCCCAAAAAATTTGTGATACAATCTAAGCAGATATGACTTGACCTGACAGTATCTCTGATTCTCTATGTATTGTTTATCAATATTTGATTAATTAATGGACTATTTAGATAACTAACAACATATTCTTGGTCAGCAAGTCTTCAGGTACACGAATATACGATTTTTATGGGGCTAAATGGCTTGGTTCAAAGTTCTATCTTTTTTTTTCTACGTTAGTTGTTGATTTTTAAACTACCTCCTGTTCAATTCTTTTCTTATGTACTTACGAGATAAATACGAGAGTCTCTCGTAACACGTCTAGAATTACGTTATTCACAATAAGAGCTAAACGTGTTTCCATGACCGTAGTGTCCACATTTCTAACTTTTTCCTCGTATTGGGGAAACCCCTAAGGCAAAGCGTGCAAGTTGGTTGTAGAGTTAGAACCAATTTGAGACGTGATTTTCGTGTGTTATCCAGCCTTGCCCCTCCTGTCCCCCAAATGCAGTTAGGCAAATATTTCTTAGAACCAGGAAAAGGGGTTCGTTTATGTCAAGGACGAATTTGAAAAGTTGGGTACCGTTTTGTTCGGCTTATGCTTTAGCAAATAATAAGCTGAAGGCGTAGGCGACAACTTACGATTCTCGCCGAAATTTTTTTTTAGTCTATTCTATCTTGACTTTATGCATCTAATTTAGATATTGTATTTAGAAGTTCACCACACATCTCCCCACTTAGAACAGACAATCATATGTCATTTCCTACTTTTAAATACACATAGATAAATTTACTATCTATGCCTGGTGACTACTCTGATATTCGTCGTTTGGATGTCTGCTTAAAAAATCAGCGCCAACATTGGTTTTGCCGGGAATGTATTCTATGATAAACTGGTATGGCTGTAAGAGCAATGACCAGCGTAATAATCTAGCATTTTCATGCCTTGCTTGTGACAGACACACAAGTGGTTTATGATATGTTTGGATCTTAAATGATTTTCCATAAAGATAAATCTGGAACTTCTTTATAGCCCATATGACCGCTAAACATTCTTATTCACTTGTTGAATATCTTTGTTCTGCTGTGTTCAACTTACGGCTAGCATAAGCTACTGGGGTTAATTCCCCATCAAGTGAATTTGACCGTTGTAATAGAGCTGCACCCAAACCTATATTACTCGCATCCATTCTCACAATGAATTCTTGACTTAAGTCAGGTAATTTCAAAATGGGCCTGCTTGTGAGCTTTTCCTTCAATTCTTGGTAGGCTAATTCACACTGCGCTGTCGAAATAATTCTATCAGGATTTCCTTTGCGCGTTAAATCAGTCAATGGAGCACCTATGGAGTTACAGTTTTTAATATACTTTTGGTAGAAACCACATAAGGAGACAAAAGATCGCACATCTTTGTTTGTTTGTGGTCTTGGTGCTTATTTCAACTTCTCCAGGTTCTTGGGGTCAGGGGTCATGTTTCCCTGATGTACTGTGTGTCCCAAGAATTCCAGCTCTTTACATCCAACACAGCATTTCGTCGGTCTAGCTGTCAAATTGGTCTCTCTCAGTCGATTACACAACATATTCAGAGAGTTAATATGTTCCTCAAATGTTTCTGTGGCTATAAGAATATTATCCATGACGTTGGTGATGCATGTATTATTCAGGGGATCCAGTAACTTTCTCATCATCCTCGAGAACACACTCGGTGCATTTTTCAGCCCGAATGGCAACATGTTAAATTCATAATGTCCTTCCGAGGTGCTAAAGGCTAAATAAGGTCTGACTTCCGGCTTTACTGGAATCTGATAGTAGCCTTTGCTCAGATCCACTTTAGAGAAATATTTAGCTTTATTCAGCCTGGCAAACAGCTGATTTGTATCAGGTAATGGATCCACCTGACATTCTGTGACAGCATTCAGTTTCCTGTAATCTATACACAGTCTGTGTTCTCCAGAGGGTTTTCTTAACAGAAGCACACTGGAACTGTAAGAAGATTCACTGTGCGAGATAATCCCTTCTCTCAACAGATAATCTATTTCCTCCTTCAAAGCTTTTTCTTTAGCGAACGGGATCGAATAGGCTCTCATACAGATTGGTGTTGGGTCTATGAGTTTCATATCATATTCTAATAAATTTGTATGCAGCAGTCGGTCCGTTAACACGTCTGTATGATTATCCAGAACCTGTTGAACTCTATCCCTCTGATTTTTCGTTAAGTGCGTACTGATTTTTACCTGTGCAGCGGTCTCACACGGGTGTAAAGGATATTCAAGAGAGGTGAGTGGTTCCTTTTTCATCTCCATTGCAACAGACAAGGTCAGTAGGTGTGTCTCTTCCTGGTTTTCTCTGTCCAGATATTTCTTCAGGAGATTCACATGATAGATCTTCTCTTTCCCCTTCTTATCTATCTTATAATTTGTTCTAGACACCTTCTCTAGAACTGTATATGGACCTTGCCATCCAATTTGCAATTTGTTATGGCTGCCGGACAGTAGAAGGAGCATCATCCCTTCCACAGCTAATTCTCTATCCTTCGCTTTCTTATTGTTATAGGCAGCATGCTTTTTCCTGGCTTGTCTTAAATTTTCATTGGCAAGTTTCCAGCCAGTTTTAAGACGAGTGGTCAGCTCGTTCACATATTGATATGATGAGGTAATATTTTCTTCTGCCTTGTCATCGGTCCATGTCCTTAACAAGGCTTCCAGAGGACCTTTTATTGGCCTTCCAAATAACAATGTTGCCGGGGCTATCCCGGTTGAACTATGGGGTACCTCCCGATAGGCAAACAGGGCGGCGGGAAGGTATTGGTCCCATGTATCTGGTTTTTTATGTGCCAACTTTCTCAGGATCGACTTGAGTGTCCCGTTAAATCTTTCTACTTGGCCATTTCCTTGGGGATGGTACGGGCTACAATGGAAGTGTTTGGCTTGAAAGATCCTGAATACTTCTTCTGTTAGTTTCCCCTTGAACTGAGAGCCATTATCAGTCAAGATTTGGTTGGGAAAGCCTAACCTGGTGAAGATTGTGAGTAATGCCTCTGCCACATGCTTCGAATCGATTGATGACAGGGCTACCGTCTCTCCCCACATAGAACAAGTGTCCACCAGATTCAGAATGTAACTGTTCCTCCTCTTGGTCCGAGTGAGAGGTCCCACAATGTCCACGGCAACTCTTTCAAAAGGTGTTCCCACTATGGGCATTTCCCCTAGAGTTGCTGGAGCAGTCCAATGCTTTGGAGCTACCCGTTGGCACTCTGGACAGGATTTTACACATCTCTTTATGTTTTCAGTTATTCCTGGCCAGAAATAATGACAAGCTATACGCTGTCCTGTTGCGCTGATCGCCATATGACCACTGAAGGGAATCGCATGCCCTAGTTCCAACACTTTAGTCCTATATGAAATGGGAATGACCAGCTGTCCGTGACCATTGGATCCAGTTCCAGCCTTCCTATATATCAGTTTGTTCTTCATATAGAAATCTCCCTTGCCTGGAGGTGTATGACATTTGGGCAATTTCTTAAAACAAGGCTTGAGGGTCTTATCCTCCGCCTGTGCCTTCCTCATCTCATCTGGATGGGTATTTATCGGATTCTCTTCCTCCTTTTTAGACTGTGATCTGGTCTGTACTGTTGCCATGATCACAGGTCTCTTGGGATTCCCCAAGAAGACATATCTACACCCCAATATCAGAGGGTAGATTGGTTCATTTATCACTGCTGCTTTTATGATTCCTTCCACATATCGCGTTTTCACATTTATCCTGGCGACGGGAAGTGTCATGGTCGCTACGTCCTTGGTTGCAGCTTGAATCTCCACTGTTTCTGTGGTGTATTGATCTGCCTGCACCAGGTGAGAACACACAACTGAATCATAATCTAATCCAGTATCATACAAACACCTTATGGTGACACCATTGCATGTTACATCTTCACACACTGGGGGGTGGTAAGGTTCCTGTAGTTCAGTAGGGTTGACCTTTACTCTCTTTCTCCCCATTTTCATTGCAGCGAAATTTGGAGTTTTCCTTCTACAATTTTCAGTGTTATGGTTGTCCATCCGACAATTTTTACAATACCTCTTTCCCTGGATAAAAGGTTTTCTTTCATCATATTTCCTTTCATTGAATTGTGGGGTTTTATTTTTATAGTCACTGCGTGGCCTATCAAACAGGTGCTTACCTTTATTCTGTTCCCTATGGTCAAACTTATTAAAGTTTTGAGGTGCCTTAAAATTGTCTACCTGTTTGTTTTTATTGCCAACTACCTCTGCCTGGGCTGCCTGATACCTCTCAGCGACATTGAGTAACTCACCCAGCCTCTCTGCACCTTGTTCCATGAGAAACTTTCTCAGGTCTGGAGCCATGGACTCTCTTAGCTGCTCAATAAGGATCATCTCCTTAAGATCTTGGGTTTTCCCCAGAGCAGTCCATTTCTCCAAGTAGGTCTCTAACCGTGCAGAGAACTGGTGATAGGTCTCACCCGACAGTAGTTTGGCATTCCTAAATTTTTTTCTATAAAATTCTCCGTTCTTTTCGTATCTTAATAAAAGAGCCTGCTTTAGCATGTCATAATTGTCTTGGTCATCTCTGCCTATCTTGGCAAAAACTTCATAAGCCGTTCCCCTGAGCCCTTGTGATAACTTGAGGCTCCACCTCTCTCTCTCTCTAACCCATATGTAGTAGCTAAAAGTTCAAATCTACTTAAGTACCCTTCTATGTCATCTTCTTTCTCAACAAAATGATCAACATGAAAACCCATAGCTGAGGTTGAGGCTCCCTGACTAGCAGTGGCATCTGAATCAAAGGGGCTGGCACAATTTTCAGGAGCATGGCCTTGAAATTCTAACTCCCTTAGTCGTAGCTCATGCTCCCTCTGTAATCTCTTCTCCTCCTTTTCTGCTTCCCTCTCTGCAGCTTGTCTCTTCTCTTCTCTTTCTGCAGCTAGTCTCTTTTCTTCTGCTTCCAACTTTTTCTCTTCATACTGGAGCCTTTTAATCTCTGCCTCCCTATCTGCCTCCAATGCCTTAGCCTCCTTGTCAGCCTCAATCTGCAACCTCTTAATTTCTTTGTCAGCCTCAATTTGTAACTGTAATTTTCTTTCTTCTGCTATCTTCCTATCCTCCCTTTCGATATACTTGTCGCATTCTGAAGTTACATATTGGATCAAAGCTTGACCCTCCATATTCATTTCTTTCGCAGTCTGCACAGCAGAAGATCGAAACTTTGCCAGATCAGCCATTTGTACTATGCAACCTTTAAAATTTCTAACTATATAAATTTCTAATTATGGCTAACAATTTCTAATGATAACCAAGAACAACCACAGGCACTGATAACTCAACCACTATTTTATTTCCACAAAAGGAATACTTTTAGTTTTATACTTTCTGAGATTCCTAATATAATTGATAATATTTTAAGAATTTAAAATCCCAGAAGTGAACTACCCAATATAGCTGGTACTATGAGAAATTCTATCCCCAGGAGCGAGACCCCAATATATGTGGTGGGTTTTGATGTTATGAATTGTTGTTATGTATTATTATTGTATTAAATGAGATCAGCTATGAAGGTCCCTGAATTTAACAAATAGTATTTTAACTTTCCAGAGTACCTTTCCGCTACCACATTTTTGATCTCATTCAAAATTAATCTATATTATTATTATTAAAATGACTTCGTGTAGTGTCTAGGGTTATGAAGGTAGGGTGTAATGTGCAATAACCAACAAACATACAAACAAATAGTTTATTATTCACAACCACCAACAATAACATACAAACGACACTTTAGAAGGCTATCTTAATTAAGACAGTGGTTGAAATTTGTGTAAATATAATTTTGTACAATGTATTATCCTGATTCTAATTTATTTTGAACCAGGACTGACAATCAAAAGTGAAATCAAAAGAATCATTTACAACATTCCAATAACACAGTGGATCTTCTGTCCATACATACAATATTATTCTAATATAAGTGTGTAGTTGTATTCTTCTACTATGAGGTAATACTGGTAGTAAACCATAGATTGTTGGTTAAAATCACTCCCTTTAAGTTATGTCTCTTTTCGTTTGTCACTTGTGGAAATATTAATACTAGGCACAGTTTTCTTTACTAGCACTTTCTAATTCTTTTAAGTTCTTTCAAGTTGTTTTAAGTTCTTTTTAAGTTGAGCTGCCAGGTGCCGAACAAGAACTTATCTTGGCAGGAGAATACAGGTAGAACGTTTCCTCTGCTCGCTTGAAAATCTTTTCCACCTTTTTGATAGGCAATGGCCACTAGCATGGGCTCGAAGTACACAGATAGAGTCCTGAATCGAGCAGTTCTCAGGCGTTTGGTACTACATTAACGTCAGTATCCAGGACCCTGAAATGTGAAGGTTATGCATCCTTCTTTATACCTAGTATACTATACTATTCCACATTAAGTACAGGTACATTACAAACAAACGAAAAGGGTCATAGCCTTTTACCAACCTATGCCACCATTATCTTTTGATGTGACAATGTACACCAGTATTCCTCTCCCCTAATCGTTACAACGCCACTGCAATTCCAGCTGTCATCTTTTCCATATAATAGGATAGGTGTTATGCTCCTTGATGACAATCATACATATTTTCTTGTAGTTTTACACCTCTCTGACAGTCTACCACATGGTGGATCATCTCTAGGCTTTGCCTACTGGTTGCTACAGACCCACTCACTTACAGACATATATTATTATTTCACATTCAATTTTTATTTAGATACATGTTAATAAAGTCAATCTTACCACATTTATTCAATGAAATACACAGTGAACGATGACTGGCACACTTTCGATCTGCCTTCTGTCCAGGCTTTTGAGAAATATGGTTTTCACTGCACAAGCCTGCTCTCATCGCTATGTGTCAAAATTTTGTTAGAAAATGGCGTCCCCAACTAATGCTTTTTCCCCAATTGTGGTGAAGTGGGATGTTATAAATATTTATAGGGGACTTAGTGTACTGACTGAGATCAGCTGTGAAGGTATCTATATCTATTAAGAGTAGTGTATTATAGATAACCTTACTTGCTACCACATATCTATATATCTCAGTCAGAATTATTCTGGAATAGTGTGATGACTACGTTATGTGTCTAGGGTATGTGTATGATGAAGTGTAAGTCACAACAACAGACAGATAAACAATTTAATTTAATCCACTACTCTTGACAACACTGTGACACTCACATACATATAACACTCTATGAGAATATCTTAAGGAGTCACTGATAACTTTTCAAATAACAATATGTATTCATGGTTATCATAAAGGTATATGTGTCCTGATTCAAATACAAAGGAACCAGGAATCACAATCAATTTTAATTACAAGTATATGTACAGACTTTATCAATATGAATATTGTAGTGACATATATTATTAAAATATCCTATGTGTGTCAGTTGTGTAGTGGTAATATGAGGTAATACTGGTTTTGTTTTGTTCAAGCTCTGTTGGTATTTGTCATCATGACTTCAATAGTTTGTCTTTTGGGACTAGTATTGGAGATGTTCTCAGTTCCTGATATTAAGACAATTAAATTCCCCTCTGAATGTTATTTTTATAAAGTCATTTCAAGATGAGGGGGCATAATGTTGAGCTCAGCTGGCCAAATCAGCTTATCTTGCGTGATGGCGGCAGGAAAGGACTCCTCTGCTCGAATTCTCCCCTGGGCTCTGGAGACACCTCACTGATAGCTAAAAAGACCAAGGAGTATGCTGTCCGACTCTGGATTCAGCAAAGCTCTGACCAGGTGCTGCTCAGTACCATCAAGACCACGGTCCCACAATTTCATGGAAATAAACATAGATACGTTGATTAGCAATGAATTCTGGCACAATTACTGGCACAAATTCCCATCTGCTTATGTTCCAGGCTTTTATTTAACACAAATATGAGCTGGCTTCAACGCACTGTTGCTTTATCAAGATTATTTGCACTAGTGGTCTCGAACTAACGCTCCTAAGTGAGTATATCAGCGAGTCTAGCCAATGAGGCCACGTTTCGACAAGTGTTTGAAAAAATGTTACCTTTTCACGTCTCCCCTAACAACGAAAGATAGTATTTATAGCCCGACCAATCGTGGTTAGTCTTTCATTTGTTGCGCTCCAATCAATTTGGAGTTTACATGGTAGGCTATTTCTGTAACGTAAGGTTTTGTTCAAACACGTTATAAAAAAATTTTATGAGCAGAAATGATTCCATGCTGTCAGGCATCCCCACTATTTTATTTTGGGTATAATTTATTAATTCCTGGACTATTTGCGTAACGTTTTACATATTCTTTGTCAGCAAGCCCTAAGGAACCCAAATATCCAAATTTAAAAGAGCTACGTGGCTGCGTTCAAAATATGTATTTTCTACCTCCTGTTTCGAAGATGTGCTGTCTGGGTACTGTTATGTTTTCAACCGTAAACCCATCTAATGTTATCTTTTCTAATAAGAGTTTTTTCAGGATTTATAAACCTAACTCTGGGATGGTTAATGTATTTTATCACTGTCCGTCTGAAAAAAAGTTAGTGCATGTAGTCTTACACGCGTGATGGCAGCATTTGTGTATCGCGCGAAGCGTGTTTAGTGTTCGGCTTTCTGCCTCTCCCTTCTCGCTATCCTTTTGTCCATCTGTCTTTTGATCTTGGTAACATAGTGTAGAAAAAGACATGAATGGAATTTAAAATTTAGGTCAACTTGCATATTTCAAGGTTTTTCTTAGAAAGGCAGCACATTTTATTGTGTGTTTGGGAAACGCGTGTATGTTGCAGAAGGCCTTTAATATCAACGTGAAACGTTACAATTTGCATACGCAGTAGAAAACAAGGGGATTTCGAGTACAGTCATTGTGACAGCACTGTTCTTTACCATTCTTCTTCCTTTATTTATTATATGTATTTATTAGGCTTTATATTTACTTGATAATTTATATATGTGGATTAGAATATTCCACGACACCTCCCCTCTTAAAACAGACATTATATGTCAGTCCTTTATTCTATATTCACATAGAGAAATTTATTATTATTTCTGGGGTTTACGGTGATTCTCATCACACGGATGGCGGCTTAAAAAATCCGCTCCCAAATTGGTTTTTCCAGATATATACTCAATGCTAAAATTATATGGAGCCAAAAGTAAAGACCATCGGAGTAACCTGGAGTTCTCATGCCTAGCCTGTGCTAGAAACGATAACGGTTTGTGGTCTGTTTGCAACTTAAATGCCTTCCCATATAGATAGATATTGAATTTCTTTATCGCCCATATTACTGCAAGACATTCTTTTTCGCTAGTTGAGTAGTTGATTTCAGCTTTATTCAACTTTCTGCTAGCATATGCCACTGGGCTTAATTCCCCATCCAATGCATCTGATTTCTGTAGTAGAGTTGCTCCTAGCCCAATATTACTGGCATCCGTCCTTACAATGAATTCTTGACTTAAGTCAGGTAATTTTAAAATGGGTTTACTTGTGAGCTTTTCCTTCAATTCTTGGTAAGTCATTTCACATTGTGGTGTCCATGTAATGCGATCTGGATGTCCTTTACGTGTCAATTCAGTTAACGGTGCACATATGGAATTAAAGTTTTTGATATACTTCTGGTAGAAACCACATAATGAGACAAAGGATCTCACGTCCTTCTTGGTTTGTGGTCTCGGGGCTTTCTGTAGTTTCTCTAAATTCTTTGGGTCAGGGGTCATGTTTCCCTGATAAACTGTGTGTCCCAAAAATTCCAATTCTTTACATCCAACGCAACATTTGGTTGGTCGGGCTGTTAAATTTGCCTCCCTAAGTCGATCAAACAGCATGTTCAGAGAGTCAATGTGTTCCTCAAATGTTTCTGTTGCTATAAGGATATCATCCATAAAAATTTGTTATACAGGGATTATTCAGAGGATCCAATAATTTTCTCATCATTCTAGAGAAGACACTAGGCGCATTCTTCAATCCAAATGGCAATCTATTAAACTCATAGTGTCCTTCTGAGGTACTAAAAGCTAGGTATGGTCTAACCTCAGGCTTTACTGGAATCTGATAGTATCCTTTACTCAGATCCACTTTTGAGAAATATTTAGCTTTATTTAGTCTGGCAAACAGCTGATTTGTATCCGGCAATGGATCCACCTGTCCTTCTGTAATAGCATTCAGTCTCCTGTAATCTATACAGAGTCTATGTTCTCCAGAGGGCTTCCTTAAGAGTACAACACCGGAACTATACGAAGACTCACTGTGCGAAATAATTCCTTCCTTCAATAGATAGTCTATCTCTTCCTTCAAAGCTTTCTCCTTAGCAAACGGAATCGAATATGGTTTCATACAGACAGGTGTGGAGTCTATTAGTTTCATATCATATTCCAATAGGTTTGTATGCCCTGGTCGGTCTGTTAACACCTCTGCATGATTATTTAGAACCTGTTGCACTCTCTCTTTCTGAGTTTTCGTTAAATGTGTACTGATTTTCACCTGTGCTGCTGTCTCACAGGGGTGTAATGGATATTCAAATGATGAAAGTGGTTCCTTTTTCATCTCCATGGCGATGGACAAGGTCAACAAGTGTGTCTCTTCCTGATGTTCTCTTTCCAAATATTTCTTCAGGAGATTCACATGATAGATTTTTTCTTTCCCCTTCTTATCTATCTTATAATTTGTTCTAGACACCTTCTCTAGAACTGTATATGGACCCTGCCATCCAATTTGTAACTTATTCTGACTCCCAGGCAAAAGAAGCAGTACTTTCTCTCCCACAGCCAAATTTCTGTCCTTCGCCTTCCTGTTATAATAGGCAGCATGTTTCTTCCTGGCTTGTTTCAAATTTTCATTGGCAAGTTTCCAGCCAGTTTTTAACCGAGTGGTCAGCTCATTCACATATTGGTATGAAGATGTAATGTTTTCCTCTGCCTTTTCATCAGTCCACGTTCTTAACATAGCTTCGAGTGGACCTTTTATTGGCCTTCCAAACAATAATGTTGCCGGGGCCATACCGGTTGAACTATGGGGTACCTCCCGATAAGCAAAGAGGGCGGCGTGCAGGTACTGGTCCCATGTATCTGGTTTTTCGTGTGCCAACTTTCTCAGGATCGACATCAATGTGCCGTTAAATCTTTCCACTTGGCCGTTCCCTTGGGGATGATACACACTACAATGGAAGTGTTTGGCCTGGAAGATCCTGAAAACTTCTTCAGTTAGTTTCCCCTTGAACTGAGAGCCATTATCAGTCAAGATTTGATTGGGAAAGCCTAACCTTGTGAAAATTGTGAGCAATGCCTCTGCCACATGTTTTGAATCAATCGATGACAGGGCTACTGCCTCTCCCCACATAGAACAAGTGTCCACCAGAGTCAGAATGTAGCTGTTCCTTCTCTTGGTTCGGGTGAGAGGTCCCACAAGATCCACGGCAACTCTCTCAAAGGGTGTTCCCACTATGGGCATTTCCCCCAGAGTTGCTGGTGCAGTCCAATGTTTAGGTGCTACTCGTTGGCACTCTGGACAGGATTTTACATATCGTTTGATATCTTCAGTTATTCCTGGCCAGAAATAGTGACAAGCTATTCGCTGTCCTGTTGCGCTGATTCCCATATGACCACTGAAGGGAATCGCATGCCCTAGTTCCAACACTTTAGTCCTATATGAAGTGGGAAGGACCAGCTGTCCGTGACCATTGGATTCAGATCCAGCCTTCCTATATATCAGTTTGTTCTTCATATAAAACTCTCCCTTGCCTGGAGGTGTATGAGATTTGGGCAACTTCTTGAAACATGGCTTGAGTGTTTTGTCCTCAGCCTGTGCCTTCCTCATCTCATCTGGGTGAGTATTTATGGGATTATCCTCCTCCTTCTTTGACTGTGATCTGGTCTGCACTGTTGCCAATATCACAGGTCTCTTGGGATTCCCCAAGAAGACATATCTACACCCCAATATTAGAGGGTAGATTGGCTCATTTATCACTGCTGCTTTTATGATTCCTTCCACATATCGCGTTTTCACTTTTATTCGGGCGACGGGAAGTGTCATGGTAGCTACATCCTTGGTTGCAGTTTGAATCTCCACTGTTTCCGTGGTGTATTGATCGGCCTGCACCAGGTGAGAACTCACAACAGAATCGTAATCTAAACCGGTATCATATAAACATCTTATAGTGACACCATTACAGATGACATCTTCACACACTGGGGGGTGGTATGGTTCCTGTAATTCTTCAGGTTTGCCCTTCTTTTCCTTTTTCCCCGATGTCATAGCAGCAAAATGAGGAGGTTTCCTTCTACAATGGTCAGTGTCATGATTGTTCATCTTACAATTTTTACACCACCTTTTTCCTTGGTTGAAAGATTTTCTTTCATCATATTTCCTTTCATCGAATTGTGGGAATTTATTTTTATTGTCATACCGTGGCCTATCAAATTGGTGCTTACCTTTATTTTGATCCTTAGGATCAAATTTATTAAAGTTCTGTGGTGCCCTAAAGTTATCCACTTGTTTCTTTTTATTACCTGTTACCTCTGCTTGAGCTGCTTGATACCTTTCAGCAACATTTAGCAACTCACCCAGCCTCTCTGCACCTTGTTCCATGAGAAACTTTCTCAGGTCTGGAGCCATGGACTCTCTTAGTTGCTCTATAAGGACCATTTCCTTAAGATCTTGGGTTTTCCCCAGAGAAGTCCATTTCTCCAAGTATGTCTCTATTCGTGCAGAGAACTGGTGATATGTTTCACCTGACAGTAGTTTAGCATTCCTAAATTTTTTCCTATAAAATTCAGCATTCTTTTCATATCTTAACAAAAGAGCCTGCTTTAGCATATCATAATTTTCCTGATCACCTCTGCTCATTTTTGCAAAAACTTCATAAGCTGCCCCACGAAGTCCCTGAGATAACTTTAAGCTCCACCTTTCTCTCTCTAACCCATACGTGGTAGCTAATAGTTCATACCTATTTAGGTAGCTCTCTATATCATCGTCTTTCTCAACAAAATGATCTAAATGAAAATTCATAGCTGAGGTTGAGGCTCCTTGGCTAGCAGTGACATCAGAGGCAAAGGGACTGGCACCATTTTCAGGAGCATGGCCCTGAAACTCAAACTCCCTTAGTCGTAATTCATGTTCCCTTTGTAATCTTTTCTCCTCCTTTTCTGCTTCCCTCTCTGCAGCTAATTTCTTCTCTTCCCTTTCTGCAGCTAATTTCTTCTCTTCCCTTTCTGCAGCTAATTTCTTCTCTTCCCTTTCTGCAGCTAATTTCTTCTCTTCCCTTTCTGCAGCTAATTTCTTCTCTTCCCTTTCTGCAGCTAATTTCTTCTCTTCCCTTTCTGCAGCTAATCTTTTGTCTTCTCTTTCTGCTTCCAATTTCTTAGCCTCTTTGTCAGCCTCAATCTGCAACCTCTTAGTCTCAGCCTCAGCTTGCAACCTCTTAGTCTCAGCCTCTAACTTTCTTTCGGCCTCTTTTTCTAATCTTCTTTCTTCGCGTTCAATAAATTTGTCACATTCCGTAGTGACATAGGCAACCATAACTTGCCCATCTAATCCTAACTCTTTTGCAGTCTGTACAGCAGCAGATCGAAACTTGGCCAGGTCCGCCATTGTCTATCAGGTAAATTTCTACAATGTCTAACCAACAATTTAATCTCTAAATATATCTAATGGACAACACAGGCACCGTGAGCTCAACCTTATTTAATTCCACCCAAGGATACCTTTTAATTCTTATATTCCCTGAAGTGAATTACCCCCAATATTTTTAATAGGTAAAGATTCAAAATCCCGGACGAGCCCCCAATATATGTGGTGAAGTGGGATGTTATAAATATTTATAGGGGACTTAGTGTACTGACTGAGATCAGCTGTGAAGGTATCTATATCTATTAAGAGTAGTGTATTATAGATAACCTTACTTGCTACCACATATCTATATATCTCAGTCAGAATTATTCTGGAATAGTGTGATGACTACGTTATGTGTCTAGGGTATGTGTATGATGAAGTGTAAGTCACAACAACAGACAGATAAACAATTTAATTTAATCCACTACTCTTGACAACACTGTGACACTCACATACATATAACACTCTATGAGAATATCTTAAGGAGTCACTGATAACTTTTCAAATAACAATATGTATTCATGGTTATCATAAAGGTATATGTGTCCTGATTCAAATACAAAGGAACCAGGAATCACAATCAATTTTAATTACAAGTATATGTACAGACTTTATCAATATGAATATTGTAGTGACATATATTATTAAAATATCCTATGTGTGTCAGTTGTGTAGTGGTAATATGAGGTAATACTGGTTTTGTTTTGTTCAAGCTCTGTTGGTATTTGTCATCATGACTTCAATAGTTTGTCTTTTGGGACTAGTATTGGAGATGTTCTCAGTTCCTGATATTAAGACAATTAAATTCCCCTCTGAATGTTATTTTTATAAAGTCATTTCAAGATGAGGGGGCATAATGTTGAGCTCAGCTGGCCAAATCAGCTTATCTTGCGTGATGGCGGCAGGAAAGGACTCCTCTGCTCGAATTCTCCCCTGGGCTCTGGAGACACCTCACTGATAGCTAAAAAGACCAAGGAGTATGCTGTCCGACTCTGGATTCAGCAAAGCTCTGACCAGGTGCTGCTCAGTACCATCAAGACCACGGTCCCACAATTTCATGGAAATAAACATAGATACGTTGATTAGCAATGAATTCTGGCACAATTACTGGCACAAATTCCCATCTGCTTATGTTCCAGGCTTTTATTTAACACAAATATGAGCTGGCTTCAACGCACTGTTGCTTTATCAAGATTATTTGCACTAGTGGTCTCGAACTAACGCTCCTAAGTGAGTATATCAGCGAGTCTAGCCAATGAGGCCACGTTTCGACAAGTGTTTGAAAAAATGTTACCTTTTCACGTCTCCCCTAACAACGAAAGATAGTATTTATAGCCCGACCAATCGTGGTTAGTCTTTCATTTGTTGCGCTCCAATCAATTTGGAGTTTACATGGTAGGCTATTTCTGTAACGTAAGGTTTTGTTCAAACACGTTATAAAAAAATTTTATGAGCAGAAATGATTCCATGCTGTCAGGCATCCCCACTATTTTATTTTGGGTATAATTTATTAATTCCTGGACTATTTGCGTAACGTTTTACATATTCTTTGTCAGCAAGCCCTAAGGAACCCAAATATCCAAATTTAAAAGAGCTACGTGGCTGCGTTCAAAATATGTATTTTCTACCTCCTGTTTCGAAGATGTGCTGTCTGGGTACTGTTATGTTTTCAACCGTAAACCCATCTAATGTTATCTTTTCTAATAAGAGTTTTTCAGGATTTATAAACCTAACTCTGGGATGGTTAATGTATTTTATCACTGTCCGTCTGAAAAAAAAAAGTTAGTGCATGTAGTCTTACACGCGTGATGGCAGCATTTGTGTATCGCGCGAAGCGTGTTTAGTGTTCGGCTTTCTGCCTCTCCCTTCTCGCTATCCTTTTGTCCATCTGTCTTTTGATCTTGGTAACATAGTGTAGAAAAAGACATGAATGGAATTTAAAATTTAGGTCAACTTGCATATTTCAAGGTTTTTCTTAGAAAGGCAGCACATTTTATTGTGTGTTTGGGAAACGCGTGTATGTTGCAGAAGGCCTTTAATATCAACGTGAAACGTTACAATTTGCATACGCAGTAGAAAACAAGGGGATTTCGAGTACAGTCATTGTGACAGCACTGTTCTTTACCATTCTTCTTCCTTTATTTATTATATGTATTTATTAGGCTTTATATTTACTTGATAATTTATATATGTGGATTAGAATATTCCACGACACCAATATCAACTACCCTGGCCAATGATTACCCTTATTTCATTTGTAAACAAAGTCATTCAAAAATACAATTTAATTTTCTACTACGTTACTCGAGTGATATATGTTTAGTACGAGGTCGGCCAATAATATTTCGTCTCACTTCAAATTCCACTCAATCCCCTTCATCGTACCAGCTTAGCCTAGCTTTCACCTAATTTTTTCCCCAAAAATATGCGATACAATCTAAGCAGATATGACTTGACCTGACAGTATCTCTGATTCTCTATGTATTGTTTATCAATATTTGATTAAT
Source organism: Oreohelix idahoensis (assembly GCA_024509875.1). Classification (NCBI taxonomy): domain Eukaryota; kingdom Metazoa; phylum Mollusca; class Gastropoda; order Stylommatophora; family Oreohelicidae; genus Oreohelix; species Oreohelix idahoensis. The sequence goes on from JAMPIV010000917.1 coordinate 690,308, forward strand.
TAATGGACTATTTAGATAACTAACAACATATTCTTGGTCAGCAAGTCTTCAGGTACACGAATATACGATTTTTATGGGGCTAAATGGCTTGGTTCAAAATTCTATCTTTTTTTTTCTACGTTAGTTGTTGATTTTTAAACTACCTCCTGTTCAATTCTTTTCTCATGTACTTACGAGATAAATACGAGAGTCTCTCGTAACACGTCTAGAATTACGTCATTCACAATAAGAGCTAAACGTGTTTCCGTGACCGTAGTGTCCACATTTCTAACTTTTTCCTCGTATTGGGGAAACCCCTAAGGCAAAGCGTGCAAGTTGGTTGTAGAGTTAGAACCAATTTGAGACGTGATTTTCGTGTGTTATCCAGCCTTGCCCCTCCTGTCCCCCAAATGCAGTTAGGCAAATATTTCTTAGAACCAGGAAAAGTGGTTCGGTTATGTCAAGGACGAATTTGAAAAGTTGGGTACCGTTTTGTTCGGCTTATGCTTTAGCAAATAATAAGCTGAAGGCGTAGGCGACAACTTACGATTCTCGCCGAAATTTTTTTTTAGTCTATTCTATATTGACTTTATGCATCTAATTTAGATATTGTATTTAGAAGTTCACCACACCAGTTCAGACGTTTTCGCTATTTGCCACGGCGACACCAGCGATTTGAAGGTAAATATATGTTCATTTAAAAAGAATATTGGATAGAATTTTAGAATTACAAAGACAAGCCGCCATTTTGGCCAAGTGGTTATTGATATGTCTGTCGTGTCAGTTTGACTAATTAAAAAAACATAAAAACCTTCACGCTAACCTTAATCTTAACCCAATCCCTGTTTCCAGATTTTTCAAATAAAAATAATAATCTCTAACACCAATCTTAACACTAACCCAAGCCAGTTTCGATTTTTTTTCTCTTAACTTTCTGTGCACCATGAAAAGATTGTAAAGCATGCGTGTTCTATAAATAAGTGTTCAAATTAGCTTTCACGGAGCTATAAGCACCGTTTCTGTACTTTCTCAAAAAGCTGATGGGATTGTTTCATTGTTAATTTACAAATGTTTTATGAAGACAATACGTAGTATGGGGATAGTGTCCATAATTTTCGATACTATGTTCAATAGCCACCATTTCACTTATGGCATTATCCTTCCCAGCATGCAAGGAGGCATAATTGGAGTCATCCTTATATGACCACCAACCAAGCACAATGCTATAATATACATATGTGGAAGTGAACCTCTGTCTGTGAGGCTAATTACACCCTCATAGACTATTGAAATCATGCACACACTTCCAGGGATTCCCCCTGTGGTGAAACATGTTGAGAACCGAGTTTTGCACACCGAACGTGGAGGAGTCACCTGAGCGCCAAACGAAACTCTGGCCTTTACCTAGTTGGCTACATGCAGGAGGATCTCACTGTGGGCCCCTGATGGGCAGGAGATGCTGAGAAGTGGCTCTGTGTAGGACGTGACAACTCCTTGGTAGACCCCAGAACCAGAGCACAGTATTTTAGCTCTGCATAATTGGACAGCCCCCCCCCCCCCCCGGATGGCCGGGAAGCTAAAGTTTGCCACGCCCTTCTTACGCCTAGCTTAGAACCAGATGTGTTGATCCTTTAAATGTCAGCCAAGCTGGAGAAACTGGAGCTCATGACTTCAACTCAACACGTTTCAGAATTGCAGAAAAGTCACAGGATAAGCCTAGATATACAGTGTAGATAATACCAAGGAGTCTTCAACTTGGTATCGGCTGCTACAGAGACGAGAAGCTCAGCAGCCCTAGTTAAACAACAACAACAACAATAATCCCTCCAGGCCAATTATCGTAAACAGTGTAGCCTCAACGAGAATGTCCAAATTTTATGTGTATGTTTTTTTTCCTTCCTGTTGTGTGTCTTTAAATGTTAGATTCTTCATACTTGTTCTGTTGTCATTCAAAAACAAAGGCGTGTGCATGTGTATGTGTGTGGGGGTAGGGGGAGGGATCGTTTAGAAAAGAAAATGACTGATACAAGAGGGCATGAATACATTGGTGCAGGCTGTTGGTACAGGACAAGCTGCAGTGGCTGCTCAATACTCCATCGGGAGCAGGAAAGTGACATGATGATGATGGTTGAGAGTCCCTCTTTGATGAAGCAAAGCCGGGGGTTTCTGAAGAGACAAAGAAGAAATATGACTGCTACTTCCTCTGGCATGTCGTACAAGGCGACTTAATAAGAAGTTGTGCATGGGGGGGGGGGGGGTTTGGGCCACCTCATCATGTACAACACATTGATACAAAAACAATCGCTGCAAAAGCTTCTGAATGATTGAGGCATAATTTCTACAAGGGGACAAGCTACAATGATGGATCCATGCTCCATAAGGAACACATAGGAATATGTGATGAAGATATGCTCCTTGGCAGAGGCGGACTGATCACTGGACTTTTCTGGCGCTGCCCGAGGGCCCGCAGCCATAATTATCTTACAATGCATGATTTATTAATGTGGAATTTGTATTCAGAAGCCAATGACCCTGTTTTGCCCAGGAGCCGGAGTACTGTCAGTCCGCCTGTGCGTATTTTTCAGCTGAAGGTTACAACATTTATCGCTTGTGTTATGTGCGGACGTGCGATTCTCTATATATGTCTCTAGTATAGATTATCTAGACCAGGGGTCCTCACACTTTTTTTTGTACCGCATGCACATTTTAGATTTATAGAGAGGGTGTTGGGCACCAACGAAATATCGCAATTCACATATTGACTCATTTTTACAACAAAATTGACGAAACACTTATATAATTCCAAATAAACACATTTAATGATATAGGAAATATTCAAGATTTAAAAAATAATAATAATAATCTTTAAAATATTTGAGTCAAACGTATAATTAGTGTGATCTCTGGCACTGCATGTCACTGATAAACTGTTCATAGTTAGGAATGTATATTGGTAGAGATTTTGAAATTTTATTGCAAAGACCTAATAATTTTAGTTGAAGGTAAGCTATAATGTCTGACAATTTAAGAAAAATTATATATTTATTGTTTCATTCACAAATCATCCGCGGGTATACACATAAGCTGGCACTGTTGAGTACCCCTGATCTAGCGTATCCCAACCTTATTCTCAAACTTGTATTTCTTTTCAGTGGAACTAGAAGATTGAACCCCAACCTAATATCACCATCGAGTACCAAGCACTTAGCGTTTGTGCAAGGACCTAAAACAACACAAGTGTGCAGCGGAAACTAAACATAGAAATAAAACATGACTTAATCAACACAACGGAATTTCTGTTCTCATTTCTGATTGGCTGTATGGTTAACTGTTGTGTGTATCAGTGGTAACTCAACGTGAGCCATGCCATATTTGTAGGGGGACACAGTAAGTGTCATATTTCTAGCGGGTGACAATAAGTTTCTGAGGGGGCCACCCAAACTTAACTTAAATAAAGTACTGATTATTATAATCTTTTCTGTTTGCAGGCCTTATGCTGCTGCTAGACATTGTATGTCCTTACGACTTTTGTTTGATATTACACAATTATGTATATATAGAATTAATCGTTTTTGTTAGCTACTGCACATACTTTGTCTATATATGATACCGTTTAGATTACGATGATACGGAACACTTTACACAGCGCTACAACAGAAGGCAGTCTGATCGTCAGAAGCGTTCCCCTCCGATAAGTGTGTCGGTCCTTCATCTTCTTTACACTCTGCTTATGACACCCAAGTGTATGCCTCCTGTTGTTTTTCCCGCCGGCGCTGCGAATGGACCCCACTCCGCCTTGGTTGCAACTTTTAACTTCACTCCTGATTTTATCCATGCTGCTAGCTGGAGGCAATTGTTAAAGTAACCATTTAATAAACAGTGCTGATGGTAAGGTACCGTTTTTCCAGCTAACCAACAATGGGGGAACTGGAGAGGGGGGGGGGGGAAGGGGGGGAATTACAGAGGTAAATGAGAGAAGGGTGCCATGAGCAAAAATAGGTTGAGAACCCTCGGTATACTCGTATATGTGACCAAATGGATATTGGATAGAAAATTAGAAAGTATTTCCCGGAAGTGGAGAAGAAAGCTAGCGAACCAGAGGTAGGGAAGGCACACGACAAGTCAGGTAGTTAACTGCATAGTTCTCGATGATAGTTTTAGAAGAGAACTGAAAGGTAAGTTAAGTTCTTGCTAGACCTATCCTATGCTCCATTGGTGTTATATAAAAATGTGAGTACAGCTCGTATTTATTCCCTACCAATTTTAAATTATTAATATTTCTTTGACCGCACAACAAAATTATAACTGGAAATTTAAATGATTCACTAACTGCAGTTATAAACAAATCAATGAACTTTATTGATTAATGATGTATAGTAACAAATTAGCACCGTGGTATATCAATATCTTAACCATTAGCCTTATTAGTCATCCAAGTAAAGTGACGTTGAGGATACTTTTGAACAGAATAAAACAGGAATCAGAAGAAATCTTGTCCGAGGCTGGCTTTAGACCAAAAAGAAGTACATCAGAACAAATCTTCAATATTAGATTACTGATCGAAAAACATCTCCAGCATCAACGCGATTTATACCATAACTTCATCGATTTCACAAAAGCCTTCGATCGAGTCTGGCATGAAGGCTTATGGCAAATAATGAGAAAATTCAATTTTGATACCAACATCATAGATATCATTGAAGCACTATACAAGGACGCAAGCAGTGCTGTTTTTGCTATCAATGACATCGGGGAATTTTTCAAAACAACTGTAGGAGTTCATCAGGGATGTATCCTGTCCCCAGTGCTCTTTAATATATATCTAGAACATATTATGCAGGAGGCTCTCTACGATTATAAAACAACCATATCGATTGGAGGCCGACCTCTTTGCAATCTATGTTTTGCTGATGATATCGATCTTATAGCTGGAACAGAATCATAACTTCAAGACCTTACCTCTAGACTGGAGAAAGTAACATGAACGTATGGGATGGAAATTAATATAGAAAAAAGCAAGATATTGGTGAATACCATATGAAACATGTTCCGACCAACATTACGTTACATGGGGAAACGTTAGAAGAAATTAACACCTTTAAATATCTGGGGTCCACTATATGTAGTGATGGAAGATCAAGTAAAGAAATCAAGACAAGACTTGAGATGGCCTCAGGTGCCATGATAAGTCTGAATGTGATCTGGAAAAGTAACATCAGTTTTCCTGGGAAGATCAAATTATACAAATCACTTGTATTATTTATTCTCTTGTATGGGTGTGAGGGCTGGACACTCACTGCAGATACGGAGCGAAGGATTCAGGCTTTCGAGTATAAATGTTATAGAAGAATTTTGCGCATTTGCTATTAAGAACACAAAATAAATGTCTATGTTAGAGAGAAAATAAAGACCTGTGCAGGCCTCCAAGAAAAACTTTTGTCAGTAGTGAAACGTCGAAAGCTCGCCTGGTTTGGGCATGTAACTCGTCATGACTCCCTTTCGAAAACGATACACCAGGGAACAGTCGAATGTAAACGGAGAAGAGGAAGGCAAAGAAAATCCTTGGCTGATAACATCAAAGAATGGGCAGGGCACGGTTATTCCACACTTGTACGCATTGCTGAGGTTAGAGAGCAGTGGAGGACCCTGTATGCTGATGCTTTCACCATGGCACACCTACGACCCATGACGGGTTACGCGTTGAGATGAGATGATATCAATATCTTACAAGATTTCACACAATTTACAAAACGTATATTGTCACTGTTTAATCATTTTCATCATGTTCTTGGCTTGGGTGCCTTGGTTTGTGCATTCACGATAAGTTGTACATAACTAGCTTGACACATTGCAGTATCTGACTTTCTTCGGTCGTTAAAACATCTGGACACTGAAGATGCTATGCTTATGTCAGGAACAGTGTTGGTCCACTGTTAAACAGTTTACAATGTCCAAAATTGTGCCACATTTTTCACCACTAGCTGAACCTGCAAAATAGGACCAGGTTATGGCATCTGTGGTTTATAACCAAGACGCCCCTCTGATGCTGACTGGCCACTGTTGATCAATTTCTACAACACCGTCTTGAGGCTGTGGTTAAATCAGTCAAAAGTGGGTACGGCGTACAACCTTTTAATACATTTAAGAGTTTTGACATCAGTTAAAGACATTTTCTAAACCCAGCCATGACTACTTCCATTCGGCTTAGCATTTTGCCAAAGTTAGCAAAATTGTTTTCCTTATAATACAACGACAAAATGTACCGAAATAAAAGTTAAGAAAGAAAAAGAGATGACGAACTCTTTGAGCACGGCACCAAAAAGCAAGATCCTAAAAGGAACTATAAGCTTTTATTGCTAGCGTTTGTCAGTCCTAACAAGGACTTCTAGCTGTGGCAATGCTGTTCAAAATTTAGGTTATATAGTTGTCGTATATTTTTGATACGGTAATTAAGATCGATTTTGGCCCAGCCTGAATAGGACTAGAACAGGTGATAGCTCAGTGAGAGATCGGGTAATGAAATAGATTTTTCACAAGTGAAATGGGGAAAGGTAAAATCTGTCCCTGGATATGAAAGATAATATATCCAGCCTATCGGTTACGAATGAAATTCTTAGATCAGACAGACCTTCCTATAAATATATATTGATATATTCACCCACTCACATCTATACACACACAGATACGTGACGACAATTAGACGCACATACGTGTAAACTATATCTATGGAATTGGGATCTTTTGAGACAAGCTGACCGACACACGTAGATAAAGTTTATGTAAAGTTTATTTATCATAAAGAATCTACAACACAACAATATCTTTGAATATCAAAATCAAATACAATGAACATAGGTTAATGAGTTAATTACAGAGTTAGACTCATAGGTTTAATCCTCCCTCCCTCTGTTGAGACAAGATCCCGTTAGAGCAAAGTTATTAACCCCCGAAAGAGTCAAAGGTTTCTACGCTATGGTCTAAAATTTCCTCTACAGTAAAGAACAGAGTTATAAGTTAATATATTCTGAAATGAAATAAAGGAGCAGCTTTAGCAAAACTTGCATAAGCAAAATATAAAAATAGTACATAGGTTATATCCAAATAGAATTATTCTTCTCACGCTTTCTCTCGTTCTGAGAAACCTGTGATCACAAATTCAGTCTCTCTTACCTACAAAGGTGCTTTCACCACATCTGGAACAATTGTTAATGGCACCCACAGCCCATCCACGGTTGGTTGTTTGGCAGATCAAGCCCCAGTTTCTCCAACGACTAATTAATCAAATGTTGGGAAACGCTTGATTTACTCTTGTAAGTAGGATTCTGATAAAGGTCACTTTAAGTTTTGTCCAGTTAGTAAAATAATTAAGAGATCTGAATGTCACAGTGTACGTTAGCTTGGAATCTTCAATCGTTACATCAAATGTCAGGTAAACAAATCGGTTCAGGATCAATCTTCTTCACAACACGTGGGCGTTATACAGGTATTGTCAATGTTAGATTTGGCAGCCACAACCGGCTGAATGTTTATGAAATTGGGATAAGAACTCTGGATATTCTATAAGTCCAGTTATCATTTATTCTTAATATTATTTGGGTTGGGTACTCTGTTTCTTTCTGGGTGTACCACGACACTAGACAAGTCACCTTGAAAAAACCCGATATTATATCAGAATGTTCCTTGATAATGTTTATTTCCAGGTTCATATGCAATGGAAGCCGCTGATAAGGTTTTTAGGGTTTGACCCAAATACTGTATAGGAAGAAAATACAAATACTTAACAGAATATAGTTATAATTCACAATCCTATCCTTTCATCGCGTAACATAGAAGATATATTATCCACTTCGGCTATTTAACTTAAATTAGAAACTATAAGCTTAGAGCTAGTCTCATCGTTTAAAGAAACTTCCGTAAAATAAATTCTAGTCATTTAAAAATAATCAAACACCATGAATTAGAAATAAATACATATTTCGTCAATACTCATGATGAATCAGTGCATTACTTAGTTGGTTAAAATATTCTCTGACTGGTTCCTAGCAGTTAATTAAATTTTTTTTATTATAGCTTGAAGAGTTTAGCTAGAAATATTTATTTGTTCTGCTATCCACTGTAACACAGTAAAACTTTAGAGAAATACCGTTTACGGACCTATTAGTAAATCACTCTGCACAGAAAATAACTAGTAAAACATAATTTACGATATAAAAGATTAAATCCCTCAAACTACTAGTATAGTATTTATCTCAACACCGAGCTACTAAGACTTATCTGCATCGACTACTTAGAAATTCACTTTTACAAGTATTCTAGAATTAAAGCTAGTAGTCTAGAGAAATCTGTGAGGTACTGGATGAATTGAGTTAGATTTATGTTGTAAATATATTAAAAGATGAAAGGAGATAGTTAATTATCCCCCCAAAAAACTAGACCCTACCAGATGTTCTCACCTCCGGGAAATTTTACGTTCAATTTTCGGCTTATGCGTAATTCAAAGCCGAACACCCAGGATCTTCGTTTTCGCTTAGATCAGACATCGGCAATGCGCTAATCAGTGTGAGTTTCCTTCGTCTCTCTGTCCGTATTCAATGGATGGGTTAAAAAAAAATCGAAAAAGGTGATTCGTCTTACGAGGACAAAAGACAAAGAAAATAGTCTACGTTACGGCCACAAGGCCTTTGTCAGGAAAGGAAAGAAGGTGAAGGCTAGATAGGACACATAAGAACTAAAATAAATATAAAAATAAAACCTTTCCTGACGAAGGCCTTGGGGCCGTAACGTAGACTATTTTCTTTGTCTTTTGTCCTCGTAAGACGAATCACATTTTTTCGATTTTTTTTCAAACTCATCCATTGTACTCCACGTCTTACCGCAGTTCCCCTCAACTTCCTTGTCCGTATTCAAGCGAGTAATGTCTTTAGATCTCCCGATTCGTCGTGTTAATTACTTATCACGAACGGATTCTGGGAAAGGTAATAAAGATTTCTCACTTAAGTTTACAATATCTACTCAAATTTATTCAAATCTGGTCACTGTCTGATCTCTACAACGATTTGATCTCTGGCGCTGGTGTTAGAATTACAGCTCACGTTAGCTAGTAGGTCTCTCGTAGACTCTCATCAAAGAAATATAGTGACCAGCATTAAATGCGTGCTAAATGAGAAAAAGAGACAGATCTATTCTGAGTGATAGGAGGTTTGGTTTATAACCAACAGGCGTAGGAGAAGCTAGGTGAAACAAAAAAGAAAAATGAAGATAAAAAGAAAATAGAAGATATAAATCAATTTACATAAACTGTCACAGACGTCCCCGCTTAAGATGTGAAACCCCTTCATGTCCACTTTATGGAAAGAGATTTCATATAAAATATCTTCTGGGTGACTGTATTCTTCCACTCTCATTAAATGCTTATAAAGGTTGTCCGTTGACACGTTCTATAACCCACTTCCGGCCGCCAAACAGGCTTAAGATATCAGATCTATTAGGAGACAGTTGCTAGGTGAAAAAAGAACTGAAATGTTCCATTCTTTTTAGTTTCTTTCTCGGTTCAAAGGGGGTGTCCCCAATAATGAATTTCACCAGGAACAGGCGTAAGGAAGAACTAAGATTTGGGTACTGTTTCCGGTACTAGGAGCTGGATTTAAAAAGCTTGGGCCTCCTTAAGGAAAATGAGGGGGATATGAAAAAATTTACATAAACTTGGATCGGGATCACAGACGTCTGACAAAAATCAGAGTGGATTCTCCAATGCTATGGAAAAGCGTTGTCGGAATCTCCTTGTGGCAAAGTGGCGACCGGGTTCTGGGAGTGCCTGGAATTCAATGCAATCATAAGCACGTGTCAAACAAAACATATGTTGAAGGACCGTTCAGTATAACAGTACCTCGCGTTAGAGATGTCACAGAATACCCCTTCATAAGATTGCTTGAAAACCCCTTGGATGTTGCTGAGAAGAATGGGGAAGGGCTAGTTTATCTACAAGGCTTCTTCTGTCGGTGGGGGGCGGGGTCCACTTTAATGGAAAGAGATTCTTATCAAAATACGGCACTTTTGTCAAGTATCCCTTCAGAGAGAAGAGAAACTGCTGAAAAGTTTCAGAGTCCCCCTTTTGCTGTTACGGACAGTTTTCTGGGTGACTGTATTCTTCACTCTCATCTTCCCCCTCCGTCCAAATCACCTATTCATGAAATCTGCTCCAACGTTTTTATCTTTCTCTGGAATGTATTCCGTTTGCGCCCGAAAGAGTGTCGCCGAGTTTTACATTGTTGAAAGATTCCGTGTGTTTGCAGTGGCAATTCCCTGCAACTATCGTCATCTTCGTCAGTTTTGGCGATCGCCAGGAGATGTTCGGAGGACGGCACAGGTCTTTCCAAGTATTTCTTTAACAGATTTACATGGTAGACCTTCTCCTTTCCTTTAATAGAGATCTGGTAGTTAGCCCTTGAGATCTTTTTAAGGACGGTAAATGGCCCTTGCCATTCGATAGGTTGTTTGTTGTTCCCAGTTGGGAGAAGCAACAAAACTTTGTCTGCTGCTTGCAATTCTCTTTCTTTCGCGGCTTTCCTGTATCGGTTTGCGTGCTTTGCGCGGGCTCGCTTAAAGTTTGTCGTTGCTAGGTCCCATCCTAGTTTCAACATTTTTTTCAATTCCGACACATATTTACTGGCTGAGACGACTGTCTCATCAGCCTTCTGGTCTGTCAGCGACTGAAGTAAGGCTTCAAGCGGCCCCTTAATAGGTCTGCCGAATAAAAGTGTAGGTGATGAAAATCCTGTCAAAGTATGTGACTAACCCACTTCCGGCCCGATTATAAGGGCTTGTGTAGATGTGCTGGTTCCTTAAGATTTTAACGATCTCATCCATTAACAGGTTCCGGTCTGGGGATCAGTTGTCCGTCAAAACTTGTTGCGGGAATCCCAATCGTGTGAATATCTGCGCTAGGGCTTCTGCGACATGCTTGGCTTCCGCGCATGTTAGCGGTATAGCTTTTGCCCATAAAGTGCATGTGTCGACCAAGGTCAGGATGAACATGTTCCTTCTTTTAGTCCTTTCTAAGGGCCCTAAAATGTCGATCACAACCCGTTCAAATGGTGTCCCCAATACTGACATTTCACCCATGGAAACTGGGGGTGTCCGTTGCTTGGGTGGCACACGTTGGCACTGGGCTCAGGACATTACGTATCTGATAATATCAGAGTTCATTCCTGGCCACCAATAGTGAGTCTGTATTCGCTGATTTGCGGCGTTCTGTCCCATATGTCCGCTAAAGGGAAGTGAGTGTCCCATTTCTAAGATTTGGCTTCTGTACTGTTTCGGTACTAGGAGCTGATTAAAACCTTGTTCAGGCTTGCCCGTTCTGCGATAAAGTACGCCATCTATAGAAAAAATGCCCCCATGTTGTCTAGGGTCCTTAGCCATGGGCAGTTTCCTAAAGCAGGGTGCCAAGGTAGGGTCCTTTTCTTGCGCCTCTTTAAGTTCCTTAGGTAACAAAATTGGCGCAGGCTCCCGTTCCATCTTGGTTTGCCCTCTTGTGGTTACTGCTGCCACAATCGGCTCTTCCGGTTTCCCAATAAACACATATCTGCCGCCAAGTATGACTGGGTAGATCGGGTCATCCATAACAGCCGCTTTGATCTCACCTCTGACAAAATCAGAGTGGATCTCCACCAATGCGATGGAAAGCGTTGTCGGTACATCTCCTTCAGAAACTCCCCAAAGTTCGACTGTTTCTTCTGTCCCTTGACCGGGTTTGACCAAGTGCCTGGCAACAATGCAATCATAAGAAAGCCCCGTGTCAAACAAACAATATGTTGAAGACCCGTTCAGTATAACAGTACCTCGCGTAGAGGGCATCCCCTCTTCTGGTTGAGAATCACTGTCATCAATTCTGCCTTGCGAGACTGTTAGCAAGCAACCGATGCGTTTAGGCTCTGTGTGCTCGCTCTGATCATATGTCCCGTGCGCAGGGGTTTTCCCTTTGTCACCCTGTCCTTTCTTACCGTGCTGCCATGTAGGACGGTTGGGTTGATCAGATTGTTTGTACGTGGGTTTCTTGTTTTTGTAGAACTTAGATTTTTCCGGAGGGGGATTCTGGGGTCCAGTTTCTCTGTGGTTATGTTGCTGAGAAGAATGGGAAGATTGCTCTAGGTTATTCTTTCGAAAAGGCTCTTCTGTCGGTTTACGTTTTGCGGCCGACAGTTCAGCCAGCGCATTATGATATCGCACAGACTTTTCCAAAATGTCTTCCAGCTTCTCTGCACCTTGCTCAGCTAAAAATATACGGGTGTCACTTGACATAGTGTTTTTTATTTGTTCATTTATAACAAATTCCTCAAGTCCTTCATAGGTAGAGGCGAGTTGTGAAAGCTCCAGGCACTTTGTCAAGTATCCCTTCAGACGAGAAGAGAACTGCTGAAAAGTTTCAGAGTCCCCCTTTCTGCTGTTACGGAACAGTTGCAAAAAATTGTGAATGTTCATTTCAAAGTGCTCAAGCAAAGCTTTCTTCACCACGTCGTAGTTGTCTTGTTGGCTGCTTTCCAGTTTTGAGTATGTATCATACGCAGACCCTTTTAGGGCCTGGGAAAGTTTCAAACACCAACGCGAACTCTCTAAACCTTAAAGATTGGCCATTATTTTCAAATTTCTCTAGATACGTGTCAATCTTCTCATTAGGGCAAAGGAAAGATTCTAGAGCGAAAGACATAGCGGTGAGTTGAAGAGATTGAGTGTTAGAAGGATCAGTTAAGGAAGAATTAGGAGAAGACTCTCCATTGCTGGAGGTAGAGGCAGCCCCACGAGTTTGAACCTCTAGAGCTTTGATCGCCAACTCATGCTGTCTCTCCTTCTCTTTTTCGTTTCTCTCCTTCTCACTTTCCTCCTGCTGTCTCTCCTTCTCTCTTTCGTTCGCCCTAAACAAAAGATATGAACTGGAATACATCCTCCTTATAATTAGTTATCCAACTATCGCTGCTATTAATTGCACTTAAGCTCCTTATGCAAACGAGTACGCCAAATAAATGGTAGTCAGATTAATCAATGAAAAAAACTAAGTTACTAAAAGTGGAAACGAAAAATAAAAATCCTGTCAAAAATTTTAAGGAAAAAAATCCCTTAGTTTTTAAGTCCACTATCAAGTAACCCCTGAAGTCAGTTAGTGTAAGGGAGGCAATTACTGGACTAAATAATCTGAACGCGCTCCTTAGTTTAGCTTAAAACACCTTGTGCTTAAAAATTAAAACCTTGTGATTGTTCCACAATCACACACACACCACCAGCGGCTTTGTATTACAAAATCAATACGTAACATACTCTGACAAAGATCACCCTGTAACTCAATTGTATATACACTAACAATGCTGTGGAAAAAAAGAATAGATATATATGTGTGGTCAGCAAGCCAATAAACAGATCGTTTGTCTAGTGGATAATGTTTTTTAATGATACTATATCTCACGAGACAATCACACTCTTTCTCTAACTAGTCTATAAAGATTTACAGATCAAAATCCCGGTAAACGAGAAGTTTTTCTGTCGACTACTCAGGATTTGAGTTCAATTTCCGAAAAATACGAGCACCCATTTGTCGTCTCGTTTTCCTGTCTCTAAGTTCAAAAATATCCTTCGGACGAGCACACTTTTGTCATATATTTTTGATAAGGTAATTACGATCAATTTTGACCCAGCCTGAATAGGACTAGAATAGGTGACAGCTCAGTGAGAGATCAGGTAAAGAAATAGATATTTCACAAGTGAAATGGGGAAAGGTAAAATCTGTCGATGGATATGAAAGATAATATATCCAGCCTATTGGTTACGACTGAGATTCTTAGATAAGACAGACCTTCCTATAAATATATATTGATATATTCACCCACTCACATCTATACACACACAGATACGTGACGACAATTAGACGCACATACGTGAAAACTATATCTATGGAATTGGGATCTTTTGGGACAAACTGACCCACACACGTAGATAAAGTTTATGTAAAGTTTATTTATCATAAAGAATCTACAACACAACAATATCTTTGAATATCAAAATCAAATACAATGAACATAGGTTAATGAGTTAATTACAGAGTTAGACTCATAGGTTTAATCCTCCCTCCCTCTGTTGAGACAAGATCCCGTTAGAGCAAAGTTATTAACCCCCGAAAGAGTCAAATGTTTCTTCGCTATGGTCTAAAATTTCCTCAACAGTAAAGAACAGAGTTATAAGTTAATCTATTATGAAATGAAATAAAGGAGCAGCTTTAGCAAAACTTGCATAAGCAAAATACAAAATAAGTACATTGGTTATATCCAAATAGAATTATTCTTCTCCCGCTTTCTCTCGTTCTGACAAACCTGTGATAACAAATTCAGTCTCTCTTACCTAAAAAGGTGCTTTCACCACATCTGGAACAATTGTTAATGGCACCCACAGCCCATCCACGGTTGGTTGTTTGGCAGATCAAGCCCCAGTTTCTCCAACGACTAATTAATCAAATGTTGAGAAACGCTTGATTTACTCTTGTAAGTAGGATGCTGATAAAGGTCACTTCAAGTTTTTTCCAGGTAGTAAAATAATTAAGAGATCTAAATGTCACAGTGTACGTTAGCTTGGAATCTTCAATCGTTACATCAAATGTCAGATAAACAAATCGGTTCAGGATCAATCTTCTTTACAACACGTGTTTGTTTGGCAGATCAAACCCCAGTTTCTCCAACGACTAATTAATCAAATGTTGGGAAACGCTTTATTTACTCTTGTAAGTAGCATGCTGATAAAGGTTACTTCAAGTTTTGTCCAGGTAGTACAATAATTAGGAGATCTAAATGTCACAGTGTACGTTAGCTTGGAATCTTCAATCGTTACATCAAATGTCAGGAAAACAAATCGGTTCAGGATCAATCTTCTTTACAACACGTAGACGTTATACAAGTATTGTCAATGTTAGATTTGGTAGCCACAACCGGCTGAATGTTTATGAAATTGGGAAAAGAACTCTGGATATTCTATAAGTTCAGTTATCATTTATTCTTAATATTATTTGGGTTGGGTACTCTGTCTCTTTCTGGGTGTACCACGACACTAGACAAGTCACCTTGAAAAAACCCGATATTATATCAGAATGTTCTTTGATAATGTTTATTTCCAGGTTCATATGCGATGGAAGCCGCTGGTAAGGTTTTTAGGGTTTGACCCAAATACTGTATAGGAAGAAAATACAAATACTTAACAGAATATAGTTATAATTCACAATCCTATCCTTACATCGCGTAAATAAGAAGACATATTCGGTTATTTAACTTAAATTAGAAACTATAAGCTTAGAGCTAGTCTCATCGTTTAAAAGATTTCCGTGAAATAAATTCTAGTCATTTAAAAATAATCAATCACCATGAATTAGAAATAATTACATATTTCGTCAATACTCATGATGAATCAGTGCATTACTTAGTTGGTTAAAATATTCTCTGACTGGTTCCTAGCAGTTAATTATTTTTTTAAATTATAGCATGAAGAGTTTAGCTAGAAATATTTATTTGTTCTGCTATCCACTGTAACACAATAAAACTTTAGAGAAAAACCGTTTACGGATCTATTAGTAAATCACTCTGCACAGAGAATAACTAGTAAAATATAATTTACGATATAAAAGATTAAATCACTCAAACTACTAGTATAGTATTTACCTCAACACCGAGCTACTAAGACTTATCTCCAAACGACTACTAAGAAATTCACTTTTACAAGTATTCTAGATTCGAAGCTAGTAGTCTAGAGGAATCTGTGAGGTACTGGATGAATTGAGTTACATTTCTGTGGTATATATATTAAAAGAAGAAAGGAGATAGCTAAATATCCCCCCCCCCCGAAAAACCAGACCCTACAAGATGTTTTTACTTCCGGAAAATTTTACGTTCAATTTTCGGCTTATGCGTAATTCAAAGCCGAACACCCAGGATCTTCGTTCATGTATAGATCAGACATCGGCAATGCGCTAATCAGTGTGAGTTTTCTTTCGTCTCTCTGTCCGTATTCAAGCAAGTAATGTTTTTAGATCTCCCGATTCTTCGTGTTAATTACTTATCACGAACGGATTCTGGGACAGGTAATAAAGATTTCTCACTTAAAATCACAATATCTACTCAAATTCTTTCAAATCTGCTCGCTGTCATATCTCTACAACAATTTGATCTCTGGCGCTGGTGTTAGAATTACAGCTCACGTTAGCTAATAGGTCTCTGGTAGACTCTCATCAAAGAAATATAGCGACCAGCATTAAATGCGTGCTAAATGAGAAAAACTCAGAAGAGACCCCAATGCCATCACAAGAACAGCTATGCTTTGGACCCCTGAAGGAAAACGAAAGAGAGGCCAACCAAAAACAACCTGGCGGAGGACTGTGGAGGCTGAGATGCAGGGAATGAACCAGAGTTGGGGCACTGTACGAAGGATGGCCACCGACCGAGCAAAGTGGAATCAATTTGTTGTTGCCCTACAAGACGCCACTAGGCGTGATGGCCACTGACGGCTTTGACGGTTGGCGGCTAAGGATCAAAGCAGAAGAAGAACATTAATTTTAAATATTCATTAATTTTAAATGTACATTAATTCACTAAATTATTTTGTAAGCTTATAGACAACCCTCAAGACACAGTGGTACCCTCAAGTCAGCGGCTGTTTGAAGCTTCGATCTATACAAATCGCTCACAATATCGTTAAGTTGTGGCTCCTTCTCAATTATCTTATTGTATTATAGGTTAAGGCTTCTAACTATAAGAGTAGCCCTCTGGATAACGTCTCAGCTCTGTCAGATCTTGAAGTGATTTCAAGAAGTAAAGTATTTTGTGAGAAATATGCACTTTGTTAATTGTAACTCAGGCAACTCATTATTCGCCCCGTCCAGACACATTTTCCCCAGTTTAATACCTGGATAAATATTTGTGATTTTTAATCATCTTCCCTGAGCTACAATGTGTACTCGGGAATTTAATTCTTCTGAGAGATTAACATTGGTGGATGGACAGCGAGATTGCGCCTGTTAATTGGCAGCCCACAAGTGTACTTAGCAGAGGCATTTGTTTTTCTATTTTGTATAAAAAAGCTCGTGGAACGAAGCTAGTCGTGAGTGAAACGCAGGGAATCAACACCAACCGCCTAAATCAGACACGTTGTGTAGAGAAGATCCCTCACCACCGAAGAACTGACGGAAAACG
This sequence comes from Oreohelix idahoensis, assembly GCA_024509875.1. Taxonomy (NCBI): domain Eukaryota; kingdom Metazoa; phylum Mollusca; class Gastropoda; order Stylommatophora; family Oreohelicidae; genus Oreohelix; species Oreohelix idahoensis. The sequence goes on from JAMPIV010000917.1 coordinate 707,503, forward strand.
GCTGCAGTTAAATGCTTATAAAAAGGCATCAGCAACCGGATATAATTTTGTGAACTATATCCTCATCCTAAATCTCCGTGAAGAGATAATTTAAATTCCAATATAAAATTCACCAACATTTCCTTTATTTTAAACTGTTAATATTAATTGATTATTAAATTTGTTACCTGTTGTTTTAAAACTAAACAATAGTTTTTATCCAGTTATTACATGTATGAAAGCAAACGAATGAGGATAACTATTATATATATATATATATATATATATATATATATATATATATATATATATATATATATATATATATATATATATATATATATATATATATATACTAAACAGAGTTATACCATTTTAAGAGGAAATTCGCGGAATTAACTCAGCTAGGTGCTTGAACAGGCTAAAAACGATTGCTTAATCCTTCGCAAAAGGCGACGCACAGATATAACTTAACAAATGTTCAGCGCTAAGCAGCATTGTTCTTGACTTCTGAATTATTTTGTGAAACTCCCTTAATATAGAAGCGTCGTTATTCTTCTATCTACATCTTTGCCAAGAGTAATCTTGTGCAAAATTAGACACATTTGACGACCTATTTAGATACTCTTGAGATTTGGCCACTGTTGGACCACTACTGCAAAGCAGGGGAGGCAATCCGTGACAGACTCAAGTCTCTCACGTCACAAGCTGTCCTTGTAAAGCTGAAGAGTATTATCAGAACTGATATTGTTTAAACAGTAAACAAAAATTTACCGTGATAACGGTTTCGGATTCGACGTAAGAATTTATGGTTTGGCTGTAACGTTACACAGTGAAAGCGAATTGGACGGCTATCTCAACGGAAACGTACGGTTAAGTGTGATTCAACAACTGCGGATTATAACATCTTTGTTTTTATCTATGTTTCAGAGCCATATAATGAGACTAAATGTGTGAGTTGAGAGATTGTTATATTTGTGTTGGACTTGGTATATTGTAATGTCCATACATCCCACTATGTAATATGAAATCTCCTTGTGTTACATCAAATATTAATGTGCGGTGAGTGCGGTTTGTAGGGACTTATGGACGTAATTGAGCTCACAAGGGGGACTTGTCAAACACATCATCACAACTTTAGTTTAGGCAGCACTATGTGCCGGTCAAAAATACAGATTGGGGGTTACAAATCTCTGCATTAAAAGAAACTTTGTGTTATACATATTTACAGACGTGGATTTAGCCTAGTGTACATTTATTTATCCCTTGCGAAATATAAATACAAGTTTCTATAATAGTAAAAATTTCCAAAAATATTCTCTATGGAGTTTGAAATTCTTTGTAATTCCTATCTTTGTTACAAACGGTTTTGGAAATATTTTTAATCAGTAACTACTTAATGCTTTGAATGTTATGACTTTCCTTCCAATACACATTGCGTCCCTTGATAATAAAAATTACGTCCCTTACATTACACTCATAATTGTTTCATAACGTAACAGTATGAGGGGAGAAACAATACGATGGTGGAGGAAAATTGATATGAGTCGCCAGCGTCAAGGTCTGGCTGTGTAGGGAATACAGAAAGTTAGATAATAGTCAGCGACTTTACCTGCTTGTTGTACATGAGTTGTAAGAAAGTGGCAAATAGCACTCAACAGCATTATATTTAATGTTGATCCCAAGACTGCGCCAATGCCAAAACAAAAAGGCAACCCTAGCTGAAAGTTTGAAGATATGCGCAAGAGATACATAAAGAGTAAAGTCCAGGATTATGGGAGGACGGAGATGTCGAGATGCTCCCTAAGTTTATGCGAAAAGATGTTCTTACAACATCAGATGGAAATAGCCATGATATTGATGCCCCTTAACGAAATGCGTTCAGTTCGAATCGGAGGCCTAATAGTCAAGAGAATGATGCCACTTGAGAGCCATGGCCCAAGCGGGACTGCTGCCATAAAATGTCAAGGACGACCAGATGATTAGTATAGGATATAATATTTCTACAGAGTGATTGACAAGTGAATCTCTTCTTTTCCAAATGTTTTTTTTTCAGCACTTAAACTTACTTAATAAACATGAGACATATATCAGAAACAAGGAGCAATTAAGGCAATTTGAAATTTGACAAATACGTCCTAATTTTTTTACAAGAAACGAAACAAAATAAACTAAATTCTAAAATGGCCAATAAAGTCTACGTTACAAAAGAGACTAAAAATTATTGTCCGCTATGACGTCACGTGACTGATCTCCCCCATCCCCCCCCCCCTTTTTCCCCTTTTGCGCTGTAGTTTCACAATATTATTTACAATAAATAAAAAATTAAATAAAATATCAAAAAAGCAGTTCATACATCAACATGTGACACATCACTTTATGTAATAAAATAACAGATAATTCTCTGCGTTGTGACGTTTGTTTCGTATAAAGTAAGTGGATAAATGAAGAAATACAAATTTATAAATAGCACGTGACTTTTCAGTTACTCTGTATAATCACGTGTCTAATTATCTAGGTCACATGTCGTATAGTTCCTGTGGGTCTTTGAAGAGACCAAGAAAGACATAGGACTATTGCACATTCATCCATGTCGTTCAATGCGCCTAATACAAGGTTATGAATGAGAATAGCAACCTCCTCTTGTAAAACAAATCACTAAATGAACCGCAGCTATGAGAGCATGTAACTGTTTCGTGCAGGTTTCCTGTGGGACTAACTACAGTGGTGACTTGGTGCAGGCTTCCTGCAGGACTAACTACAGTGGTGACTTGGTGCAGGCTTCCTGCTGGACTAACTACAGTGATGACTTGGTGTAGGCTTCCTGCAGGACTAACTACAGTGATGACTTGGTGTCACGCATTGCTTCCATGCTTTGCAGTAGTGGTCCTACAGTGTCTAAAACTCAAGAGTATCTAAATTGGGTCGTCAAAGGTGTCTACCTTTGCACAAGATTACTCTTGGCAGAGATGTAGATAGAAGGGTAATGAAGCTTCTATCTCAAGGTAGGATCCATAATATAATTCAGAAGTAAAGAACAATGCTGCTTAGGGCCGAGCAATTGTTAACTTATTTCTGTCCGTTGCCTTTTGTGAAGAATTAAGCAATGGTTTTAGCCCGTTCAAGTCTCCAGCTGGTGTAAATCCAGCGAAATTCCAATTGACAACAAGAAGTTCTATTGATCTAAATGTGTATATGACAGCGCGAATAATGATTTGCATGGGTTACAATTAACAAAGTACATATATGTCACAAAATGATATGATACACTTGATGCACACGTGATGTAATCATCACTCATCACTTCTCCAGTCGGAGGCTGGGATCACCTCTGATGTTGGTTTTCTGTACCACTAGCAAGAAACAATCGCCAGCGCTCGCTGTAGTGGTTTATTCATATACTATTTTCATATGTTGCCAGCCTCATATAACAACTTAGCAAGAAAAACATACCAAATTCATATTTGTAAAATAAATGTTTACACTTACCCCAAAGTAACTTTTGTGAACACAATCTCCTCGCACAGTTTAGAATGGACACAGCACTTTATTAGATGCTTCGAATCACTTGGTCTTGGAAATTGTAGTAACCCTCTTATAGCGGGTCTTCTGCGAATCACTTGGTCTGGGAAATTTTAGTAGTCTGTTATGATGGGTGTTCTGCAAATCACTCTGTCTGGAAATATTTTGTATTCCTCTTATGACGGCTGATCAGATTCCTTAGGTATCCAGACTTCGTATTTAAAATGCAGGTTTGCTTTTTTTTAAAATATATTAATATATATATATATATATATATATATATATATATATATATATATATATATATATATATATATATATATATATATGCACTGCAAAATAGCGCCGTGACAATTACCATTTGCTATTAGTTCTCTTTAAGAAACTAGCAATAAAGCAATCACCAGCCCGTGCAATGGTAGTTCATGAATCATCATTCTATACGCTGAGGTTGCCAGCCTCAACTGACTGTGACATCCACTAACGATTTTCAAATATTAAAATTCACATGGCAATATACGTATATATGTTAGTTCCCACGTTAGTAATGAGAAATATAGAATGCAAAATCACAACTTATACACATCCTGGCTCACAGACTTTTTGCTCAGATGAATAAAAAAGACTTGAATCGGCCTCTTACACGCGTCTTGGATGTCGTTAATTTATTAAGTTCCCTATCTGGCTTTGTGTATTTCCTTCAGTTTCCTCAGACAGCGCCTTTCTTCTTAAAAATTATAGATTTCCTGGGATGTTTTTGTAGGCCATGATAAATACTAAAATAAAAGGTGTCCGGTCTGATAAAATGGAATTCTGAATTCTAGGCTTCACTCTATCGGGGTCTGATGTCTTGGCAAGCGATCTTCACAGTAATTTTGACTGACTAAAGCGTCATGTTATATTCACTGCCTTCCCACACATCTGTTTGTTATGCGGTCACCAAAAGCTTCAATCATTTTCAAACAAGCGGGTTAGGGTGTAGTACTTTCAAAATATTCCACGTGAAACAAGGTGCGTAAAGCAAAAAGTCACGTATTGCCATATATTGCAATAAGACATACGATGCCTTGCGTAAAGACTCGCGAACATGTCGTTAACCTCATATGACAACGTGTGTCAGATATAACACTTATTACTCGTACTTTCGCTAAAGTAATGTCTTATCTCTTGCTTGAGCATATACAAAATCCGACTCTTTACAACCTTCGCTGAGACGCACCCGTGCCTTATCAGTGATTAAGAAGATTGCGCTGGTTCGATGTACGTGTTAATCTGTGTACTGATATCTGCCGCGCCTGCGATTAACCAGCTTGATTGTCGATAATGTTCTCTCAGTCGCTACTGCAAATGTTTAGTATTATCATCCACGAGGATTGTCAGATAAACAGACAAGACACAATGTACTGAAGGTAGCGAAAGAATGTAGATACAAAATATCTGCTACTTAGCAGAGAAAGAAAGTGCGACAATCCAAAGCAAGCAATATAAAATCGGTACCTGGGTTAAGGAATAAGGTTAATATGTCATGGTATATTGCCAAACGCAGGCATACAGCCATTGTTATTTGAGGATATGTCTATTTGTGGTAATGCATGTTTTGCACGATCTTTGAGTTTTTATTGAACGCCTTATACTTTGATACGTCACCGGTTGTCAATGACGTAACGCGGGACCCCTTATAATTTTGTGCCTTTGTACAACAGTCAGAACTGAATTGAATAATTTGATATATAAAGAACTGACCATGCAATAAATTCAAGATTCTCCATTTTTGGCCTTTGCTTGAAATTTGTAAAGAACTAAACAAAAATTGTACCATGTGTATCGTGGACCCATTACCAGGCGACTTATGTTCTTCTGCCAGTTTTCGTGTCCTGTTTTGACAATGCCCTTATGCATTCGTGTTGTCAGTACGATGTACTCAAATTAGTAGACCCACTACAAATAGAAAGAAACAACAGTCGTTACAACCACAAATGTACCGATTACAGCAGTAGTAAAACAGAGATTAGGAAGAACAAGGGGTCGTTCTAATCCATTCTGTGACAATCATGGAGTCAATACTGTAGTTAGTCCCGCAGGAAACCTGCATCAAGTAAAAACTGTAGATAGTCCCGCAGGAGGCCTACATCCAGTCACCAGTGTAGATAGTCCCACAGGAAGCCTACACAAAGTCACCACTGTAGATAGTCCCGCAGGAAGCCATCATCACGTCACCACTGTAGTTAGTATCGTAGGAAGCCATCATCAAGTCACCACTGTAGTTAGTCCCACAGGAAGCCTACACCAGTCACCACTGTAGTTAATCCCACAGGAAGCCATCATCAAGTCACCACTGCAGTTAGTCCTGCAGGAAGCCATCATCAAGTCACCGCTGTAGTTAGTCCCGCAGAAAGCCTACATCATGTCACCACTGTAGTTAGTCCCGCAGGAAGCCATCATAAAGTCACCACTGTAGTTAGTCCCACAGGAACCTACCCCAAGTCACCACTGTAGTTAGTCCCACCGGAAGCCTTTACCAAGTCACCACTGCAGTTATTCCGGCAGGAAGCCTACACAAAGTCACCACTGTAGTTAGTCCCGCAGGAAGCCTTCACCAACTCACCACTGTAATTAGTCCCGCAGGAAGAATACATCAAGACACCACTGTAGTTAGACCCACAGAACGCTTGCACCAAGTCACCACTATATTTAGTCATGCAGGAAGCCTACACCAAGACACCACTGTAGTTAGTCCAACAGGACGCCTACATCAAGTCACACTGTAGTTAGTCCCACATGAAGCCTACACCAAGTCACCAATGTAGTTAGTCCCGCAGGAAGCCTGCAACAAGTCACCACTGTAATTAGTCCTGCAGGAAGTCTGCACCAAGCCACCACTGTAGTTAGTCCTGCAGGAACCTTGCACCAAGTCACCCCTGTAGTTAGTCTTGCAGGAAGCCTGCGCGAAGCAGTTACATGCTCTCACAGCAGCGGTTCATGTAGTAATTTGTTGTACAAGAGGAGTTTGCCATCTCCATTCGTGGCTGTGGCGTGAGGTTTTTATTGGCTCTAAGATCAGTATAGTACTGACAATTACAGAAATAGAATTTCTGCAGAATATGGTGAAGTCCCAGTGTATGAGGGAAATACTGGTATCACAACTTTGTTACGGCTGTGAATGATCTGATCTCGAAAAATTAGTAGAGAGCAGACAGTCATAAATTGCCACCCCCGATGTATAACTAACTGTGATATTAAAACAAGGAAACAGATTTTACTTAACAATGATAAAATAAACAAGTCGTTCAAATACAATTTCCTTATTATTTATTTAGTATATACACTATCTACTGTTGTGCTGAAGGGTGGATGTTGAAAAATAGAATGCAATGGATTTGTAAGTTTATATATGATTTACATATATATATATATATATATATATATATATATATATATATATATATATATATATATATATATATATATATATATATATATATATATATATATATATATATATATATATATATATATATATATATATATATATATATAACAACAAGTTTTCCAATTATAGGCAACAAATTTATATCAGCTGTGCTGTTAATTAAGTATATAAAATTCATCAGCTATGCTGTTACTTTTGTCTCTTGCTATGCTACTCAGTTTTTCGTCCTTGACAGTTAAATGCTCACAATTGCTGACAGAAATGGTACTAATGTGTACTCATCTCTTGAAACAGTTCTGTCCTTAATTTCTTGCACACAACACCCGCTGATGATCGTTTCGTTAGCCCACCCAAGACTGATTGGGACTAAAGATGTAGCTCCTGTGCAATCACTGTGCTCCTGCGAAGTTCCAGGCAGCTGGATTGACTGGACATACGACTCAGGTTTGATGACACGAATAAAACCTGTAACAAGTAAAAATTGGGGCTAATTTCTGTCCTCAAGCACACCTATTTCTACTGTGTATGAGATGAGCGTGTCTCAGGTGTCTGCATGTAGGATAATTGACAATATGGCTCAGTATGAGTTAGCAATAGCAAGACAAGACAGGTGTCTACTTGTAAAACATTCTTTCTGATAAATTAACATTGGATACATCCAATAATATAATATACCGTATATATAGGTAGATGATGTAACTTTTACTGCTTAAGGAATGGTTTTGGTTGGTTCTCGGCGTGGCAAGCTGATTGGTTATATGCGGTTTAGTACCATCCGCCGTACAATCCATGACCTAGGCTGACTTCCGAAAAACAGGGCTTATGCCTAATTTATATTCTGTTTTCCACCATATTGGGAGACAAGATGGCCCCAACCGAGTTCCGAAAAACAGGGCTTATGGCTAATTGTATTCTGTCTCAGAGACTGGTGAACGTTGCTCGTTGATTGGCTGAGAGATATTTGTGTCTCAACATAGGGATTTAACTAAGAAGACACACTCGTTTCACGACATAGCCCCATCCTTTCCTAGCTGTGACCTGTAGTTAATCATTTTGCGTCTGTCCTTCCAGAGTAATAGGGTGTCGACTTTAAAAAATCAGCTCCTACATTGTCTCTTCCCGGAATGAAATTCACGGTAAAGGAATAAGGCGCCAGAAGCAGACTCCACCTTAACAATCTCGAATTTAACTTTCTAGATGCAGCCAAGAAAGTTAAAGGTTGGTGATCGAATGAACGAACGAACGAACGAATTCTTTATTTCATCAGGGTAAAGAAATAGGCATAATTGCCTTTTTACATTTCTGCCCTGCAATACAATTTTCAGCGTGTTAAAAATTAAAATATTAACAACTTCAGACAGGATCAATTAATATTATCATCACAATCAGAAACTTAGCACACACAAGTAGATTTACTCATAGTCATTATGCGCATAGAGAAAGGGGGAGAGACAGAGAGGAGAGAGAGAGAGGTCAAGCAATAAAGCTACTTAATAAAAAAAATTCAATTTAAAATGAAAATATTACAATGATAGTTAAATGCTTTGGACAATGCTTACCATACAGGTAAGGTGACAATTTGTCGATGGACCAAATTAGAGCCAAACATTTTTTCTCTATGATTGAGTAATTCAACTCAGCTGCATTCAGCTTCCTACTGGCGTAAGCGACGGGTAAAAGTTCCTCCGGCTGGATTTTTGATTGCTGCAAGAGAGTTGCACCAATACCTACACTGCTAGCGTCCGTCCTTAATACAAATTCCTGTGTGATATCGGGTAGCGTAAGGATGAGTTTGCTGGTGAGTTTTGCTTTTAGCTCTGTGTAAGCTTTTTCACAATCAGCATTCCATTGGATTTTGTCAGGCTGTCCTTCATTCTTTAAGTTGGTTAATGGTGCACACAGAGAGTTAAAGTTGGGTATGTATTTCTGATAGAACCCACATAATGACACGAATGATCTCACATCTTTCTTCGTTTGAGGTCTGGGTGCCTTCTTTAACTTCTCTATATTCTTTGGGTCAGGAGACATATGACCTGTAGAAATAGTGTGACCTAGGAATTTCAACTCCTTACAACCGATATAGCATTTGGTTGGACGTGTAGTCAATCCAGTGGCTCTCAGTCTGTCAAACAACATGGAGAGCGCTACTATATGCTCTTCAAATGTGTTTGTAGCAACAAGAATGTCATCCATAAAGTTAGTGATATGGGGATTTTGTAGAGGTTCCAATAATTTCCTCATCATTCTTGATAAGATACTTGGAGCATTTTTCAGCCCAAAGGGTATTACATTAAACTCGTAGTGTACGTCTAATGTACTAAATGCCAGCATTTTCCTAACTTCTGGTTTCACTGGTATTTGGTAGTATCCCTTGCTTAGATCTACCTTCGATAAATACATAGCCTTACTCAGTGTAAAGAACAGCTGGTTTGTGTCAGGTAATGGGTCCACCTGAGATTCTGTGATCGCATTTAGCTTCCTGTAGTCAATACATAACCTGTGTTCACCACTAGGCTTCCTTAATAGCACCACACTTGAGCTATAGGGAGATTCAGACTTTGAAATAATTTTCTCTTTTAAGAGATAGTCAGTCTCATCCTTGAGTGCTTGTGCTTGCTAATGTTCAGTCCATGTCCGCAACAATGCTTCTAGTGGACCGTTTATGGGGACGGCAATACAACAACGTTGCCGGACACACACCTATGTCTATTGTAAGGGGCAGTATACCGAAGGGGTGCCTGTCTCCATCAACTGTTTGGTACAGCCCTGGTTCCTTCCTCCTTTGGTTCGGGTTTGTTTCTGCAGCTTTTTTAATACTGGTTGCTGACTAACCAAATTTTCCAAAGGATCCAGGCCATGGTGTTCCGACAAATATCTAGTCGGGGTGGGATGTCTTACGTCCCCTCTCTGTACAATACGAAGAGTTGCCATGGTTACTGGTGTAACAGTAGACTTGTGATTTTGTTTTCTCTTTATCACTGCATCTACCTGTTGTTTTCTCTAGTGTATTTTCTTTGTGGGCCTACATCCGCAACAATGCTTCCCTAGGTCCTGTAACTGGTCTACACTTCTGAATGAGGTTACCTGGTTACATTCTGAACAGGATTTCATATACCAACTTATGTCTTCAATTATTCCTGGCCAGTAATATCGCAATGCTCTATTTTGACCAGTGGCCCCTTTTCCTCTGTGACCACTGCCTGATGTAGCATGCTCTTGCTCCATAATTTCTTCCCTGTAGAATTTTGGCACTACCAGCTGTCCATGCCCTTTATGTCCTTTTCCAGCTTGTCTGTAGAGTAGGTCATTTTCTATATAGTAGTCGCCTTTCTCTGGAGGGTTGTGGGCCTTTGGCAATTTGCCAAAACAAGGCTTCAATGTGCTGTCCGCTGTTTGAGCCTGTTTCATCTTTATACGATGAAAGTTTATTGGATCTCCCTCCTCCTTTTTAGTGCTCGACCTGGTATGGTTTGCTCCCATGACAACAGGTTTTATTGGGTCACCCAAAAAGACATATTTACATCCTATTACCAGCGGGTATATAGGCTCATCACTCACTGCTGCTCTTATCACTCCTTCCAAATAGCGAGTTCTCACGTTGATCCTTGCTATGGGAAGTGTCATGGTGACGGTTCCCTGCATTGCCCCTTGTATGTCCACTGCTTCTGTGGTAAGTTGATCAGGGTGCACTAGGGCTTCACTCACGACTGAGTCGAATTCCAATCCGGAATCATATAAGCACTGAATTTTAGTGCCATTACATGTCACTTCCGCACAGACAGGGGGATGATGGAGGTCATTCTGACTAACTGCCAGTTCCTTCCTTCCCTTGTTCCCTGTTGTAAGACACGCAGCGAGATAAGGAAGGTTGTTCCTTCTGCAGTCCACAGTATTGTGGTTACTCATTAGACAAGTTTTACACCACTTTCCTTCCTTCCCTTAAGGTGTCTTATCCGATCTTAGAGGGTCTTTGTCCTTTTGGTCAAATCTTTGTTCCTTGTGGTATGGTCCTTTTGTTCATATTTGGTATAGTTTTGTGATGATTTGAAGTTTTCACCCTGCTTTATCTTATTCCCTAATAATTCTGCATGAGCTGCTTGATATCTCTAAGCAACAGTTACAATATCTCCCAATCTCTCTGCTCCTTGTTCCATGATAAACTTCCTCATTTCGTTAGGCTTGGACCCTTTCAATTGCTCCATCATTATTATTTCTTTCAGATCCTGACACTTTCCTAAACTACTCCATTTTTCCAAATAGGTTTCTAATCTAGCAGAGAATTGGTGATAGTTTTCTCCTGGAAGACGTTTAGCTGTTCGGAAATTCTTTCTATATGATTCTGAGTTCTTTTCGTATCTCACAAGCAGTGCCTGCTTCAGGACTTCATAATCTTCCTGGTCATCTCTTGAGAGCTTCAAATATACATCGTAGGCCACACCTCTCAATCCCTCAGATAGTTTAAGACTCCACTTTTCTTTCACTAAGCCATAGATATTAGCAAGTCTTTCGTATCTATCCAGGTACGACTCAAGGGCGTCTTCTTTCTCAATAAATGGGTCCAGATGAAAATTCATGGCCCCACTTGAGGTGCTCTGGCTGGAGCTACTCTCAGAGTGAGGTGAGCTACCACCATTATTGCCAGTAGTTGCCTGAATTTAAAGCTCTTTTAATCTCAACTGATGGTCTCTCTCTGTTTGTAATTTCCTTTCCTCAGCGTCAATTTTCTTTCCCTCATTTTCAGCCTCCAATTTCTTGACTTCAACTTCTAATCTTTTGGTTTCTCTCTCAGCATCCAGTCTTTTGGCTTCTCTTTCAGCTTCTACTTGCAATTTCCTTTCCTCTCTTTCCATGTGTTTGGCCACTTCTGTTGTAACATACTGAATAAGAGCATCACCTGTCATATTTAATTCCTTACCCATCTGCATGACCGCAGTTCTGAACTTCAATAGGTCAGCCATAACGTTACTTAGAGAGGGTATGTAAATTTACTATTTCCAAATTATTGTAATTAAACTTAATTAATTTAATTGAACAAATAATTTCCGTGCAACTTTGTGAGCATCAACTATTTACTGAGAACTAAATGGTACTCCTCCTAAGAAAACAATAAAAAATCCTATTTATGAATTTTTTCAAAAATTTGTTTCTTTAGTTATCTATGGGTGGCACAAGATAGAGTTAGTAGATAGATGAATAGACTAAGTATGGCTCAAGGTATATAGGAATATCCCAGGAACGAGCCCCCAGTGTGGCGTGAGGTTTTTATTGGCTCTAATATCAGTATAGTACTGACAATTACAGAAATAGAATTTCTGCAGAATATGGTGAAGTCCCAGTGTATGAGGGAAATACTGGTATCACAACTTAGTTACGGCTGTGAATGATCTGATCTCGAAAAATTAGTAGAGAGGAGACAGTCATAAATTGCCACCCCCGCTGTGTAACTAACTGTGATATTAAAACAAAGAAACAGATTTTACTTAACAATGATAAAATTGACAAGTCGTTCAAAGACAATTTCCTTATTATTTATTTAGTATATACACTATCTACTCTTGTGCTGAAGGGTGGATGTTGAAAAAAAGAATGCAATGGATTTGTAAGTTTACATATGATTTACAAATAAATATATAAATATATATAAATAAATATAAATATATATAAATAAATAAATATAGATATAAATAAATAAATAAATAAATAAATAAATAAATAAATAAATAAATAAATAAATAAATAAATAAATAAATATATATATATATATATATATATATATATATATATATATATATATTTATATCTATATTTATATATATATATATATATGTATATTGATATGTATATATATTTATATATATATATATATATATATATATATATATATATATATATATATATAAATATATATATATATATATATATATATATATATATATATATATTTATATTTATATTTATATATATTTATTTATTTATTTATTTATTTATTTATATCTATATTTATATATTTATATATATTTATATATTTATATATTTATTTGTAAATCATATGTAAACTTACAAATCCATTGCATATATATATATATTACAACAAGTTTTCCAATTAAAGGAAACAAATTTATATCAGCTGTTCAGTTAATTAAGCATATAAAATTTAACAGCTATGCTGTTATTTTTGTCTCTTGCTATGCTACTCAGTTTTTCGTCCTTGACAGTTAAATGCTCACAATTGCTGACAGAAATGGTACTAATGTGTACTCATGTCTTGAAACAGTTTTGTCCTTAATTTCTTGCACACAACACCCGCTGATGATCGTTTCGTTAGCCCACCCAAGACTGATTGGGACTAAAGATGTAGCTCCTGTGCAATCACTGTGCTCCTGCGAAGTTCCAGGCAGCTGGATTGACTGGACATACGACTCAGGTTTGATGACACGAATAAAACCTGTAACAAGTAAAAATAGGGGCTAATTTCTGTCCTCAAGCCCACTGTTGCTGTCATTTTCGACGGAGTCATCTGTCAAGTTATTTGCTTATGTTTGTATCATAAGAATAATTGTGTCTTTACCTGCGATGTCAGGTTGATTAGGGGTTGTCTTCCCTTGTTTATTCATTCATTGTGTTTGACCTTTAGGGTCAGAGGTTGACAGTTCGGCGTAGGCCTATGGGAAGGTTTTTTAAGCGGGAGTGAGATATACTTCCGGGAAGCCGGGAGGTCCTGTTTTTCTGAAGGGACCAAGAGTCCATTGTTTTTCGGGGAGAATCTTCGAAGTAACTGCTATGGCAGTTTTCCCCAGTGAATCTCTGTGCGTCGGGATGACGACAGAATTCCTTGTGATGTTCTGAGGATTCGTTTGCCAGGTAATACCGACCTTTATGCATTATTACGCTTTTCGGTGGCAGAACATGTAAAGGATTACCTAGGGTGAACAGCAGCTCACTGATCCGCCATTTCAGAACTTATATATTTGTGCTCGAGGTAGCCATCCAAGACTGTTAGTCTTATATTGTCCAGAAATCCAGTGACGAAGATATATTGTGGGAGCCGCAGATTGGCGGAACTTCTATCTATAATAAGTATTACTGCAGGGTTGATGATAACCTATTTAACAGAAGTACACGGCCGACGTCAGAACGAGGCCTGTGCTTCCGGCTATTATACTACAGCCTGATATGTGCAATTGGCGGGGAGTGCCAAGTTGCACCTGTGTGTCAAAGTAACTAAGGCATCTGACGCGTTTAGTCAGAGACGCCAAGGGCGACGCTACGAACTGTCATTATTGAAGAACTTTGCTATTGACCATGCACGTCTATTCTGATGTTTACCTTTTTGAATGCCAAATGTATACCTATCGATGTCAGGTCAGCATGACCTTGTTACACTGACTGTTCCTGTTGATATTATGTGTGTTCCCGTCAATAAATGTCTTGAAACATGCCTGCAGTGTCAAAGCATCCTTGATTACTGCATGTGAGAGTATGGGTTGCAGGATCTACATCTATATGAGCCTAAACACATTCGCGTCTTCATTCGCACCCACACTCAATTCATCATACGCTCGCACTACACATCTAACAACATGTATACTGTCTTGGGCCAGTGATCACCTCAACAAGAAAAAAAAGACAGTTACATTTCTGGTGGACCAGTTACGTGGGCTCTTATGATACATTTCTTGTCGCCAATGTGGCCTAGAAACTTACATTTCTGATGGACCAGATCTGTGGGTTTAAAAAGAACAGAGCGAGCATTTGACATTATTGTTGACATTTATGGATCCAGAAATTTACATTCCTGGTTGGCTGTTACATGTATGATGTCTCCAGTTTTGTCGAGAAAGTTACAAGAAGGACAAGTACACATTACACTTCTGATCTGTGGGTCTAAGCTACACACGGGACAGCCGTAACACACAGCGCTAATTCTACACTTGCAAGTTTTGGCTACAACAGGACAGAAATAGGTCATCAACGGTTGACCCAAATAAACAGTACGAGCATTTATATTATAATGCTACATAAAGCATAACAAGACATGTACTGAAGTTAACTACTAGGCATTTGCTACGTGGACCATAACTGCATAGAAGGCGGGTTCCTATTGTAAACAGTACTGCTGGTTGTTACACGTTTCATTCAACAACAGACTTTTCTAGGTCAGAGCATTCAAGCTACATTGTTGGAGGTCAAGTGTCTGTAAACAGTACGTGGAAATTGTAAACATTCAATGTGCAAGCCCTAATTTGAGAAGGTCATAGTAACTTTGGTTCGTGAATACCACTTTATGTTACAGTGGATTTGACGTTCAGTGCGCGTTTGACATTTCGTTTCTGTGTTCGCAAGGAGCAAGAAATTTATTTTAGTTTCAGCTGTGACTGAACTTGTTCTGCAACACATTGAAATTGATTGCTATATGTTTATGTTATTTCTACTGTTTTTGTGTATTTTTCTGCGGGTTTTTCGGTTGGTGGGTCTTACGGTAAATATGCCACTTGATCGAGGCTTACTGTAAGCGGTCTGTAGGTGCAAATTTTCTTAATTTGGAAATTTGCTAGTGACAATTGGTCGCTATTGATGTTAGCTGTGATGTAATTGTACTTAACGTTGTTTTTGTAATATTTTGTCTGTTTTTCAGTTTTGATTGTCGATTTGTTTTGTTTGTATTCTGTAGGTCTCTCCTTTCTTGTGTATTTCTCTACACATTTTTGGTTAAAACAGTGTTGCCATTTGTATTGTTTTGTATTTTTGTCTTTGTATTTTTTTTTTTTTTTTTTGGTTGTACTACATTACTGTCATGCACAGTCTACATACACATACTTGGTCATGTTTTGATATTATTGATAAGGTAGACTCTTCATATAGAGTTTGTTAAATAATATTATATAAGATATTTATACAAGTTCTTTGATAAAAGACTTGTTATCTACAAAGATTGAGACAAGGTGAAATACATATTCAAGTTCTTTATAAAAAAAGACTTGTGCCCATAGTGAGTGGGATATAAGGGAATTTTTTTTTCCCACAGGTACTCAAGTGATTTTTTGGGTACATTATAAACAAGAGGAACATACAAAGTCTTTGTCTAAGACTAAGACAGTAAAATAAAGTGAAGTGAGTATACAAGTCTAGCATTTCAGACTTGTCTCCCATTGAAGTGGGATAAGGTAATTTATTTAATTTTTTTTTCAGGTTTCTGATCTCAGTAGACAAGATGTCTACATTGGACTACTTTATTACACAAGGGAGAGCCCTTGATAAGACTGGTCAACAGTTAGAACAATTTGCTGTTGCTCAGTATGACAAAGCATTAGCTGCAGAAGAGAAAAAAGCTCAGGCTGAAGAGAAAAAAGCTCAGGCTGAAGAGAAGAGATTAGAAAGAGAAGCAGCTGCTGAACAAAAAAGGCTAGACAGAGAAGCTGATATTGCTGCTGAACAAAAGAAATTGCAGATGCAGGTGGAGGAAAGGAGATTTGAAGCTGAACAAAAGAGATTAGACAAAGAATCTGAACAAAGGAGATTAGACAAAGAAGCTCAAGCTGCTGCAGAGGAGAGGAAAGCTCAAGCTGCTGCAGAGGAGAGGAAAGCTCAAGCTGCTGCAGAGGAGAGGAAAGCTCAAGCTGCTGCAGAGGAGAGGAAAGCTCAAGCTGAGGCTGAAATTAGAAAAATGGAACATGAGGAAAGAAAACAGAAGATGGAACTTGATGAAAAACTCGCAACTTTGGAGTTGGAGAAATTGAAATTGGCGAGTACGGGTGCTCAGCAAACAACTTCGAGTACGACAAGGGAGTTTGTTAGTAGGATTAAATTGCCTCATTTCAATCCTTTAAAGGATGACGTAGCAGATTATCTAGATAGATTCCAATTTTTGTGCGATACGCATAACATAAAAAAAGGAAAAATATGTTGAACAACTGATGCCATTTTTTACAGGTGACACAGTGACTACTCTTATGACAATAGACGAACATGAGAGGACTAATTATGATGTTGTCAGGGCAGCATTACTAAAAAAATATCAACTAAAACAAGAAGACTATCGTCTTCGTTTTAGGACAATGTTGCCAGAAAATGGAGTAGATTTCTCTGATTTTGTTACAAAGATACGTCGTACATTTACACGATGGGTTGAGTTGTCTCAGATTGAGAAAACATATGAAGGTCTAATGGACTTATTATTGCGAGATAAGGTTTTGTCATCTGTTAATGATTCTTTTCTTGCATTCCTTCATGAGCGTAAGCCTAAAAACTTAAAAGAAATGGAGGAATACTGTTGTCAGTATGCCACAGCACATCCCCATGCTACAGTTAGCAATTCTAAAGTGAAAGAAGGGTTGCCAGCTGCTTCGGCAACACCATATGGCCCTAATTTCAAAAAAAAATTTCAGGGTGCTCAACAAAATTGGAATAGGGGAAGTAATCAAAATTACACTCAGAAGCGGAGTAATCCAACACATGATGGTTCTTCGTCTATGCAGTGGAGACAAGATGGTAGTTCTCGTAATTTTAGTGGTAATAATTTGAGACACTTTCGCAAAGGCTATCCAAATAATAACTATTCAAATTTTCGAGGTAATCATTCTCGACGTCAAGATTATGACGATGGTGAATTTAGAAACCGGGATTCAAACCGGAATGATGATTACAATAGGCAATATGATAATAATTACAGGGGAAATGATAGTCGAAATAATTACAGGGGAAATGATAATCGAGGTAGACCTAGGTTTAACAAGAAAAGACCTTACCAACAGGCAAACTCTGCGCAACAAGAGTTTGATGGAGCCTGTAATACAGTAAATGATAGTGGTAACTCTAGGGCTATCACTGGTTGTGCTTTCGATTTTGGGAGAGCAACTGAATGCCCCCAATGCTTAACATTGTTCGATTCATCGACTGTATCTACGCTAAGTTGTGGTCACCCTCTTCCTGCTCTACCTGCTACAGTTGCGCATGATGGGAGAGGATCTCTCATCTTACATAAAGGTCTAATAAATGATAGGCTAGTCTCAGTACTTTTCGATTCGGGATGTACTACCGTCGGGGTTAAGGAGTCTCTGATAGATCCTTGCTGTGCCACTGGAAAAACAATCAAATGTGTTACATTTGGTGGTACTATGGAAAGCTATCCTACTGCTATTATTAGGATTGACACTCCTTTCTTCACAGGAGATGTCCATGCATGTCTTCTTCCTAATCCTATTGCGGATCTTATAATCGGTCGTATTCATGGGGTTAAGGAATGCACCCCGCAACAAATTTCTAGTTGGGAAGAAAGAAACATTCAAACGGTCAATGCAGTGGTGACAAGAGCTCAAGCTCTTAATCCCCCAACTTCATCTGATAATAGTAATGAAGTTGATAGCCAAGACGAGCACTTGGTGATTTCCCATGACTCGTTTGTTAAACGTCAAGAAGAGGATCCTTCTTTGAAGAAATACTTCCTTCTTGCAAAGAAAGGGGATCCCAATCAAAATACGAATCACAAATCGTATATTACTATGAAGAATGGTATATTGGTACGAATGGTACAACACTCGGACAAGTCTATGCATTCTCAAATTCTTGTGCCTAAGTGTATGAGAGCCTTAATTCTTCGGCATGCACACGATTCTCAGTGTGCGGGACACATGGGTTTTTCCAGAACTAAAACTAGAGTCCTTGCGTCCTTCTTTTGGCCATTCGTGAATAAAGACATCCGAATTTATTGCCGATCTTGCAAAATTTGTCAAGAGGTCAAGTCTAGGGGTCCGAGACATGCTGCTCCTATTCAGGCTGCAGATATTCCGATTCGGCCGTTTCAGAAAATGGCTATAGACATCATTGGTCCGTTCAAAATTAAGTCAGCCAGAGGACACCAATTTATCCTCACTTGCGTGGACATGTGCACGCGTTGGCCAGAGGCTATTCCTCTGAAGAGCATATCAACTGTCGATATCGCTGATGCTCTTTGGCTCGTATTTTCTCGTCTGGGATTCCCCGGAGAAATACTGTCGGATCACGGCACTCAGTTAATTTCGGACGTTATGTCTCAGGTAATGGCTACGCTAGACATTAAAAGGTCTCTCAGTAGTATTTATCATCCAATGTCCAATGGATTGGTAGAACGTCTTAACAGGACACTAAAGAACTTACTTGGCAAGACAACGGAGGATCATCCTGAAGATTGGGACAGGGTTTTACCTGCAGTCCTCTTTGCCTATAGAGAGGTTCCCAACGAGCATACAGGGTTTTCTCCTTTCGAACTTGTCTTTGGCGCGCAACCGCGCGGGCCAATGTCCTTGTTACACGATTTGATAACTTCCGATAATATTGACGATGATACACAATCGTCATATGAATATGTTATAGCTCTTAGAGAAAAGATTATCGAATCGTGCAGGTTAGCAACTTCATCTTCCGAATTTGCGAAAGAAAAAGCTAGGCGATTTGCTAATAAGAAAAGACGCCTACGTCAACTTTGTCCTGGAGACAAAGCATATGTCTTACTGCCCTCAAGAGAGAATAGACTTCTCATTTCTTGGAAGGGTCCATACACTATAGTCTCGAAAATTTCTGATGTCGACTATATTGTCGATGTGGATGGAAGGCATAAAACCTTCCATATAAATATGCTAACAGAGTTTATTGAACGTCCAGACTATTTACAGCCTATTTTCCAGGCGACGGACGACTCTCCAGTTCAACATGGTCACATCTCATCCCTGTCCGTTATACAGGATGAGGAAACTATTTTTTCTGACGTGAACTTACCTCTTCCTGCGATTCCACTTACTTCAACGGAATCGTGGAGAGACGTTACAGTCTCTTCCAACTTGTCTTTTGAGGAACAGCGTCAAGTATCCTCTACGTTACAATCATATCAGGATGTCCTTACCGACATTCCTGGACACACAGATGTCATAGAACATGACATCATACTTACTGATCGTAATCCGATCAGAGTAAGACCATACCCAATACCTATTCATTTTCAAGCACAAGTCGAGAAAGAATTGGATGAAATGATTCAACTACAAATAATTGAACCATCCACTTCAGCTTATTCTTCGTCGATAGTTATTGTTCGAAAGAAAGACAATAACATACGTCTTTGCGTTGATTATCGCAAATTAAATCAAGTTACGAAGTTCGATGCTGAACCTATGCCGTTATTAGATGATCTACTTATTAGACTTTCTAAAGCTAAATTCTTTACTAAACTAGACTTGTCGAAAGGTTATTGGCAAGTCCCATTGACGGAACACGCCAAACCTCTCACTGCTTTTTCGACACCTAGGGGTCTGTTTCAATGGAATTTTATGCCTTTCGGGCTTATGAACGCCCCAGCGACTTTCGTGCGCATGATGCGACGAATTCTATCAGATCGTGCAGATGTCATTGCATATTTAGACGACATCTGTCTTTTCAGCGATACTTGGGAAGAACACTATTTGGGTCTAAAGGAATTGCTATCTACTCTACGTGAGCATAGTTTGACTGCTAAACCCTCTAAAGCTTTTGTTGGGTTTAGTGAAATTTCCTTCCTAGGTCATCGAGTTGGTCATGGTCTGTTGAAGACAGAGGACCAAAACATTTCAAAGATATTAAATATCTCGGTTCCGAAGACAAAAAAGCAAGTGCGTAGTCTCTTGGGATTGATACAATTCTATGGAAGATTCATTGAGAATCTGTCCTCCATTATGGCACCACTTTCAACGTTATTGAAAAAAGGTTCTCCTAATATGGTGCGTTGGTCCCAAGAATGCCAATCTTCATTGGATCAGGTTAAGAATTTGTTCTCATCTCATCCTATCTTAAGACTACCGACGATTGATAAGACTTTTGTCCTTCGTAGTGATGCCTCTTCCACTGGCATTGGAGCGGCACTAATGCAGGAATATTCAGGAACTCTGCATCCTGTAATGTATATTTCTAGGAAGCTGAATGCGGCAGAAAGGAATTACTCGGTTTTGGACCGTGAATTGTTGGCTATGGTTTGGTCCATTCTTAAGCTACAAAGGTTCCTTCTGGGCGCGCATTTCTTTATGGAAACCGACCAAAAAGCTCTTACGGCTATGCAAAGTAAGGATTTGAAGAGCTCGAGATCTACTCGTTATGCTATTGCTCTTCAGCCTTTCCATTTCACGGTGCGAGCTATCCGTGGTTCGGATAATGTGATGGCGGACATATTGTCTAGATGCCCACATGATTCCAGTTAAATCTTGTGTCCTAGTTTTTCCTGATATATTTTCAGACTTAGGTCTGTCCTTAATATCATAATATGTTGTAATACAAATGTATTTGGATGATGTTTAGATAATTTAACAAATTTCATTTTGTCCATCCATCAGTGATATGTTGCTAAAATAGCATTGACATTTGTATATTGCTATGATTATATTATTTAGTAATGTTTGATATATGATTGGTATTGCCAGCAACTTAGGTTTCTTGAATGGTATCCCTTAGTTTGTTTGGCTTAAAGGAAATATTTTCTCCTATGTTGGGAGATGATTTGTACCCTCTTCTATTGTACCTGATATTAGGTTCATTGTTTGCATGAGCACAGAAGTGATACTGGTGCTATCTTGCTCATGAACATATTAAAAAAAAAAAAATTGCATTTTTTTTTTTTTACAGGGGGGTGGTAGTAATGTTGCTGTCATTTTCGACGGAGTCATCTGTCAAGTTATTTGCTTATGTTTGTATCATAAGAATAATTGTGTCTTTACCTGCGATGTCAGGTTGATTAGGGGTTGTCTTCCCTTGTTTATTCATTCATTGTGTTTGACCTTTAGGGTCAGAGGTTGACAGTTCGGCGTAGGCCTATGGGAAGGTTTTTTAAGCGGGAGTGAGATATACTTCCGGGAAGCCGGGAGGTCCTGTTTTTCTGAAGGGACCAAGAGTCCATTGTTTTTCGGGGAGAATCTTCGAAGTAACTGCTATGGCAGTTTTCCCCAGTGAATCTCTGTGCGTCGGGATGACGACAGAATTCCTTGTGATGTTCTGAGGATTCGTTTGCCAGGTAATACCGACCTTTATGCATTATTACGCTTTTCGGTGGCAGAACATGTAAAGGATTACCTAGGGTGAACAGCAGCTCACTGATCCGCCATTTCAGAACTTATATATTTGTGCTCGAGGTAGCCATCCAAGACTGTTAGTCTTATATTGTCCAGAAATCCAGTGACGAAGATATATTGTGGGAGCCGCAGATTGGCGGAACTTCTATCTATAATAAGTATTACTGCAGGGTTGATGATAACCTATTTAACAGAAGTACACGGCCGACGTCAGAACGAGGCCTGTGCTTCCGGCTATTATACTACAGCCTGATATGTGCAATTGGCGGGGAGTGCCAAGTTGCACCTGTGTGTCAAAGTAACTAAGGCATCTGACGCGTTTAGTCAGAGACGCCAAGGGCGACGCTACGAACTGTCATTATTGAAGAACTTTGCTATTGACCATGCACGTCTATTCTGATGTTTACCTTTTTGAATGCCAAATGTATACCTATCGATGTCAGGTCAGCATGACCTTGTTACACTGACTGTTCCTGTTGATACTATGTGTGTTCCCGTCAATAAATGTCTTGAAACATGCCTGCAGTGTCAAAGCATCCTTGATTACTGCATGTGAGAGTATGGGTTGCAGGATCTACATCTATATGAGCCTAAACACATTCGCGTCTTCATTCGCACCCACACTCAATTCATCATACGCTCGCACTACACATCTAACAACATGTATACTGTCTTGGGCCAGTGATCACCTCAACAAGAAAAAAAATACAGTTACACCCACCTATTTCTATTGTGTATGAGATGAGCGTGTCTCAGGTGTCTGCATGTAGGATAAATGACAACACGGCTCAGTATGAGTTAGCAATAGCGAGACAAGACAGGTGTCTACTTGTAAAACATTCTTTCTGATAAATTAACATTGGATACATCCACTAATATAAATTCAATACATGAATACATCCAATAATATAAATTCAATACATGAATACATCCAATAATATGTACACCTAAGTGTGGTACAGCCATTTACTTCCCCTTATAATATACCAGGCCCTCTCTGACAAGTGCTATACTGGCTGGTAACATATATCTTAACAATATTGTTGTGTTCTGATGATAGGAGTTATATGAGACGAAGACTGTTTGGTTATATTTCAGGTTGGAGTTATAGGAGACAATAGATTGGAGTTATACGAGACAATAGATTGACGTTATATGAGTCCTAAGAAGGACTGTTTTGGTTATATTTCAGATTGGAGTTATCTGAGACAATAGATTGAAGTTATATGAGACAATAGATTGAGTCCTTACAAGGACTGTTTTGGTTCTATTTCAGTTGGTTTTCGTCTTCATCAATCATATCAGGAAATACAATCATTATACCTAATTCCCCAAGATACAATCAGTAACCTGATACATTCATAGTGAAACAATTTATATTAAATATATATACAGGTGTAGGTAGTATAAATGACACACAACAAATACCAACCTTATATATATATCTGCTGTAGGCCTATTTTCCTACACGTTTATAGTAAATATATTTACCCTCTAAGATTTAAACAAGCCAGTCGACTTGAGTGAAGTAAGAGTTCCCGGTCAATGCAGGTGAG
This sequence comes from Oreohelix idahoensis, assembly GCA_024509875.1. Lineage (NCBI taxonomy): Eukaryota > Metazoa > Mollusca > Gastropoda > Stylommatophora > Oreohelicidae > Oreohelix > Oreohelix idahoensis. The sequence goes on from JAMPIV010000917.1 coordinate 731,052, forward strand.
CAATAAATCAGCCTGACAGCTTCTTTTCTTCAGTCGGTCGTCTAGCTGGCTTCGTGTTGGTGTGGCGTGATTTTGTATAAATCTCTCCCGTATATATAGGTAGATGAGGTAACTTTTACTGCTTAAGGAATGGTTTTGGTTGGTTCTCGGCGTGGCAACCTGATTGGTTATATGCGGTTTAGTACCATCCGCCGTACAATCCATGACCTAGGCCGACTTCCGAAAAACAGGGCTTATGCCTAATTTATATTCTGTTTTCCGCCATATTGGGAGACAAGATGGCCCCAACCGAGTTCCGAAAAACAGGGCTCATGGCTAATTGTATTCTGTCTCAGAGAATGGTGAATGTTGCTCGTTGATTGGCTGAGGGATATTTTTATCTCGATATAGGGATTTAACTAAGAAGTGGGTTTACACACACTCGTTTCACGACAGTGGCGCTGTATTAGGTGCATTTAACGACATGGATGAATGTACAATAGTCCTATTTCTTTCTTGGTCTCTTCAAAGACACCCGGGAACTATACGACATCCTCTTTAGATAATTAGACACGGGATTATACAGGGTGACTGAAAAGTTACGTGCTATTTTTACATTTGTATTTCTTCATTTATCCACTTACTTTATACTTAATTTTTGATTTATTTTAAATAATATTGTAAAACTACAGCGCAGGGGGGAAATCAGGCACATGACGTCATAGCGGGCAATAATTGTTAGTCTCTCTTGTTACATTGATTTTATTGGCCATTTTAGAATTTAGTTTATTTTGTTTTGTTTCTGGTTTAAAAATTACAACGTATTTGTCAAATGTCAAATTGCCTTAATTGCTCATTGAATTGATATATGTCTCATGTTTATTAAGTAAGTTTAAGTGCTGATAATAACATTTGGAAAAGAAGAGATTCACTTGTCAATCACTCTGTAGAAATATTATATCTTATACTGATCATCTGATCGTCCTTGACATTTTATGGCAGCGGTCTCGCTTGGGTCATGGCTCTCATGTGGTATTCTTCTCTTGACTATTTGGCCTCCGATTCGAACTGAACCCATTTCGTTAAGGGGTATCAATATCATGGCTATTTCCACCTGATGTTGTAAGAACATCTTTTCGCATAAACTTAGGGAGCAACTCGACATCTCCGTCCTCCCATAATCCTAGACTTTACTCTTCATGTATCTCTTGCGCATATCTTCAAAGGGGTTGCCTTTTTGTTTCGGCCAGGGCGCAGTCTTGAGATCAACATTAAATGTAATCCTGTTGAGTGATATTTAGCACTTTCTTACAACTCATGTACAACAAGCAGGTAAAGTCACTGACTTCTATCTAACTTTCTAGATTCCATTGACAGCCAGACCTTGACGCTGGGAACTCATATCAATTTTCCACCATCACATTTTCCCCCTCATACTGTTTCGTTAAGAAACAATTATGAGTACAATCTAAGGGACGTAATTTCTATTATCAAGGGACGCCATTTGTGTGAGAAGAAAAGTCATAACATTTAAAACATTAAGTAGTTAATGATTAAAAATATTTCTAAAAGCATTTGCAACAAAAACAGAAATTACAAAGAATTTTAAATTCCGTAGAGAATATTTCTGGCAATTGTTATTATTATAGAAATTTGCATTTATATATTTCAAGGGATAAATAAATGTACACTAGGCTCAAATCCGCGCCTGTAAATATGTATATCACAAAGTTTCATTTAATGCTGAAACATCGAGTATGGTCCTGAACTTGTATTTTTGACCGGTACATAGTGCTGCCTAAACTAAATTCTTCTGCTAAACACATGAATAATTTTTTCTAACAATGTATTCGCAATTTGTTTACCGTCCAGTATACAAGCTGCCTGTTGAATACGCTAGTAAGAATGCCACAGTCTTTGACATGGTCAACCAACTAAACTGGACAAAGACCGACGTCAGAGACACTTTCAAGGAGATGGTTGCCAGTTCAGACGTTTTCGCTATTTGCCACGACGACACCAGCGATTTGAAGGTAAATGTATGTTCATTTAAAAAGAATATTGGATAGAATTTTAGAATTACAAAGAAAAGCCGCCATTTTGGCCAAGTGGTTATTGATATGTCTGTCGTGCCAGTTCGACTAATTAAAAAAAAAATTATAACCTTCACGCTAACCTTAACCTTAACCCAACCCCTTGTTTCCAGATTTTTCAAATAAAAATAATAATCTCTAACACCAATCTTAACACTAACCCAAGCCAGTTTCGAATTTTTTTTTCTCTTAACGTTCTGTGCACCATGAAAAGATTGTAAAGCATGCGTGTTCTATAAATAAGTGTTCAAATTAGCTTTCACGGAGCTATAAGCACCGTTTCTGTACTTTCTCAAAAAGCTGATGGGATTGTTTCATTGTTAATTTACAAATGTTTTATGAAGACAATACGTAATATGGGGATAGTGTCTATAATTTTCGATACTATGTTCAATAGCCACCATTTCACTTATGGCATTATCCCTCCCAGCATGCAAGGAGGCATAACTGGAGTCATCCTTATATGACCACCAACCAAGCACAATGCTATAATATACATACGTGAAAGTGAACCTCTGTCTGTGAGGCTAATTACACCCTCATAGACTATTGAAATCATGCACACACTTCCAGGGATTCCCCCTGTGGTGAAACATGTTGAGAACCGAGTTTTGCACACCAAACGTGGAGGAGTCACCTGAGCGCCAAAAGAAACTCTGGCCTTTACCTGGTTGGCTACATGCAGGAGGATCTCACTGGGGGCCCCTTATGGGCAGGAGATGCTGAGAAGTGGCTCTGTGTAGGGCGTGAAAACTACTTTGGAGACCCCAGAACCAGAGCACAGTATTTTAGCTCTGCATAATTGGACAGCCCCCCCCCCCCCCAAGATGGCAGGCAGGGAAGCCAAAATTTGCCACGCCCTTCTTACGCCTAGCTTATGTGACAGCGCCATCTTGAGGTCTGTCGTTCTAGGCGCTGGCCCCATCTGGTCAGTCATATTGTCTCTGTGGTTTAGTGCCTTTTGATCACGTTATCTTCAAGCAGATTTATTACAAGGCCATAATAAGCCTACGAATTAGTTGTGTTTTTGCTCTAGTTGTGTAAATCTGTGTTTTCATGCATTCTGGAGCAATAATCGCGTGTGTTATCTGTGTGGCGCAGATTAATACGCGAGCGCGCAGTAAATTGAGTGGTTAGGCCAGGGCTTATAAAAAGGGGTAGCAAGCGGCGAAACCGGTCTATGTTTGAGAGAGCCGCCCAGTGAGAACAGACTAAGAAGACACACAAGAGCCAAGCTGTAAATGCCTTGAGCACACAGTCTATGAACACTGACTGGGTGTTTGTTGGATTGTTTGTTTGGTGTTCGGTTCTGTTCGGTAGAATTAAATGTTGATCTGCATAAGGCTTTGGGTTGCTTGAATTGTTAAGTCTGCTGCTGAGAGGGTTGCAAGCAACCAATAATTGCAACCCCTGTCAAACGATCCTTTATAAATTTTCTTGGTGCACGGGTCTTGGGTGTGAGGTACATCTAGCCCCTGTCACAAGTGGCGTCGTCGGCAGGATTGACAGACAGCACGCACTGAAGCAACTCTTCAGCAATCAGAGCAGCAACAGCCGAAACAGTAGAACACCCAGTTCAGTGCAAGGCGAGGGACGGGATCATCCAGTTTGTCAAGATTTCTAGTCAACTCTACTAGCAACAAGATGGCGGCGCGCAACACACGCGCTGCTAGTAGAACTGATAACGAAGATGTGGCTGAGGTGGATGACCCTGTAGTAGGGCTGGATCGTCAACCAGAACGAGTAGAGTACATCGTGGTACCTACTCACAAGAGAGTGCGGTGCTTTGGGGAGCGCACGGGTCCTACGGCCGAGGAATATGTCAGAGAGGTGAGAGCTGCCTGGAGAGTAGGGATGATGAGTAAAGAGGACCAGGCAGATGTTATTCTTGACAGTGTGACCCCAAGTGTCCGTAGGGAGCTGAGGATTCAGGCTGATGACGGTGACCCAGAAGCAATGCTACATTCCATTCTTAGGGTGTATGGGGAGCGTCGGAGCATCCCAGAAGTAATGGCCGCGTTCTACTCTACCCGGCAAGGTGCAAGGGAGTCTCTTTGGGAATTCTCCCATCGCATTCACGAGGTGTTTGAAAGTGTTGTAAGGGCACAAAAGCAGAACAACGTCACTCCCTTGGCGCCATCCTTTCTTCGTGACCAGTTTGCTGCTTGTCTGAGAGATGACCTAGTAAGAAAGCTTGCAAAGGAAATGATCTTTAAGGAGCCTACAGCATCGTTTAAGTCGGTGAGGGACTATGCCCTACGGTTTTTAGAGATTGAACACGCCCCTGGGGCTGGTGTTGCCAGCGTCGGAGTAGTAAATACAGTGACGGTACCCGATATACACGCATTAGGCGCAGAAGTAGAGCGGCTGAGAGCACAGGTGGCTCAATTAGAGGCTAAAATTGATGCGATGTCTCAGGAGCAGGGGGGACGTACCAGGACAGTTCGCTGTTTTAGACGCAGAAGACTAAGGCCACGTACAGAATCGATATCCACAGGCATTAAACTAGATTCCTCTGCGGCTGGGAGTCAGGTTAAGGAAAGGGAACAAAATGGCTCAGAGATAAAGATGGTTGGTGGTCGACCGGAATGTGATGTACTAATAGCAGGGAAGAAAGTCAGGTGTATTCTTGATACTGGGTCGCAAGTTTCAACTGTTACGGAACAGTGCTTTCAGCAGCTTTTTGGAGATCTGGCCCTGGATGAAAGTAAATGGGTACGACTAACTGCTGCCAATGGTGTCACGATTCCTTATGCTGGCCATCTAGTGGTTGACGTCAAAATTGGGGAGTGCCATGTCAAGAACTGTGGCATCTATGTAGTTAAAAGTGTGAATGGGCCTGACAAAGCGCCTGGTATAATAGGCACCAACATACTGGCGGAAGTAAAGAACATCCACAGCTTCCTCAAATGGCAAGCTCCTGGAAAACACACACAAGAGGTAATGTTAGATAGAGTGAAGGTGTGGGTTGCAGGAGGAAGAAAAACCTACATACCAGCTCGCTCGATCGCTACTATACAGGTAAAATGTAGAAGAGGCTCCAGATTAGAGAAGACAGTGCTTTTTGAACCCTCAAGAGACTTAGACCATAAAGGGCTGGTTATATGTCACACACTAACTGTACTCAGAGGAAGGTTCTGTCAGGTCCAAGCAGTAAATCTTGGAGATGAAGACCTTTTGCTGGCTAGGGGTACTCAAGTTGGAGAACTTTCTGAGGCATGCGCAGACTATGAGAGACACTTCAGAGTTGTTGGAGCCCAGGAAGTGGAGATATCTGCACAGCCGGGATGCCCAGCCAGGGTACCTGTTTGCAGCCCAGTTGATTTAAATCGGTTTGAGGGCAGCCAGGACGAAAAGCGCCAACTACAGAAGTTACTACAACAATATAACAGCCTTTTCGCTAAAGATGAGAATGATGTAGGGTATACAAGTAAGGTATCTCATTCGATTCAGTTGACGGATGATACTCCAGTAAAACAACCCTACAGGCGAATTCCTCCAGCTTTCTACAAAGAGGTGCAAGACCACCTTCGGGGTCTCCTCGACAAACAAATTATAAGAGAAAGTTCAAGCCCCTGGGCTTCACCTATTGTGCTCGTGAGGAAGAAAGATGGCAAACTGCGATTATGTGTAGACTTCCGAGCTGTCAATGCCAAGACCAAAAAGGACGCCTACCCTCTTCCTCGTGTGGAGGAATATTTAGATGCTTTAGGAGGAGCAAAAATATTTTCTTCACTAGATCTAGCAAGTGGCTACTATCAGGTAGCTATGAGGGCAGAGGATCAAGAGAAAACGGCGTTCACCACCCCATTTGGATTGTATGAGTACACTAGAATGCCCATGGGACTAGCTAATTCGGCCAGTACTTTTCAGCGACTGATGCAGAGTTCCATGCATGATATGATGTTCTAGCTGTTACTGGTCTATCTAGATGACATTCTTGTGTATTCAACCGGCTTTGCAGAACACCTGCGGCGGCTTGAAAAAGTGTTCCAGTGGTTGCAACAACTAGGCCTGAAATTGAATGCAGCTAAATGTCATTTCTGCAAGCCGAAGGTGGAATTTTTGGGTCATACGGTGTCTGAAGAGGGCATTGGAGCGATGGAGGATAAGATACAAGCTATTACAAGGGCATCAATACCCAGAACACAGACAGAGGTACGTGCATTCCTCGGTCTTGCCAGTTATTATCGGAGGTTTGTGCCCGGGTTTGCCACTATAGCACGCCCACTGCATGAACTGGTTGCTCAGTTAAATGAAGACCAAGATCCACAGGGTAAACGAAGGTCCAGGAAAACTACCATAGGAGAACTGTGGACCCAAGAGTGTGATGTTGCTTTTAAGCAGTTGAAAGCTATGCTTACGTCTACCCCTCTTCTTGGTTTCCCAGATTTTTCTGTGCCCTTTATACTGGAAGTGGATGCCTCATACCAGGGATTGGGAGCCGTGCTGTCACAAGTGCAAGATGGCAAGAAAAGGGTGTTAGCATATGCCAGTCGCACTCTGCGACCATCAGAGAAAAATGCCAAAAGTAGCATGAAACTTGAACTGCTAAGTATGAAATGGGCTATGACGGAAAAGTTCAGGAGTTATCTGCTCGGTGCTCAAGTTGAGGTGTTTACTGACAACAGGAGTTTGGCTCTGTGGCAAAAGTCTAAGCTTGGCGCAATCGAACAGAGGTGGATAGCACAGATGTCGATGTTTAATTACTCTATCAAACACAAGGCAGGTAGAGCGAACGGAAATGCTGACTACCTCTCTCGGTATCCTATAGAGAATCCAGAACACACCGATGAAGATGATGATGTTGCCATCAGTCACATAGCATTAGTGCCAGCTCGCTCAACAACTATACCCCCAAGGTTAGGTTTGCTGCAGAATGTGGAGTTAAGAGCCATGTGTGGAGCAGTGGAAATGGGAGATGCACCGGGCCCGGATCCAGGCACAGGTGCGTCACAAACGTTTCCATCCTATTCTCTTGAAGAACTGTTAGCATTGCAGGAGGCTGATACTGATATTATGACAGTATCCAGAATTATGAGAGATGGGACTAGATTGCCCAAGGAGGGGACGAGGAGATTATCGAAGTCAGCAAAGAAGTTACTAAGGCAGCGTAGGTGCTTAACACTAATTGGAGGCTTGCTGTATCGGACAGTAAGCGGACCAAATGGGACTAAGATCACGCAACTTGTGGTTCCAGAATCTTTAAAAACGCGAGTTCTGGAGGCAGTGCACAAAACTGGCCATCAGGGTCGGGATCGCATGTTGCAGATACTGAGGAACAGATGTTTCTGGGATGGCATAACGTGTGATGTAGAGACATTCTGCAGAAGGTGCAGTAGATGCAATATAGCAAAAGCCCCGCATCTCAAGATCCAAGGTCCATCGGGAAATCTGCTGGCATCCAAGCCTTTTGAGGTAGTCGCCATGGACTTTACGTTGCTGGAAAAAGACGCACGAGGCTACGAGAATGTACTCATTATGACTGATGTATTTAGCAAGTTTGCAGTTGCCGTCCCAACCAGAGACCAAAAAAGCAACCACCGTGGCCCGAGCGTTGGTAGAAAAGTGGTTTTTGTACCTAGGGGTGCCGCAGAGGCTTCATTCCGACCAGGGTAGAAATTTCGAATCGGCTGTCATATCCGAACTGTGCAGAGTATATGGCGTCGAGAAAAGTCGAACGACGGCATACAACCCTCGTGGAAATGGCCAGTGTGAGCGGTTTAACAGGACGTTGCATGATCTCTTAAGGCCATTGTCCACCACTGAGAAACGGAGATGGTCTGACCACCTGGCAGAGGTCCTTGCAGTCTACAACGCTACTCCCCATGCGTCTACGGGTTACTCCCCTTACTATCTTTTGTTTGGGAGGGAGCCGAAAATGCCCGTCGATTTCATATTAGGCCATTCAACAGAGGACGAAGAACCAGCTACAGTTGACCAGTGGCTTGAAGGGCACCTTTCCAGGTTACGGGAGGCGCACGTAAGAGCAGAGGCACGGTTGCAGAAGTTGGCAGCAGTACGGAAAGAGAGATGTGACAAGCTGCCGTGTTCTACTCCACTACAGGTGGGAGAATTGGTGAGGAAAAGAATGCACTACGCTGAGAGATCCAAAATTCGTGACATGTGGTCAGAAGAGGAGTACATTGTTATTCGGGCTCTCACAATGACAGGAGGTCCGTATGTCATCCAGCGAACAGACAGAGCGAGTCCGGGCATTAGAGTCACTGGCAACGAACTCAGACGTAGTGAAGACAAAGATGATTCACCAGACTTGATAGATACGACACTAGGCCTACCTGAAGCACCAGCTTTGCCAGAGGAGACAGACCCTAGGGAGGACGAAAATGATTTAACGCCCGAACCAGGCTGGTATGCCCTGCAGCCGATAGAAGGTCCTGCCCCGAGACGTTCTGAGAGAATACGACTGAAGCGCATAGCTAAGTGCAGTTGTCGGGACGACAACAAAATCAGGCGGGGAATATGTGACAGCGCCATCTTGAGGTCTGTCGTTCTAGGCGCTGGCCCCATCTGGTCAGTCATATTGTCTCTGTGGTTTAGTGCCTTTTGATCACGCTATCTTCAAGCAGATTTATTACAAGGCCATAATAAGCCTACGAATTAGTTGTGTTTTTGCTCTAGTTGTGTAAATCTGTGTTTTCATGCATTCTGGAGCAATAATCGCGTGTGTTATCTGTGTGGCGCAGATTAATACGCGAGCGCGCAGTAAATTGAGTGGTTAGGCCAGGGCTTATAAAAAGGGGTAGCAAGCGGCGAAACCGGTCTATGTTTGAGAGAGCCGCCCAGTGAGAACAGACTAAGAAGACACACAAGAGCCAAGCTGTAAATGCCTTGAGCACACAGTCTATGAACACTGACTGGGTGTTTGTTGGATTGTTTGTTTGGTGTTCGGTTCTGTTCGGTAGAATTAAATGTTGATCTGCATAACGCTTTGGGTTGCTTGAATTGTTAAGTCTGCTGCTGAGAGGGTTGCAAGCAACCAATAATTGCAACCCCTGTCAAACGATCCTTTATAAATTTTCTTGGTGCACGGGTCTTGGGTGTGAGGTACATCTAGCCCCTGTCACACTTAGGAACAGATGTGTTGATCCTTTAAATGCCAGCCAAGCTGGAGAAACTGGAGCTCATAACTTCAATTGCAGAAAAGTCACAGGATAAGCCTAGATATACAGTGTAGATAATACCAAGGAGTCTTCAACTTGGTATCGGCTGCTAAAGAGACGAGAAGCTCAGTAGCCCTAGTTAAACAACAACAACAACAATAATCCCTCCAGGCCAATTATCGTAAACAGTGTAGCCTCAACGAGAATGTCCAAATTTTATGTGTATGTTTTTTTTCTTCCTGTTGTGTGTCCTAAAATGTTAGATTCTTCATACTTGTTGTGTTGTCATTCAAAAACAAAGGCGTGTGTATGTGTATGTGTGTATGTATGTGTGTGTGTGTGGGGGGGGGAGGAATCGTTTAGAATAGAAAATGCTGATACAAGAGGGCATGAATACATTGGTGCAGGCTGTTGTGACAGGACAAGCTGCAGTGGCTGCTCAATACTCCATCGGGAGCAGACAAGTGAAATGATGATGATGGTTGAATATCCCTCTTAGATGAGGCAAAGCAGGGGGTTTCTGAAGAGACAAAGAAGAAATATGACTACTACTTCCTGTGGCATGTCGTACAAGGCGACTTAATAAGATGTGCATGGGGGGGGGGGGGGGGGGGTTTGGCCACCTCATCATGCACAACAAAATTGATTAAAAAAAACCATCTCTGCAAAAGCTTCTGAATGATTGAGGCATAATTTCTACAAGGGGACAAGCTACAATGATGGATCCATGCTCCATAAGGAACACATAGGAATATGTGATGAAGATATGCTCCTTGGTAGAGGCGAACTGATCACTGGACTTTTCTGTTGCTTCCCGAGGGCCCGCAGCCGTAATTATCTTACAATGCATGATTTATTAATGTGGAATTAGTATTCAGAGGCCAATGATCCTGTTTTGCCCAGGAGCCGGAGTACTGTCAGTCCGTCTGTGCTCATTTCTCAGCTGAAGGGTAAAAAATGTATCGCTTGTGTTATTTGCTGACGTGCGATTCTATATATATGTCTCTAGTATATATGATCTAGACCAGGGATCCTCAAACTTTTTTTTTGCACCGCAGGCACATTTTAGATTTATAGAGAGGGTGTTGGGCACCAACCAAATATCTCGATTCACGCATTGACAGCAGCTCATTTGTAAAACCAAATATACGAAACACTTATATAAGGCCAAGTAAACACATTTAATGATATATGAAATATTCAAGATTAAAAAAATAATAAAATTCTTTAAAATATTTGAGTCAAACATACTCGTATAATTAGTGTGATCTCTGGCACTGCATGTCACTGATCAACTGATCATAGATAGGAATGTCTATTGGTAGAGTTTTTGAAATTTTATTGCAAAGACCTAATAATTTTAGTTGAGGGTAAGCTATAACGTTTGACAATTTAAGAAAAATTATATATTTATTGTTTCATTCACAAATCATCCGCGAGCATACAAATATGCCTTGACGGGCACAATGGTGCCCGCTGGCACCGTGTTGAGTACCCCTGATCTAGCGTATCCCAACCTTATTCTCAAACTTGTATTTTTTTTTCAGTGGAACTGGAAGATTGAACGCCAACTTAATATCACCAGCGAGTACCAAGCACCTAGCGTTTGTGCAAGGACCTAAAAATAACATAAGTGTACAGCGGAAACTAAAAATAGAAATAAAACGTAACTTAATCAACACAACGGAATTTCTGTTCTCATTTCTGATTGGCTGTATGGTTAACTGCTCTGTGTATCAGTGGTTCTCAACGTGAACCATGTCCTATTTGTAGGGGGCACAGTAAGTGTCATATTTCTAGGGTTGACATTAAGTTTCTGAGGCGGGAGGCCACCCAAACTTAACTTAAATAAAGTACTGATTATTATAATCTTTTCTGTTTGCAGGCCTTATGCTGCTGCTAGACATTGTATGTCCTTACAACTTTTGTTTGCTATTACACAAATATGTATACATAGAATTAATCGTTTTTGTTATCTAATGCACTTACTTTGTCTTTATATGATACAGTTTAGATTACGATGATAGGGAACTCTTTACACAACTGTTGAGGATTGTTTCGGGGTTTGCAAACATGTGGATGGTTGCAAACATTCACATAGTTGCACCTCGAGACACCTCAATTGAATTAATACTGGAAATCGCGCAAATCGATGTATGACGCGTCAAGCCTAGTAACCGCAGTCCTCGTGTGGCCTGCGGGCCTGATGGCCGTGTTTCAAATGTGTGGCATAGCCACTTATGGAAAGTGTCTCAAATGTGTGGCGTAGCCACTTACTCAAGTGTAGAACCGTTTGTGTTCTGGCTGGGTAGCCAATAGGAATATGTAAGTCTATGTGTGGCCGTAGCGCCGTTCGGCAGTGTTTCAAATGTGTGGCAGAGCCACTTAATAGGAACAGAGAGTTCAAAGTATAATCGCGAATATCGTAGGATACGTTTCGCAAGTGACATTATATTTATGGCAGTTAAAGCCTGGCTAGGAAAGCCAAAGTATTGAATAAGTAGACATAGACAGAATATGTGAATATTAAATAAGGATATCACGAGCATTAAGAAGTGATAATAATTCCGATAAACGGATTGGAATGCGTTGGTTGAAGACTCAAGAACGCTATAGAATTAACGGTTAACACAGACGTGCAATGTCTGTAGTATGAACATTTAGTAGATTTTAAAACTATGTTTAATGCCAAGTATTAGTTGTGTGAAAACGTTCTGTATTCATTTTGGAAAGAGGACATGTATTAAATATTCAGTCGTCAATGGAACTTGTCTTAATTGCCTGAATTATTCAAGTTCAACAATGTGCTGTGACTGTTGATGTAACCCTTGCAAGGTCAGTCCAGACTATCACATTTATCTACAAGATTAATCACAAAATAATACAACACTGCTGGAGAATTAATATGAAGTAATGAACGACACTGAATTAAAGAATAATAATTGAATCACACAATAACGGCTCTAAATCTGCAATTGAACTATAAGCCGAAATGGTAGAGATGAATATAATACCTAAAGAATTATTGAAGAGCAACCCAATAACTCACGTCCAACGGAACTGAATCTTTTAATAATATCTGTCGTGAAACGAGTGTGTGCAACCCCACTACTTTGTTAAATCATTATGTCGGGATACAAATTTGCCCCAGCCAATCAACGCACAGTTGCTGAGCCGGAATAAATTACAAGAAGTTACGCCAGGAACAACTTAAGCCCTGTTTTTTTTCGGATGTGGGTCGTGGCCATCTTGTTCACGCAATATGGCGGAAGAAAACTGAATAAAATTAGGCTGTACGGGGCATGAGACGAAACTGCAGGCAACCAATCAGCTTGCTCCGGCAGGAACCAACCAAAAGCTTTCCTTAACCAGTAGAAGTTACTTTACCTGCCTATATAATCGTGCGAGATTTTATGCAAAAGCACGCAACCCGACACGAAGCCAGATACCGACCAACTGAAGAGAGGAGCTGTCAGCTTTGATTTATAGCTTACCTGAGGGCATTGACCTGCAGCCTGCTTCACTAAGTCGAGTCAAAACCTGGCCGGTTTAAAAAACTTAGAGGATAAATATATAATTTTACTATAAACTGGTAGGGAAATAGGCCTTCAGCAGATAATATAATGTTGGTATTTGTTGTGTGTCATTTATACTACCTACACCTGTATATATTTAATATATTTTGGTTCACTATGAATATATCAGGTTACTGATTGTATCTTGGGGCATTAGGTATAATGATTGTATTTCCTGATATGGATTGATGAAGACGAAGACTAATAGGACTCATACTTCAACCTATTGTCTCCTATAACTTCAATCTATTATCTCAGACCAACTGAAATATAACCAAAACAGTCCTTGTTAGGACTCAATCTATTGTCTCCTATAACTCAATCTATTGTCTCCTATAACTTCAGTCTATTGTCTCAGATAACTCCAAACTGAAATATAACCAAAACAGTCCTTGTTAGGACTCAATCTATTGTCTCCTATAACTCAATCTATTGTCTCATATAACTTCAGTCTATTATCTCAGATAAAACCAACTGAAATATAACCAAAACAGTCCTTGTTAGGACACAATCTATTGTCTCATCTAACACCAATCTATTGTCTCCTATAACTCCCACCTGATATATCACCAAACAGTCCTCGTCTCATATACTCCTATCATAAGAACATAACAATATTGTTAGGATATATGTTACCAGCTTGTATAGCACTTGTCATAGAGGGCCTGGTATATTATAGGGGGAAGGAAATGGTTGTATCACACCTAGGTGTACATATTATTGGATGTATTCATGTATTGAATTTATATTATGGGATGTCTTCATGTATTGAATGTATTCATGTATTGTTATTGGATGTATTCATGTATTGAATTTATATTATTGAATGTATCCATGTATTAGTTTATCAGAAAGAATGTTTTGCAAGTAGACACCTGTCTTGTCTCGCTATTGCTAAATCATACTGAGCCATGTTGTCATTCATCCTACATGCAGACACCTGAGACACGCTCATTTTACCCACCCTAGAAATAGGTGTGCTTGGGGACAGAAATTAGCCCCTATTTTTCCTTGCTACAGGTTTTATTCGTGTCATCAAAACTGAGATCGTGGGTCGTCAATCCAGCTGCCTGGAACTCCGCAGGAGCATAGAGATTGCACAGAATCTACATCTTTGGTCCCCCCCCAGTCTTGGGTGGGCTAAAGGAACGATCCTCAGTCGTAGACGTAATTAACAGCACAGCTGATACATGTACTATAATTGAATAACAGCCCAGCTGATATAATTTTTGTTCCTATAATCGGAAAACTTGTTGTAATATATTTATATATATATCTATATAAATATAAATATTTGTAACTCATATGTAAACTTACAAATCCATTACATTCCATTTTTCAACATTCACCCTTCAGCACAAGAGTAGATAGTGTATATACTAAATAAATAATAAGGAAATTGTATTTGAAGACTTGTCAATTTTATCATTGTTAAGTAAAATCTGTTTCCTTGTCTTACTATCACAGTTAGTTACACAGCGGAGGTGGCAAGTTATGTCGGTCTCCTCTCTACTAATTTTTCGAGATCAGATCATTCACAGCCGTAACTAATTTGTGATACCAGTAGTTCTCTCAGACACTGGGACTTCACCATTTTCTGCAGAAATTCTATTTCTGTAATTGTCAGTACTATACTGATCCAAGAGCCAAATAAAAACCTCTCGCCACAATATCTTACAAACAATATCATTAATAATTGGTGTCAGAAGACAGTTCCGTAACAACAACTATACAGACAAGTATTTATAAGTACAGTATAGTTATAGAGAAACTAATCCAGTGTACATTATATAGTTTATTAAACAAGAAAAATCAAATAACACAGTAAAATAAATAACATGCGAGGTCACACAAACCTGACAAAAAAGAAACAGAACAATTAAAATGACAAACCCTATCAACACACACTGTCACCCTCTCCTTCAACCTCCATGGAAAATGAATTAAGATTTTAAACAAATCTACTTGGTGGGGGTCTCTAAGTAAGAGCCACCACTTCTAACTATCCTATTATTATTATTAACTAAATGTCTACCCAAATCTGAATGCACTATATGATGTCCTACACAACTAACACCTGTACCGCAAGCACTGATCCACTAAGGGACCTTTTCAATGCTAACTCAAAGGCTGTCCTCTAAGATTGTCTATATGACACTCTAACTCCTCTTTTCTCTGGTTTGATTTGGTGTCTCTCTGACACTACCGGCTTCTAATGAATGACGTCTCCGTTACTCCCCTCCTCTCGTTAGCTTTCGGAAAGGAATAATGACCCTCTCTCCCTTCTTGACTAATGCTGCTGTTGCCTTTGGTAATAACAATTATGCACTTGACTTGGGATGTATCTGCTTTACTGCTGCTGACAATTCTTTAACGGCCGATTTAACCCGCTTCAGGTTTAGGGCTCCCGGCTTTATTATGGCCATATCTAACCTTACACCAGGCCACGCGCTTCTTTGGTGTGGCATAACGAGCTAAGAGCTCCGGATTTTAAGAAAACCCGTTCCAGCTGAAGTATGTGACCTCACTGCAAGAGAACTTCGTTCTTTCACTGGTGTAGATGTACTGGGCGCCGGTAATACCGCGTCGCCCGTTCTCTTCACCGTATGGCGATGTCTCGAGTCCTCGGCTCATGAGAAGGCAATTTACCGTTGTAGGTTGTAGAGGGCAATTTACAACCCTCCCTATGTGCCGTGAAAATGCTGTAAAACGAAAAAATGACAACAACTATTCACCAAGTCAAAATATTCTCATACCTAACACATAAACACCTTAAATCCTCTACTCCCTTGAGTCCCCTTAAATTCATACATCTCCCCTACCCAAACTACGCACCCGCGATAAACAAATATTCCTACCCAAGGGTCAACCAATCTACCGTCCCCCCCTATCTCTTTCCCCACATCAACGTAAATATCTGACTGGTAGAAAAACCCCAGACACGGGCTTACCTGACTCTTTTGTGATAAGTTTACCTCAGGTGTCACATCAATTGTATTCACCGCAAACTAAATAATTCCCCGGCCCTACTTCTTTCGGACTGACCCAGGAAGGCTATCAATTAACACAATATTATATATACGTACAGCATCTAGGAAATAATAAATCCCATCTCAGTGATATTAATTACATCCCTTGTCTTCTAACTACATTACCAAAAATAACACAACTAATAAAATACACACTTACGCTCGCGTATATACACTACAAATTATCATAATCAAAAATGCGGTTTCTCACAGACCTCATTACATATTAAAGAGTACCCGTTTATCTTAGCGCTTACCCTCACACAGTTAATATCTCAAAGCCGCTACACAAATCGTAGATACTGCTACTATTATTAGGAGACAAATTATAGGCACCTCTTACACTACACTCTATAGTTTTGTATAAGTAAGCAATTGATGGCACTTCCTGACTAATGAAAATAAAACTAAGTCCCCGAAAAAACATAAGTCTACCGTGCTAAGCTCTTATATAAAACTAACTATCTACGACGCTAATTAAGTTATTGATATACCCAAATATCTAATTTCTCTCGCTGAGCAACGTATAACTCGCTGAGCAGACGATAAGGCGTTTATTTCACTGCAGCAAAATTTTGAGACCGGAGAGAGCGCTAAAAGATTTTGATGCTCCATAAATAGTAAAATATTATGATGAAATAAGACGCGATGAGTCATCGTGTGGCGTCTCTCTGGGCCGACCTTTGACCAATTATATTACTGCAAATAAATGAAATCTGACCTCCGCCAATGATATCGTAAACAACCCGATGACTCAGTGTATATTATGCTTCCGCGCTACTTATTGCGTCACGTTAGATAATACCTCAAACCGTTCTCGTTACCAAAATAAATTTGATTGTTTCTGCGCTGGTTCTATGTACCTGGGTCGTGTTTCTGCCCCCATCCCTACAATTAACCGGGTAGGTGTGGGTTTTACGGATTTTCCTAGTCTGAAAACTTTACCCAGCCTAACAATATGAACTCCAACGCCTAATAAAATAACATGAACGCAATTACTTACAGAGAGAAGAGGACTGGGGCGAAATTGAAATTAAAACCCACAGTAATTCCTCATAAATAAACGCAAATACTTACATAGAGAAGAAGAATGGGGCCCGTTGAAAATAAAATCACAGTAAATCCTCACAAGCACCCAAAAGCAAGACCCTAAAAGGAACTGTAAGCTTTTATTGCTAGCGTTTGTCAGTCCTAACAAGGACTTCTAGCTGCGCCCAGTGGCGGATCTACATTTTGGGGGCCCTGAAGCTTGAACTCTTGGAGGCCCCTTTTATTAAAAAAACAAAAAAAAAAAAAATATGTGCGAGGATGGGAAAGAATTGTATCATAGAGACAAATGGACTTAGAGGACCTGAAGTTCAAGCTTTATAGTAGATCCACAACAACACATATAAAAACTGAAGACAAATCAATGAATTTTCAAAAAAGAAACTAATCTGCTGGGAATTTAATACAGAACATTTGTTTGGAAGGCATATGTTCTGACCACTAAACCACTGTCCATCATGGTATATGTGATTTTTTAAAATCTTAACAATTTTAATGATTGCCTCCATCATTCAGAATTAGTTCGTTGAAGACATACCAAGAAAATTGTAAGATAAGAAAATTAGCAACGATGAAAATATAAAATATTTTAATACATTTGTTAAATGACAAGGTGTATCCATATGAAATGTGTGCTCAGAAGGAAAAGTTAAACTTACCAGAACATATTGCATGAAGCACATTTTACAAAATACTCTTATTTATGTTTTTTCTAGCAACATATTCACGTACAGGTTTGTCATATGATAGCTTCCTTGCTATGTCATTTTCTAGAGACAATATGCATAAAGAATTTAAGCGCTCTTCCGTCATGGTAGACCGACAATTTTTTTTTTTTTTTTTTTTTTTAATAAAGGATTGCTTTGAAAAATTCCTTTCTGCTTCGCAGCTCGTGATGGGCATTGTCAAGTACAGCTTAAGCGCAGTAGTAATATTGGGGAACACTTCAATTAGTTATTGCTCACAAATAGGCTGAATAACTTCTGCGCATTGCATTTTAGATGGCGTGTTTTCTGCTGTGTTCTGGGATTTCCTAAGGTGCAAATATTCTTTGAACTGATAACTCTCGTTTACTAATTTGTGGTCAATATCATCTCTGTAATACGATATTATAAGTTTAATACAGTCCTCATCAATTTCAGAATTGTTCACCAATTCTGGGAGGAACTTGAAACCTTTTCGCAATCCGCTCATATGGGCCAATCCTCTTGCGTAACTTTATTATCAAGCAGTCATAGAGTTGATATAGAACTTCATCCAAAATTTGTCAGCTCCTCTCAATGAAGCAATACCACTTGTTCCATCTGAAAAATTCCTTGTAACAATGCGTTTGGAAGCATCATCTTCACACAAACCTTTTGCTTCTGATTCATAGTGTGCAATGCTATCGGCTGAATTTTCTCTGAGTTCTTTAACAAATGAAAGTAAAGATGAAAGTAGAAGATAACCTTCAAATACATCAAAATCAGGGGTTTGGAGTTTCTTACTTGTTTTGTTGACATGCTTCAGAACTTCTTCCCAAACTACTGTTAAAATAGCATATTCCAGCTGTACCAACTTGTTGTATCAATTCTTTGCATCTCGTCTACATTCAGGCTTCTCTTCTGAGTCTTCAAAAATATGTTTGTAAAATACCCATATATCCATTTTTAATTGCCCGGACTGCTTCATAGTGTGCAGACAATCTAGTTACACTTAAGCTCTTTATAGAACAATGTAGACTGCCCTGTGTGTTTAAAATCCCCCATCTTCGTGGAGATCCAGAAAAGAAAACATACAGCTCCTGCAGAATGCCAAAATAGTCAACAACTTCAGGTACAGTAGACACTGCTTTTTTTCCAACAAGCTTAAGTGAATGGACTGCACATGAAACATAGTCTGCGTACCTGTTAATGTTTTTAAAGAGTGCATGCAGCCCTTTCTCCGAGCCCTTCAAGTTAGATGCATTATCGTAGGACTGGGCACGGATATTTTTAAGTGAAAGCTTATGTTCAACCAGGACTTGTTGTATTTTGTTGAACAAGGTCGTGGTTGAATGGTTTTCTATCAGTAAAAATGTAAAAAAATCTCTCACAGGGTTTTCCATTATAGCAGTATCGAACCACAATTACCAGCTGGTCAACATGTGTCAGGTCAGGCGTAGAGTTAACAATAATAGAGTAGTATTTGGTGTCTAGGTTGTTGATTTGATTCACAATTTCATCTCGCTCATGTTTTCCCATATTTTCTACCAATTCTTCATACACGGTTTTGGATAGGTGAGTAGCATTTACTTTTTCATTTTTACATTTCTCGAGATGTTCATGTAAAAATGGGTCGAATTCTGCAATATGTTCAATGGCCCCCATGACGTTTCCATTATTTGGTGAGCCCCACTTCTCCTTATGACCTCTAAATGCAAAACCTCTTTCACTTAAAAACTTTATAACAGCTACAACTCTTTTCAGTACTACAAAATAGTACTGTATGGTTTTTGTCATCAGTTCTTCAAGTTGCTGATCCACAGTATTTTTATTTGACTTTCGTGTTATCCAACACAACATCGCCCTCTTATGTTCCATGCTGCCTTCATGATTCTTCAGAGTTCTGAGTACATTATCCAGTCAGAAAACCCACCTGTTGTAAGTGATGTTTGACATTTAGAAAAGAGTTTGCAAACAAAACCGTATATACAGCCTTTGCTCTTTGAGTAAACTAACCAGAATCTCAAACAGTCTGGCCATTTTTCAATCTTTTTTCAAAATATTTGTTTGAGAAACTTCTGTTTTGCTCCTTGTAAACCCTGCTTGATTAGGTATATACATCATCTGGTTTTTTTTTTTTTTTGAAAAAAAACAAACCAGTGTCTTTGTCGTAAATTTAGATGGTATTAGAGATAGATTTGGTCCCGTCTGAATAGAACAGAACAAGTGGTAAATAAGTGAGAAATAAGGTATAAGAAATAGATTTCACGAGTGAATAGTTTAAGGGTAGAATCTGTCACTGGATTGAGAGGATACTCTAGTCCAGCCTATTTTTACGACTGTAATTTGTTATCAGACAATCCTACTCTCCATACATATAACATTTACGTTTAACCATTCACGCACACACACTGTTATGTGACGACAAGACGCACAAACGTGAAAACTATAGTACATGGAGTATGGGTATGGGCTGGGCTGACCAAGACAATTAATTAAGTTTAGTTTAGTTTATTATCATTAAAATCTGCAAAAGGCGTTTGACAGGGTCTCCTGGAGAAAACTTTGGGACTGTTTGGCAAGGAAGAACATTCCAGTGCCTCTGATTCATGTTATACAGAGCTTCTACAGGTCTTGCAGAAATTATGTGAGGACAGCAAACCATAAGTCAGAAGAGTTCAGGACCACGACTGGTGTATGACAAGGTGATATCCTGTCACCTTATCTTTTCTTACTCCTCATGGACGATGTTATCAAGGCATGTAAGGAGAGAACAAGAAAGTATTCAGTGGGGTACTGGAAGATGAGACAGGTACATATTTCAGAGCTGGCATTTGCTGATGATGTTGCCCTAATTGCTAAATTAGAGGCTCATCTCCAATCCAACCTGCAAGTATGGAAGGAAGATCTGGAGAAGAGAGGGATGGTCATAAGCAGCTCTAAAACAAAATCTATGGTGATACCACGAGAAGAAAGAAGACATCAGATTAAGCTGGGAGAACAGTTCCTGGAGCAGGCCGACCATTTTAAATATCTCGGAGCTATTATAGACCGAAAGGGAGGCATCAAAGAAGAGTTGGAAACTCGAAAAGCTGCAGCTGGGAGACTTTTGCAGAACATAAATCAAGGATTCCTCAGCGGGAGTGAGGTTGGTAAGAAAACGAAGATGGCTGTATACCGCTCCACCTTTGTCCCAGTCTTGACATATGGATGCGAGTCATGGGCAATGACTACAATCCACAAAAGCCAGATCCAAACCTCAGAAATGAGGTATCTGAGGAAGGTGGTTGAAGTAACAAGAAGAGACATGGTCCGCAACCAGATGATACGTCAAGGTCTAAAATCCCACCCTCTGCAGACCCAAGTAGAACAATCCCAACTAAGATGGTTTGGCCATGTCTGCAGAATGGGAGAAGATCGGCTACCACGAAAAGCATGGGAAACAAAGAGCCAGGGATCCAGACCTCCAGGACGACCCAGAGTTCGCTGTAGGGACAAAATTAGACAATCTTTGAAGGACCGAGGACTAGAATGGAACCAGGCCAGGAGGAAGACAACTGATAGGATAGTATGGCGCTCTCTCTTCCAAATCTCTACACCTCACGGTAGAAGGGGAACGACTAGGTAAGTAAGTATCTTCAAACTCGTCACAACATCAAGCATAGATATAAATCAATAGAATCATAGGTTTCAGAATTATGAAAATAACCCTATAAATGCCCTCCATTCTTTTGAAGAAAGAAAGATTCCCAAAAGAAGTTAATAACTCAAAAGTAAAGAATCAGCAACTGGTACAGACAGATACCTTCACATTCCTTGGAAGCATAGTAACACCAGACGGCGGGGCAGGCAAAGACATCAATATCACAATGAATAAGGCAAGAACAGCCTTCTTTAGCCTAAAAACATCTGGAAGTCCTCCCAATACAGCACAAGCACAAAATTAAGATTATATCAGAGCTGTGTGCTTTCTGTGCTTCTCTATGGTGCGGAATGCCGGAGAGCTACAGAGAAGGAAATGTCGAAATTGTCCTCTTTTCACACAACATGCCTTAGAAAAATTCACCGAATCTTCTGGCCAAATACCATCACTAACCAAGATCTGCTTACTCGTAGCAAGCAAAAGGACATGCACATCATCATAGCTGGCAGACGCTGGAGCTGGGTTGGTCATGTCCTCAGAAAAGACCCCGATGCCATCACAAGAACAGCTATGCTTTGGACCCCTGAAGGAAAACGAAAGAGAGGCCGACCAAAAACAACCTGGTGGAGGACTGTGGAGGCTGAGATGCAAAGAATGAACCAGAGTTGGGGCACTGTACGAAGGAGGGCCACCGACCGAGCAAAGTGGAATAAATTTGTTGTTGCCCTACAAGACGCCACTAGGCGTGATGGCCACTGACTGCTTTGACGATCGGCGGCTAAGGATCAAAGAAGAAGAAGATCTAGTGTTCACAGTAGACAGTATACAGTACTCCCAATAGCTAAAGGAACATCTGGCTGGTAAACTGTTAATAGAGATAATGATGATGATGATGGTATATCCTATAGGTTTTTCTCTCTGGTGTTGAGTGCCGATTTTTTAAACAGAGTGCTTCCCTGGATAAATCCACTTGGTCACACTACTGTCAGTAGTCGGGAAAAATATTATAGATATATATATGTTGGGCCACAGCGGGCTGCTAAACTGGATGAAAAAAACTGGGTATTTTGTATGACCCGTTAACTTTGCTCTTATTGTTTAAAGGTTTAGTCTCTCTCTGAATGATACAAAAGGATCGAACCGGTCAACATCAAAGACCTGATAATAAATAAGAATTGTCACTGGTGCTATTAGACTTAGACCGCTGGTACGCTGGTTTGGTGATCAGTACTAAACAGGAAGAAAACATAACATTTAACCACAATATTAATATACTATCCTATCACGTGAAAGGGTAAGATCTCTTATCCGCTCCATCATTTAATTAAATTAAAAAGGCACATGTGTCTAGCCTATCTTATCATGCTTTGCTCAAATGGTACGGGTTGAGGGTTAGGTATGCACCTTCCCCTCCCACTCAGCGCTCAATATCAGTGTTAATTTAATTATGACTACTTTAACAAATATCGCTTGTCATTACTAGCTAGTTGTTTCGTCACATGATATTACACTAATCACTTATATGGTGACGCACTATGGATAGAAATGAATTGTATTCCCTCGATTTTCAATCGCCTAGTGTATTTAGTAGTCAATTAAACATCTACATTTACAACTGGAAAAAGTAGCTACGCGATATTTAATATGCTAGTCTTAACACTTAAAAAATCCCAGTAAACTTAACACATTAAAATCACGAAAAATGCTAATATCTATTACCGCAAACAGAAATGAATGAATCTCCACGAATACTAATAGTCCACTTTTACAATGGCTCTAGCATAACGAGCTAGATTTTCAAAATATAATGAGCGACTAGATAACTGACTTTGAGGAGATGGAGTATATATACAATATTTGTGTTATTTCACTAACTGGTGCGTAAATCCACACCTTCGGCCGTATCAGGAAAAACCACCGCGTTCGACTCCCAAGTTAACGGATTTTCCTGTTCTCTCGCTAGTGAATGTCGAAACGACATTCCAGAGCCCTGGTCATGCTAACCGGCTTTCTTTGACTCCGTCTCTCCGCTTTAGATCAAATAATTACGTCCCCTGAGTGTATAAGCATCACAGGATTTGCTCCCTCTCGTAAGGAAACTTCAAAGAGCCATATTAACTTACGCGCGCTTCTGTCTGTCCAAAAAGAAGATGACAGGCGGAACGCTCGCGTGATAATTCAGCTAAACGAATCATAACTCGCTGACTGTTATCTGTCCCTTCGCGGACTAGCTAATAGGTCTGTTTGTAAATACTCATCCGCTCCGGTAAGACAGGGAGAAACAAAATAGGCGTGGCTAAAATTGAGTCAAAGACGGGTAATTTCATGGCTTCTGCGTAGCAAAAATTATACACATTGGAGAGGGAAGCAAATGTGTACGGATAAAAGGCGATATTCTCATATACACGTCACAGTTTTGCATTAAACAATTCTGTATGAAATCATTATCAACTGTTATGGGCCAGTTTTCAAGGTCACTGAATTCTTTGAAATCACTGAATTTGCTTCATGTTGCTGATCAGTCTCTGTTTGTTCCGCAGTACTTTCATGTTGACCACTGTGATCGTCATCTGTATCAAAAGCGTCAACACTGGGTTGACTATTGCTAGAAAGAACTGACACAGTTCGTGCACTATCACTGGTATCATTGGTGTTTGCTTGGCTTGTTTCAACTGTAGGTATAGATCAATATATATATATATATATATATATATATATATATATATTTTATATATATTATATATATATATATATATATATATACATTTTAAGAGAAAATTCGCTGAATTAACTCACCTGGATGGTTGAACAGGCTGAAAATCATTGCTTTATCCTTTACAAAAGGCGACGGACAGATATAAGTTAACAAATGTTCAGCGCTAAGCAGCATTGTTCTTGTCTTCTGAATTATCTTGTGACTACTCCCTTAAGGTAGAAGCGTTATTACTCTACTATCTACATCTCTGCCAAGAGTAATCTTGTGCGAAAGTAGACACATTTGACGACCTATTTAGATACTCTTGAGTATTGGCCACTGTTGGACCACTACTGCAAAGCAGGGGAGGCAATCCGTGACAGACTCAAGTCTCTCACGTCACAAGTTGTCCTTGTAAAGCTGAAGAGTATTATCAGAACTGATATTGTTTAAACAGTAAACAAAAATTTACCGTGATAACGGTTAGGTACTCGACGTAAGAATTTATAGTTTGGCTGTACCGTTACACAGTGAAAGCGAATTGGACGGCTTATCAACGTAAACGTACGGTTACGTGTGATTCAACAACTGCGGATTATAACATCTTTGTTTTTACAAGGTATCTATGTTTCAGAGCCATACAATGAGACTAAATGTGTGAGTTGAGAGATTGTTATATTTGTGTTGGACTCGGTATATTGTAATGTCCATACATGCCACCATGCAATATGAAATCTCCTTGTGTTACATCATATATTAATGTGTGGTGAATGCAATTGTTAGGGACTTATGGTCGTGATTGAGCTTACAAGAGGACTTAACAAACACATCATCAAAACTTAAGTTTAGGCAGCACTATGTGCCGGTCAAAAATACAAGTTCAAAATAATATGTTAAACTTCTGCATTAAAAGAAACTTTGTAATACATATTTACAGACGTGGATTTAAGCTAGTCTGCGTTTATTTATCCTTTGCAAAATATAAATGCAAGTTTCTATAATAAATACAATTTTCAAAAAAAATATTCTCTATGAAATTTGGAATTTTTCTTGACTCTTATCTTTGTTACAAACGGTTTTGGAAATACTTTTAATCAATAACTACTTAATGCTTTAAAAGTTATGATTGTTTTTTGCATACACATTGCGTCCCTTGATAATAAAAATTACGTCCCTTACATTACACTCGTAATTGTTTCATAACGCAACAGTTAAGAGGGAGGAAAAATATGATGGTGGTGGAAAATTGATATGAGTCGCGAGGTCAAGGTCTGGCTTTGTAGGGAATACAGAAAGTTAGATAAAAGTCAGCGACTTTACCTGCTTGTTGTACATGCGTTGTAAGAAAGTGCTAAGTAGCACTCAACAGCATTACATTTAATGTTGATCTCAAGACTGCGCCCATGCCAAAACAAAAAGGCAACCCCAGCTGAAAGTTTGAAGATATGCGCAAGAGATACATGAAGAGTAAAGTCCAGGATTATGGGAGGACGGAGATGTCGAGAGGCTCCCTAAGTTTATGCGAAAAGATGTTCTTACATCATCAGGTGGAAATAGCCATGATATTGATGCCCCTTAACGAAATGGGTTCAGTTCGAATCGGAGGCCGGATAGTAAAGAAAATGATGCCACTTGTGAGCCATGGCCCAAGCGTGACCGCTGCCATAAAATGGCAAGGATGATCAGATGATCAGTATAGGATATAATATTTCTACAGAGTGATTGACAAGTGAATCTCGTCTTTTCCAATTTTTGTTTTTTCAGCGCTTAAACTTAATAAACGTGAGACATATATAAAAAACAAGGAGCAATTAAGGCCATTTGAAATTTGACAAATACGTTCTAATTTTTTACCAGAAACAAAACAAAATAAACTAAATTCTAATATGGCCAATAAGGTCAACGTTACAAATGACTAAAAAATTATTTCCCGCTATGACTTCACGTGCCTGATCTCCCCCCTGCGCTGAAGTTTTACAGTATTATTTACAATAAATCAAAAATTAAATAAGATATCAAAAAAGCACATAAGACATCAACATGTGACACATCACTTTATGTAATAAAATGACAGGTAATTCTCTGTATTGTGACGTTTGTTTTGTATAAAGTAAGTGGATAAATAAAGAAATACAAATTTATAAATAGCACGTGACTTTTCAGTCACCCTGTATAATCACGTGTCTAATTATCTAGGTCACATGTCGTATAGTTCCCGGGGGTCTTTGAAGAGACCAAGAAAGAAATAGGACTATTGTACATTCATCCATGTCGTTCACTGCGCCTAATACAAGGCCATGAATGAGGATAGCAACCTCCTCTTGTAAAACAAATCACTACATGAACCGCTGCTATGAGAGCATGTAACTGTTTCGTGGAGGCGTCCTGAGGGACTAACTACAGTGGTGACTTGGAACAGGCTTCCTGCGGAACTAACTTCAGTGGTGACTTGGTGCAGGCTTCCTGCAGGGCTAACTACAGTGGTGACATGGTGCAGGCTTCCTGTGGGACTTACTACAGTGGTGACTTGGTGCAGTCTTCTTGCTGGACTAACTACAGTGGTGACTTGGTGTAGGCTTCCTGCCGGACTTACTACAGTGGTGACTTGGTGTACGTTTCCTGCCGGACTAACTACAGTGGTGACTTGGTGCAGGCTTCCTGCCGGACTTACTACAGTGGTGACTTGGTGTATGCTTCCTGCCGGACTTACTACAGTGGTGACTTGGAACAGGCTTCCTGCGGGACTAACTACAGTGGTGACTTGGTGTAGGCTTCCAGCGGGACTCACTACAGTGATGACTTGGTGTCACGGATTGCCTCCCCTGCTTTGCGGTAGTGGTCCAACAGTGGTCAAAACTCAAGAGTATCTAAAGTGGGTCGTCAAAGATGTCTACCTTCGCACAAGATTACTCTTGGCAGAACGAACGAACGAACGAACTTTTTTTTCAAAGGGTTAAGAATTGGGCACGCAGGCCCGTCTGACATTCTGCCCTTCCTCTCTCTCTCATTATGTATACTAATATCCTTTCATCCTCACATTTACTTTAAGCATTATTAAGGCATTTATCATTATAAAAGTAATATTACATTTGCAATAATCATCATAATTAAAGTGTTTTTAAAATATAAAAAAAATAATAAAAAAACCAAAAAAAAAAAAATTAATAATAATAATGAATTTGAAAAAAATAAATAAATAAATAAATAAAAAATAAAAATTAATAAATAAATAAAATAGAAATAAAAAAAATAAAATAAAATAAAACAACAACAAAAAACAATAACAACAAGACATAAGAATCGAATTCTTCGTACTGTAAATTAGTGATTTGAGACATATTCAGAGGTATGTTATGAGAACTTGTAAAATGTTCATCCGGTGTTCAACTGAATGACTCAGGGACTTTTTTTTTTTTTTTAAGGTTCATCAAGATGAGGTGGGTAAACAGTTACTTTCCTCGCTGTCTTTGCGTCCCAAACTCAATACCAGAATCAGACAAGATCGATAGTTAGATAGACATATATGAAAGCAATTAATTTGCCAAGGGTTGAAAATCGGACACAGTCCCCTCTTGCATTCTTCCATCTTCTTGCTCATCTTTTATTACTGTTACTCAACATTCTCCAGCGTACTGAAAGTATTAATTTAAGGGCAGTGCAACATTACAAGGAAGTATAACAGCATACATTAACAGTACCTGATCATAAAATTAAGAATATAAGTTATTAAGAATATAATATTAAGAATAAATATATTGTAATGAAAACTAGATCATCAGAGCCTCCATACAGTATATTAGATAAAAGTACTACACAATCAGTTAGGGTGGCATATAATCAGCACTCATAAAGTATTTGAACAGTATACGATTGTATGAGTAAGGACTTTGCGTGTTTTTCAGGTCATTGGGAAGATTGTTCCAAAGATGATGTAGCGAAAGGTTTTCCTATTATGATAATAGTGGTAGAGCAGAAGTAGAATCTCTCTCCAGAAAGTATGAAGTTCCAGTGCCCGAGAAGTACACTGGTATCACAAGTGAGTTACAGCTGTGAATACTCTGAGCTGGACAATAGATTTAGGCTTCAGAAGTATAAGATGCTACTTTCGCTATCGTAACCCTATGTGATAATATAATTAAATTTGAAAAGGTAACTCAAAATTTAACAGTTAAAAATTTAACAAGTCAAATGAGTACAATTATCCAATTTATTATGTACATCTATATATTCTTGTAATGATAAATGGGTGTTGGAAGATGGTAAAATGTATGATTATTTACAGTTACAAATTAAAATAACTAATAGAAAAAGTCTTGGATTTATCTTCCACTGAATTTAAAACAAAGGATTGTCACATTATCTCTTGCCATCTAGTGTCATCATTAGACCGTCGTTTTAGAAACTGCTCACAGGATTTGTTGGATGGATACCTATAAACTCATCTTTAGCCACGTCTGCTCGAGGTTCCTGGAGTACGGAAGACTTTCCTTCAGCCCGCCCTATAACTACGGGGGACTAAGGTGTTGAAGTTTGGTTGACCTCTAGGCTTCAGTGCGCTGGATCAACTTCTTCAAGTCTTGAGTTTCTCGATCAGGAATGATCATAAACATTGATCATAAAAACCTGGAACAAGAAGTAATAGGTGGCCATTGTTCCAACAATCTCACCACCCACTGCTGTTCATGATGCGACCATGTCTTCAGTGTTTGTATATAAATGAATGAATCATGGTAGTATGTTACAGAGATAGCATGATAAGATAATGTATACTGTGCAGAATTAACAAAATACATGAATAAATCATATGTTATGATACATGGGTACGATATAACCTTTGCCTTCCACTTATGGATGTCAAGTCACTTAAGTACTTGCTGGTATGTCGTAAGCTTCCAGGCAAGAACTATCTATGATAGATGTGGCTAACCAATTAATGGTTATGCTTCCTGACAATGCCGGTGAAGGTTATCTCTGGTTAGCGTCATTCTCTTTTTTATTATATCTGATACAATCAATCAGAAATAAAATCTGAAATAAAATGATATTAGTAATACATATATTTTTAATAAACTTACATACCCTCTTAGGATCTATAAGCTCACGGTGAGATTATTTTGGTTGAAGGAGGACCGCAACTACAAGGAAACTAACGAAAACCGTATCTGTGCAAACTGCCACGGAAACCACGGGGCAAGGTACAGAGGATGCCCTGTGTTCCAGGAAACTAAGAGCATCTTGAAGGTTTTCTTCCGTGTTGCTGATACCCTTAGTGGAAAAGAGGCCAAACACAGAGTGAATGCGGATGCTACAGAAAAACAGCGCACGATTGACAGAAGACAGCTACACAAGCTGACCGCTGAAATCAACGAAATGAAAAGGAAACTTGCAGAACGAAAGCAGATTCCTATTGCAGTTTGATCCCGTGACCGTGTCGCTCTCATGGGTTTTTTAAGTCATAATAATATGCAGAGCGCCAGAGAAATGTTACTAGAGCGCCCAGCAATGCTACTTGAAACTCTCCATCAAACACGTGATAGAAGTTGACATCGGTAAACTCACTAGCGTTTCTGGCAGAGAACGAACAAATCTCAAAAGAATTGAACTAGTAACCATCAAACACGAGATAGAATTTTCATTTCGCCAAACTCACAGAGCTTTTGTTCAGAGAACGAACAAATACTCAAAGAATTGAATCTCTGAGAGAAGGATCGTTGAGTATATCCCTACAAAAACTAGAGAACAAAACAAAGTTTGGCGATGACAAACTTGAAAATCGACATCGTACAGCAAATGTTGTTTCAATCAAGACGAGCATTAGCCAGCTCAGAAACGCTAGAACATGCTACTACTAACGATGTTTGAAAAAGCACTGTCACAGATACAGGAGAGCAAGGACGGCTCAACATTTCTAGTGGTAGAAACTCACAAAACTATTACGAGCTTCAGATGTCCTTGAGGCAGGACATAAAAAACACCATGAGAGCGACTGCGGCACCACTTTTCGGACAAAGAGGAATTTCAGACAGCCAGCAAGTGGTCCTTTTCAGGACCAGTCACCTTCAGGACAACGAACGAGATACCAGTGAAGACGTAGCATCCCTATATACCCTGTGTTTAACCAAACTTTCAGGGTTGTTTTTAACACGGTATCACAGCAACATAGTAGAAGAAAACAACAACAACAACATTGAAAATCACACACACTAAATCCAGAAGCCAGAGTGAGAAACTGGAAGACAGCATCTGCTAGAAAAGTTCTATTTTCACGCTGCATGCAGGGCAGATTAACTTCAACCAAAATAATCTCACCGTGAGCTTATAGATCCTAAGAGGGTATGTAAGTTTATTAAAAATATATGTATTACTAATATCATTTTATTTCAGATTTTATTTCTGATTGATTGTATCAGATATAATAAAAAAGAGAATGACGCTAACCAGAGATAACCTTCACCGGCATTGTCAGGAAGCATAACCATTAATTGGTTAGCCACATCTATCATAGATAGTTCTTGCCTGGAAGCTTACGACATACCAGCAAGTACTTAAGTGACTTGACATCCATAAGTGGAAGGCAAAGGTTATATCGTACCCATGTATCATAACATATGATTTATTCATGTATTTTGTTAATTCTGCACAGTATACATTATCTTATCATGCTATCTCTGTAACATACTACCATGATTCATTCATTTATATACAAACACTGAAGACATGGTCGCATCATGAACAGCAGTGGGTGGTGAGATTGTTGGAACAATGGCCACCTATTACTTCTTGTTCCAGGTTTTTATGATCAATGTTTATGATCATTCCTGATCGAGAAACTCAAGACTTGAAGAAGTTGATCCAGCGCACTGAAGCCTAGAGGTCAACCAAACTTCAACACCTTAGTCCCCCGTAGTTATAGGGCGGGCTGAAGGAAAGTCTTCCGTACTCCAGGAACCTCGAGCAGACGTGGCTAAAGATGAGTTTATATGTATCCATCCAACAAATCCTGTGAGCAGTTTCTAAAACGACGGTCTAATGATGACACTAGATGGCAAGAGATAATGTGACAATCCTTTGTTTTAAATTCAGTGGAAGATAAATCCAAGACTTTTTCTATTAGTTATTTTAATTTGTAACTGTAAATAATCATACATTTTACCATCTTCCAACACCCATTTATCATTACAAGAATATATAGATGTACATAATAAATTGGATAATTGTACTCATTTGACTTGTTAAATTTTTAACTGTTAAATTTTGAGTTACCTTTTCAAATTTAATTATATTATCACATAGGGTTACGATAGCGAAAGTAGCATCTTATACTTCTGAAGCCTAAATCTATTGTCCAGCTCAGAGTATTCACAGCTGTAACTCACTTGTGATACCAGTGTACTTCTCGGGCACTGGAACTTCATACTTTCTGGAGAGAGATTCTACTTCTGCTCTACCACTATTATCATAATAGGAAAACCTTTCGCTACATCATCTTTGGAACAATCTTCCCAATGACCTGAAAAACACGCAAAGTCCTTACTCATACAATCGTATACTGTTCAAATACTTTATGAGTGCTGATTATATGCCACCCTAACTGATTGTGTAGTACTTTTATCTAATATACTGTATGGAGGCTCTGATGATCTAGTTTTCATTACAATATATTTATTCTTAATATTATATTCTTAATAACTTATATTCTTAATTTTATGATCAGGTACTGTTAATGTATGCTGTTATACTTCCTTGTAATGTTGCACTGCCCTTAAATTAATACTTTCAGTACGCTGGAGAATGTTGAGTAACAGTAATAAAAGATGAGCAAGAAGATGGAAGAATGCAAGAGGGGACTGTGTCCGATTTTCAACCCTTGGCAAATTAATTGCTTTCATATATGTCTATCTAACTATCGATCTTGTCTGATTCTGGTATTGAGTTTGGGACGCAAAGACAGCGAGGAAAGTAACTGTTTACCCACCTCATCTTGATGAACCTTAAAAAAAAAAAAAAAAGTCCCTGAGTCATTCAGTTGAACACCGGATGAACATTTTACAAGTTCTCATAACATACCTCTGAATATGTCTCAAATCACTAATTTACAGTACGAAGAATTCGATTCTTATGTCTTGTTGTTATTGTTTTTTGTTGTTGTTTTATTTTATTTTATTTTTTTTATTTCTATTTTATTTATTTATTAATTTTTATTTTTTATTTATTTATTTATTTATTTTTTTCAAATTCATTATTATTATTAATTTTTTTTTTTTTTGGTTTTTTTATTATTTTTTTTATATTTTAAAAACACTTTAATTATGATGATTATTGCAAATGTAATATTACTTTTATAATGATAAATGCCTTAATAATGCTTAAAGTAAATGTGAGGATGAAAGGATATTAGTATACATAATGAGAGAGAGAGGAAGGGCAGAATGTCAGACGGGCCTGCGTGCCCAATTCTTAACCCTTTGAAAAAAAAGTTCGTTCGTTCGTTCGTTCTGCCAAGAGTAATCTTGTGCGAAGGTAGACATCTGTGACGACCCACTTTAGATACTCTTGAGTTTTGGCCACTGTTGGACCACTACTGCAAAGCAGGGGAGGCAATCCGTGACACCAAGTCACCTCTGTAGTTAGTCCCGCAGGAAGCCTGCACCGAGTCACCACTGTAGTTAGTCCAGCAGGAAGCCTGTTCCAAGTCACCACTGTAGTTAGTCCCGCAGGAAGCTTACACCAAGTCACCACTGTAGTAAGTCCCGCAGGAAGCCTGCACCAAGTCACCACTGTAGTTAGTCGCGCAGGAAGCCTACACCAAGTCACCACTGTAGTACACCACTGTAGTTAGTCCCGCAGGAAGCCTACACCAAGTCACCACTGTAGTAATTCCCACAGGAAGCCTGCACCATGAAGTTAGTTCCGCAGGAAGCCTGTTCCAAGTCACCACTGTAGTTAGTCCCTCAGGACGCCTCCACGAAACAGTTACATGCTCTCATAGCAGCGGTTCATGTAGTGATTTGTTTTACAAGAGGAGGTTGCTATCCTCATTCATGGCCTTGTATTAGGCGCAGTGAACGACATGGATGAATGTACAATAGTCCTATTTCTTTCTTGGTCTCTTCAAAGACCCCCGGGAACTATACGACATGTGACCTAGATAATTAGACACGTGATTATACAGGGTGACTGAAAAGTCACGTGCTATTTATAAATTTGTATTTCTTTATTTATCCACTTACTTTATACAAAACAAACGTCACAATACAGAGAATTACCTGTCATTTTATTACATAAAGTGATGTGTCACATGTTGATGTCTTATGTGCTTTTTTGATATCTTATTTAATTTTTGATTTATTGTAAATAATACTGTAAAACTTCAGCGCAGGGGGGAGATCAGGCACGTGAAGTCATAGCGGGAAATAATTTTTAGTCATTTGTAACGTTGACCTTATTGGCCATATTAGAATTTAGTTTATTTTGTTTTGTTTCTGGTAAAAAATTAGAACGTATTTGTCAAATTTCAAATGGCCTTAATTGCTCCTTGTTTTTTATATATGTCTCACGTTTATTAAGTTTAAGCGCTGAAAAAACAAAAATTGGAAAAGACGAGATTCACTTGTCAATCACTCTGTAGAAATATTATATCCTATACTGATCATCTGATCATCCTTGCCATTTTATGGCAGCGGTCACGCTTGGGCCATGGCTCACAAGTGGCATCATTTTCTTTACTATCCGGCCTCCGATTCGAACTGAACCCATTTCGTTAAGGGGCATCAATATCATGGCTATTTCCACCTGATGATGTAAGAACATCTTTTCGCATAAACTTAGGGAGCCTCTCGACATCTCCGTCCTCCCATAATCCTGGACTTTACTCTTCATGTATCTCTTGCGCATATCTTCAAACTTTCAGCTGGGGTTGCCTTTTTGTTTTGGCATGGGCGCAGTCTTGAGATCAACATTAAATGTAATGCTGTTGAGTGCTACTTAGCACTTTCTTACAACGCATGTACAACAAGCAGGTAAAGTCGCTGACTTTTATCTAACTTTCTGTATTCCCTACAAAGCCAGACCTTGACCTCGCGACTCATATCAATTTTCCACCACCATCATATTTTTCCTCCCTCTTAACTGTTGCGTTATGAAACAATTACGAGTGTAATGTAAGGGACGTAATTTTTATTATCAAGGGACGCAATGTGTATGCAAAAAACAATCATAACTTTTAAAGCATTAAGTAGTTATTGATTAAAAGTATTTCCAAAACCGTTTGTAACAAAGATAAGAGTCAAGAAAAATTCCAAATTTCATAGAGAATATTTTTTTGAAAATTGTATTTATTATAGAAACTTGCATTTATATTTTGCAAAGGATAAATAAACGCAGACTAGCTTAAATCCACGTCTGTAAATATGTATTACAAAGTTTCTTTTAATGCAGAAGTTTAACATATTATTTTGAACTTGTATTTTTGACCGGCACATAGTGCTGCCTAAACTTAAGTTTTGATGATGTGTTTGTTAAGTCCTCTTGTAAGCTCAATCACGACCATAAGTCCCTAACAATTGCATTCACCACACATTAATATATGATGTAACACAAGGAGATTTCATATTGCATGGTGGCATGTATGGACATTACAATATACCGAGTCCAACACAAATATAACAATCTCTCAACTCACACATTTAGTCTCATTGTATGGCTCTGAAACATAGATACCTTGTAAAAACAAAGATGTTATAATCCGCAGTTGTTGAATCACACGTAACCGTACGTTTACGTTGATAAGCCGTCCAATTCGCTTTCACTGTGTAACGGTACAGCCAAACTATAAATTCTTACGTCGAGTACCTAACCGTTATCACGGTAAATTTTTGTTTACTGTTTAAACAATATCAGTTCTGATAATACTCTTCAGCTTTACAAGGACAACTTGTGACGTGAGAGACTTGAGTCTGTCACGGATTGCCTCCCCTGCTTTGCAGTAGTGGTCCAACAGTGGCCAATACTCAAGAGTATCTAAATAGGTCGTCAAATGTGTCTACTTTCGCACAAGATTACTCTTGGCAGAGATGTAGATAGTAGAGTAATAACGCTTCTACCTTAAGGGAGTAGTCACAAGATAATTCAGAAGACAAGAACAATGCTGCTTAGCGCTGAACATTTGTTAACTTATATCTGTCCGTCGCCTTTTGTAAAGGATAAAGCAATGATTTTCAGCCTGTTCAACCATCCAGGTGAGTTAATTCAGCGAATTTTCTAGCAATAGAACCCAGTGTTGTCGCTTTTGATACGATGACGATCACAGTGGTCAACATGAACGTACTGCGGAACAAACAGAGACTGATCAGCAACATGAAGCAAATTCAGTGATTTCAAAGAATTCAGTGACCTTGAAAACTGGCCCATAACAGTTGATAATGATTTCATACAGAATTGTTTAATGCAAAACTGTGACGTGTATATGAGAATATCGCCTTTTATCCGTACACATTTGCTTCCCTCTCCAATGTGTATAATTTTTGCTACGCAGAAGCCATGAAATTACCCGTCTTTGACTCAATTTTAGCCACGCCTATTTTGTTTCTCCCTGTCTTACCGCGAAGGGACAGATAACAGTCAGCGAGTTATGATTCGTTTAGCTGAATTATCACGCGAGCGTTCCGCCTGTCATCTTCTTTTTGGACAGACAGAAGCGCGCGTAAGTTAATATGGCTCTTTGAAGTTTCCTTACGAGAGGGAGCAAATCCTGTGATGCTTATACACTCAGGGGACGTAATTATTTGATCTAAAGCGGAGAGACGGAGTCAAAGAAAGCCGGTTAGCATGACCAGGGCTCTGGAATGTCGTTTCGACATTCACTAGCGAGAGAACAGGAAAATCCGTTAACTTGGGAGTCGAACGCGGTGGTTTTTCCTGATACGGCCGAAGGTGTGGATTTACGCACCAGTTAGTGAAATAACACAAATATTGTATATATACTCCATCTCCTCAAAGTCAGTTATCTAGTCGCTCATTATATTTTGAAAATCTAGCTCGTTATGCTAGAGCCATTGTAAAAGTGGACTATTAGTATTCGTGGAGATTCATTCATTTCTGTTTGCGGTAATAGATATTAGCATTTTTCGTGATTTTAATGTGTTAAGTTTACTGGGATTTTTTAAGTGTTAAGACTAGCATATTAAATATCGCGTAGCTACTTTTTCCAGTTGTAAATGTAGATGTTTAATTGACTACTAAATACACTAGGCGATTGAAAATCGAGGGAATACAATTCATTTCTATCCATAGTGCGTCACCATATAAGTGATTAGTGTAATATCATGTGACGAAACAACTAGCTAGTAATGACAAGCGATATTTGTTAAAGTAGTCATAATTAAATTAACACTGATATTGAGCGCTGAGTGGGAGGGGAAGGTGCATACCTAACCCTCAACCCGTACCATTTGAGCAAAGCATGATAAGATAGGCTAGACACATGTGCCTTTTTAATTTAATTAAATGATGGAGCGGATAAGAGATCTTACCCTTTCGCGTGATAGGATAATATATTAATATTGTGGTTAAATGTTATGTTTTCTTCCTGTTTAGTACTGATCACCAAACCAGCGTACCAGCGGTCTAAGTCTAATAGCACCAGTGACAATTCTTATTTATTATCAGGTCTTTGATGTTGACCGGTTCGGTCCTTTTGTATCATTCAGAGAGAGACTAAACCTTTAAACAATAAGAGCAAAGTTAACGGGTCATACAAAATACCCAGTTTTTTTCATCCAGTTTAGCAGCCCGCTGTGGCCCAACATATATATATCTATAATATTTTTCCCGACTACTGACAGTAGTGTGACCAAGTGGATTTATCCAGGGAAGCACTCTGTTTCAAAAATCGGCACTCAACACCAGAGAGAAAAACCGATAGGATATACCATCATCATCATCATTATCTCTAGTAACCGTTTACCAGCCAGATGTTCCTTTAGCTATTGGGAGTACTGTATACTGTCTACTGTGAACACTAGATCTTCTTCTTCTTTGATCCTTAGCCGCCGATCGTCAAAGCAGTCAGTGGCCATCACGCCTAGTGGCGTCTTGTAGGGCAACAACAAATTTATTCCACTTTGCTCGGTCGGTGGCCCTCCTTCGTACAGTGCCCCAACTCTGGTTCATTCTTTGCATCTCAGCCTCCACAGTCCTCCACCAGGTTGTTTTTGGTCGGCCTCTCTTTCGTTTTCCTTCAGGGGTCCAAAGCATAGCTGTTCTTGTGATGGCATCGGGGTTTCTTCTGAGGACATGGCCAACCCAGCTCCAGCGTCTGCCAGCTATGATGGTGTGCATGTCCTCTTGCTTGCTACGAGTAAGCAGATCTTGGTTAGTGATGGTATTTGGCCAGAAGATTCGGTGAATTTTTCTAAGGCATGTTGTGTGAAAAGAGGACAATTTCGACATTTCCTTCTCTGTAGCTCTCCGGCATTCCGCACCATAGAGAAGCACAGAAAGCACACAGCTCTGATATAATCTTAATTTTGTGCTTGTGCTGTATTGGGAGGACTTCCAGATGTTTTTAGGCTAAAGAAGGCTGTTCTTGCCTTATTCATTGTGATATTGATGTCTTTGCCTGCCCCGCCGTCTGGTGTTACTATGCTTCCAAGGAATGTGAAGGTATCTGTCTGTACCAGTTGCTGATTCTTTACTTTTGAGTTATTAACTTCTTTTGGGAATCTTTCTTTCTTCAAAAGAATGGAGGGCATTTATAGGGTTATTTTCATAATTCTGAAACCTATGATTCTATTGATTTATATCTATGCTTGATGTTGTGACGAGTTTGAAGATACTTACTTACCTAGTCGTTCCCCTTCTACCGTGAGGTGTAGAGATTTGGAAGAGAGAGCGCCATACTATCCTATCAGTTGTCTTCCTCCTGGCCTGGTTCCATTCTAGTCCTCGGTCCTTCAAAGATTGTCTAATTTTGTCCCTACAGCGAACTCTGGGTCGTCCTGGAGGTCTGGATCCCTGGCTCTTAGTTTCCCATGCTTGTCGTGGTAGCCGATCTTCTCCCATTCTGCAGACATGGCCAAACCATCTTAGTTGGGATTGTTCTACTTGGGTCTGCAGGGGGTGGGATTTTAGACCGTGACGTAACGTCTGGTTGCGGACCATGTATCTTCTTCTTATTTTAACCACCTTCCTCAGATACCTCGTTTCTGAGATTTGGATCTGGCTTTTGTGGATTGTAATCATTGCCCATGGCTCGCATCCATATGTCAAGACTGGGACAAAGGTGGAGCAGTATACAGTTATCTTCGTTTTCTTACCAACCTCTCTCTTCCTGAGGAATCCTCGATTTATGGCCTGAAAAAGTCTCCCAGCTGCTGCTTTTCGAGTGGTCAACTCTTCTTTGAGGCTCCTTTTCGGTCTATAATAGCTCCGAGGTATTTAAAGTGGTCGACCTGCTCCAGGACCTGTTCTCCCAGCTTAATCTGATGTCTTCTTTCTTCTCGTGATATCACCATGGCTTTTGTTTTAGAGCTGCTTATGACCATCCCTCTCTTCTCCAGCTCTTCCTTCCAGACTTGCAGGTTGGATTGGAGATGTGCCTCTGATTTAGCAATCAGGGCAACATCATCAGCCCAAATGCCAGCTCCGAAATATAGTTCCTGTCTCATCTTCCAGTACCCCACTGAATAACTTTTCTTGTGAATCAGAGGCACTGGAATGTTTCTTCCTTGCCAAAACAGTCCCAAAGTTTTCCTCCAGGAGACCCTGTCAAACGCCTTTTTGCAGATTTTAATGATAATAAAACTAAACTAAAACTTAATTAATGTGTTGGTCAGCCAGCCCATACCCATACTCCATGTACTTATAGTTTTCACGTTTGTGCGTCTTGTCGTCACATAACTTGTGTGTGTGCGTGAATGGTTAACGTAAAATGTTATATGTATTGGAGATTAGGTAGGATTGTCTGATAACAATTACAGTCGTAAAGATAGGCTGGGACTAGAGTATCCTCTCAATCCAGTGACAGATTCTACCCTTAAACTATTCACTCGTGAAATCTATTTCTTATTACCTTATTTCTCACTTATTTTTTACCACTTGTTTGTTCTATCAGACGGGACCAAAATCTATCTCTACGATATCTCATTTTCTCAAAATTTCGACGACAAAGGACATGGTTGTGTTTTTTTTCCAACAACCAAAAAAAAAACCAGATGATGTATATACCTAATCAAGCAGGGTTTACAAGGAGCAAAAACAGAAGTTTCTCAAACAAAATATTTTGAAAAAAAGATTGAAAAATGGCCAGGACTGTTTGAGATTCTGGTTAGTTTACTCAAAGATGCAAAGAAAGGCTGTATATACGGTTTTGTTTTGCAAACTCTTTTTAAAATGGTCAAACATCACTTACAACAGAGTGGGTTTCTGACTGGATAATGTACTCAGAACTCTGAAGAATCATGAAGGCGCATGGAACATATAAGAGGGCGATGTTTTGTGTTGGATAACGAACGAAGTCAAATAAAAATACTGTGGATCAGCCAACTTGAAGAAACTGATGACAAAAAACCAAATTGTTACTAGTACTATTTTTGTAGTACTGTGAAAAAGAGTTGTAGCTGTTAGAAAGTTTTTAAGTGAAGAGGTTTTGCATTTAGAGGTCATAAGGAGCGAGTGTGGGGCTCACTATAAATAAATGGAAAAACGTGACATGGGGGTCTATTGAACTTATTGCCCAGAATTTTCGACGCATTTTTACATGAACATCTCGAGAAGATAATAAAAAATGAACAAAGTTAAATTGCTACCTCACCTATCCAAAACAGTGTTATGAAGGCATTGGTAGACAATATGGGAAAAACATGAGCACGATGATATAGTGTAATTCAAATCAACAACTAGACACCAAATACTACCTCTATTATTGTTCACTCTAACGCTCTCTGACCTGACACATGTTAGACCAGCTGGATACTTGTGGTTCGATACTGCATATAATGGAAAATCATGTGAGAGATTTTTTTTACCATTTTTTACTGATAGAACACCCATTCTACACGCGACCTTGTTTCAACACAAACTACACCATGTCCTGGGTGAACATTAAGCTTTTCACTTAAAATTATCCGTGCCCAGTCC
Source organism: Oreohelix idahoensis (assembly GCA_024509875.1). NCBI lineage: Eukaryota > Metazoa > Mollusca > Gastropoda > Stylommatophora > Oreohelicidae > Oreohelix > Oreohelix idahoensis. Next base: position 771,057 of record JAMPIV010000917.1, read on the forward strand.
TACTGCTAAGCTGCATCTAACTTGAAGGGCTCGGAGAACGGGCCATGCATGCACACTTTAAAAACATTTAACAGGTACCGCCGACTATGTTTCATGTGCAGGTTCATACACTTAAGCTTGTTGGGACAAATCAAAGCAAGTGTCTAAACTGTACCTGAGTTGTTGACTATTATGGCCTTCTGCAGGTGCGCAGTTTGTTTTCTTTTCTGGAAATCACCACGAAGAAGGGGGATTTTAAAACACAAAACAGGGCAGTCTACATTGTTTCTATAAAGAGGGCTTAAGTGTAACTAGAGTGTCTGCAACACTATTGAAGCAGGTCGGGCAATTTAAAATGGATATATGGGGTATTTTTACAAACATATTTTTGACGACTCAGAAGAGAAGCCTTGAACGTCGACGAGAAGCAAAATAATTGATACAACAAGTTGGGTACCGCTGGAAATTGTCTTTGTACACAGTCGTTTGGGATAGATAGTTCCTTGAGAAGCATCGTCAACCAAAAAAAGTAAGGAACTCCAAACCCTGTATTTGATGTATATGAATGGTTATATCTTATATCTTTCATCTTTACTTTCATTTGTTAAAAGAACTCAAAGAAGAAATTTCAGCGATAGCATTGCCCACTATGAACTCATAGAAGACACAAGGTTATGTGTGATGATGATTGCATCCAAACGCATTGTTACATAGGAATTTATTTTCAGATGGTACACAGTCGGTAGTTGCTTAATGAGCGGAGCTGACAAAAATTTTGGATGAAGTTCTATATCAACTCTATGACTGCATGATAATAATAGATTACGCAGTGGATTGGGCCCCCATATGAGCGGATAGCGAAAAGGTTTCTAGTTCCTCCCAGAATTGGTGAAAACAATTCTGAAAATTGTGGTGAGGACTGTATTATATTTATAATATTCGTATTACAGACGAGACAGATTGTATTGACCAAAAATTAGTAAAATCGAGAAGTTATCAGTTTTCAAAGAATATTTGCACCTTAGGAAATCCCAGAACAAAGCAGAAAAAAAACGCCATCTCAAAAATGCAATGCGCAGATGTTATTCAGGCTATATGTGAGCCAACTAAACTAAATTGAAGTGTTCCCCAATTATTACTACTGCGCTTAGCGTGGTACTTGCCAATGCCCATCACGAGCTGCGATGACAGAAAGGAATTTTTCAAAGCTATTCCTTTCTTTAAAAATAAAAAAAAAAATAACAATTGTCGCCGATTACTACCCATGACGGAAGAGCGCTTAAATTTCCTTTATGCATATTGTATCTAGAAAATGGACATAGCAAGGAAAGCTATCCTATGAACAAACATGGTGTACGTGAAATATGTTGTGCTAGATAAAAACATAAAATAAGAGTATTTTGTGTAACATGTTGATCATGCATATATGTGTCTGGGTAAGTTTAACTTTTTCCTTCTGAGCCCACATTTCATATGGTTACACCTTGTCAATTTAACAAATGTATGAACAATATTTTATATTTTCATCGTTGCTAATTGTTCTTATCTTACAAATTTATTGGTATGTCTTCTCAACGAAACTAATTTCTGAACTGATGGAGGCAATCATTAAAATTGTTAAGATTTTCAAAAAAGCACTATTATACCATGATGGTCCATGTGCGGAATAGTGGTCCAGAAAAATATGCCTTCCAAACACAATGTTCTGTATTTAAATTTCCCAGCAGATTAGTTTCTTTTTTGAAAATTCATTGGAATTAGTCTTCCGTTTTTTATATGTGTTGTTGTTGGATCTACTTTAAAGCTTGAACTTCAGGTCCTCTAAGTTCATTTGTCTCATATGATACAATTTCTTACATCCTCTCGCACATATTTATTTTTTTTTTGTTTTTTTCATAAAAGGGGCCTCCTCAAGAGTTCACAAATCTTCTGGGCCCCCCAAAATTGAAGAATCCGCCATGGGAGCAGTAGTATTCCTTGATGAGGGGACTGACAAACGCTATAGCATAAAAAGCTTACTGTTCTTGTTAGGGTTATTGCTTATGGTGTGTTTGTGAGGAATTACTGTGATTTATCTTAATCAACGGGCCCATTTTCTACTTTCTCTTTGTAAGGTAATATGCGTTTATTTATTGAGGAATTACTGTGGGTTTTAATTTTCAATTTCGCCCCAGTCCTTCTTTTTTCTGTCAGTAATTGCGTTTCATGTTAATTTATTTAGGGCGTTGGAGTTCTTATTGTTAGGCTGGGGAACGTTTTCAGACTAGGAAAATCCGGTAAAACCCACACCTACCGGTTAATTTTAGGGTATGGGGGCAGAACAGAAACACGACCAAGGTACACTAGAAAACCAGCGCAGGGAAACAATCAAATTTATTTTTGTTAACGAGGAACTGTTTGAGGTATTATCTATCGGTGACGCAATAAGTAGCGCGGAAGGCATAATTTCCACTGAGTCATCGGGTTGGTTTTACGATATCCTTGCGTTGAGGTCAGAATTTCATTTAAAAATTTGTACAGTATTATAATTGGTCAAAAGGACGGCCCAGAGAGGACGCAACGATGACTTCATTCGCGTTATTTCATCATAATATTTTACTATATATGGCGCATCAAAATCTTTTAGCGCTCTTCGGTCTCAAAAATTTTGCTGAGTGAAATAAAGCCTTATCGTCTGCTCAGCGAGTAATACGATTGCTCAGCGAGAGAAAAATAGATTATTTGGGTATATTCAATAGACTTAAATTAGCGTTTCGTATATAGTTAGTTTTATATAAGAGCTTAGGCACGGTTAGACGTATTGTTTTTTTCGGGGGACTTAGTTTTATATTTTCATTAAGTCAGAGAAGTGCCATCAATGCTTTTCTTATACAAAACTATAGAGTGTAGTGTAAGAGGTGCCTATAATTGTGATCTCTAATTAATAGTAGCAGTAACTACGATTTGTGATGTAGCGGCTTTGAAGATCTTAACTGAGTGAGGGTAAGCGCCTGAAGGGGGGGGGGGGGGGGAATAAACGGGTTACTCGTTTTAATATGTAATGAGGTCATGTGAGAAACCGCATTTTTAGGATTATGATAATTTGTATTGTATATAACGCGAGGCGTAAAGTTGTGATTTTATATAGTTGTTGTAGTTATTTTTGAAAATGTGAGTTAGAAGTACAGAGGGATGTAATTTATATCACATGAGATAGGGATTTATTATTTCCTCGATGCTGTACGTATATATAATATTGTGTGTTTAATTGATCATCCTTCCTGGGTCAGGTCCTCCGAAAGAAGTTAGGGCCGTGTGAATTATTTAGTAGTTTTGGGCGGTGAATACAATTGAGTGTGACACCTTAGGATAAAACCTTATCACAAAAAGGGAGTTCATGTAAACGGCCCGTGTCTGGGGTTTTTCTACCAGTCATATATTTACTGTTACGTTGAATGTGGGGAAAGAGCTTTAGGGCGGGGACGGGTAGATTGGTTAACGACCTTGGGTAGGATAATTTGTATATCGCGGAGTGCGTATTTTGGGTAAGGGAGATGTATGAATTTTAAGGGGGACTCAAGGGGAGTAGAGGATTTAAGGTTGTTTTATGTGTTTCTGTAGGGGGGAGAAATATTTTGGGACTTGGTGAATAGTGTTTCGTTGTTCATTTTTTTTTCGTTTTTACAGCATTTTCACAGGCACATAGGGAGGGTTGTAACATTGCGCCTCTAGCAACCTACAACGGTTAAATTGCCTTCTCATGATCCGCGAGGATCTCGAGACATCGGCCATACGGTGAATAGAGAACGAGGGCGAGGGCGGTATTACCGGCGCCCAGTTACATTCTACACCGTGATAAGAACGAAGTTCTTTTGCAGTTGAGGACAAATTACAGTGGACGGGTATTTCTTAAAATCCGGAAGCTTTAGTCGTCTTATCCACACCAAAGAAGCGCGAGGCCTGGAGTAAGGTTAGATATTGGCCACTAATAAAGGGGAGCCCTTAACCTGAGGCGGGTTAAAACGGCGTTAAAGAATTGTTCAGCAGCAGTAAAGCAGATACCTCAATTCAAGTGCATATTGTTATTACCAAGGACAGCAGCATTAGACAAGAAGGGAGAGAGGGTCATTATTCCTTTCGAAGCTAACGAGAGGAGGGAGAACGACGGAGACGTCATTCATTAGAGCGTAGTTGTCAGAGAGGGATGAGACACAAATCAAACAGAGAAAGAGGAGTTTAGAGTGTATTATAGAAATCTTAGAGGACGCCTTTGAGTTAGCCATGTAAAAGGTTTAGTGGATCCGTGCTTGCGGTACAGGTGTTTGTTGTGTTTAGGACCTATATAGAGCATTCAGATATTTGGGTAGGCCATTTAGTTATTAATAAATAATAGGATAGTTAGAAGTGGTGGCTCTTATTAGAGACCCACAAGTAGATATGTTTAAAATTCTTAATTTCATTTTTCCATGGAGGTGAAGGGAGCGGGTGACAGTTGTTGTGGTGCTGGGTTTGTCATTTTTAATTGTTTGTACTTTTTTGTCGGTTTGTGTGACCTCAGAGATGTTATTTATTTTTACTGTGTTATTTGATTTTCTTGTTTAATAAATATATAATGTACACTGGAATTCGTTTCTCTATAAACTATACTGTATTATAAAATACTAGTCTGTCTAGTTGTAGTTACGGAATGGTCTTCTGCACAATTATAATGATATTGTATGTAGAAAATGTGGCGAGAGGTTTGTTTTTAATTGGCTCTTGGATCAGTATAGTCCTGACAATTACAGCAGAACTGAATTTCTGCAGAAAATGGTTGAAGTCCTAGTGTCTGAGAGAGAGGAAACTACTGGTATTCACAAATTTAGTTACGGTGTGAATGTCTGATTCGAAAAATTAGTATAGAGGAGACCGGGGACATAACTTGCCACCTCGTGTGTACCTAACTGTGAAAGTAAGACAAGGAACGATTTTACTTACTTAACAATGATAAAATTGACACGTCATCAAATACAATTTCCTTATTAACTATTTATTTAGTATACACACTACTACTCTGGTGCTGAAGGGTGCAGTTGAAACAAAGGACTGTAATGGTTTGTAAGTTTAATATGAGTTACAATATTTATATTTATATAGAATATATATAAATATATTACACAAGTTTTCGATTATAGGAACAAAATTATATCCGCTGGGCTGTTATTCAATTATAGTAATGTCTCAGCTGTGCTTTTATATCGTTACACTTTAATAGCTCCGTGTTATCTTGTTCTCTTCTAGCTAAATACTTTCTCGTCACTGACATATTTTTTTGACTACAATGTGACAAAAATGGCCTATGTTTTTTTGTACTCATCTCTCAAAGGTCTGTTCTTCATTTGTTTGGTTCTACAACCACGACTGAGGATGTTCCTTTAGCCCACCAAGACTGGGGGGGGACAGATGTAGTTCTGTGCAATCTCTAGCTCCTGCGGAGTTCAGGCGCTGGATTGGACGCCCCACGATCTCAGTTTTGATGACGAATAAACCTGTAGCAAGGAAAAATAGGGGGTAATTTCTGTCCCAAGCACACCTAATTCTAGGGTGGTAAAAAATGAGCGTTTGTCTCAGGTGTCTGCAATGTAGGATGAATGACAAACATGGCTCAGGTATGATTTTAGCAATAGCGAGAAAGACAGGTGTGTCTACTTGCAAAACATTCTTTGATGATTAAACTTAATCAAGGATACATACAATCTATAAATTCAATACATGGAATACATCAATAACTATATGAATACATTCAATACATGAAGACATCCATATCTAAATTCAACATGAATTCCATCCAATAATATGGTAACTAGGTGTGGATACACCCATATCCTTTCCCTATAATTATACCAGGCCCTCATGACAAGTGGTATACAAGTGGTAACATATATCTAACAATATTGTTCTGTACTTAATGATAGGATTATCTGAGAGAGGATGTTTGGTGATAATATCAGGGTGGGAGTTAAAGGAGCCAATAGATTGGGTGTTAGATGAGACAATAGGATTGTAGTCCTAACCCGGATGTTTTGGTTATAATTTCCAGAAGGATTTTTCTGTAGGATATTAGGATCTGAAGTTATAGGAGACATTGATTGAGTTATAGGAGACAATAGATTGATAGTCTAACAAGGGACTGTTTAGGTTATATTGACGTATGGTGTTATCTGAGACAATAGACAGAAGTAATAGGAGCCATAGATTTGAGTTATAGGAGACAATGTAGGTTGAGTCCTAACAAGTGACTGTTTTGGTTCATATTTTAGTTGGGGTTATCTGCGACAAATCGACTGAAGTCTATAGGAGACAATAGATTGAAGTATGTGTCCTATTAGTCTTTGTCTTCATCAATATCATATAAGGAAATTCATATATTATATCCTTATTCCCCAATGATGCAATCAGGTAACCTGTACATCTCGTTCCTATTAAAACAATATATGTTTATATTATATATATTTTATATAAATAGGTTATAGGTATTATATATTGATATATATCTATATATATATATATATATATATATATATACAATAAATATATAGGTGTATCTGCGTAGGGTTCCTAACAGTTTCTAGTAAAATTATATATTTATTCTCTTAGTTTTTTTAATACAGCCAGTATTTTGACTACGACTTGCTAGTTGATGCAGGCTTGCAGGTCATATGCTCTCTAGGTAGAAAAGCTATAAATATCAAAGCTGTATACAGCTTCTCATGTCTGTTGTCGGTCGGTCTCTGCTTTCGTGTTCTGGTTGTTATGCGTGATTTTAGCATTAAAATCTCGCCCTGTATTATATTGAAAGGTGTATAAAACAATCGTTCTGTCCACTGGAAAAGGATAGAGTTTGTTTGTATGGTTTTGGTTTCCATGGCGGTGCAATAGCTGAGTTGGTTCGCCGCCAGTTTTCGTCTTTGTTATGCATCTGTACTGCCTATTTTTTTTCAGTTTTTTCTTCCGCCAGTCATTGCTCGTGTACAAGAGGGTCGCGACCCTCCTTCCGATAAAAATTAAAACAGGGGCTTATAGTTTTTTCCTGCCGTAAATTTCTTGTAATTTTATTCCGGGCTTCAGGCAATGTGCGTTGATTGGCTGGTGCCAATTTGATCCCGACATAATGATTTAACAAAGTAGTGTGGTAGCACCACTCGTTTCAGACAGATATTATTAAATGATTCAGTTTCGTAGGACGTGGTTATTGGGTTGTTCTTCAAAAATTTTTATGTATTATTTTTTTTATTCAATCTCTACCATTTCGGCATCTAGTTCAATTGCAGATTAAGAGCCGATCTTGTGTGATTCAATTTATTATTCTTTAATTCAGTGTCGTTCATAACTTCCTATTAAATTCTCAGCGTGTTGTAGTTATTTTTTGATTAATTTGTAGATAATGTGATAGTCGGTGACCTAGGCGAAGGGTTAATACCCGTCACCAGCACAGTGTTGAACTTGAATAATTCACGGCAATTAAGACAAGTTTCATTGACGATTGATTATTTAAATACATGTCCTTCTTTCCAAAATGAATACAGAACGTTTTCACACAAACTAATACTGGCATTTAAACAAGTTTTAAAATCTACTAATGTTCCACTTACGACATTGCACGTCTGTGTTAAACGTTAATTCTATAGCGTACTTGAGTCTTCAACCAACGCATATCAATCGTTTATGGAATTATTATCATTCTTACTGGCTCGTGATATCCTTATTTACTATTTCACATATTCTGTCTATGTCTACTTATTCAAATTACTTTGGTGTTCCTAGCCAGGCTTTAACTGCATAAATATAATTGTCAATGCGAAAAGGATCTACGAGATTCGCGATTTACTTTGAACTCTCAGTTCCTATAAGTGGCTCTGCCAACAACATTTGAACATGCGACCGGCGCTACGGCCACAATAGATTACATATTCTATTGGCTACCCAGCCAGAAACACAAACGGTTTACACTTGAGTAAGTGGTCGCACACATTTGAGACATTTCATAGTGCTTGCCACACATTTGAAAACACGGCCATCAGGGCCCGCAGGCCACGAGGGACTGCGGTTATAGGCTTGACGCGTATAATCGATTTGCGCGATTTCCGTATTAATTCAATTGAGTGTCACGTAGGTGAACTCCCCACCCCTCCCCCCATGTGAATGTTTGCAACCATCCACATGTTTGCAACCGAACAATCTCACAGTTGTGTAAAGAGTTCCTATACGTATCTAAATGATAATCATAAACAGACAACAGTAAGAGAATTAGTACACAACAAACGATTTAATTCTATGTATAATATTTGTGTATAGCAAACCAAAAGTTTGAAGGAAATACAATGTTGCAGCAGATAAGGCCCTGCAAAACAGGCAAAGATTACTAATAATCAGTATTATTTAAGTTGTTAGGGTGGCTCCCGCTCAGAATAAAGTCAACTAGAAATTGGACATTACTGAGCCCCTAACAAATAGGACATGGTACCCGTTGAGAACACTGATAAAGAGCAGTTAACATCAGCCAATCAGAATGGAACAGGAAAATTTTGTGTTGAATAAGTTAGTATTAATTTCTATTTGAGTTTCCGCTTTTACATTTGTTAATTTTTAGGTCTTGCACCAACGCTAGGTGATTGGTATCGTAGGTGATAGTAGTTGGCGTTCATTTCGTTCCACTGAAAAAAAATACAAGTTTGAGAATAAGGTTGGGATACGCTAGATCAGGGGTACTAACACGGTGCCAGGGGCACATTGTGCCCGTCAGGCATATTTGTATGCTCGCGGTAAGATTTGTGAATGAACAATAAATATATACATTTTTCTTAAATTGTCAAACGTTATAGTTACCAACTAAAATTATTAGGTTTTGCCAATAAAATTTCCACAAACTCTACCCAAGACTCTATCTATGATCATTTGATCAGTGAATGACGTGCCAGAGTCACACTAATTATTACGAGTATGATTATCAAATATTTTAAGAATTTTATTATTTTTTTTAATCTTGAATATATACTATATATCATTTAAATGTGTTTACTTGGCACTTAAATAGTGATTCGATATTTGGTTTTACAAATGAGCTGCTGTCAATGGTGCATGGAAATTGGTAGGTTGCCAACCCTCTCTATAAATCTAACATGTGTGCGGTGCAAAAAAAAAGTTTGAGGATTCCTGGTCTAGTTCTATTATACTAGAGAATATTATATAGAATCGCCCGTCAGAAATAAACACAAGCGATAATTTTTACCCTTCAGTGAGAAATGAGCAAGACGGACTTGACCGTACTCCGGCGCTCCTGGGCAAAAAAGGTCAATTGGCCTCTGAATTACTAATTCCACTTAATACTCATGATTGTAAGATATATTAGGTGGGGCGGGAGCAAACACAGCAGTCCGGTGATCAGTTGCCTCTACCAAGGCGCATATCTTCATCACTATTCCTATGTGTCCTTATGGAGATGGATCATCATTGTAGCTGTCCCTTGTAGAATAATGTCAATATTCAGGAAGCTTTTGCAGAAGAGATGTTTTTTTTTAATCAATTTTCTTGTGCATGATGAGGTGGCCAAACACCCCCCCCCCCCCCCCCCCCCCCCCCCCCCCCCCCCCTCCCCCCCCCCATGCACTCCTTATTAAGTGCCTTGACGATGCCACAGGAAGTAGTAGTCATTATTTATCTTTGTCTTTCAGAACCCCTGCTTTGCCTCATTAAGAGGGATATTCAACCATCATCATCATTTATAGTTGCTCCGATGGAGTTTGTGCAGCCCACTTCAGTTGTCCTGTTCACAACAGCCTGCACTCAATGTATACATGCTCTTGTATCAGCATTTTCTAATCTAACGATTCCTCCCCCCAACACACCATAATAACAACCTAACACATACACACGCTTTGTTTTGAATGACAAACACAACAAGTATGCAGAATCTTAACATTTTAGGACCCAAAACGGAAGAAACAAACCATACACTAAATTTGGACATTTCGTTGAGGCTACATGTTTCGATAATTGGCCTGGAGGGTTATTGTTGTTGTTGTTGTTTACACTAGGGTTACTGAGCTTCTACGTTCTTTCGCAGCCGATACAAGGTTGAAGATCCTGGTATTATCTACCTGAATATCTAGGCTAATCCTGTGACTTATTGCAATGAAGATATGCGTCAGTTTCTCAGTTGGTGATTTATAAGGATAACACATCTGTTTCCTAAGAAGTGTGGACAGGGGCTAGATGAGTACCTCACCCAAGCGTGCACAAGAAAATTTATAAAGGATCGTATGAAGGGGTTGAATTATAGGATGCTATGCAACCCTTCAGCCGCAGACCTTACAATTCAAGCAACCCAAAGCGTAATGCAGATCAACATTTAATTCTACGAACAGAACCGGAACACCAAACAAAACAATCACCACACACCAGACAGAGTTCATAGACTGTGTGCTCAAGGCATTTACAGCTTAGGCACTTGTGTGCTCTAGTTGTTTAACGGGCCGGCTCTTAAACATAGGACCGGTTTCGCGCTTGTACCTTTTTATAAGCCCTGGCTAACCACTCAATTTACTGCGCGCTGCGTTATTATCTGCGCCCCCCAGTAACACACGCGATTTATTGTCAGTATGGCATGAAAAACAAGATTTAACACTAGAGCAAAACACACTCATTCGTAGGGCTTATTATGTCCGTGTAATAATTGCTTGAAAAGATAGCGTGCTCACAAGGCACTAAACCACAGAGACAATATGATGACCAGATGGGGCAGCGCCTGAACGACAGACTCAAGATGGCGCTGTCCACATAATCCGCTGTTTGTTGTCGTCCCGACAATGCATTAGCTTGCGCTCAGTCGGGATTGCTCTCAGAAGTTCGGGGAGGACTTCTTATCGGTGAGGATACCAGCCTGGTTCGGGGTTAAGATCATTTTCGTCTCCCTAGGGTCGTCTCCTCTGGCAAAGCTTGGTTGCTTCAGGTAGGCCTAGTGTCGTATCTATCAAGTCAGGTGAATCATTTTGTCTTCATACGTTAGAGTTCGTTGCCCGTGATCTAAATGCGGACTCGCTTGTTGTTCGCTGGATGACATACGGACCTCCTGTATTGTGAGAGCCCGAATAACAATGTACTCCTCGTCTGAACATGTCACGAATTTGGAATCTCTCCGCGTCGTGCATTCTTTTCTCACCAATTCTCCCACCTGTAGTGGAGTAGAAAGGCAGCTTGTCACATCTCTCTTTCCGTACTGCAGCAACTTCTGAACCGTGCCTCAGCTCTGTACGTGCGCTCCGTAAACTGGAAAGGTGCCTTCAAGGCCACTGTTCATAACTGATAGGCTGGGTCTTTCGTCCTCTGTTGAATGGCCTAATATGAAATCGACGGGCATTTTCGGCTCCTCCCAAACAAAAGATAGTTAAGGGGAGTAACCGTAGACGCCATGGGGGAGTAGCGTTGTAGACTGCACGGACTCTGCCAGGATGGTCAGACCATCTCCGTTTTCAGTGGTGACAATTGGCCTTAAGAGATCAAGCACGTCTTGTTAAACGCTCACCTGGCCATTACCACGGAGGGTAGTATGCCGTCGTGACTTTTCTGAGCAAAAACATATTACTCTGACAGTTGGAATATGACAGCCGCGATTCGAAATTTCTACCCTGGTTCGGAATTGAAGCTCTGCGGCACCCCTAGGTACAAAAACCACTTTTCTACCACCGTCGGGCCACGTTGGTTGCTTTTTGGTCTTGGTTGGGACGGCAACTGAAACTTGTACATAATCCGTATAATGGTACATTCTCGTGCTCGTGCGTCTTTTTCCAGCAAGTTAAAAGTCCCTGGCGATACTAAAAGGCTTGGTATGCCGCAGATGTCGATGGCTTGGATCTTGTAGATGCGGGAGTTTTGCTATATTGCATCTATGCACCTTCTGCAGAAGTGTATCTATTCCACACGTTATGCCATCCCAAGAACATCTGTTCTCAGTATCTGCAAAATGCGATCCCGACCTGATGGCAGTTTTTGTGCACTGCCTCAAGAACTCGCGTTTTAAAGAGTCTGGAAACACAAGTTGCGTGATCTTAGTCCATTTGAGTTCCGTTACTGTCGAACAGCAAGCTCCAATTAGAGTTAAGCCCTACGCTGCCTTAGTAACTTCTTTGCTGACTTCGATAATCTCCACTTCCCCTCATTGGGCATCTAGTCCCATGCTTCATATTCTGGATACTGTCATAATCTCCAGTATAGCCTTGCAATGTAACGTTTTAGAGACTAGGATGGAAAGTTTGTGGCACGCACCTGTGCTGGATCCGGGCGGTGCATCTCCCATTTCCATGCTCCACACATGGTCTTAATCACATTCTGCAGCAACCTAACTTTGGGGTATAGTTGGTTGAGCGAGCTTGCACTAATGCTATTGTGGATGATGGCAACATCATCATCTTATCGGGTTTGTGTTCTGGATTCTCTTATAGGATACGAGAGAGGTAGTCAGCATTTCGTTCGATCTCTACCTGCTTGTGTTGATAGAGTAATTAAACTCTACATAGTGCTATCCACCTCTGTTCGATTGCGCAAGCTTTGACTTTTGCACAGAGCAAAAACTCTGTGTCAAGTAAACACCTCACTTGAGCACAACCGAAGCAGATAACTCCTGAACTATACCTACCAAAAGCCCATTTCATACTTAGCAGTTCAAGTTACAAGTACTT